>CM060435.1:21995421-22700421 GCA_030545235.1 Helianthus tuberosus | reverse complement strand
GCTTGAACAGTGCCTTTTTCACTATTGATAGTATGCTATAACTTAAACTTAAAACTACTTCTTTCATTTTAAAGCGGCTTTAAAGCATATTCTCTGAATATAGTGACAAGTAACCAAAATTACCATTTTAAAAAAAAATGACCCATTCGAATCCAAGCCCATTATAATGTTTTACCATGGCTGGGCTGGCCTGACCTGCATGTCTTACCAGGTATGGAAGGACCCGTGATATCCATCCATATGATCTTTTTTTTTCATGAAGTTGGGTAAGATCATGTTTTTACGGGATCTCTTTTAAAGCATTCATGGGTTTTGAACAGTCATTCTTAAATCTACGTGTGTCCTACATTTTTACAAATCTATAACTGATGTGAAATCAATTTACCATTTGCAGGACTACACGCCAAATACCTCGCTATAACAACCGATCAACTACTTCTTCAAGGTGCCAGTTACATAAGTTTTTATTACCATGTTTTCATTTATTAAAAACATTTTTATTACAAGTTGTTTTGTCATCTTTAAAGTCAAGTTCGCGTAACGAATACATCGAGAAATTGCACATATCCCTGTCTGACCATTTGGTGTGTAGTGTAGGGGATGAAACTAAAGCGAGGTTTTGGGTTGATAATTGGATTGAAGGAGGTCCTATTTGGCAAAGGTTCCCAGATTTATTTAGGCTTACCCAATACAACTCTGCCTGGATCAGTGACAGCCGAGTATTTATGGACAGAGGGAGTATAGTTTGGAGGTTGACTTGGAGAGACCAGAATCTGGACAAGAAGGAGTGGAAAGAATTTCACAGTTTAGTGTCGATTTTGCACTCTTTAAAACCTTCCTCTAGCCTCCTTGGTAAATGGAAATAGAAATTTGGAGATGATGACCTTTTTAGTGGCCAGAACGCAGGTAGACATCAATAAAGTGAGACACCAAGAAATGTTGGGGGTGAGGTATCAATAAAGTTTTATGTGGGTTGGGGTCACTATGATATGGTTGAGGGTGAGGTGGGGAACGGGTCAGAATCGATAAAGATTTATGTGGGTTGGGGTCAAGTTGACTTGAGACACAACTTTGTATAAAATATAACCCTAAATTTTCACATGGCTAATAAACTGAATATGAATCCTTCCACACTAGAGTTAGTGGAGCTTCTCTTAAGGTAAATTATATCATTATCTACATTTTTTTTGTTAGTTTATAGTTTGTGCTTTTTTAGTTTACTTTTTTTGTGTATTTTGTATATATTCCGTACATTAGTTGATATAATCAAAGGTACCTAAGTGAATAAAAGTGCACGAGTTTTATATTACGATGTCAAATTTTGGGGCACTAGATGTGAAACAGAAGACCGTTCGACCGTTCAAGATGATGTTTAGAAACATGTTCCTACAGGTCAGGCCCATGTTCAAGAAGATGGTCATGTTGCTCAATACTATGTTCCTGAAGAGGTCCCCATGGATGAAGATGATTGTGAAGAATCTGGACCTAAGGATCATGGTCATGTTCAATAAGATGATTCTACTGGCCAACGTGATGATCAAACCGGTCAAAATGATGTTCACGAGGACGATCTAGTAAAACAGTTTGAGAGGATGACTACGATGGTCCAATACAAGATGACTACATGGGTCCAACAGAGAGTTCTTTTGCTTCTTTTTGTCTTGCTTCCACAGTTTGAAGTTCAGGGTATGACTGCTATGAATTAGGGGACTTGACGAAAACATATATTGATTTTGGTTACTGTATGATAAGAGAAAAGAAACACAATGAAAGATGAAACTTAAGTAGCTCTATAGCTTGAAAAAATACATCTAACTTTGATTGGTGAATATTTAACTTGGTTATATACAAAATAAATTACCCACTATCTATTGTTAAATCTTTCTTATTGGATGTTAACATAGTTGTGGGCATGTTTTTGTGAATGCAGGTTTGCAAATAAGGTTCAGGATGATCTACCCTGAACTAAAAGAACTGGGTGAGATGTTTAATATTGAAGGGTTGGTTGAAGACCCTCAAAGATCAAACTGCCAATTTGTATTCATTGATAGGATGCTTAACTTCACTTAAACCATCAGGCACGCCAACTCTGCTCCAGTTATAAACGGAAAACAACGGTATACAAGATTGTAATTATGTTATTTACTGAAATAATTAATAATATTAATTTACCTCATTGTTTTTTCATCTTCTTTTTGAGCGACTAGATATGACCGAACGTTGCTAATAAAATTAGGATACGTACTGACTATTTGTTTGGTATTTTGGTCCGTTTGAGGTACATCAGAAAGTATAAATTCGCTACGGAACAAGAGTTTGGCGAGTTTGCTTTTTGTGGAGGTTCACGTCACCATAAAACACTTTGGGTGGCTACATGTCACTAACGAGTGAACTTGGATGCTTCGAGTGGGACATATGATTATTCTGAGTGGAATGTGGCTTATTCGAGTAGGATGTGATTGTATTCATGACGAGATTTGTCTAATAATAGGAGGCTCATGATGTGCGCCGTTATGTAATGATATATCAGCCTCTTGGAAAGTATGTGCTTGAAGTTGCAAAGGTAATCAAAAGGCTATGGCCAGTGCCCGTTGTTTAAGAATAGACCATTTTGATTGTTTGTTTACCCTTGGAAAAATATATGCATATAACTTTTTAGTGTTGCAAATGTTATGTGGACTTTTATTATGTAAATTATTATCATTTGTTGTTTTATATAGCTAATTAGAGTCCTCAAAGGACATCAATTGGTTGTAACCAGTAAGTTGCATCTTTATATATTTGTTTCAAAAACAAGACTTTACTTTGTTAGTTATGAATTAAAGAAATGTTGTTACCATGGGCTTTTATTATTAAGTATATTGTATACATACGACTAATGCATTAGGATTTTACGTTTGAGGTTATTTATCAAATTGATTGTTGCTTATTATAATATGAACAGTGAGAAATGCTTATAAGTTCTCATTTGCTTTATATCTTATATTGAAAGCATTTTAGAAAATACTAAAAGATTTTGGACCTTAGTTTAAATTAATCATGTAGTTTAAACCCTTACACGTGAAGCCTAACTTTGGAAAGGCCTAGAACAAAAATGATGATCTACATGGGCTTTAATGCCAGTAGATATTATATGTTTCGTTCGGATCCGTGTCCATCTGAAATTAAATATGTATTTTGTAGAGAATTAATAGTATTGAAATTTCTAATACTTATTGCCATATTGAAGTAAATGCCCCAAGTAATTCAATTTTTTTTTTTTTTTTTTCTTATTGGTAAGGTTTGCAAAACATGGGTGTTAGCATGAAAAAGATATCAGGTTATAAATCATAAATAAAAATACTTTATAGACATAGATTTTTTTAACATAACCCATAACCCGTGAAGGTCATTGGTATATAAACTGTTGGGTGTGCTTTGAGGTTGAAACATTAAGCGTGGGAGGGTATAAAGAGGAGACATTAAGCGTCACGTTAGCAAGGCGGCGTGGTAAGAAAAACACGTGGTAGAAAGGACTTTAAAGTGGTGTTTAAAAAGGGTGCTACTTTCTACACCCCCTGTTTACTTTTTTCACCCCCTCCTCTCACATACTTACAGGTGGGGCCTGCGTGGGACCGACAGTTTTCCTCTCACAAGGGGGTGTAATCAGGAAGGGGGGGGGGGGTGTATAGAATGAGTCTTAAAAAAAAAAATTAAAAACCAATAAAATGTTATTATGAAAAGGTTATCCAATTATAAGAAATAATATATTTTTTTTGAAAGGTGAACTTCTTAATGGTGACCATTGTCACATCCGCAAATCGCGGACCCTCGCCAAGAACGTGGGCCCAGATAGCAAGGCCAGCGCTGGGTTAACCAGTCTTGGGTCGAAGGCTTTCCCCCGGAAACCGTACTGCCTCTACACGAGTTGCCTCGCTAGAGTAACAGCCGGATGAAAACCAGAGTGACGCTCAGGATCAAACCCTCCTCGGTAAGTTTTTCACCATCATTGCGCACGAGTGTCCTACCCCAAGGGGCGCAGGATTTAAGGGGCGGGGAGGGGCGCCCGACCCCCCGAACTTTTCGATCAGTAGTGTTATATATGTACATTTCGTATAAGATTTTGTAGGTATATACGTTTTCGACCCCCTGTTTTATAGAAAAAAATTTAGATATATACGTTTTCGACCCCCGATTTTAATTTTTTTATTTATATAGCTCAAATAAAATATTTAATTAGCCCAAATATTATAGCCCAAATCATTATATTTGGTAGAATACTAGAATGTATATTATATAACCCAAATTAAATCATTATATAGCCCAACTTAAAAGCCCACCCTATAAAAAAAAACCCAAATTCATTTACTTTGGGACATCAACCAAAAGAACATAAGCCACAAGCCAGAACTGCAGAAAGGGGGGGGGGGGGAACGCAGGTTCCAGAACTGTTCGACTTCGGCTTCTTGTTCGAGAAAAGAAGTCAAAACGCTGCTCGTTGTTGTGGTCTTGTACTCTTGTTCGACTTCTTCAAACTTCATAAGGGTAAATGTATGTGTTTTTTATCTTTAAGTTTAATTTAGGGCTGCAATTTATGTGATTTAGGTTGAAATTAGTGGGTGAAATTGGTCCGAATTTTTGCCCTAAACTTGTTGAGTCTTTCTGTAACTATGTCTAATTTTATTTGTTTAATCTTATTGTGATTTGATTTAGATAGAAATTAGGGCTGCAAACGAACCAAACGTTTGGTGAACAGTTCGTGAACCGTTCGGCGGGAAGTTCGTTTGTGTTCGTTCGTTTACTAAACAAACGAACACGAACAAGAAATTTAGTTCGTTTAGTTAAATGAACAAACATGAACAGACGTCGTGTTCGTTCGTTTATGTTCGTGAACGTTCGGTAACGTGTTCCTTTGTGTTTGATACTTCATTAGTGTTTTTAGTTTTTATATTTATTTAAATACTTCAAAATTACGACAAATTAAATATCTAATAAGTGTCGGTGTATTATATATTCTGTTCATGAACGATTGTTTGTGTTCGTTTGTTTCCATTTGTGTTCATGAACATTAGTTTGTTGTGCTCATTTGTGTTCGTCAACGTTCGTTGCCTAAAATTAACAAACAAACACAAACGAACACGAACAAGTTTATTTCCTTAACAAATGAACACGCACATAAAATCTCGTTCGATAAGTGTTCGTGAATGGTTCGCGAACATACATATTTCTTAACAAACGAACACGAACCAGATCTTGTTTGTGTTCGTTCGGTTCGTTTGCAGCCCTAATAGAAATTAGAGTTTGAAATTTAGAGTGATTCGTTAACTTGTTTTGTTATTAGATTATGCTATGGGGAATAATAAAATGATAACTTCTTTTTTATGTTTGAGAATGCTTTTTATTTGATATTAATGTTTGACCCGACCCGACACGACCCGAATCGAATCACCGACGTCCGACCTGAACATACACCTCAAAACTACGCGATAGAAATTTTTTTCTAGGTATGTTACCTTCCGACCCCCCGAACTTTTTTTTCAAGCTTCGCCACTGCCTACCCCCTTTCGCCACAAGCGGGAGTCGAACCGGTGACCTCTAGGAGGACAAACTGGCCCCCAACCACTTGGCTATGAAGGAAGGACATAAGAAATAATATATACAAAATTCTTTTATGAATATAAATTCAAAATTCTTATATACCCGTGAAGCTCACGGGTATATAAGCTAGTTATTTATAATATATCAAATAAAACTGGACAAAATGTATCTGTAAATCAATAAAGCATATCTGAACATGATCTGTCTCAATCCGTACAAATTTTAACTGTTGACCAACCAACCCTTGAGTAAACTTTTACCTCTACGTTTTATGGTATGGTCATCATGCCACTACCTAGCTCATTACACATTCACTCTAAGTTCAACATCACCGGTCACCTTCATACCTCTCATTGCATCTCTCTCTCTCTCTCTCTCTCTCTCTCTCACACACACACACACAAACACTATTCTTGTCCCAAGAACAAAAGGTGGTCCATCCAAAGAGTAACTTCGCTTTCAAATGGAAGAAGAAAGAAAGGTCAAACTTCCAACAAAGTCAACCACCATGGTCAAACCCACCTTCAAAAAGGTCCAAGTTGTTTACTACATTTCAAAAAATGGTCAGCTTGAGCACCCTCATGTCGTAGAAGTTACTCATTTGGTTCACCACCAGCTTCGGCTCAAAGGTTCTTGGATTTCATTATATGTTTTGACCTTTCTTTTGACTTTTGAATTCTTGTGTTTTAATTACTTTGTTGTTATGTAGATGTGTTGGAGAGACTGAGTGCTTTGAGAGGTCGAGGAATGCCCTCCCTCTATTCTTGGTCTTGCAAAAGGTCAAACATTATTTACCTTCTATCTCTCACTTTCTTCCATTTACTTGTTGCTAGTTTTTTTTTTTTTTTTTTAATTTCTAAGGGTTTGATTTTGGTTTAGCTAAAAATAACTTGTTACTAATGGTTTGTCTTACGGTTTGACCTAAAAATCGTCAAAAATCTGACGTAAACACCCCTAAGTTTAGTAGAAGGCTCTCACTGTATCTTATTCCCACACCCTTTACGCTATCTCTCTCTATGTATATATAGAGAGAGATAGAGATGAGAGATGCGTGAATATTAAAATGGCGTGTTGGTTTATATATATATATATATAACTTGGATATGTTCGTTTGGTTTGGTTCGGTTTTAATTTGCTAAAATTTGGGTTTGGTTTATAATAATAAAAATACGTTGCTAATGCTTTGACTTACGGTTTGATTATAAACCGTCAAAACCGAACCGTAAATACTCATAAGTGAAGTGATTATTTTGTTTATATATGGTTAGGATGTACAAGAATGGATATGTGTGGAATGACTTGGGGGAGAATGATGTTATTTTGCCATCAGAAGGTCAAGAGTATGTACTCAAAGCTTCTCAACTTGTATTCCACTCACCAGGTTCTTTCTCTTCATAACTTTTGTGTTTGTAAAAAAAAAACAGCTTTTAATTTCTATCAAAATTCAATTTGTATATACCAAAATTCTTAAGTTTGTTTAAAATGATTGTTACTTTTTAATAATATTATATTAACAATTTCACATGAATATATATAGAGAGATTTTAGAAAACAATAACATATTGAGAAGGACTTTTAACTCTTTATCATACATTTTGATTTCAATGTGTTTGAAATATACTTTCAAGGAATATGATGTTTTTAGTATTTTGTCATGCATATATACTACATGTATACGTACACATTTAAAAAAAAGAAACATTAAAAGACTGGAATTTAGGAGAAATGATAATTCAAATGCAGATTACAGCCGAAACAAAAATAAGCATTTTTTTTCTATTTCTTTTAATTAAAAACTATGTACATTTTAATGAGATATGTTGGTTTTGAAATTAATGATGTCTGTGTATATAAAGTAATTAATGAGGAATGTAACATGAAAGTAAATACAAGAGAATGACATATTACATATCTTTTTTCTTTCGTGTTAAATTAACTTCTGGCAGTTCGCAGGCTTTTATTAACGTCTGCTACTGTCTAAAGCCCATTAAATTTCTTTCACTTTTTACTATTTTTTTTTTCTGTAAATACATTACAACAAATGGTTTATATTTCGTCCCTGCGGTTTGTCTAGTTATGCCAGTTCATACCAAATTTCAAATTTGTATCATTTCTGTCCCTGACAATCTTGAAACATGCCAGTTCCGTAAGCATGAGTTAACCGCCATTTTCGTCCCTACAATTTGTCTAATTATTCGATTTAACCTTAGTTTTTTGGATGGAACTGACATGTTTCAAGAATGTCAGGGACGGAAATGGTACAAAATTGAAATTTGGCCAGAACTGACATAATTGGACAAATCACAGGGACGAAAATGACAGTTAACTCTATTTTAACAGACGGGTCTGAGTTAAATTTTATTTTATATATTTATATTTATATATATATTTTGAGTTGTTCTATAAATACACACTCTGGGCCTTCTATGAACAGACCTACCTACCTGACAATCGACAAACAACTCTTTGTCTGAATTTATATATATGTTTTAATCGGCCCAACCCTTTTTAAACAGTTCAATTCAATTTATAAGTTTGTAAATTATGTTTTTTTTATGTAAAATTGAAATTCCTTAATGCTTTAAGTTTTATTATTTTTTTATATATGTTTTCAATATACGTATGTATATGTTTTAACTTTTTTCTTTATACGCGTATGCATTCACACACATACATCAACAATTTGGTAAATAGACCCAAACCGGATTTTAATAATTCAAATCCATTGGCCGATAACAATTCATATTAACAATGTGATCAACGACAATTCTAACTTTTAACCTATTTTCATAGACAAACACATGCATGTTAACGACGAGCCTCAAATGCACGTCGCTAAACGCAAGCCAATGACACCAAAACGACACACTGAATTCAACGAAGAAGAACTAGACTTCGAAGAAAAGAGAATAAACTACGCAAACCCTCAATCCAAATGTTCTTCAAGGGGCATCCATATCTCCACCACCTTATCACCCCCCTCACCTCCACCCTCAACCACCTCTGGCGACAGCAACAACACCTCAAAACGCTTTGAGGATGGCGACCCTTACCCAACACTGACCCGTAACTCCATGCTGCTTCACTTGATGGCATGCGGCGGCTCCATAGGGTTTAAAGGGAAATCTGATAATAATAATAATAATAATATTATTAACCAAGCAACAAATGTAGCGGCTGCTAGGAAGAGCTGCAGTAGCTCTGGTAGTTTGCATAAAGGGGTGGTGTGTAAAAAGGCGGCGGCTGTGGCGGTGGAGGATGAGATATGTTGCATGTCGGAGAATCCACGGTTCGGGAAAATGCAGGCTGAGGAGAGGGAGTATTTTAGTGGGAGCATTGTGGAGGCAATGGCTGAAGAAAGAGTTCAAGTTGAACCTATGTTGAACAAGTCATCTTCCTACAATGAAGAAAGGTTTGTCACTTGTTTTATATAAATTTATTATGCTATTGTTTGTTTTAGGTGTTTATTTTGATATAATATGTTTTTAAGAAATCTAACAAAAGTGATAATTTTTCTAAGCGTGTTATACACTTGTATTTAAGCTCTTGTTGTATAGTCAATAGTATTTCAGAACAGTCTGATACATGACTTTTTTTTAACAGTGAGATGTACACAGTATGCATGTAATTAATCTATAGAATTTGAACATTTTAGTTGTGGAGTATATTACTTACACTAACATGTTCCCTTAGTGGCCTATACATGACTTTTAGTTGCATATTATATTATTATTATTATTAGAGTTAATTACTGTTTTCGTCCCTGTGGTTTGTCAAAAATCACTATTTCAGTCAATTAGTTTAAAAACTGCTATTTCAGTCCCTGTACACAGTATGCATGTAATTAATCTATAGAATTTGAACATTTTAGTTGTGGAGTATATTACTTACACTAACATGTTCCCTTAGTGGCCTATACATGACTTTTAGTTGCATATTATATTATTATTATTATTAGAGTTAATTACTGTTTTCGTCCCTGTGGTTTGTCAAAAATCACTATTTCAGTCCATTAGTTTAAAAACTGCTATTTCAATCCCTGTGTTTTACTTTCGTAACCATTTCAGTCCCTGTACTTGACAGAATAATGGATTGAAATGGTTACGAAAGTGAAACCATAGGGACTGAAATAGTTACGAAAGTGAAACCACAGGGACTTAAATCATAATTTTTAAACTAATGAATTGAAATAGTGATTTTTGACAAACCACAGGACAAAAAGAGTAATTAACTCTTATTATTATATCGTTGACATGATTAATACTTGGGTATATTGGTATAACACACCTCTAAAACAGTTTTTTTAGTTATCTTAACACTAGAATTTCATTAACATTCAAATGGTGATCATATTTAAACCCTTATTTAGGATTTTAAGAAAATCTGATACATTAATTTGAAGCTTGTAAAAGGGGAGACCAAAGCAGTGAGTTTTCATTACTGATACATGTTGTGAGAATTTGGTGTCAGAGGGTCCAAGACAATGGCAGCAGAAGAAGAAGAAGGTGATGAAATGAAGAGAGAGAAAAGAGTGGCAGGGAAATGCATCCCAAAGAGATTTTGCTAGAGATTTGATATGTCATGTATCCATTGACTTTCTTTATTGACTATTTTGTTTTTTTCACAATGGATGAAGCTTGGAAATTTATTACGTTTTCCTAACTTGGTGAAACTTTTTACATGGACTGCCCTATCCTATCTTGTCCGTTTGGAAATATCACTTTTCTTTCTCTCGGTCTATGGCTATTGGTACACTCTAAAATTTATTTGTACAATCTTTGACTTCTATACGATATGGGGTTGTATAAGGATCGTTTAGGCACAAAAGTCAAATCTGCAGATGTCAATTCTTATCTGACAGCTAACTGGACCTATACGGATTATATTGTTCGTATTGAATTGCTTTTTTTTTTTTACAAAAGAATTCTTTATTTTCTAAAAGAAAAATATTTTTAAAAATTTATTTTGTGGTATAGATTTGGTACATGTTTATTATATTATACTATACTTATACTATAGTATCTATGTTATAATCGCACTCTAGTTTATTACTATACTACAACTAGGGGTGTGCAAACGGCGGTTCGGTTCGGTTATTACCTTTAACCATATCCGTAACTAATAGACACATATTAGACAATTATGCGGGTCGTATTAAACGATACTATACTTATACTATACTATCTATGTTATAATCGTATTATGTACTACACTTATACTACAGCTTATTATACTATACTATACTACAACATAAGCATATACGAGATCTATATTATACTACAACATAAGCATATATGAGATCTATACTATACTTATAGTTTATCATACGTCATTATAGTTATACTATACATATACTATAGATCTATACGAGTCGTATAAAAGCCTTATATTACACGTACAAACTATCTATACCCTAATACGACACATACATACAATAAACATCACAATATCGAACGTCACTGATACGGGTTGTATGAACAATATACGTCATAATACGACACATACAGACAATATACATCATAATACGGCATATAATGTTAAAATATGTCAAGTAGTGATATGGTACGACGTGTATAGGTACAATACGACACGTAAAAGTACAAGTGAATTTAAAACAAAATGACACGTAATCATAGAATACGATACCACACATAACCGAAGGTCACCGATACGGCACGTATAGAGTATATACTTCATAAAACGACAAGTAATGACAAAATATGTCAAAATACGACCTGTATACGCATAAAAAAGGCAAACACATATAATTTTGAAAATTTAATTTTACCCTTATATGTAACATCCGCCAAGAAAACGGATCCTAGAGACCCCGCCCGTTTGTAAACCAGATTTGGATACTAATTAAAAGGTGTGAAGTTTTATTATCCGTTAATATATATTTTCTATATTGTTTAATAAGTGAATAACATATCTCAATCAACACCCGATCCCAAACGATATCGGGTTCCAAGCAACATCATCTCAACTTAAACGACATCTAGACCCCTTCATTCCAAGAAACATCATCTCAACTTATGCGGTTAGCAAGATGTCTCAGTTTCTCCAAGCACTACTGATCGGACATTGGGTGGCAGTCAAGAGGATTTTGCGGTATCTTAGGGGTGTCTTCTCTCATGGATTGTGTATACGTGATCTACTTGTGTTAATTTACATCCTTATCGTGATACTAACTTGTAACACCCCAAAAAAATGGGTTTGGTAATTTCAAACCCGGTTAATATAAAGGAACGGGTAAAAATACCATTAGGGGTAAAAGTGAACCCGTAAATGAATATTAACTAGGAATAATTAACCTGGTTGAATATTAGTATTGTTGGTATTAAACGAAGGGTTGTAGCCTTATTTAATTAAAACGAAACATGAGGGACCAAAGTGAACAACTTGAAGTTGTTTTATTAAAAGAAAACAACACACACATACACACACATCGTGTGTGTGTTCATGAACGAGCAGGGAAGGCTCCCATGGAGCCAAAACCCTAAACTTCATCAAATTCTCCAAATTGAAAGGCTAAATGAAGCCCAAATTCACAACCGAACATGAATTAACGATCACCTTCACAAGGGGATCATAAGGTATGTCTTAAAACTTAGATTTGATGATCTTGTTTGAAGTGGGTTATGATCAATCCATGAATTTGTATGAAATTAAGCATGTAGAGGTGTTAGAAAAACCAAATAGAACTTGTGTTATGAATAATTTCAAGTAATTGGGTTATTTAGAATGAAACCCATTGCATGAGAGTGAAGATGATGATCATGATGAACTTGTAGATGTTATAGTGTGATCTTGTGATGTATAAGGTGTTGTATGATCGACTGAGATAGATAAACTTGATGTGTAATTTATGATTATGAGATTTTGCTTGAATGTGATGGTTCATAAGATGAAATAGGGAAGAACATGCTTAAAGCACTTGTACATTATGCTTAGAAAGTGATATGCGCACCAGATGTTTGATGAAATTCTTAGGAGAAAATGATAAGTGAGATTGTATGCTAATAATGAATAAATGTATGTAGAATGTGATGATGATGTATTATATGCAAGACCCTAACATGTAATTGACAAAAAGTCGCAGCGGAAGTTCATGCCATAAAATTTCTTTCCTTATAAATACCTTGACTTACTTAAATCTTCATTTTAACACAACTTTTTCACATGAAGTCATCAATCGAATCATTTACAATTAAAAACATAATACGAGTTTTCTAAATTTCATACACCAACGTTCCCGTACAATCTGTCTTGTGACTCGATCCTCGATCTCTAATCCTTGATGATCCTCATGACTCGTATTACCTGCGCTCACCACATAAAATTCATAACATTAGTACTCATTATAAACATACAAGATTTATTCACGTTTACTTTTCGTTCCGTTAACTCTTTACATCCCAACTTTCCATCTAATCATACAATCCGTGGTGAGACTTCTTTGCTATTCCTGCGCTACACTCCATTCACCAGGCACGCTAATATTATTGTTAGTACTCAATTTCGTTGGATACATGCGTACCTACTTTCATACATACTTATACATATTCATACGTTCACACATAACCAATTACATACATATGTACATACCCACATGTAAACACATCTACATCATTACATATGTATCTACATACACACATACCTACATCATTACGTACACTCATAACATTATACATATATACATACATACATCCCTACTTGCAACATACCTAACTCATACATGCCTATTCACATACATACCTTCATATATCCGCGTATACTTGCTCACATACTTATAAACATACATACGTAGGTGCATACATGCTTACATACATTTCTAAATACGTGTATAGAGACATACAAACATACATACATATCCGGGCACTCTTGGCTATCACCTATGATCAAAACCAACTTAAAAGTTAGCTTTGATAGTTAAATAACAAGTTTAAACAAGTTATATGGGTAAAACAAGCAAAATTAAACAATTTTTCGGAATCAAGGGGCTAGACGCCCCCACCTAGGGGCTAGACGCCCCCACCTAGGGGCTAGACGCTACACCTAGGGGCTAGACGCTACACCTAGCCCCCTTTTTGATAGCAAGTTCCTTTATTTTTGTTGCTGCACTTGCCCAGCTAAAACATTTATCAAAACCAAACTTAAAATCATCATAACTTATGATCCGTAAGTCCGATTTAACCGATTTTTTTTTCCTACGCGACCGTAATTTAATTCTCCATCACATGGAGTGAAAATCCAATATTTGGACTACCGAAATTTATGACTTTTAAGCCTTCGGCTTATTACCCTTTTACCAAATTTTGACACGTTCATGCATTTATCAACATAACTCTTTCGTTTGACCATAACTTCTTATGAACCTAATAATATCAATGACGTCTATCATAAAAACTAAATTATCGAACGTCTTGCATCCTCTTAATCCATTTTCGCTCGAAAGCTTATTTTGACCCGTTAAAGGTATTTGCGCATTTTAAGGTCCTTAGCTTACGAAAATCATACTTCTCGCTTTCTTACTTTTTCAAAACATTCATTTAGTCAAATAGCTTGTTTATAATCAACTTTTAAGACCATTTGCCCGTTTTACCCATCAAGGCCGTTTTTGTCAACTTTGACCCATCCTTTACTACAAAGGACTTCCTTAAACATTTGACCAATCCCACGACTTAACCATGACTCTAAACACACATACCTGGCTCGGGTCAAAGCTATGACCCGTTTTAATGCTTATCCGCTCAATTGCTAGTTAATAGTAATGCAAATCCTTTCGCCATTCATCTTGTGAATACATAGTACTTAACAAAACATCCATTAGTCGATATCGCTAAATGGTGATATCTTCACCATTGACCGATTTGGCCTTAAAAGACAATTTCATCCTTATGGGGTTGTAATTATTCATTATTCATTCCTTGTAATTTATTTCTTCATTAATTCATAGTCAAAATTACCGTAATACCCTTTTTACCCTTTTCAACCCTCAAACTTAGTTTCTTGACATGGTTATATGTTCCGACCCGTATCAAACTTGTCGAAACATCATTCTTCATATATTAGCTTATCATGCTCTTAATCTATACAATGAATAGATATTCTACTAAAAGGGGGTGTAAGTTCCACTTACCTAGCATCCGAACATGCTTCTCTTGCGCATTAGTCTCGTTTGACCCGCTTCCTTCTCAAGCTTCCATGTCGCTTATTAAGCATCAACTATCACATATCATTCTCAAGATAGTTAGCTTATTCATCATTCATCAAATCCTTTTTATCACATGGATCTCATATTAAGTTTATCATTTAACCTTAAAATATGCTAATCCATCATTTCTTATCCAATTTTTTTCTTTAAACATACTTACACATAATATGATTTTCAACATTATTAACATAAGCATATTATTACTTCTATCATATCATCAAAAACCCACTTCATAACTACTTTGTTAATCACTTACAAGTGATCCAATCCTATGTTCTCCATAATTTCATCATACTTATGATGTGTGTACTACCTCCTAAGCATAGTGTACACCTAGTTCATGCATATCCTTCTAATCTCATACATAATTCATCAAATTCCTCCTTCTAATCAACATGAATCATTCATGCATAAACATCAAACATACTAGAATCACATTTCTTTCAATTCCTCTAACAAGAATCCATCATACAAATCAAAATACATCAATATTAAGCAAGAATTGGACATGGGTGACCATTCAAGTCGTTATCATCACCATAATCAACGGGTTTCATCTCTAAACATCAAATTAGCCCAAATCATGCATAACCCATGTTCTATATGATGATTCTAACATATCCTCATACTCAATTTCATACAAATTCGCAACTTACACCATAACCCACTTCGTGAAAGATCACCAAATCTAATATTTAAGACATACCTTATGATCCCCATGAGAAGGTGATCACTAATCCATGCTCGGTTATGCATTTAAGCTTCATTAAGCCTTCCAATTTGAGGATTTTAGTGAAACTAGGGTTTGAACCTTGTTTCTTCTTCCTGGATGTCGATACACACACACACACACACTATGTGTGTGTGGTGTTTTAAGTTTATTTTATAAAAAAATCATGTTTCCCACTTAACGGTTTTGGTCCCTCAAGTTTCATTTTAATTTTATAAGAGACTAAAACTCACTTCTTTATATTAACCGGGTTCTAATTTACCAAACCCGTTATTGGTGTGTTACAAGTCTACCCCCCTTAAATTAGGTTTCGTCCCCGAAACCTTTCTTATTTCCATTAAACACTAATTATCCTTTCCCTTTGCCTCATCAACACGACCACTAGCCCATCTCAGTGACAATCTTCTATTTTCAAGAACTCGTCCCGGAGTTCTTATTAGTGTCGCTTTCACTAATAGTGTTAGCTTCTAACGCCTTTCATAGCTAATGGTTAATTCATCATTCTAATACTTGTATATCCTATGCAATATACCATTTTGTTTACTTGAAACAATTCCGACATCCTATTAATAACATTCCCTTTTGTTTATTTCAAATTCCATATCATCTTCGTCGACTATACGGTCTAAATTCGTAATTTATACATACACATCTATGTTTAATTTCGATAGGTACGTCATAATGCTAAGTAACTATCCATTCTCGATTCATAACCATTCATATAATTGACTTCTTTCTAACAAGTCCATACTTTTCATACTTTACCTTTACACACATTCCCATTTCCTTGGCCCGTTTGTAGTGGGTCAATATATATACCTCCTCACGCTTATTATCGTAATTACATTCGTATGATCCGTTATAACAGATCTAGTATCTTCATCCCATCTCTTAGACTATATTTTATACATATATCATATAATATTTAGTTCTTGTTTTGTTATCGCAACAAAACTACTATTTCATAGTCACATATACACGCTTAACTCCAAAGTTAACATCATTTTATGTTTCCTATAGTTATTTGTACTATACGTACCTTGACGTTAACTTCAACTCACCTCATTCATTCTACATTACTATACATCTCAATTCATGCATTACTTAAGTTGCCTGAGCAAGCGTATCACGCAGGTTCTTCATACGAGACTTTAACCAATACCCGAAATTTTCGCTCAAAACTTTTAAAATCTAGTTCTTACTGACATAGTTCTCTTTTTATGTCAACTATTAGGAATCAAACATTCCATACTATACCATACTCCTTCCACCATTCAATTTGTAGGGCGTTTTCAATTTACTAATTCATACTATCCGACATAAGTTAAACTTTTACTAACCTCATCTCATATCATCAATCCACGATCCGTGATCCAGATCGATCCGCATTCTTCCCGAACACTAGCCGTACCAGGCTAGATTTCATTTATCCATATATGGTGTCCCCACTTGTACACATCCTTCCACCAATTCAATTGGTTTCATTGCATCAAGAGTTCTAACATTATCATCAACAATTTAGCGGTTAACACTTTTCATTCAAACATTCATTATACTAGGTGATTACTCACCTATAATTCTTTTACAATTTCCTACGTACGTGCTATAAGACATTCCAAATTTCATTCCTTACATGCAAGTCTTTTATTCTGGTTACTTATTTTGTCGACCTTTGCAGTTTGACTTTTCAAGGTCAAATCGACATTTCTTACTTATCGTAGATGTATTGAGGTACACATTCGTACTTCTTTCCCTTCATGCTTATTTGCAAAGACATTCATTACATCATTTCGGTATTCTTAACCAAACTCACCCTTCTCATTTATACTTAAATTATTGTCCAGGTCATAGTCCGTCATTTATTATGACTCCTAAGAGTCGATTACTAACACATTTGACACATAACTTGTTCGAAACTTCTTCTTCCTATCATTTTAAAATTTAGGTTTGCGTGCCAATTACGATCATTCTTTCATTCAGTTACTTTACGTTTACTCATATGACTCGTTTGACACGACCAAGGTCAAACTATCGGCATATTCTGATATAGGCTAATTTCATCCTTTTTATATTTTTAAATCCGTCCAGCGGTTCCAAACGTACCATTCATACCTTTTCTTCCTTCTATGATTTGAATCCATCTAACGGATTTCAAACATATCATTCACATCTTTCATTCCTTACATGTGTTGAATCCGTCTCGCGGATTCAGACATATCATTTCTACATTTCATTTCCTTAAATCCGTTTTACGGATTCAAACATTCCATTCATGCCTTTCATTTCTTGAATCCGTCTCGCGGATTCAAACAGGTCATTCATACTTCATTACTTTCATGCTTCGAATCCGTCTCGCGGATTTTAACATATCATTCATACTTTCATTCCTGGAAGTCTTACGTTTCTCTTTACCCTCACGTCCACCTACTACCTAATTCTAACGGACATACCTGTAACAATTATCACGGTCTCACGAACGTCATATGTTTCTTGTGTACTGGCCAGGTACACAATCCACATACTAGTTTCGTGTCTTCGTGTAATCGCCACTTTATGTCCGAAGAATTAAGTTTCGGCACGTGTATCATTTTCAAAACTTCATTGCCATATCACTATTATATTTCATTTAAAATTTTCTTTCACTCGCTTAATTATACCACTTCATACGCCCACACGTTAAATTTACGTACCTGGGGTCCATTTGTCTTATCACTTGCCTTGATGCCGGTTCTAGACCGCATTCACGGATCATCCTTTCCAAGCAGTTATGCTTACCTTTAGATCTTGATCGAGTCGTGGATTGTACGGGTTCCTTATCACAAGAGCACACAGGTTTGAGTTCAAGTACCTATCCTCTCGTACTTGATTCTCTCAAAACAGGGCTCTGATACCAACTTGTAAGACCCTAACATGTAATTGACAAAAAGTCGCAGCAGAAGTTCATGCCATAAAATTTCTTTGCTTATAAATACCTTGACTTACTTAAATCTTCATTTTAACACAACTTTTTCACATGAAGTCATCAATCGAATCATTTACAATTAAAAACATAATACGGGTTTTCTAAATTTCATACACCAACGTTCTCGTACAATCTGTCTTGTGACTCGATCCTCGATCTCTAATCCTTGATGATCCCCATGACTCGTATTACCTGCGCTCACCACATAAAATTCATAACATTAGTACTCATTATAAACATACAAGATTTATTCACGTTTACTTTTCGTTCCGTTAACTCTTTACATCCCAGCTTTCCATCTAATCATACAATCCGTGGTGAGACTTCTTTGCTATTCCTGCGCTACACTTCATTCACCAGGCACGCTAATATTATCGTTAGTACTCAATTTCGTTGGATACATGCGTACCTACTTTCATACATACTTATACATATTCATACGTTCACACATAACCAATTACATACATATGTACATACCCACATGTAAACACATCTACATCATTACATATGTATCTACATACACACATACCTACATCATTACGTACACTCATAACATTATACATATATACATACATCCCTACTTGCAACATACCTAACTCATACATGCCTACTCACATACATACATTCATATATCCGCGTATACTTGCTCACATACTTATAAACATACATACGTAGGTGCATACATGCTTATATACATTTCTAAATACGTGTATAGAGACATACAAACATACATACATATCCGGGCACTCTTGGCTATCACCTATGATCAAAACCAACTTAAAAGTTAGCTTTGATAGTTAAATAACAAGTTTAAACAAGTTATATGGGTAAAACAAGCAAAATTAAACAATTTTTCGGAATCAGGGGGCTAGACGCCCCCACCTAGGGGCTAGACGCAACACCTAGCCCCCTTTTTGACAGCAAGTTCCTTTATTTTTGTTGCTGCACTTGCCCAGCTAAAACATTTATCAAAACCAAACTTAAAATCATCATAACTTATGATCCGTAAGTCCGATTTAACCGATTCTTTTCCTACGCGACCGTAATTTAATTCTCCATCACATGGAGTGAAAATCCAATATTTGGACTACCAAAATTTATGACTTTTAAGCCTTCGGCTTATTAACCTTTTACCAAATTTTGACCCGTTCATGCATTTATCAACATAACTCTTTCGTTTGACCATAACTTCTTATGAACCTAATAATATCAATGACGTCTATCATAAAAACTAAATTCTCGGATGTCTTGCATCCTCTTAACCCATTTTCGCTCGAAAGCTTATTTTGACCCGCTAAAGGTATTTGCGCATTTTAAGGTCCTTAGCTTACGAAAATCAAACTTCTCGCTTTCTTACTTTTTCAAAACATTCATTTAGTCAAATAGCTTGTTTATAATCAACTTTTAAGACCATTTGCCCGTTTTACCCATCAAGGCCGATTTTGTCAACTTTGACCCTTCCTTTACTACAAAGGACTTCCTTAAACATTTGACCAATCCCACGACTTAACCATGACTCTAAACACACATACCTGGCTCGGGTCAAAGCTATGACCCATTTTAATGCTTATCCGCTCAATTGCTAGTTAATAGTAATGCAAATCCTTTCGCCATTCATCCTGTGAATACATAGTACTTAACAAAACATCCATTAGTCGATATCGCTAAATGGTGATATCTTCACCATTGACCGATTTGGCCTTAAAAGACAATTTCATCCTTATGGGGTTGTAATTATTCATTATTCATTCCTTGTAATTTATTTCTTCATTAATTCATAGTCAAAATTACCGTAATACCCTTTTCAACCTTCAAACTTAGTTTCTTGACATGGTCATATGATCCGACCCGTATCAAACTTGTCGAAACATCATTCTTCATATATTAGCTTATCATGCTCTTAATCTATACAATGAATAGATATTCTACTAAAAGGGGGTGTAAGTTCCACTTACCTAGCATCCGAACATGCTTCTCTTGCGCATTAGTCCCGTTTGACCCGCTTCCTTCTCAAGCTTCCATGTCGCTTATTAAGCATCAACTATCACATATCATTCTCAAGATAGTTAGCTTATTCATCATTCATCAAAAACTTTTTATCACACGGATCTCATATTAAGTTTATCATTTAACCTTAAAACATGCTAATCCATCATTTCTTATCCAATTTTTTTTCTTTAAACATACTTACACATAATATGATTTTCAACATTATTAACATAAGCATATCATTACTTCTATCGTATCATCAAAAACCCACTTCATAACTACTTTGTTAATCACTTACAAGTGATCTAATCCTATGTTCTTCATAATTTCATCATACTTATGATGTGTGTACTACCTCCTAAGCATAGTGTACAACTAGTTCATGCATATCCTTCTAATCTCATACATAATTCATCAAATTCCTCCTTCTAATCAACATGAATCATTCATGCATAAACATCAAACATACTAGTATCACATTTCTTTCAATTCCTCTAACAAGAATCCATCATACAAATCAAAATACATCAATATTAAGCAAGAATTGGACATGGGTGACCATTCAAGTCGTTATCATCACCATAATCAACGGGTTTCATCTCTAAACATCAAATTAGCCCAAATCATGCATAACCCATGTTCTATATGATGATTCTAACATATCCTCATACTCAATTTCATACAAATTCGCAACTTACACCATAACCCACTTCGTGAAATATCACCAAATCTAATATTTAAGACATACCTTATGATCCCCATGAGAAGGTGATCACTAATCCATGCTCGGTTATGAATTTAAGCTTCATTAAGTCTTCCAATTTGAGGATTTTAGTGAAACTAGGGTTTGAACCTTGTTTCTTCTTCCTGGATGTCGATACACACACACACACGGTGTGTGTGTGGTGTTTTAAGTTTATTTTATAAAAATCATGTTTCCCACTTAACGGTTTTGGTCCCTCAAGTTTCATTTTAATTATATAAGAGACTAAAACTCACTTCTTTATATTAATCGGGTTCTAATTTACCAAACCCGTTTTTGGGGTGTTACATTAGATAATAGATTTGTATAAGGAATGTGTTTTGAATGGATTACAAGTGGGAAATTAGTTTGATAAGATGATATGGCAAGAAACCTTCATTAAAAGGTATGTATGCTTATGTATGCTAATCATGTTATGATGAATGTGATGACATGTACGGATATGAGTCATGTCAACATGGACACAAACATGAAAGGGCAACAGGCCAAGGATAAACATGGAAGCTATGCTTGAACTCGGACGCACGAGGTAAGTGAACTCCGAACTTACCCTTTTGTTTGGTAATGTATTTATGATATATGGTAATTATTGAATGTAATGTAAGAAGATATGAATCGATGTTATTACTAAGTTAAGTTTTAGTGGAAATGGGTTGGAAGTGGTTAAGAAAGAGATTCGATTAAGTTTGGGTAAGAAAAGGGAACTTACATAATGAATTATGCATAAAGATGAATTAAGGAGTTATACATGTAGGATGTAAATTGTAAGTACGTGTATGAATAGAAAGTAAATACATGCTTGAGTGGGTATTTAATTATATGCTTGAATAAATAAAATGAGTTATGTATATTTGAGGACATGTTCATATGAAGGGAAGCTAATGATACTAACCGTTTTTCTATTGAGAATTAGTGTGAAGTATAGGCATGTTAACAATGGAAGTGAAGGTTGACTTCGCAATCCGATGCGAGTGATCGAATGGATGGATGAAGGGGCTAGTATAAGAGAAATCATGATATGTTGACGCCTTATTATGCATGTGTTAAGATTTTGTATTATGTCACCGGTTGCTAATGATGTGATTGAATGTGGTGACTGCAGGCTGTACAGGTTTATGGATGTTTCATCAAGAAGTGTACGCGGTTGAAGATCGAGTCAAGACATGGATTGTATGTGGGTGTGTATGTGGTCACTTAATTTGATATAAGTATGTTAGTTTTTGATTAATTTATAAAAAGGGATTAATGTATTTAAGTGAAAGAAAGAATATCATGAAAGAAATTTTAGGTATGTACTTTCCGCTGCAAATTAAGGGTAAGAATGTGTTAGGGCGTCACATAACTGAGCTGGATGTCTAGATGATCTATGCTCCACCATGGATTATTGTGTTTTTCTTGGGCCCAACCTCATCAGTTGGAGTTCCAAGTAGTAGCATATTGTTGCCAGATCGGGCATTGAGGCTGAGTACCGTGCTCTTACTCATACAACTATTGAACTGCGATGGATTACATCCATATTACATGAGCTACATATTGCAATGACTAGTCCATTATCTCTCTAGTGTGACAATGTTGGAGTTCCATATCTTGTAGTCAACCCCAGTGCCGTTCCTACGTTTTCGGAGGCCCTAATCAAACTACGAAGTGGTGGCCCTTTTTCTACGAGTATAAATATATTTGACATGCTGAGCCTAAATCCGGAATTTGAGTGAAAGTCAAAGACAACTAGTATAAGAAGCGAGATATGATGAGCCAAAGACTAAAAACTGATTATATCGACTTCAAATTGAAATAATCAGATCACCAGTTCCAAAAGGGGTAAATAGGTAATTTGTGGGATTTCTAGTATCAATAGTAATCCCTTATTTCCAATTTCAAAAGCAGCCAAATCTAATTATAATCTAAACGTTTCAGAGATTTAGGCAAATATGAAAGATTATGAATGTGACTAGATTTCTTATACAAGTCTATACAACAAACAAAAAATAAATAAATAAAGAAAAACATTACCTGCAAGCGTTTGTATGCTGAACATTCAATACATGTATCAATATCAATCTCCCGCCACTGAGTTCCAAGAACGGAGAATCCACGCCTGCCACAAATTCACAATATCAAATCGACAATAAAGCATTTGCCACAATCTCAAATCAAGAACTGAGGTGAGGCACTGTATATCAAATCGAGAACTAATTGTATATCAAAACTGCAATCGACGATTAAGAAGATATATAGGTTAATTACTTACCTGTAACCTGCAATCGACGATTCATGGTGATTGGTGGGATGATTCTCATGGTGATTGGTGCGACGATTCTTTTCTTCGTGAGTTCCAACTTGAACCCAGCCGCCTATCATTCTGGAAGAGTACGCATAATGGACAATAAAGAAGGAAAACAGGCCTTTATTATCATTAAATTGAAAATGGGCCTTTATTCCTTTGGGCTGTTTAGTATAAAATAAAAAATGGGCCTAGTATAGAAAAAACCTACAACAAATTTGGAGGCCTTTCAATTTGGGTGGTCCTAGGCCTGTGCCTAGGGTTGGAAGCCCATTGGGCCGGCTCTGGTCAACCCGGTGTTTTATCAGCGCAACAAACATCTTGAGATTGACTGCATTATGAACTTGATATCTTCTTTAGCCATTACGAAATGTTTTCTTACGATCGTATTTTAACTACTAACAATCAACCCATAAAATATTAAATCATAAAACAATCTGCGGTATGGTGCATGCTCTACAAAATAGTATAACTTCAAATTCTTGTAAATACTAGATTACCTGGTATTTAAGTGTAAAAAAAATATATGTAACACTCGCGCATCTAAAATACATAACATATTTGAAACTATAGTTACCAAAACACCTACTTAATAATGGGATTTCAAACCCAAAAATGTGTGAATACGCGTTTGGAAAGTGCATTTATTACTCGATCCGGCTTCGATGGGTTAGACATTTGTTGTTCCATTAAGTATGGTCTTGCACATGATGCAGATACTTTTTTATTAAATGCTGACTTTTAAGTTCCATGTGTGCAAGTTAAGTTCCACGCTACATACGCTAACCAAGGCTTCATGGTAATGAAAAATTAGGTATAACTTCAATGAAACAAATTCGATAGTTCAGTTATATTTTTTTCATTTGTAAAAATTTACCAAACCAATCAAACCATCACGTACTAAAAGTCTAAAACCAACATTCATCTTTTTTAAAAAATAATATACTGCATATTATTAAGAAAATCGTGTAATGTTTTTTTAGATTATAGTTTGTTTCCTCATTTTTTTGTATATAGATATTTCCTTCTATAAAAAGTTTCGATGTTCGTCACTTTAGTTAAGATTGAATTGGGACACCCCAGAACCCTAAAATAGGCCAGTTTCACGTTTTTGTAAGCACTAAGCGAACTATAAAGTCAGAGCCCTTTAAAAAAAAAAACATTTTAGTATAAATCTCTCTTTTACCCGAGCTTAGGACCGGTAATTATAAACTAACAAATTTATAGTTGGCAGAGTTAATTTTTTTAAGTTTATAAATATAATATTTGTTTAGATTAAATTTATTAATGCAAATTGCTTAATGAGTTTCTGAGAATGAGCATAGGAGCAGAGGATGCATTGAAGTAGACGACGGTGTTCAAGATAAAAGAGATCTGTGCCATTAGATCTTCAAGTTTTGAGCCTAGACCTTTGCGTAACATGCTAAGCCTCTAGGACCTGCTCTGCCCTAAAAACCAAACCATATTTCTTAAACCAAAATAGATTAATGTTTATAAAAAATAAAAAAAACCTGTAGATTAGAAGAAGCTAAAACCCTATATGTTACTTGCATATTCGAGTATTCGACCCCTAGTGTAATGTAACTATTGAGGTGTTTGTAATAAACGAAGCAAGTGCCGGATGATTCGGTTTCATTGAATACAAAATGTCTAGCACACATGCATGGCACGTGATCAGATCTCACTTTGCTCATCTACATTCAAATATCCAACACACTATATATATAGTCCCACCAAGTCCCAACTCCATCAATCATACTTCCATTCCTTTCATCTATTCACCAATCCTTCAATTAACAATGGCCAAACTGTTAGCCATCTTCGCTCTTTGCCTTCTTCCCGCGCTTTCTATCGCAGCCACGCTCACTCAAAGTCCATTCCGTCTCAAAGGTCGCGTCTACTGCGATACTTGCCGTGCTGGATTTGAAACATCCGTCACAAGATACTTGGCTGGTAAGTTCGTTTCCATGTGGTGTAAATGAGCCTAGTCAAACCCGAGCTAAGGTAGCTCAAGCTCGGCTCGTTTTACAAATACAAATTTTGAACTCCAACTTGTTTCACATATATTTAATATTGTTTTTATAGATGTATAACAAAAAAAAAATTATACATAACATAATAATTATATTTTAGTTTATTTTATATCACAATTTCATATATAATATTAGCATTTGTATGAATATATCTAATATATCAAATAGTAATCATATAAATAGAACCCATACTTAGGCTCGTTTATTAAGGGGCTGTTTGGCTAAGCTTATTTTTTTGACTTATTTACTTATTTGCTTATTTGAAAAGCAAATAAGTCATAATGGAATGACTTATTTACTTATTCCTCTCACATAATAAGCTAACCCAAACACCTTTTAACTTTTCAAAAAGTAAATAAGTAAATGAGTCACTAAAATAAGCTTAGCCAAACAGCCCCTAAATAAGTTTGAGCTTATTTAAGTTGGGCTTGATTTAAGATTTTAGTGAGCCAATCTCGAGTAGCTTAGGAGCGGCTTGGCTCATTCACACCTATATTGTGACATGCAGGTGCGAAGGTTAAGGTAGAATGCAGAGACAGGGACTCACTAAACCTGAGGTACACCTTGGAAGCGGAGACCGACGCAACTGGAACCTACGAGATGACGGTTAACAGCGATCATGGTGATCAGAAATGCGAGTGCACCCTTGTGAGCAGCCCAGACCCTGAATGTAAGGAGCCTAACATTGGGCGTAACCGTGCCACCGTCATCCTTACCCGCAACAATGGGATGAACCAAAATGCTCGTTATGCAAATGCAATGGGCTTCTTGAAGACAACCCCCTTAGCTGGCTGTACGGAGCTCATCAAATCTTACTTTGCTGAGGACATCTAGTTTCGTTTCTTATAGTTATTGGTTATAAAGATCTTGGATAAATGTCTCATTTGCTGAAGAATAATTACACAGTTTAGTGCATGTTATATTATATAATGTCCATTTTATTATATCGGTACAATCATATGTTGTTAAGTTTCTCCTATATGGTTACCAACATGTGTAACTTTTCTACGTATTAATTATCTCTATTCTACATGCTATTAATATTCCTTATGTTTTTATCCTAGAAACGTAGAAAAAGTATATTAATCATCTACCGTTTAGAATTGTGTCAAGTGTGTTTTAGGCCGGTGTGAACGAAATATATATATAACATCACTTCTTATATAATTAACAATCATATTTACAAAACAAAAGATCCGTACCCCTAAATACCTCTTAAAAAGAAAAAGAAAAAACAGGTTTGTAACTTTTCAATCGGGCTCCATTTGTGTTGTTAAGAAGAGGGTCAAATAGAAAAGAGTAAATTACAAAAATCGTCCTTTATGTTAACACTAAATTGTAGAGTGTGTCCTTTTTCTTTAAAAAGTAAAAAAAACGTACCCAATGTTTGCAAATCCTTGCACGTTATGTCCTTTAGCTCTAATTTGACCAAGTGAACCCATATGAGGGTATTTTGGTCATTTTACCCTAAACACTAAAATAAATAATTAGAAAACCCATTTTTCCCTCAACTCTCTCTCCCTCTCTCTACAAACTCTCTCAATCTGAGATCCACCACCGCCCATAGAACCACCGCCATAGCACCATTCACCACAGATCCACCGCCGGCCACTGTAGCAGCAACTCACCATAGCACCGTTCACCACCGCCATAGCTCCATCGCCATTCAACAGATAGCTTCGTTCATTCCACAGAAGCCAACGTTCGTTCCGCAGGAGCCACTGTCGTTCGTTCCAGGTAACCAAATCACCTGATCTTCGTTCTAGGGTTCGGGTTCTTATGAATTAGAGTGGTGGTTGTCAGATTTGGTGTGGGGGTGTCGGGTTTGGAGTGGTGGTTGTCGGGTTTGGTGTGGCGTTGTCAGATTTCGTGGGTGGTTGTTGTATTTGGAGTGGTGGTGCTAGGGTGATGATTTATGGCAGCGATGGTTTATGGCAGTGGTGGTGCTTGGGCGGTGGTAGGCACATAATTCGTAGATTTGGTGTGGTGGTTGGGATTTGGCAGTGGTGGTGCTAGGGTGGTGATTTATTGGCGGCTGCTGGTGGGAGTGGTGGTGGACGGTGTGACAACTGGCCCAAAATCGGTAATTTCCTTACTATTTTATTTATTATTTATTTCCTGCAATTATGTGCTTAAACGTCAACATTATGTGCTTACTTACTTTACATATGAATTCATGCATGTTTTATATTTCAAATATCGCATTGTGCATTACATTAAGCGTGGCGTCAAAAAGACTAGAAAACTCATCGGTAAGACAAGTTGTATCAGCATTCCTGCAGAGTACAATCAGACAATAGATTTAGGGCCTAGAGTAGGTTCAGCATTAAAAATACATTAAAACCCAAGTGTGGATGCAAGGGTTAACATATATACTTCCCGGAAGCTAAAACAAGCACAAAAAGACACCTGGAACTCACTTTAAATGCTGAATTCTGTAGAATTCAGCAATAAAACAACATTTAAACACTGAAATAATACGCAGAATTGATGTTTTAGTGTCCAGAATAACTTGTAAAGTGCTGGAAATGAAAACTGTCACAAAAGGTACTTCATACATAGTAAAACTGCGCAATTTAGCACTTTAACGAACCGATAACCGAACGAATAACCGGACACTACCCAAAATATCAAAACTAGACTAGAAGCATTGTTTTTATGATATAAAGCTATTTATGGTGATAAAACACCTTAAAAATCATAAAAACACATACAACACACTTAATATTACATAAACCTTCTAACTTACACTTATAACTCACAACTTCCAAAAACTTGCAACTTACCCCCCCCCCCCCTTATGTAACCGGCCCCAAACATAGCCCCACAACTTTTGATTATAATATTTCAATTGTTGCCAAGATATTAAACATATAACCTTATGGATAAAGTAGTGTTGGAGGATAAAAGATCAAGAACCATATGACTTCACTCATTATCATCATTCTCATTTTCAAACTCATCTTTCTCTCCTCTCTTCTCTACCTCTCGGCCCTACATATATACATATACATCCACCATTTTCAATCATCAACCAAGCAATCCAAGGTTATAATAAGGTGTAAGAAGGTTATCTAAGAAGGCTTGAAGTGCTAGAAGTTGAAGGACCACCTTGTGGAACTTTTAACCTCTCATACTCTTCCATCTTCATCATCTTTTTTGTTGTGCCACTCCCTTAGCCATTAGAGCTAGTAGTAAACATGCTAAACTCTATTTTACTTCATGTTAATGTTATGTACATGTTACACCATCTAAGAAACTAAACATTAAATGATGAAGATATGAAGATCTAACATAATCTATAGAAAAACAAGTGATTTTAGTAAGGTTTGATGTGTGTGATGAAGTTGTTGTTGTTGAATCTTGTGTTTATGGTTAGATCCATCATGTTAAAGCTTGTTAGAAGTTTAGATCTAACAATTTTAAGCATGGATCTTGAAAGATCCATGGTTAAACTTGAAGATGAACTTGTGAAACCTTTATGTAAACATGAGAAATGATTTTTAAAGCATGATCTTGTGTTCTTAATGTCACACCCCAACCGATGGCGGAAACATCGGGGCACGGCACTGAACGAAACAGATTGTCCAGGAGAATCCATAACGGCTATAATTACCAAATATTTAACGTCATGTCCCATACCATAACATATTAAGTAAAAACAGTTATTACATACATAGTTTCTCAAAGACAATTATTGTTCCGACAACTCATAAATTTATTCATGGGTTTCTAGACCACCTAAACTTGGTTCCATGACATCCAGCAAATACAAGCATCCTAAACACCTGTCACATACGTTAAAATAAAGTCAATACACATAGTGTAAATGTGAGCATACAAGTTTAATAGTATAATAGTAGCGAAAGCGATTTACGCATAACCAGCGTGTAACACGTAGGAATGTGAAGCAAGTAAGTTATCGACAATGAAATATGCACAGACGTGACTGCGAGTTGTAGAATGCGCAACACATATCACCACTGTGACACGTGAAGAAAATCCCTTAATAACCCCTGTCCATGACAGGTGCTGAGTCTAAACTATAGTACTATCGTTGCTAAGGTGTCAGGCAACAATCACTGTGTAAACATAACATATTAGCATTCATCGAATAACACGTATAACATGCGAGAGCGGTTAGAATATAAAAAGTGTTTGCGTTGTGTGTCGATGTGATTTGATATAAGTAACGTATGTAACACCCAAAAGTGCGTTAAGCAAAAAGGGATCGAGTATACTCACATATTATGTTTAGTAAATAAACACAAGCTTGGATTGAAGGGAGCACTGGAGAGTTAGCCTGATCAGAGAACGATAGGGTAAGCGTTGAACAATGCGTTAAGCAGTGCGTCGAGTGAGCTGTGTGACGAATGGTGATTTGGTCGGACGACCGTCCGGATGGATGACCATTCGGTCGGAGGGTCGTTCGTTTGGGAGGGATGTGTTTGTGAACTTTGAAGTTTTCGTTGTAGCATTTTGAAAAGTTTGAAGTGTTTCTACATATCAGGTCGTCCGATCGGACAGTCATCCGGACGGATAGCCGTTCACTCGGATGGTGATCCGAGTGGACTCTGATATTCTTTGAAGTTTTGAAATTTGTTTAAGTATTGAAATTTCCAATCACCTGCTCGAATAGTCGTTCGATCGGATGGTTGTCCGATCGGACGACTATTCGTTTGAGTGACTATTTTTCTTGAAAACTTTGAAAATTCAGTTAAGTTTGAAGGTTGTGGTTTCACTGAGACGGTAGTGTTAAACAACGGAAATCACATCAAGTCCAACTCATCCGGTCGGACGGGAATCACCCCGTTCGACCAGACTCAGCTGTTCTTGACGGAGTTTCATGTTCAACCCGTGAATCGGTCGTCCCTTCGATAGAAATCTGTTCTCGGACCGGTTTTCCACTAGAGAATGAGTAGAGAACCCGAACGAGTCCATATTCTAACGGTTTTGAGTAAAAAGTAAAAGATTGTTGAAGAAAAGTTTGAAATTGTTGTTAAATGTTTAGATTTAGCTGAAATCGGTATAAAAACATGTAGAAATCCATCAGATCTGAACCGTTCTTGATGAGATGAGGTCACACTTCAATGTTCATAAGAACTCCATGATGATGTCACCCGAGAACAGCCCAAAACAGATGATTTCATGGTGAAAAGTTGTGATTTGGTGGAGAAGATGTTGTGAAAGTGTGTTGTGATGAAGAATGTACAAGATTTAGAGTAAAAACTTACAAGAATCGCGAGGAATCGAGAGAAAAGTGCTTGGGAGCGTGCTGGTCGGAGGGAGTTGTCACATCAATGAACAGTGATGTGACAGGAGGGGTATTTATAGTGTGAGAGGAGAAAAGGCAGTGCAGGTTAACGGGTCGGACGGCCTTTCGATCGGATGGCCATCCGATCGGATGGGCATCCGGTCGGATGTCCATTCGACCGAATGGTTGTTCGATCGGAGGGCCTTCGCGTGTTGGTTTCCGGTTTCCAATTCGTGCGTTGTGCGTTGCTTTGTGTTTAAGAGAGTTGCGAGTGAGCGATGCGATAGTATTACACATTAGTTACACAAATAACATAACCAACCTAACAATCATAAAAGTACACTGCGTTTCGGGTTGAGATGCGATGCGATAGAGTTGCGATTGCGTTTGCGAATAATCATCCCAGAATTTATATAAGCACACACAAGTAACACATAATAACATGCACACATAAAACAATATCCATAACTGTGAGTCGAATTGCGATGCGGTAGCGATGTGATAGCGTCTAGTAGATTAGCGTTGAATTATGTTTATCGCATTGTTACTTCACATTTTAACAAATCGTATTTTAACATAGCGTTAATTAACATACATCCATTATCGAGTCTGCAAGTACAAGCAATAGTTAAGCAACAAATGTCAGATCTGAACGTAAACCTTACGTTGACCTTGACTTTGACTTGTACTTTGACTTCGAAAAGTCGGGTTGTTACACTTAAAGTGACTAAGTTTATGTAAAGTTAACTTACGAAACTAAACTTCCTAAAAAGTTTATAAAAAGTTCATTAAGAAGCCTACTTGTGAAAGATTCAAGTATGTTAAGCATGGATCTTGAAAGATCCATGATGAAACTTGATGATGAACATAAAGATCTTTTAAATGAGCATAATAACGGTTTTAAAACATGTTTTTCAAGATTTTGAAACCCTAAAACTCATGGATGGTTTAATTAGTAGGTTAATGTCACGACCCCCGACCCGGTTTTACCCGGTTCAGAAGCCGCGGGACAGAAAACCCGTGGTATTGGTGTTTATTTAGGCAGCGGAAATTTCAATAGGATCGTTTAACTGAAAACACCCATTTATTTTATTCCAAATTTTGGGACAAGCCCCGTAATTTACAATAAAAGAATTTCACTGGGAAATCCTTTTATTACAAAACATGTTTATTTATTTACTGAGCCACTTCATTCAAGCTGGAGTGTTATGCGGCACTTTTCCTTGTTCACAGTAAATCACCTGAAACATGTTTAAAAAGATTTTTATCAGCGGGGAAATACTGGCGAGTCACTCAATTTGCATAAAACGACACATTGTTATAGATTATAGTATTAAGAGCGATTACAATTGCCCCTATCTTATAATTAGCTGGTTCAGTTGTCACTCGACCGGATCTATGACTGTGGTCATATCACAATTGGGTCCGTTCACCCAAAAGTGACGTGTATCACTATTTAGGTCCTTTCACCTAAAAGTGATAAAACAGTAGTAATTGTGCACAATACCCCATTTACTGCCAGTAATTTAAGATAACAAAGACTTAATCCCTGTAAAATATAACTGGAAAACATTTAGGTATTGTAAAACACTTTTGATAAAAAGAGAATGACTCACATTGCAAGTTTAGTTGGACAGAGTTTGCCTACTGATTAAGCCTGGTAACCTAGTTAAAATAAAAATGCACACGGACTAGGTTAGTAACTTAATACAACATTTACGATAAATTCACGAAATCAAAACCCTCACGACGAATGACAAAGTATAGCCCGAATTCAGGCAGCACTTAAACATCCATCGGATCGGTTTCAATCGATCGAACATTGTATCGTAGCAGTGATCGAGTTATTACCCTGTTGTCGTAGCAGAGATTCGAGATTTAAGTGAATTTGGAAAGAACAGAGCACAACTTAACGCACGAAATGAATTTTTTACGTCGAAACAGAACAGCCATGCAAGTGCCAAACCCCTGCCTTTTATACTGGATTTTGGTCTCCCCCGCGTGTCGCACCAGGAACCCTGGCCTCTGGCGCGTGTCACGAGAGCGACCAGTTTAGGCTAGGGTAGCCTCGTTGCATGCATAGCCCTGCTGAGTTAAATTTTCTGAAAATACGTGCTTTACATCCGTTTTTGAAGGATAATTATCAATTAGTGGATACCCCCCTTGAGTTTTAGGGGGTCCTGATCCTAGTTTTGACCGTTTTAAAAATTATGGGTCATGCCAAACCATTTGGGGGTTTCAATTAGGGTTTCCTAATGGGCACTATTAACATAAGAAATAATAATTTTGGCAAGGGTTGTTACACCCTCCCCACCTTGTTTAAAATCTCGTCCTCGAGATTTACTGGAACAAGTAAGGATACTTTCGTTTCATTTCTGATTCCAGTTCCTAGGTATATTCTGGTCCTCTTTTTGAATCCCACTTTACCTTGACCAGCACCAGTCTCTTGTGCTTGAGGAACTTGATCTTTCGATCTTCTATTTGGAGAGGTTTCTCAATGAATTTCAATTTTTCATTTAACTCTATGTCTTGAAGAGGTACTACCAGTGATTCATCAGATAAACACTTCTTAAGGTTAGATACATGAAACACACCATGTACCCCAGCCAGTTCTTCTGGTAGTTGTAGCTTATAAGCAACTGGTCCAATTCGTTGGGTAACTGTAAATGGTCCTATGTACCTAGGACTTAGCTTTCCTTTCTTACCGAATCGAACTACCCCTTTCCAAGGAGAAACTTTCAAGAGTACCTTGTCTCCAACTTGGAAATCTAATGGCTTGTGTCGATTGTCTGCATAACTCTTCTGGCGATCTCGAGCCGTTTTCAGTCGTTCCTTTATTTGAGTTATCTTGTCGGTAGTTTCTTGCACAATCTCGGGACCTGATAATTGACTTTCTCCTATTTCTGCCCAGCATACTGGAGTTCGGCACTTTCGTCCATACAGTGCTTCGAATGGGGCAGCATTAATGCTGGTATGGTAACTATTGTTATAGGAGATTTCTATTAGTGATAAGTGGTCATCCCAATTTCCACCAAAATCGATTACACATGCCCTGAGCATGTCTTCAAGGGTTTGGATCGTCCTTTTGCTTTGTCCGTCTGTTTAGGGATGGTATGCAGTACTTAAATTTAGTCGGGTCCCCATTGCTCCTTGGAAACTTTTCTAGAAATGCGAAGTGAAACGACTATCCCTATCTGACACAAAGGAGAGTGGGACTCCATGTAAGGATACTACCTCATCTACGTACAACTTTGCTAATCTTTCCATGCTAAAGGTCTCCTTCATTGGCAGGAAATGAGCTGATTTGGTTAATCGATTTACAATCACCCAGATTGCATCGTTTCCTTTCCTGGTTTTGGGTGTGACAACCGGGGATTTACGGCTCTTAATTACGTGATTAATAGGTGATTAACGCGGTAATAAATAGTGTTTAAGACGCAAATTAACTTAATTAGGCCTTTGGAGTGCCTAGGAACGTCTATACGACTTTACAGTGCGCGAACGGTGGTTTACGGAGAAACCTGCTAAATATTACGCGACGACGAACTGATACCGTACAAGATACTGACAACGCCGACAAATATTAAATTTTCACGATATATTTTGTGTCGTGATTAAATTTTTACTACTGTAATCAAACCGGATCGAAAAACGGTTCCAAAGTGATAAACGACGCGATCTTACGCTATTCATACCGTAACCGACAATCAAACGCGCAAATAACGACTACCGATAGTATTATACGAGTTTTAATTATAATTTACGACGTTACGAGTAATTCGAGATGTGAAAACGGGCCTCATAGAAAATTTCGGGCCACTTACACGTGAGATGGGCTTGTGGGCCCTGGGCCCAAGCCCAAAACCCACAAGCCTAAACCTGCACATAGCACATTAGATCTTATAAAATCCCTACTAAATATTACAAAATCTATTAAAAATCCTAGAAATCTCTATTAAATCTTTGCCTAGATTGTTATAAGATCTCTGTGGATCTTTACACTCACAACAAAAGGGATTCACATTTTTGTATAAATACTCTTTTATACACATACGACTTCTCGAGACGGCTAACGCAATTACAACGACATATTTATATTTTTATATAAATATTTATTTGTTTTTTTAAATCTCTCGAGAATCAAGTCTTTTCGGGACTTATTGATTACTTACGACATTAAGCGAAACTAAACAAAGTTCAACTTAGTCATTTTCATTAAGTAACAACTTACCGTTGAATCGTTCGATTAACGATTCGGTAGATCTCGATGACACGTAGTTTAGATACTGCTTTATTTAGAAACTTATTAGGTATTCCGTGTTAGGAATATTGTAGAATGCACGCTAGCAAGTGAAGTCTTGGAAACGACATCATCGAAGTCGTAATTAGCTAGCTTTGCACAGGGAATATTCAGGCGAGTTCATAACCCCCACTTTTTACTGTTTTACATTTTTGTAAATATTTTCGGGGTGGAAAGACGTGCACGATTTTCAAAAACATACAAAGTTTTCGATAAACGAAGACTGTATATTTTTAGACAAAGTACGTTTTGCAAAAACATACAAAGTTTTGAACAAACGCAAAACTCGTATTACTAAATCATATTACGAATGGATTTCGAGGAACTCAAATGATTTACGAAAGGTTTATACAAAACATACCGGTTTTTACAAAACAAATACTTATTTTCGAAATGTGAATGATTTACGGTCGGGGAGACCAGGGATTTGGTCTGGGAGACCAGGGATTTTCATACATTCAGACATATTACAAAAGGATTACAGACATTTTTATACATGGTATGGTTAGCTTAAGGAGGGTTTACTACTTAGATCATGTGAGTGGGTAGGCGGGAACTGAAGGCCATTAATCCTCAGTGTAGGACCGAGGGACAATAGCGGTAGATCTATCTGGGTGTAGCGAGCCCAGCCCCAGGCCCAACAGTACGGACCTCGGGGTGACTTGGTACCCGACGCAAAAATCTGCTAGGTTTGAGTCTTCCTACTGCACTTCACACATATCAATGGCCTTGCAAACCATTGGTGATCTCTTTATTTCCTTATTTGCTACATACCAGGGATTTTATACTTACAAAAAAATACTTGTTCATACAAATTAAATACCATGTTTTATACAAAATTCAAAGCATAGGATTATGCGGGTATGGAGTCAAAGTCAGGGTGGGCATTGACGGTTATACGAACATTACAAATACAAGACTTTACAAATACATGGTTTTTATGAACATAATGTGTTACAAACACAACGTTTCCATATAACTTGGCAAGAAAATGATTTTTAAATTCGTTTTCTCAATACTGTTTCACAAACCGGTTATTCAAAAAGATTTATTTCAAATCTTTTACAAACAAACTATGAACTCACTCAACTTTATGTTGACCTTTTCGCATGTTTCTTTCTCAGGTTACAGTTCTAAGACAAGGCACGGTTGGAATAGGAGAACCATGTGGAGTCGAGTACTTAGTAGCGTTCATTTTCTAAAAGACTTTGATTATTTGCTTCCGCTGTGCAATGAAGATACCAGTCCAGTCACGCCAATGCTCTGATATTTCGGGGTGTGACAGATTGGTATCAGAGCTATAGGTTACAGCGAATTAGGTTTCTGTTGTGATACCTAGGCTCTAACCTCACTTTCCTCTGGGAACTTAGACTATTAAAGACGTTGAATACATACAGAACGCCCAGTACTCGAATATAGGCTCCAACCGTTGCCGAAAAACAAACAGTCAAAATTTTGTTTCCAAACGTACGCTAAAGTGGTGTTTTACCCACGATACACAAAACAGTCGCATACAATACACGAAACTCTGAGAGTTTAGGAAACATGCATTTAAGACCTTCGGAAACTTATGTTGAAGTTCATTAAAGGTCATCAGGTAGGAACCGCGAATATAAACTCGGGCACACACTATTATCCATATTGTCTATGATATTTTAACTTCCCGAGCAGACAGCCTACGCATAACGAAACGCCAGTGCACGAGAATACATGGAACTTAAATTTTACGTCAACGGATGTCGGGTTACATCACATTCTACGCGGAACGAAACACTAGTGCACAGGTATACGTGAAACTTAAGCTATACATCAACGGAGGTTGAAGTACGACACATACGACTATCGAGGCGAGGCCTTTGAAAAGACACGATGGCGCAATTCAACGACGACGCTAGATTCCTGTCAGCAGGAGAACTATCGATCAGGAAGCGGCGGCTTGGCACGCGATCCTGCAACGACACGAGTCATGCTAAAGAGAAGACGCATGCCTTCGTATTCCCCCTATCTTATTAACGACGAATACGCTATGTTCGACATTCCATGGTAATGTCAACTAACAACCGGTCATCACATGAAACCCCAGGTAAAGTCCTCAAATTTCTTTTATTGAAATTTCGAATTTCACATTTACTGAGTAGATTTTCATATCTCTACTCCTCTTAATGGTCATTGTATCACGATCATTTCTTTCATTATAGCGAACACTCATTGCTTCATTTCTTGAAAACTTATGTGTTACGCATGCATCGTTTGTTACGCATGTGGTTTCGTTTCGAATAAGCGTTTCATCAAAGTCCAAATATTGTTTCGCTAAACTTAATTATTGATTTGTGATTCGAATGACTCGCATTATTATTCATTGTTGGCTCCTTTGTTATCAAGTCAACACATTTTCTTGAAAATTCTCTTCTTTTCAAGTTACATACATGGTTTTTCGTCGTAACCATGCCGAAATTTCTTTTTGAAACGTATATATTTATTGTCGGATTGCGCTAAAACCAAGTTCAACTGTTTGAACTTGTCCATTACACATATTCACTTCAGAGCATCATATGATGTATTGGGAGCATCATATTCAAAATTCGTTTTAACAAGTGTTCCAATTGTTCCGAGTCGAAGTAAACTTGTTTGGCAGTCGACTCCATTAACTTTTTTGTTGATTTCGACACCTTGGGGTGGTATTTTCACTTATTTGAACCTTGCGCTAAACTCGTTTACATACCTTATGCACGGATTCAATTATTTATTTATTGATTCAGATTAAATCCGCTTTGATTTATCACATTACAACAGTCTTAACACAATTGTGTGTTAAGACAATGGTACACAAATTCATTTCATATTGCGGTGTACCTCTTAACGGTTCTTTTAACGTCGATCGAAAGTTTTGCGATAATCATTGCTTCTTCATCTTCGATCGAAAACATTATTTCTTTGATGTTCCGTTTTCAATTGAAAATCTTTTAATGTTTGTTGGAACAAACATTCATATTTACTTCATTGCGCTTTCATTTGACTTCAAACACGGTGAAATTGTTTGATCACCGCTATCATTGAATTATTTAAATCAATACGACACCTTGTGGTGTCGGTGTAAACTTGTAGCTTGGGCTAATCAAGATCGTGCGTTTCATGCAAAACACAGGTGATACTAGTTCGATCACCACTATATTTGAATTGTTTGATTCATTACGACACCTTGTGGCGTCGGTATAACTTGCAGCTTGTGCTGATCACGATCGAGCGTTTCATGCAAACTAATATATTTGAGATTACTGATTCTAAGTTCATCCAGTGGATGTTATTGCTTCTAGAACTCATTTACATGTTATAAACGTACATATGGAATTCGATTGGTCGAAGTTCCTGTTCACTGTTGGATCCCTGTTAACTTAGTCACACCAGTGACTGTATCTATACGTCTTTTTCCTTTGACATCGATTTGCTGAAACACATTTCTTTTAAACCGATGGGTTCTTATTGTTGAGGAATGTCATTAAATTCACATGATTCGAATAAGTCTTGTTTCGATTACGCGGTTATTTCACTTTGTTATTATTCAGACTTATCTGCGAATAACACAATTCTGAGGAGATAACATAGTCTAAATTTCGAGGATGAAATTTCTGTAACAGGGGGAGAATGTGACAACCGGGGATTTACGGCTCTTAATTACGTGATTAATAGGTGATTAACGCGGTAATAAATAGTGTTTAAGACGCAAATTAACTTAATTAGGCCTTTGGAGTGCCTAGGAACGTCTATACGACTTTACAGTGCGCGAACGGTGGTTTACGGAGAAACCTGCTAAATATTACGCGACGACGAACTGATACCGTACAAGATACTGACAACGCCGACAAATATTAAATTTTCACGATATATTTTGTGTCGTGATTAAATTTTTACTACTGTAATCAAACCGGATCGAAAAACGGTTCCAAAGTGATAAACGACGCGATCTTACGCTATTCATACCGTAACCGACAATCAAACGCGCAAATAACGACTACCGATAGTATTATACGAGTTTTAATTATAATTTACGACGTTACGAGTAATTCGAGATGCGAAAACGGGCCTCATAGAAAATTTCGGGCCACTTACACGTGAGATGGGCTTGTGGGCCCTGGGCCCTAGCCCAAAACCCACAAGCCTAAACCTGCACATAGCACAGTAGATCTTATAAAATCCCTACTAAATATTACCAAATCTATTAAAAATCCTAGAAATCTCTATTAAATCTTTGCCTAGATTGTTATAAGATCTCTGTGGATCTTTACACTCACAACAAAAGGGATTCACATTAGACATTACACACTTGATTGAGTATATAAGCATTACCAGGTCTCCTCCCATCTCCACAAAACAAAACCTCATCTTCTAAAATTTCTCTCCAACATACACACACACAGAAGACTATCAGACATCCTCCTCTCAAATTGAAGCTCACAACCGGCTACCGGCCTTCTTGTTTCTCCGACACACCACCTGCACAACCATCCCCCTTCCCTCTTCGACGGTCGGAGTCGCACCCCGGTGACACCCACCTGTTTTACCCCACCCCCACTCACTCGTTCCCCTCTCCCTCACTCTACGATGCTCAGCCGGCCACCACGGTTGGTGGCGGCGCTTGATGATGGCGGCGACTACAAACAGAAAGGAGAGAGAGACAACGGAGAGAGAGAAACGGTGGCGCGTGGCGTCAACCAGAGAGAGAGAGAGACCGAGAGTCAAGAGATAGAGAACCAGCAGTCCCTGTCTCGGACCGGTGGTCCCTGTCTCGGACCAGTGGTCCTTGCTTCGGTCCGATGGGTTTCCGACGATGAAGACGGTGGTGGTACGTTTTCGTTTCCGACGAGTTCTGTTTTACGGTAAACCACTAAACCCCTCGATTCTTTTATGCTTTTCTGATGAGTGATGATGTTGAACGACAGTGGTGGTGGAGGTTATGTTTCGGGTCAGGTTACGGGTCAAGGTTAGCCGCGGTTCAGAATTCGGTTCGGGTCAGATTTTGTTCGGGTCAACACCGGGTCAAACCCGGTCAACGCTGGTCAACAAAATTCAAACATCAGTTTCGGTCAACTCACGGTTCGGTGATTCGACATGAGGATTTGGTAAAGATTAGTGACGTGATTTATTTAATTACGTTTTATATAATTTTAACGTCTCACGTGAACGAGCTCGAACCAAATTGAATTAAGTGTTTATCTTATAACTTGTCGTATTTATGAAATTTTATATATTGAATCTTGATTGAATCTTGTTAAAATAACGACACTTTAGTTGTCGGGGGCGTCCAAAAACAGAGGAAACTCTGCCCGTTTTTCGAGAAAACCCGTAAACAAATGTGTTTTATTACAAGGCGAAATGTACGGATTCGAACTAAATTACGAAACAATTAATGTTATCACAATTGCTTTGAAACAAAACGACGATTCGGAATTATTTACGACAACTATTTTATAAAAATAAATGTAGGTTACATTTATTTCAAACTTTCGTATAACACGAAAACGTTTTATAAAAATAAATATATTTTATATTTATTTCAAACATCGAACAATACGAAGCCGTTTCACGAAAATAAATATAGTTTATATTTATTTCAAATATCAAACGACATGAGTTCGTCTTATAACATAAATATAGTTGATGTATTTACTTCAAACGGCAAACAACACGACCCTTTTCATAAAAATAAATATATTGTATATTTATTTTAACGATCGAACAACATGACTTCTTTTATGAGGATGAATATAATTTATTTCCTTATTTCAAAGTTCCAACGACTCTTATTCGTCTTACAAAGTAAATGTGGTTTACAAATTTACTTCAAATATCAAACGCGATGTATAATACGAGTTTGTCATATACTATTTTCGTATAAATACTCTTTTATACACATACGACTTCTCGAGACGGCTAACGTAATTACAACGACATATTTATATTTTTATATAAATATTTATTTGTTTTTTTTAAATCTCTCGAGAATCAAGTCTTTTCGGGACTTATTGATTACTTACGACATTAAGTGAAACTAAACAAAGTTCAACTTAGTCATTTTCATTAAGTAACAACTTACCGTTGAATCGTTCGATTAACGATTCGGTAGAGCTCGATGACACGTAGTTTAGATACTGCGTTTATTTAGAAACTTATTAGGTATTCCGTGTTAGGAATATTGTAGAATGCACGCTAGCAAGTGAAGTCTTGGAAACGACATCATCGAAGTCGTAATTAGCTAGCTTTGCACAGGGAATATTCAGGCGAGTTCATAACCCCCACTTTTTACTATTTTACATTTTTGTAAATATTTTCGGGGTGGAAAGACATGCACGATTTTCAAAAACATACAAAGTTTTCGATAAACGAAGACTGTATATTTTTAGACAAAGTACGTTTTGCAAAAACATACAAAGTTTTGAACAAACGCAAAACTCGTATTACTAAATCATATTACGAATGGATTTCGAGGAACTCAAATGATTTACGAAAGGTTTATACTAAACATACCGGTTTTTACAAAACAAATACTTATTTTCGAAATGTTAATGATTTACGGTCGGGGGGACCAGGGATTTGGTCGGGGAGACCAGGGAGTTGGTCGGGGAGACCAGGGATTTTCATACATTCAGACATATTACAAAAGGATTACAGACATTTTTATACATGGTATGGTTAGCTTAAGGAGGGTTTACTACTTAGATCATGTGAGTGGGTAGGCGGGAACTGAAGGCCATTAATCCTCAGTGTAGGACCGAGGGACAATAGCGGTAGATCTATCTGGGTGTAGCGAGCCCAGCCCCAGGCCCAACAGTACGGACCTCGGGGTGACTTGGTACCCGACGCAAAAATCTGCTAGGTTTGAGTCTTCCTACTGCACTTCACACATATCAATGGCCTTGCAAACCATTGGTGATCTCTTTATTTCCTTATTTGCTACATACCAGGGATTTTATACTTACAAAAAAATACTTGTTCATACAAATTAAATACCATGTTTTATACAAAATTCAAAGCATAGGATTATGCGGGTATGGAGTCAAAGTCAGGGTGGGCATTGACGGTTATACGAACATTACAAATACAAGACTTTACAAATACATGGTTTTTATGAACATAATGTGTTACAAACACAACGTTTCCATATAACTTGGCAAGAAAATGATTTTTAAATTCGTTTTCTCAATAATGTTTCACAAACCGGTTATTCAAAAAGATTTATTTCAAATCTTTTACAAACAAACTATGAACTCGCTCAACTTTATGTTGACCTTTTCGCATGTTTCTTTCTCAGGTTACAGTTCTAAGACAAGGCACGGTTGGAATAGGAGAACCATGTGGAGTCGAGTACTTAGTGGCGTTCATTTTCTAAAAGACTTTGATTATTTGCTTCCGCTGTGCAATGAAGATACCAGTCCAGTCACGCCAATGCTCTGATATTTCGGGGTGTGACATTGGGTAACTTAGTAACAAAGTCCGTTGTTATTAGTTCCCATTTCCATACAGACATTTCTAATTGTTGAAGTAAACCTGAAGATTTATGGTGTTCTGCCTTAACTTGCGAACAAGTTAGACACTTAGAAACATATCTAGCTATGTCCTTCTTCATTCCTATCCACCAGAAATTGTTCCTTAGATCTTGATACATCTTGTTATTACCAGGATGCATCGTATACCTAGATTTATGGGCTTCGTCTAGAATCTTATTTCTTAAATCTCCTTGCCTAGGTACCCAAATCCTTTTCTTATGGAATCTCCAAATTCCATCAGTCCCTTACTCTAATTCATTTCCTTCCTTTCATTCCTTCATCATCATCCTTGATTGCCGTTTCTTGAACGTCCTTCAGTTGTTCCATTAAATCTAATTGGAGATTTAATTTAAGAGCATGAACTCGCCTTTGTTTTTCATGATACTTACGACTCAAGGCATCTGCTACTACATTCGCCTTTCCTTCATGATATTGAATATCACAGTCGTAGTCACTTAGAATTTCCATCCATCTTCTTTGCCTCATGTTTAATTCTTTTTGCCCAAATATGTACCTTAAACTTTTATGATCTGTGTAGACAGTAAACTTACTTCCATACAGATAATGTCTCCAAATCTTAAGGGCAAAAATTATTGCTCCTAATTCTAAATCATGAGTCGTATAATTTTCCTTGTGCTTCTTCAATTGCCTTGATGCATATGCAATTACCTTTTTACGTTGCATTAGCACACATCCTAATCCTAGCTTAGAAGCATCGCAGTAAACTTCAAAATCTTCGGTTCTGTCGGGTAAGGCCAGAATTGGGGCATTTGTTAACCTTTGTTTCAAGATTTTAAAGGCTTCCTCTTGCTTAGGTCCCCATTCAAACTTAACCGTTTTACAGGTTAGCTTAGTTAGCGGAACAACTATCTTAGAAAAGTCTTTAATAAAACGCCTATAATATCCAGCTAATCCCAGAAAACTTCTAACTTCGGTAGCTGATTGTGGGACCTTCCAATTGGTGATTGCTTCTATCTTGGAGGGATCTACGTGAATACCTTCGTGATTCACCATGTGTCCAAAAAATTGCACTTTTTGTAGCAAAAAATCACACTTCGAAAATTTGGCGTAAAGTTTTTCCTTTCTTAACAGGGTTAAGAGTGCATGCAGATGCTCACAATGTTCGTTCTGGCTTTTGGAATAAATAAGTATATCGTCGATGAAGACAAATACGAATTTATCCAAATACGGCTTACAGATCCTATTCATCATGTCCATGAACGCTGCAGGAGCATTTGTTAATCCAAACGGCATGACTGTAAACTCGTAGTGACCATACCTAGTCCTGAAACCAGTTTTAGGTATGTCTTCTTCCTGTACCTTCAGCTGGTGATATCCGGAGCGCAAATCTATCTTAGAAAAATACCTAGCTCCTTGAAGTTGATAAAAAAGATCATCAATCCTAGGTAATGGGTATCGATTCTTAATTGTAACCTTATTCAATTCCCTATAATCGATACACATTCGCATTGAACCATCTTTCTTTTTCACGAACAACACTGGTGCTCCCCAAGGGGATGAACTAGGTTGTATGAATCCTTTGCCTAGCAATTCATCTAACTGCTTTTTCAGTTCTAACATTTCGGTGGGTGCTAACCGATAGGGTGCCTTAGCTATTGGTGTAGTTCAAGGAATTAGATGAATTCTAAACTCTACTTCCTTATCGGGTGGTAATCCAGTTAGCTCTTCTGGGAATACATCCGGGTATTCTGATACTACTGGAATTTCCTTAAGTTCCTTACCTTTAGTGTTAATGATTACCGAAATCATATACACTATTCCTTGTTTTCGTTCATAACTAGCAACTTTCATTACCGAAATGAACTTCATTGGTTTACGTGGCTTATCTCCTGTTACCAAAATTACTTCTCCTGTTGGCGTATGAATTTCTATGGAATTCTTATCACAGAGGATTCGAGCATTGTTGGCTACTAGCACGACATCGAATCCAGCTAAATTCATAGGTAGAAGATTTGCAGAAAATTTAGGTCCTGAAAGTTCTATATTTCCTTCTTGCAAAACCTTATCTATTTTAACAGAATTACCATCTGCTGTTTCTACCGTATAGATCTGCCTAAGTTTGGTTAAAGGTTGCTTAAGAGCTTGGCAGAATGAAGTATTTATAAAACTTTGGTTTGCACCAGAGTCAAATAATACTTTTGCGTAAACGTCATGTACAAGGAACGTACCAGCTATCACAACTGGAATCAGATCCGCTTCCTGGGTAGTTAGCTGGAAGGCTCTTGCATTCTTCTTATTAGTTCCTTCAGCAGGTTTGGCCTTGTTATCAGCCGGCTTGACCAATTTTGGGCATTCTGGCCTGAAGTGCCCTGTTTCTCCGCAATTGTAGCAGATCATGGATTTCTTCCTGCAATTCTCCTCTTGGTGCCCCGGGATTTTGCAGAAATTACAGTACCCCTTACATTTTCCAAAATGCTTTCTTTTACTGGTACTACAAAATGGAGCGGTGGAGGATTGCCCGGTACCCTTTCTCTTGAAGTTACTAGCATTACTACCCCCACGAAAACCTTGAGTAATCTTTTGGGCCAATTCCTTTTTCCTGTTCTCTTCTCTGGTGCGTACCAGCCCGTCAGTTAAGGTGTTGGCCAATTCGACCGCATCATCAATCGTGCGGGGTCTAACAGCTTTGACTATGTCGCGAATCTCGCTAATTAGTCCCCAGATATAGCGAGAAATAAGTAACGGCTCTGGCGAGGCAAGAGTTGGTACAATTCTAGCATACTCGAAAAATTTCGAAGTATACCCCCGACAATCCACGTCCACCATCCAGTGATTCAGGAACTTGTTCGTCATTTGTTCCTTTTCATAGGAGGGACAAAACTTTCTTTCCACCAATTCCTTAAATTCCTCCCAGCTTATGGCATAAGCCACGTCACTTCCTTTAGCTTGTAGCACCGTGTTCCACCATTCTAACGTCTCTTCCTTGAAAATGTGGGATGCATACATAACCTTATCTTCCTCTGCACATTTACTGATTTTAATTACTGCTTCAGTCTTTTCTAACAAACGCAGTGCGGCAGTCGCCCCTTCATTGCCTGCAAATTCAACTGGCTTACAGGCAAGAAATTCTTTGTAAGTGCAACCAGGTGTTGCAACTTTCATTTTCTTAAGGAATGGGGCTTGAACCACATTATTATTATTATTATTGCTGCCACCGTTTACACTGTTACTGAAATTATCACCGCGGGTGCGCTTGCTATGGTTGGCTTGGGAAGGTTCAACAGGATTTTTAACAGCAGCGACGATTGCAGGGATAGCGTTGGCTATTCCCTGAGCAACGATATTTTCTATATCTTGCCTATTAAGAAAATGGTCTTCATTATTTTGTTCAGATTGATTAACTTCGTTTGCCGGTTGGTTTTCCGCGTTTTCCATCTGAATCATTAATAATAATATATCTATTGTCACAAAATGGATAGCAACCAAACATAACAAGGCAATCACAACATAATTAAGCTAACACACATATAGCCAAAATCGTCGACTTGCGACATTCATATTTTTATATATATTATGCATCAATACAAACCGTCTATGTTACAAAAGTTTTATTTTAATTATTATTATTATACATATTTTATTATTATTATTAATATATATTATTATATTTTTTTCACATTTTACTATTATACAGAACATGCATCTTGTTAACTGGCCATTCAGAAACGACGCTCCCTCTCGTCGTACTTCCATGTGATGTTTTCCCCTACTTCCCGAATCCGGTTTCCCGCATCCACCAGTTCCTCGCCATAGCGGCGTAATTCGGAAACGTTTTCCGAGCTCATAGGTGGGAATGGTGCAGGTTCATGATCAAACTGGGGAAAGTAAACATTGGGGTTATTCATGAAGTTCTGAAAATGCCAGTCGCTCGTCCACCATTCTTCCAATTGCCCTGTGAAAGGTTGAGGGTTGACAATAGGGTCTGGAATAGCAGGTTCCAAATTAATTGGAAGTTGTGATTGGGCAGGGAAATTGAAAAGGTTTTCGTCGGCAGGTCCGATGAGGTCACAATTCGCCAGTTTCCTATCAAATTCTTCCCAAGGTGGCATCTCCTGGGCTTGACCGGAACTTTCCCCTACTTCTTTTCCTTTTCCTTTGTCTTTTGGATCCTCTGTCTTTTTCACCTTCTGGGCAGCTGGCTTCTTCCTTCATCCGCGTTTCCAGTCCAGGAGTCTTCTCCTCTTTTTAGGTTTTGGTTTCTCCTGCGGCTCGGCCTGGAACACTATTGGCTCCTCAGTGTCAGCTTGATAACCGGTCTGGGTTCCGGTTATATCCATATCAGTCGTATGGATTGTAAAGTTTTGGAGTGATTCCGACAGTTCATTCATGCTGTTAGGTACACATGAAGAAACACACAAAACTTCAAGTTAAAGTTTTATTTATTGTAACTTAAATTTTCACAGAATCACAAAATGGCAATCTAAAAAATTTAGTATTTCTAAATACTTAATTGGCTTGAATCAGTGGCTCTGATACCACATTTTTCTGTCACGACCCCCGACCCGGTTTTACCCGGTTCAGAAGCCGCGGGACAGAAAACCCGTGGTATTGGTGTTTATTTAGGTAGCGGAAATTTCAACAGGATCGTTTAACTGAAAACACCCATTTATTTTATTCCAAATTTTGGGACAAGCCCCGTAATTTACAATAAAGAAATTTCACTGGGAAATCCTTTTATTACAAAACATGTTTATTTATTTACTGAGCCACTTCATTCAAGCTGTAGTGCTATGCGGCACTTTTCCTTGTTCACAGTAAATCACCTGAAACATGTTTAAAAAGATTTTTATCAGCGGGGAAATACTGGCGAGTCACTCAATTTGCATAAAACGACACATTGTTATAGATTACAGTATTAAGAGCGATTACAATTTCCCCTGTCTTATAATTAGCTGGTTCAGTTGTCACTCGACCGGATCTATGACTGTGGTCATATCACTATTGGGTCCGTTCACCCAAAAGTGACGTGTATCACTATTTAGGTCCTTTCACCTAAAAGTGATAAAACAATAGTAATTGTGCACAATACCCCACTTACTGCCAGTAATTTAAGATAACAAAGACTTAATCCCTGTAAAATATAACTGGAAAACATTTAGGTATTGTAAAGCACTTTTGATAAAAAGAGAATAACTCACATTGCAAGTTTAGTTGGACAGAGTTTGCCTACTGATTAAGCCTGGTAACCTAGTTAAAATAAAAATGCACACGGACTAGGTTAGTAACTTAATACAACATTTACGATAAATTCACGAAATCAAAACCCTCACGACGAATGACAAAGTATAGCCCAAATTCAGGCAGCACTTAAACATCCATCGGATCGGTTTCAATCAATCGGACATTGTATCGTAGCAGTGATCGAGTTATTACCCTGTTTTCGTAGCAGAGATTCGAGATTTAAGTGAATTTGGAAAGAACAGAGCACAACTTAACGCACGAAATGAATTTTTTTACGTCGAAACAGAACAGCCATGCAAGTGCCAAACCCCTGCCTTTTATACTGGATTTTGGTCTCCCCCGCGTGTCGCGCTAGGAACCCTGGCCTCTGGCGCGTGTCACGAGAGCGACCAGTTTAGGCTAGGGTAGCCTCGTTGCATGCATAGCCCTGCTGAGTCAAAATTTCCGAAAATACGTGCTTTACATCCGTTTTTGAAGGATAATTATCAATTAGGGGATACCCCCTTGAGTTGTAGGGGGTCCTGATCCTAGTTTTGACCGTTTTAAAAATTATGGGTCATGCCAAACCATTTGGGGGTTTCAATTAGGGTTTCCTAATGGGCACTATTAACATAAGAAATAATAATTTTGGCAAGGGTTGTTACAGTTAAAGTTTCATAAAAAGTTTGTTTAAAGTTAACAAGAACACTTGTTTTTGAAAGAATAGTGTATGTAAAGTGTAGATCTAAAAGACTACACATTTTTAACAAAAATCAAGTTCATCATAAGGTTTTACATGATGTAATTAGTGTATAAAATGTTGACACTAAGAAAAATATAAGTTTTGGTGGAACTTATTCCCTAAAAATTCACCTAAAAATGTTTATCAAGGTTTCCTAATTTTTGTACAAAATTACAAGCTAAGAAATAAGGAATTCTTCAAGTTAAAAGTCAATATTAAGTATGTATATTTTTAGGAAAAAAAAAACATATATTTAGTGATCACCAAATTTTGTACTAAGTATATATTATGTGTATTATATGTAGTAGTGTATTAGGATCATGAAAATATACTAAATACTCTCAAGTAGTATCACCAACAAAATACACATAAAAATACATAACAAATACCCAAGAATACTCATACAAATAACCCATGAAAGGGTATATGGACAAATACAAGAAAATATATTTATATAAATATATTCCCTAACAAATTTTGGACTTGGACAATTTATGGACAATTTTGGACAAATATATATAACTATTACCAAGTAGTAAAACTTATACAAAATCGGGTGAAAGACAAAAATAGATATATATATTTACAAGCATAACAAAATATATATATTACACACAAGTCTTAAAAATATATTATTTTTAAGAAATATAATTCCGGAAAGTATTAAAAATCAAAGTATTGATTTTTGACAAATAATGTAAAATACACAAGTATTTACACAAAAATACAAGTATACTTTCCTAAGTATACTTGCACAAAAATAATATTGGAAATATTATTTAACAAAATACTTATATTTATTTTTGAAAAATAATATAAGTAACATATTTTGGATAAGTTAAAAAAATATAGTTTATTTTTAACACTTATTAATCTCCACCCATCACATAAACAAATATATATATTTTTGGGAAATAAAATATATATTTACAAGAGAACTATACAAATTCAAAATACAAGAAAACGACGAACGGGCGAGACCCGACAAACAAGGGCATGACCCTCACAAACGATGAACATACACAAAACAAATATTTAACTTAAGGTGGTGACTTGTACATGGTATGTTACAAGTCTAGTGATTAACGCACTTAGAATACTTATAGGTTGCGAAACCTACACGACAAAGCCGGTGAAGTTTACGACGCAAGATACGCAAAACTGTGAGTCATGTCCCCACTTTTAAACAGTTTCTTGTTTTCTCAACTTGGGAAAAATACATGTACTATGGTATGTAGAAACAAAACTGAGGAATGATACTATAGATCATGTCACGAATAGGGTGAGACTTAAGCACCATTAATCAACGTGATACTTAGACCACATAACAAAATGTTAAATCTAATGGGTTTCAGGCAGCCACACTCTTGGCCACTATGTTACCGAGGGTGCTTTTGTGTCTCTAGTCGTGAACCGACAAGTAAAATGCCTATGGTTTGGATGCTTCCTATGTCGTTACATATGTTAATAGCCTTGCAAATCATTAGCGATCTCGATTTCCTTACATTTACAGAATACAAGTTTTCAAGTACAATGACATACCATGATTCTTACAACGAATACTTAAATGTTTTACACAAAACTGCATGAATTCACACCAACTTATGTTGACGATTTTCCAAAACTTACATGTATTTCGGGTAACTAAGTGGATGTACACGCAGTCTCTTTGCTCAAGTTGGTTGATTATGTTTCAAGTCATTTTGTGTCGATGCTCCTTGCCACTTTTGCAGGATTTGTTTGTTATCTCCCGCCTTCTGCCGTGATATAATGAACAAAACCTTGATATTTGTTTTTGAAATGAAGTTGTAGACTTTTCAAACAATTATCTTTTGTGTGATGTAAACTCTAAATTTAACTTTTATTTTGGAATGTTTAAACAATGAATGGCAAATGGAGTTTATTTTTAATCATGTAGAATGTTTACCATTCGTATGCAATGAGAACCTTTCAGGATCACACCTCGTGCTTCCGCTTTAGAAAGGGGTGTGACAGACGGTGGTTAAAGTAAGAGTGGTGGTGGCAAATGATTATAAGAGAGAGTTAGGTAAAAAGACTAAATTACCTTGTGTTACTTAATTTAACCAAATAAAAATTAACTGAATTAGGGTTAAAGGACGTAACTTGCAAGAGTTTGCAAACACTGAGTACGTTTTTTGTACTTTTTGAAGACAAATGACACACTTTGTAATCTAATGTCAACGTAAAGAATTACTAGACTGTTTATTACAATGTTCATAACTTTGAAGCACCTTTGTCTATGTACGGATCTGCTTTTTCTATCTGTTTTTTATATAGTTTTCTTCTTCTTTCTAATATATCATAACATGGTTTTCATTGGTAAAGGCAAAGACTTTAAACATCTTTGGATGTGAGGTCTTGGGTTTAGGTCTCATAGACAACAGGAAATATAAGAAATTTTCCGTTCAAAAAAATATGGTATTTAGGGTTCGTCGTTACGATTTAGATACACTTTATTCATGTTAATATGTTTTATAAATGCATCAATATGCTTACAAAATATATTGCTTTGTTTAGTACCTATATTATGATGGTCATGAAAAAAATAGCTATATAATGATGCAATTAAGTTAAACATGAGATAGATATGTGCTAAAGATCGACATTTCGAGCTTCAAATAATTTTTATACTAATGCTTTAAGTTAGACATGAGATAGATATGTGCTAAAGATCAACATTTCGAGCTTCAAATAACTTTTATACTAATGCTTTAAATGAGAAAAGAAATGAAACTTTCAATTTTGGTTTCTATTATAACTAGTAATATGACATGCGTGCGATGTGCCGCAGACCCGTTGCAAACATCGTATGGATTAGCTCAAACATTATGTGATGCGTTAACCATATAAAAATGTGCGATCAACGTATTAGATTTAACTCTCAATGGAACACATATAACCACTGTGGTTGGATCAAAGTTGCAGCAGGACCGTGTGTAGCGACACGTTTGCAAACTTCGTTATACTCGTTGTGACACTGACATTAACGTGTGTAAGTACATATAAGAAAACATATTAAGATCGTATTATGCCTCACTCATTACGACTTTATAAAATTTATAAAGTATTTTAAACGAAAGACCCTAATTACCTCCTGCATGTTGCGGTGAGGCCTTGCAATGACATTAACGTGTTAAATGGCACATTTGCAAACTTCCAAACCAACGTCAGAACATTGTTGCGAACCCGGTTATGGTTGTGAAGTCGATGTGGCTAGGGTTGAGTAGGTTATATTATGGAAACAGAAACATAGGATAAAAAGTTGGAAGTCACGGAAATTCTTTTTGAGTTGTATAACAATTATTGTAAAACATGAAATCAATTTTTTACCCGCAAGTTACGACCTAATAAGTAAATTAAACTAACAAATATAAGAAAAGTTAAAGGGAAAAAAGAAGAAAAAAAAGGTGCACATAGATCGAAACCTGGTCACAACCAAAATCAAGAAACCACCTAACGACTGCCATTTATAAACATCAAGTTGTGAAATTAAAATGGCTAGATGGATTCATGGTACTAACTAGAGTTGTCTAAATCGCTCATCGCTCATCACTTGCTTGGAAAATGCTCGGAATATGCTCGCTCGGCTTGGCACTCAACAGCCAACATATACAAGTGGCATCGTTTGTTACCAACAGCTGGTGGGATTAGAAACTAGTGTTGTGAGTAGGGGTGTGCAAAAAAAAATATGAATCCGAAACTGAATCCGAAACATCTGAAATTCCGAATCCAGATTATCCGAATTTTCGGATATCCGAAAATTCTTACTCGGATAGCAATTCTCAAAATTTTCGGATATTTCGGATATCCGATATCTGAAAATATTAAATACTATTGTTAATCCATATCTTGGTTTAGTTAACTCCCCATCAAGGGGTTGTTTCCCCAAACACCCACAAGAACCTTAGTAAAGAATAGCCATTAACATAGTTTTCATCAAACTTAAAAAGATTGGAATAATCATTAAAAGATTGATTACACTATTTGTTATTAATTTTGATTAAAGGTTAAAATGATTAGAGAAAATTGGTAGAAGAAGAGTGTGTTGTGGAGAACAGGAAAGAATTGAGTAAGTGAAAAGGTGGCCAAGCTCGTCTATTTATAGGTTGCTGGATTGTGAGGCACGGGGCATGCCTGGATGGCACGAGCTGTGTCTGGTCATTTGTGACTGACACGACACCAGGAGCCAGGCACAGGGCATACCTTCAGAGCAGGACCTGTGGTCAAATATGTGGGGCTCTACCGGATCTTAGAAATCTTTCAGGCTTTGGTTTTTGTCTTTAGTCGATGAGGCACAGCCCGTGCCTTCAGGGCACGGGGCGTGCCTGGTTATTTTCTTTCTCGATTTCAAAGATGGTCTTTAGAAGGTGTTGTTTTCAGACTTGAGACACGAGGCGTGCCTGAGGGGCATGGAGTGTGCCTAAATCATTTTTTAGCAAAACTTTTGTTTTTTTGCCCGAAATTGCTTCCTTTATTCGATTTGGGTTTGTTTTGTCCTGAAAATAAAAAATAAATCTAATTAAGTCTATTTCAAATATATTTCTAATAAAACCAACAAAAAGTAGGTTTGATTTGATACTAAGAACTCATATTTGCTCATATCAGTAATGAAAATGGTCCAAATGTTATTAGAAGGTCTACTAGGTTAATTTTGTTTCCTAAAAAGTTTGATGATTATGCGGTAGAAGGTAAAGTTAAAAATGGTTATGAGAGGGTTGTGAATTATTAGTGGCGGGCCCATGAATTATTTGTTGGGGTGCGAATGAGGGGTTCAACCATATTTTCAAGGGGTGCGGCCGCCCACCTTGACCAAAGGGTGGGTCCACCCCTGTCAATTATGCTAACTAACCATTAGAAAACATGTGTTTTGCATCTAATGTGAATAAAAATGTTAGCCTAAAACATATATAGAGGTTGTAAAAGATATAAATTAGATAAATGATATGAATGAAGAGATTAGTGCAACACATAAAAATAATACATGGGATGGTGTTGCTGAAAGAAAACCTATAGGGAGTAAATGGGTATTTAGTGTCAAATATAGGTCCGTTGGGGAAGTAGAAAGGTATAAGGCAAGACTTGTTGCCAAAGGATTTAATCAAAGACAGGGAATAGATTTTGATGAGACTTTCTTTCCTGTGGTCAAAATAGTAACTGTTAGATGTATTATAAGTCTTTATGTTCAAAATGATTAACCTTATACCCACTTGATGTTAATAATGGATTTCTATGTGGAAGTCTTAAAGAGGAAGTGTATATGTCTTTACTTGATGGGTTGAATATAGATAATAAAAATCAAGTGTGTAAGTCGAATAAATCACTGTATGGTTTAAAACAAGCACCAAGAATGTTGAATGAAAAATTGGTGAATGTTTTATTGAAAATTGGTTTTAAACAGTCAAAATGTGATCATTCTATGTTTATTAAGTTTGAAAATTTGGTTTTTGTTGTATTATTAGTTTATGTGGATGACATTGTACTGATTGGGAATAGTGAAAGTAAAATAACAAATGTAAAAAACTTGTTACAATCCGAGTTCTTAATCAAGGGTTTAGGTCTTTTGAAGTTCTTTTTGGAATAAAAGTTATAAAAACCAATATAGGTATTTGTCTTTCACAAAGAAAGTATTGCATAGATTTATTGAATAAAATTGGTTTGAGTGGATGTAAACCTGTTAATTGTCATATTGAACCAAATCATATTACTACAAATTCAATCAAACAAGAAGAATCACACTATGTTAGTATTAAAGAGTATCAAGAGATGGTTGGGAAGTTAATCTACTTATCTCATACCAGACCTAATATTGCTTATATTGTGCATCATCTTTCCCAGTATATGCATAAGCCTACTTTGACTTATTCTCAAATAGCTATGAGGTTATTGAGGTACTTAAAAGGTGCACTTAGTGCTGGTGTAATGTTTAGGAAAGATGAAAAGTTTGAGTTATAAGCTTATGCAGATTCGGATTAGACCAAGGGGTATGGGGCTCGTCCCCGGGCCGTCCCCCCCTATTTGGGCCGTCGCACACCGCCCCCCAAGGGCTCGTCTCGGCACTTCCGGCGGAAAAGAGACGTTGGAGACGGGGGGATTTTTTGAATTGGTGCCCCCCCCCCCCTAACGGTAACTTTCAACATTTATAAAAAAAAAATTCACCCCACCACTATAAATTAAACCACTTTTCACCCCACTTTTTTACCAAATACTTCCACTTTTCTCCCAATTTTATAAAAAATCTTCTCCCAACCTTAAAAAAATTATGGATCCCTACAACCCAAATAATCCCAACTCAAGTTCACACCCGTTTTCGTCACCCGACTACACACCCGTAATGGACAACTCTTTTGCGGGTTACCAACAAATGCCCAACGCTTTCAACCAACGAAACCAATACCCGTTCAACCCAATGCAAATGCAACAACCCAACATGCCGTTCAACCAAATGCCATATCAAATGCAACAACTAATGCAAAACCCGCTAAATATGCCATATCAACCACCGCCACAAGCACATCCAACACAAATCGAGGAACAAGATGATGACGTAGAGGTTGTGCCAGAAACGCAACCTGAACCTTCAAAAAAGAAAAATACAAAGGGAAAGGGAAAGGGTAAAAAACAAAGGGAAAGGGTAAAAAAGAAGACGCAGCCGCCAAACAACAATAAAATTGGACAAAAATTGAGGAAGAGGCGTTGGAGATAGAGAACGTCCCCCAGGAAGGGACAAAAGTAAAAAGATAGCGGCTGAAAAAAAGAAACAAGCCGCATCAGGAAGTGGTGGTGGTTCGAAGTTGGAAGGTATTATGGCTGAGTTGAAAGCATTCAACCAAACCTTTACCGAGACGCAAACCGAGAAGGTAAAGATGAAAAAAAAAACTAGCCGAGGAGAAGCAACAAGAAGCGCAGGAGTTGGAGGAATGGAAAATAATGACCACCGACCTTAGCGAATATCCACCGGAAGACCGTCCCATTTTACAAATGATGAAGGAATAAATGGAGTGGGGGAGTGAAGTTTTTTTTAAATGTAACTTTAGGTTTTTTTTAAGTGTGTTTTTTTTTTATTTAAATGTAACTTTAGGTTGTTGTTTTTTTTAGGTTTTATTTAAATATAACTTTTTTATTTTTATTTACTTTGTTTTCATTAATTAATTAAATCAAATAAATAATAATAAAAAAATGAAGGAGGAGCATCCACCACACCCTTGGGTAGTCTCCAAAAGGATGCTCCTCCACCAATGTTTATGTGTCGCCTATGTGGCGGATAGTCTCCATACCCCATGGTCTTAGGCAAAATGTGTTGACATTAGAAAATCTATTATTGGATTTTGTGTTTTTCTAGGAAAGTCCTTTATTTCTTGGAAGAGTACCAGTCCATGTGTGTAGCTTTGTGTGAGATTATGTGGTTGATAAATGTGCAAGCAGTGCGAGTTAATGTCAATACTCCTGTATGTTTGAAGTGTGATACTAGTGTTGCTTAATCATTAGCAACAAGCCCTCTCTTCCATGATAGGACGAAGCATGTTGAGGTGGATCTATTTTTTCTTCGTGAGAAAATTGCTTCTAGTTTAATCAAAATTGTCGAGTAAAGATTGTACGTAGGAGAGTACACACATTTTTTTTTAACCAAATAGGACAATATAACATGCACTAAACTGTGTAATTATTCTTCAGCAAATAAGACATTTCACCAAGATCTTTAAAACCAATAACTATAAGAAATGAAACTAGATGTCCTCAGCAAAGTAAGATTTGATGAGCTCTGTGCAGCCAGCTAAGGGGGTTGTCTTCAAGAAACCCATTGCATTTGCATAACGAGCATTTTGGTTCATCCCATTGTTGCGGGTAAGGATGACAGTGGCACGGTTACGACCAATGTTAGGCTCCTTACATTCAGGGTCTGGGCTGCTCACAAGGGTGCACTCGCATTTCTGATCGCCATGATCGCTGTTAACTGTCATCTCGTAGGTTCCAGTCGCGTCGGTCACCGCTTCTAAGGTGTACCTCAGGTTTAGTGAATCCCTGTCTCTGCATTCTACTTTAACCTTTGCACCTGCATTTTACAAATGTATACAGTTTCATTAAGCCTTCACAAAATTCGAACCCCACAAGTAGGGTGTAAAAAGGCAAGTTCACTCATGAGCTACTCGATATTGGCTCATGAAAAGCCCGAATCGAGTCATTCTTAAACAAGCTCGAGCTTGAAAAAGGCTTGTTAAATAAATGATCCTGAACCTAAGCCCGACATTCACTTATCGAGGTCAAGCTAGCTTGCGAGTCTAAACTAGCCTTATATTTATAAGATTCTTAGTTAAAATATTAAATGTATATTTTTATAATAATTATTATACATTATACTATGATAAACTAAAATAGTTTATTATATATATACATATAGGCGGAGATTAACGTATAATATTCCTTAACGTACGAGCGTACGAGATGAAATTATGCAAGTTATAAAACTCAAAACCCTCGTCACGCATATTGAAAAAAAGCATAATCACACGTCACACAAACATAAACTCGGAACACTTGTTTCTCCGGACATCATAAACTCGGAAGACTTCACAAACTCGGAATCTTCATTCTTTCAACATGTGTAATTATGTTTTCAACATGCGTAATGTCACAGCGTATGCTCGTACGTTAAGCAATATTGTATTTTACACTTTCGCTATATATATAAATTAACTGATAAATAATAAACAAGTCTTTTTTTTAGAAAACAAAGTTCAAAGCGAGCCAAGCTCGAGATCTCATAACTTAAACGAATTGAACTCGAGCTCAAACTCTCGTAACTAAACAAGCCGATTTCAAGCTCAGGCTTAGCAAGGCTCGTTTACACCCCAGAAGATATTTTGAGGTATAATTTGCTACAAACATGGAAACAAAGTTAATGATATCCGGTTAAAAAGATGAAGATACAAACCAGCCAAGTATTTGGTGACAGATGTTTCGAATCCAGCACGGCAAGTGTCGCAGTAGACGCGACCTTTGAGGCGGAATGGACTATCAGTGAGTGTGGCCGCGATGGAAAGCGCGGGAAGAAGGCAGAGAGCGAAGATGACCAGCAGTTTCACCATTGTTGAATGATGGGTTGAAGAGAATTAGAGAAAAGAAGTATGATTGATGGAGTTGAGACTTGGTGGGACTATATATATAGTGTGTTGGATATTTGAATGTAGATGAGCAAAGAGAGATCTGATCACGTGCCGTGCATGTGTGCTAGACATTTGTATTCAATGAAACCGAATCATGCGGCACTTGCTTCGTTTATTACAAGGAGGAAAACGCCTTATATCTTGTAGTATACACTAGGGATCGAATATCTATCTACTTAATAGGTTTTTAGATTCTCAATAAAGTTATTTCGATTTTAAAATATGGTTTTTAGGGTTCATTGTTAATACACTTTATTTATGTTAATACGTGATATTTTTTTTCACTAACGGATCACTAGCGTATCATTGTACCACGAGCGGAATCATCCGATCTGTTGGGAATTCCTAGTCTAATCCGTGGCTTACATGCGTGAAGGATGGCTAGGATGATTGCTTGGAGTGAAAGACAAGTAATAAACAATAATATTAATTAATTAGTGAATATTATCTAAGGTTCCTATACGTGCTAGGTTAGGAAGTGTATTTAGATAATTATTATGTAATTAATTAATAGGTTTCTTAGTTATAGTCTAACGTGTTTAGGTTAGCTATATATAACAATCAAATTGGTAGGGAAAATTGTAATTTGGAGTTTTTGAGTTAGATTTCTCCATAATAAATTCGTGGGTGTTTAACCGTGAAGAATCGTGTTCTGGTTACAACATTGTGTAACAATTAATCCCTTTACGATCATATACATCTCCACTAGGCAATAATGCCTATAAACCAATTCAGGGGAAAACCCAATAAATCTGGGAAAACCCCTCTTGTGGAAATCGAACTCAGGACTTAATGATCCTTAAGCCTTATCTCACCCTAAGATGTCACTAGGCTATAATGTCAGAGGCTTAATAAGTTATATAAATGTATTAATATGCTTACATAATATATTGCTTTGTTTAGTACTTATTATGATGGTCATGAATAAAAATAGCTAAAATGATGCAATTAAATTAAACATGAGAATATGTGCTAAAGATAAACATTTCGAGCTTCAAATAATTCTCAGACTAATGCTTGCCTTTAAATCAGAATAAAAAGCAGTCAAGCAGAGAATCTTTTAGTTTTGGTTTCTGGGTTTCTGTTAAAATATCAAGTGGTAAAACTAGCATGGACGCATGGTAATAATTGGAAGTGGGCTTATTAATTAATTAATCTGTGGCTCGGCTACGTAAATGGGTTGCTAACTTTCTATACTTTAGGCTTGGGCCTAAGTGACTTGGGCTACAATTAAAATTTATATATGTTGTGTGGGCCCAGAAGAGAGAAAAAGCCCGCTGAAAAATTAAGAGGAAAAACGCAAACAACAGTTTTAGGTAGAGGTGCACAAATTGGGTTTTTGTTAATACCCGGTTCCGGGTATGGAACCGGTTCTGGGAATAATAGGGTATTAAAAGAAACTGGGTAGCGTTCGGGTACGAGTATTGAAGAGAAAAGTCATACCCTATGTACCCGGGTAGGGTATAATCAGGTTCGGGTATAACCGGGTATTGGAACCGGGCATTAATACCCGATTTTAAAAAATATGTTTTTTTTTTATTTTACATAAAAATAAATGCGTTTAGAAATTACATTTGGTTTGTAATTTGTAAAAGTAATTAAAAACAAATTACAATAACATAAATTCACTCAAATAAAAATTATTTGTTTTATAATATGCATTTTTAAAATTTTAAAAACTTAAATATAAAAGTTACAAAGTAAACATAAAAATATACATTAAAAATTCGGGTATTCTATCAGGTATTAAAAAAACCGGTATCGTGTATAGAGTATGATCGGTTTCAGGTATTTTTGGGTATAAATTGATACGGTTTCGGTTACGGGTATTGAGCTCAAAATGTATACCATATCCATACCAAATGGGTAGGGTCGGGTTCGGTTACGGGTATACAATAACCGGGTACAAAATAACCGGTTTTGGTTTTTTCTTGGGTCCGGTTCCGGTTATAGGTTTTTTGTGCACCTCTAGTTTTAGTGTTGGTTTTCTGGTCGGTGGCTAACACTTCAAGGAAGAAGTGTTGTTGGTGTCTGTCTTGTTATGCGTGAATTAAGACAGTAAACAAGAAGCATCAGAGGCTAGTATTAAGACCCATGTGTTGTACCAGTGGTGTAAAAGCATGAAAAAAATTAATGTTGAAATGTTACGTCAAGATCGCACGTCGAAAGGGGTGCTTATAAAATACATAACCTGCCAGTGAGTGGTTATGTGGAATGTCGATAAAAAAAATTCAAGACATTGATAAAAATAAGCGCGTACAATATAACTATTTAATAATTATGCGACAAATAATTTAACGTGATTGCGTGACGATAGAGATGTACAAATCGGTTTTTTTAAGAAACCGGTTTCGGTTTTTTAACCGAACCGGTTTTTTTTGCACAATCGTAAACCGGTTTTTTTTTAAACCGTAACCGGTTTTAACCGGTTTCAAAAACTCGAAAACCATAACCGGTACCAACCGGTTCTGACCGGTTTATAACCGGTTTATATATTAACCGGTTTTGATAACTGATTATAAAAACTGATTAAAAAAACCGGTTGTTGTAACTGGTTAAAAAAAACCGGAAAAAAACCGGTCTGCGCAGCAGAATGCTGTTTTTTGGGCCTTTTTTTAAAAAAAAAACTGCAGTTTTTTTAACTGTTTTTGTGGGCTTTTTTTTAAAAAAAAAACAGCAGTTTTTTAACTGTTTTGTGGGCTTTTTTTTGTAAAAAAACAGCAGTTTTTTAAACTGTTTTCTGGGCTTTTTTTTGTAAAAAAACAGCAGCTTTTTTAACTGTTTTTTTTTTTGTATAAAAACAGCAGTTTTTTTGTAAAAAAACAATGCAAGTGTAAAAAGTCAAAACATAATATCATTAAGTCTACGAACAAACGGTTTTACATAACATACGGAAATAAGAACGCTACGAACGCTAAAGCGTAACAACGAAAAATACTTAAACTTCAAATATTAATCCGCACGAAGGTCCACACTAGTATATATATTTTTTTAGTGGGACGAGAATAGTAATATATCTTGAACCGCGTCTAATCTTCTTCGGCCGAACCCGAACTCGAACTATTGCGTAGTAATTCATCTAGTTCGGCTTCTTCTTCGGTCATTGGGGTTGTCATTTCGTTTCGAACCTCGTCTTTTGTATAAAAACAGCAGTTTGTTGTAGACTCGCCAACATTGACCGAATCATGAGCACTAGAGCTTGCCATGTTTTTTTTCACAATTATCGAATAAGAAAAGTGAGCGTTTTTATGAGATTTAGGAGATTAGAGAATGGTGTGATTGAACCAAAACACCCAACACCCTTTTATAGTAATTGGAGATGAATTTTTGGCAAAAAAAAAAAAACAAAAAAAACGGCTAGTTTTGAGTCCCAACGGTCACATGACCGTTTTCTGCAGATCTGGCCCATTAACCGGTTTTAACCGGTTTATATATAGCCGTTTACAGTTAACCGGTTCTAACCGGTTTTTATGTCTAACCAGTTTTTAAACCGGTTTTGTGTATAACCGGTTTTATAACCGATATTTAAGCCCAACTCGATAACCAATCCATAACCGGTCTAACCGGTTTGTAACCGAACCGGTTACAAAAAAACCGGTTTTTCCAACAACCGGTTTCGGTTAATTTTTCGGTTTCAGTTGCGTAATCAGTTTTTTTGTACACCTCTACGTGACGACAGGTGAGATCCAACACTCCATATTCACTAACCCGTATATTTTTATATTTTAGAACCCAGGTTCCCCACTTGAAAGCCTAATTACCTATATATTAATTTTAGAAGTTAATGAACAGTAACTTCATTAAGGGATAAACAAATAGTATTGGGTACCGGTACCAGTACCTGCTTTTACCAAATTGGGTGTATTTTTGGTACCGGTTCGACACCGGTATTCACCGATTTTTACCCTCAAATGCCGGTGCTGTACCAGTATAGACCGGTACCGAGCCGTACCGTACCGTACCGTACCAGGTATATTCGGTACCGGTACACACTTTTGGGGATTTCAGTAACGGTATTTTCGGTATCGGTTGGTATCGAGCTCATCAAATCCTGTAGCAACATAACAATGCAAGTAACTGCACCGTTTAGGTTACTTTTCATACACACAGTAAGTAAACTGTATTTCGTTTGAATGAGGTTTTATATACACAACAACTTATTTTGCTTTCTTTTTTTGTCTTTTTTCTGTAATGAATGAATTGTAGCATGTAAAATTAACTTGGATATTTAGATTATTGATGAGCAAATCGTATCAAATCCTGTAATCAAACCGGTATCGTATCGATACCAAATTTACTATTACCAAATCATTTTCATTACCAATTTGGTACCCACCTTTTGGCGTTTTCAGAATCGTTACTTTCGGTTCGACATCGATCTAGCACCATACCTGTATTTATTGATTTTTACCTTCAAATACCATACCGTATTGTACCGAGCATTTTCGGTGCCGGTACCTAATTTCGATGATTTTCCGGATCGGTACTTTCGGTGCCGTTACCGGTACCGAGCTCATCCATATTTTAACGTGTTAGCACCGTAATAACTAAATTGAAAACAACCGAATTTTCAACGTGTAGGACGTGTGGGTCCTATTATTATATATTAGGTTATTTAAAATCGTTTTTTTAGGACGGAGTGACCATCCTTACCACGTCATTTTTATTTATGTTTTGATATTCGGTATCTGATGCTGACACACGTTTTGCAGACATTGGATCCCCGCCGCAACGCGCGGGCGGAAAATCAACTAGTTATTTAAAAAATCTATTTGTTGGTCTAGCATAATGTAGCTAGTCCTAGAGCATACTATAGCAATGGACTTGTAGATATTCCGATCCAATGGGCTCATGTCCATTTCCATTTGGTTCAATACGGTTAGTTCACTTTCTCTCCTAAAAAATTAGTTTGCCTCATCTATTAAGATCTTCATCCTTCTTCTAATGCATCTTGTATACATTACTTGTGTTTGGATTAAGCATAAGACTTTTAAAGATCGTAGCGGAAAAATCTTAACAACTAAACAAGCAATTAATTAAGTACACAAAATGCTTCAAAAAACGTTGATTATTCAGCCACAATCAATTACATGACTTAGATCAAAAGATGCACTACGAAACGAAATAAAAGATAGCAAAACAAACTATTGTGACTTAACGAACGACGCGTATATTTGATGCCATTTTGTTACTTTAAGTTTATCCTCATCTGCATGGCCGGCCCTGGGGGTGGGCGGGGAGGACCACCGGCCAGGGCCCGATATTTTGAGGGGCACGTTTTTTATGTAAATGTAAAATATTTTTTAATCGGGTACATCCATACAAACACCAACATAGGCTCCCTACAAAACTATTTTTATGGTTTAGATTAGTTATTAACCCCTTTGGCGTTAGGTTTAGACCTTTAGTGAGCCAAATACTCAATTTTGTTAAGGCCTAAGGGCACATTTTTACGAGCTCGAACAGGGTATACGAATTCTCAGGACCGGCCCTGCTCATCTGTTAATCCATATCAGCATTGGTGACAAAATATATAATTGTCACTGCTAACGAAAACTATCAGTTGTAGACATGATAATAAGTTTCAGTTGGAAAATTCATTATCAGTTGGAACTTTGTATTATCAGTTTCATTTTGTACCAACATACTAACTTAACCACCAGAATCAGAGTGTCCATTAGGCTTCGCAAGAAACTGTAGGATTCCCCATTTTGCTGGTTTTCATTTTAATCTGTCTTCGATCAAATGTCGAGGGTGGAGGTTGATATACAATAAGCGGGGAAATTTCAATTTGGTTTTCAACATTTGTAGAACTGTCCATAAAGTACCAATTTTAAATGAGAATCATCATAAGATACCCGTGTCTCTCATAGGACAAAGACGAATACACATCTGGTGTATCCTAACTCTCATACATCTAATATTCGTTGGAAAAAGGCGAAAGAATATTTGTGGTCAACAACTATAGTTTTCGGTCAACGGCTAGGTCAAAGTCAAATTTCAGATGCCTAATGCCTTCCTAGCTATAAGACCGTGGGTATGGGGCGGGGGTTTGGGCGTGGGTTGGGGGAAAACGCCCAAGCCACCACCCCGGGTGGGCTTGGGTTTGGGCGTGGCCCTTGGGGCTTGGCTTTCAAGCCGGGCGTGGGGCGGATAGGCCATGCTAGTTGGCTGAATTTCATTGGCTCACCCGCCACGTCAGGCGGTTGGGTTTTTGAATTTTGAATTTTAAAATTCAAACCATCCCCCCAAACGGTCCCCCATCTTCCCGAACCACCACGCGGGTCACCCAAAGGGCCTATATATTGAAACCCCAACCCACTTGTCCCCCCATCCCACGAACCCAACAGCCCCACCAACAACCCCACCGGCTACCACTTCTCTCGAACCCGCTACCCCACTGGTCCACCCCATCCCACGAACCCAACCCCGCTATGGCATCTTGGACTCGTGAAGAGGAAATTGCTCTCGTCACAAGCGTCGTTGACGCTATGAAGGGTCGGCCACCCGGCCAAACAAAATATTGGGTGGAAGCGTTCGAAGCCTACCGACTTAACGTCGGTAACGACCGCCACAACCTCAACGCGTGCCAACATAAATGGCGCGATCTACGGCCCAAGCTCGAGCGTTTCAAGGCTTACTACGAAGCCGTTCTCGGTGGCGAGTTAAGCCACGAGGACCGGGTGGCGGTGGCTAACATAGAGTTTCGAGGCAAGGAAAAAAAGGCGTTCGACAAGATCGACCTTTTTGAAATTTTTTTAACGCTTTAGGTTTGTTATTTTGTAATTTTTAGGACTATGTAATGTTTTAAATTTTAATGAAGTTGTAGGTTTTTTTTATAGTTGTTGTGTGAATTTTTATAAATTTTTTGGTATTTTTTTTTTAATTACCTCTGCCATGCGGTGCACCCAACCCACGCCCCGCCATACCCCGCTTACACGTAACCAGGCGGTGGGGGGGCTCCCATTCCACGTGTCACCAATTGCCCCAACCCAAGCCCCAACTCCCACCCCACCATACCCCACGGCCACACACATAAAAACACATGATATAAATATTTTTTAAACGGTAAATTTAGGTTACTTATAGACGACTGGAGTATTATCATGTAATCACTTAAACCACCTGATCATATCAATATCCACTAATGAAAAAACCACATTCGTTATCATATAAAGGTTATAAGGGTTGAGTTATAATACAAAAGACTTAAAAATAAGAAGGGTAAGAAGACACCAGAGAGTGACAAGTGTCCTATGAGTAATTAAATGGAAAGGGTAATTTTGTCTACAAGAGGAAAGAGAATATGCCACATGCAAGTCACATGCTATTTCCCCCCTAACTTTTAAACGTCCGTAACTTTTTTATACATCATTTGTTTAAAAAAAAAATTATACCATAAAATCGAGCGTTTTTTTATCTTTAATATGAGTACCATATTGTTATATTTTTCAAAAAAATTTCAAAAACCCAGTTGCATATTACACAATGGATCTGATGTAAAACACAATGTAAATTAGATTAAAAGCACAATCAATGACAACAGATAAAGACATAATGGACAACATACTAAAACACAATGAACATAACGTATAACACAATGACGATAACATATAACACAATAAGAATCAGACTAAATAAAAACACAATTGATGACAACAGATAAAAGACACAATTAATGACAGCAAATAAAAGACACAATGAAGAGCAGATGAAGACACAATGAAAAACAAACTAAAAACACAATACTTAACAAACTAAAACACAATGAACAAGATAATAAAAAAATTGAACAAATTATTAAACCACAATGGCCAACTTATTAAAACACAATGAATAACATATTACACAATGGACATGATGTAAAACACAATGTAAATTAGAATAAAAACACAATCAATGACAACAGATAAAGACACAATGGACAACATACTAAAACACAATGAACATAACGTATAACACAATAAGAATCAGACTAAATAAAAACACAATTGATGACAACATATAAAAGACACAATTAATGACAGCAAATAAAAGACACAATGGAGAGCAGACGAAGACACAATGAAAAACAAACTAAAAACACAATACATAACAAACTAAAACACAATGAACAAGATAATAAAAAAATTGAACAAATTATTAAACCACAATGGACAACATATTAAAACACAATGAATAACATATTACACAATGGACATGATGTAAAACACAATGTAAATTAGAATAAAAACACAATCAATGACAACAGATAAAGACACAATGGACAACATACTAAAACACAATGACCATAACGTATAACACAATGGCGATAACATATAACACAATAAGAATCAGACTAAATAAAAACACAATTGATGACAACAGATAAAAGACACAATTAATGACAGCAGATAAAAGACACAATGAATAGCAGATGAAGACACAATGAAAAACAAACTAAAAACACAATACATAACAAACTAAAACACAATGAACAAGATAATAAAAAAATTGAACAAATTATTAAAACACAATGGACAATATATTAAAACACAATGAATAACATATTAAACACAATGACCTGAACTAATAACACAATTTATAGAAAACCCAGATATAACAAAATCTTCATTGTGTCATATATTGTGTTATAGGTTTTTATAAAAACGCAATGGATAGAACTCAAATTAACATTGTGTTATAGGTTTTGATAATAACACAATGTATAGAAACTCTACTAACCAAAACCCAGTTAAAAGTCACAATGACCTGAACCTTTAACACAATGCCAAAAAACCCAGTAAAAATGAAAATTTTAATTTTATTTTTATATGATAATATGGTACTCATATTAAAGATAAAAAAACGCTCGTTATTATGGTGAAATTTTTTTTGAAAAAAAATGTCGTATGAAAAAGTTATGGACGTTTTAAATCGATGGGGGAATTAGCATGTGCATTGCATGTGGAGAGAGAAAATCCATAAATATAGGATTCCTTTTATGCCCTTCTATTATCTTCTTTTCCCTACAACCAATCTCAACCCTTCAAATATAAGATTAATGGACTAGAATCCTTCTTACACTTCTTATTTATTTTATCCTTTGTATTTGATCCTAACCAAGGTTTAGTATGAATATTATAACCTTTTATCCTTCCATACAAAAACTAACATAATAAAATAGACTTATTAGGTGCCCTGAAGAATGTTTTTTAGACATTTAACAAAGCCCAAGGCTCCCCCTCTCGGTGTATCTACCGTTTGCATATTCTTTTTCTTTGTTTCCCCCTTTTTCATCATCATCACACTGACCTACAATCACTAGACCCTCAAATGCTTTCATCGTCCCTTCTGTTCACATTCTTCTTCAAACCCAGAAGGGTTTCTTGACCACATTGCCACTTGGGTTCTTCAAATCCATCCGGATTTCACTCTTTTTGCAGTAAATTGTTGATTTCACCAAGTGGGTTTGCTTTCTTTCTCTGAAATACACAATCTTTTTGTTAGTTTTTGCAGAAAAAAAGGTCACATTTTTAGGTACATTAGCTCATTTAGAAGGGTTTCTTGAACACATTGTTATTTGTGTTCTTGATTTCCATTTGATTTCACTGTTCTTGGAGTAAATTGCTGACTTAACGAAGTGGGTTTGCTTTTGTTTACTCAAAAACACAATCTTTAGTGATTTTGCAGAAAAAAAAGGTCACATTTTTAGGGTACATTATTTTGAATACATTGTTATTTGTGTTCTTGATTTCACTGTTTTTGGGGTAAATTGCTGATTTTACGAAGTGGGTTTGCAGAAAAACACAATCTTTTAGTTAGATTTTAACAAAAGAGGTGACATTCTTAGGGTAAATTAGCTACATTTCAAGAATGGGGGTATCACATTCAAAAGGAGAGAGATGTGAAGCTCTGCGTTTATGCAAAGAAAGAAAGAAATTCATCAAAAAAGCAATCGATTCACGGTACGATTTTGCAGCAGCTCATCTTGCTTATGTTCAATCACTTCGTGAAATCGGTATAGCCCTACGTAGATTCGCAGAGGCTGAAGTGTTGTTAGATTCATCTCCCCCCACTGAAACTGACAAAACCCCTGCACATTCACCACACCCATCACCATCTCCACCGCACACTGTCGGTGCTGATGCCGGTCCTAGCGGCAGTCCACGTCAGCTTCCGGAGTCAAGAGTGAGTTACATGAGGTCTGGTGGGAGTAATGCAGTGACAGTTAGTCTTAACCCATCTGTGATCGATATTAGTTCTAGGGTTTATGTAGATGACGTCGATTCGATGCCGTTCGCAATGCCACCGCCCCCACCCCCACCCGAATCAGCATCTTCTTGGGACTATTTCGACCCGGCTGACGAAAACGAGAGCTTTCGATTCGTGGGTCATGATGGATTCCATGTGAATTTTGATGATATGAGTGTGCACAAACAGTTTAGTGTTAAGGATTCTGACATACATGAAGTATCTCATGAAGGGTTTGTGACACCTCCGGAGCCTGCGAAAAAGGATGATAATTCGGTTGCTTCAAATAGTGAAGTGAAAACGACCGAACCAGATGATGTTGGTGATCCTGCTGCTGGAGCTTTGATGTGCAGAACTTCTCAAGCGGAATCGAACAAGGATAGTTGTTTGACTGAGGGAGAAAGGGAGGATCCTTCGGAGTTTATTACGCATCGCGCTAAAGATTTTCTTTCTAGCATCAAAGAAATCGAGAGTCGGTTCTTTCGCGCTTCTGAATCTGGGAAAGAGGTTTCGAGAATGCTTGAGGTGGATAAAACTCGCGTTGGTTACTCTGAGTCTAAAGGTATGCTATGATTTGAATTGGATTGTGTGTTTTGTTTTGTTCAAAATATACTTTCAAATGTTACTTGTTTGTAAATGTCTAATGTAGGTAGCTCAACCGCATCAACTCTGTTGTGCGTGAATTGTTATAAAGGAAAAACGGCACTTGTTTCACAGGGTAAGTATTGTAGCTTTTGTTATCCTTTGTATATTTTCATTGTTGGATATCTTTTTCGTTGTTATTTCATGGAATTTAGGGTGGTGTTATAATATCATCGTTGAGTCGTTGACTACCCTTGGTTTATCAACTTAAAGTTTTACGTGTTTTCACTTGTAGATGTGGCGAATATCATTACATGGAAACGATCTGTATCATTACATTCATCGTCTTCACGAAACCCTCTGGCACCAACGTCAAAAGATGTTAGTGATGATAGTGGAAGCGAATTTCTTGAAGAGTTTTGCATGATCGCGGGAAGCCATTCTTCGACTCTTGATAGACTATATGCATGGGAAAGGAAACTCTATGATGAAGTGAAGGTAGTCCCTTTTACCTCGTGTCTTTTTTACGAACCTTTTTGTTTTCGAAGGAAGGTACAACTTGACGTTTGATACGACACTCATGTTCTTTGGAATGAAAAAATATTGCTAAACGTCTAAAAATAACCTAAGGCACATAGGGCCTTAAGGCAAAAAACGAGAGATCTACAGTTCTACGCACGAGCCGAAACAACAGACTTAAACAACAATTTAGCAGCCTATTAGCTATTTAGTAATAGTTACTTCAAACATAAGTAATTTAATAATTATGGTTTTTACTTTTAGCAGCCTATTAGCTACTTGCGATCCCGTTCCACGTTTTCGTACCGGAGCGTACCACGAACCCTGTGGTTTGAAGTTTTTGTATCCATTTATCTTTTTTTTTTAAATTAAAAGCTAATCATAATGTCATCTGGCTTTTAATTACGGCTCTACTGCTCCCACCCTCCTAACAATACATTTTACCTCACATATAATCTTCTGTCTTTTATCTTTCCATGTGAAAATGGTACTAGTTTTTTTTTTTCTTTTCCTTTTTAATTGTCAGCTTATTATACATAATTTTATCCTTTCCTATATGTTTGTTTTCTGTCTTGGGCGTGCGTTTTTTTTCTTTTGCAACAGGTGAGACCTTTGACTATGCCTCGCTTCCAATTTAAAACTGTGGCATCACCGAATACCTCATTTGACATGATGCTATCTAATCTTAATCCCCCAGTCGTGTTACTAATCACAATGTTGTCTCGTTTAACCAAAGTTACACCATTCTTCTCTTGACGTGATTAGACTTAGGGGTGTAAACAAGCCGAGATAGGATGCCATTTCCTCCCATTCCCGTAATATGATTTTTCGTCTTGACATGATTAGACTTAGGGGTGTAAACAAGTCGAGCCAGAGCTCACCTAAGCCCAAGTTCGGCTTCTTTAGAGTTTTATTTTTAAAGCTCTAGCTCGGCTCAAGAGTAGCTTTGCAGGCTCGTGATCGACTAGTTTATTATTTATTAATTATTTTATCTACCTATTTATATATTTATAATTATATAACAATATATATAATTAAATTAATTATAATCTAATTTTATATACAATAGCAAGTATTATAAATATATATATTTAGTATATTAAATATAAGTTATATAAACAAAAGGCTTGTTTAGGCTCATTTAAGCTTGCAAGCCTAGTCAAGCTTGTTATGTGAAGCTCGAGCTCGTTTATTGAAAGAGCTTCAATGTAAACTCGAGCTCGTTCAAGCATGGCTCGATTTGAGCTTTTAGCAAGCCGATCTCGAGTAGCTCATGACGGTCCGGCTTGTTTACATCCATGAATTTTCCACCAAGCCTTAAAGGATCGCTGGAAAGCCGGGAGAGCTTAAACGATTCAGGCTCAATGTCTGGGAAGCCCACACTTATACGAACCGACACCAAACAACCAAAATTTTCAACCCTCACATCCTTCCAATGGGTGCAAAAGGTTTTGGGTTGACCTCTATAACCTGTTAATTAAATGGGTCGTGTTCAGGTTAACCTATTTAGCCCATTTAAATAAACAGGCTGACCCATCAACTTGTTTCAAAATAGAATAAAAATACTATATATTTTGCATATTCACTATATAATTGATACATTTTTTTTGCAGGCCAGTGAATCCATCAGGAAAGTGTATGACAGAAAGTGTGACCAGCTTAGACACCAATTTGCAAAGGATCTAAAAAGTCACGTGATCGATAAAACACGTGCTCTTGTGAAAGATCTTCATTCAAGAATCATTGTTGCACTGCATACCGTTGATTCCATATCAAAACGGATTGAGAAAATGAGAGACGAAGAGTTGCAGCCACAGCTTTTAGAACTCATTCAAGGGTAACAATCATTTCCGCTGCTGATTATCTGATTCTATTTGTTGATATAGGGGTGTAAATGAGCCGCGAGCCGAGCTCTTGTTTTAACTTACGAGAGCTCAAGCTCGAGCCTGGCTTGTTTACTATTTATTAATTAGTTTCTTTACATTTTTAATTATATTTTATATCTATGTATATTTATTTATAAATTAAAATTTTATATACAACATAATATACATTATTCAGTTATTTTTATCATTTATATAATAATAATTTTAATATAAATATATATTATATAAAAGTTGTATAAATAATACGCTCATTTAGGCTTGCGAATAAGCCCGACCTAGATGAGTGAAACTCTGGCTCGGGCTCGTTTATCAAAAAAACTTAGTTTTAGGCTTGAGCTCGTTTAATTTCGGCTCGATTCAAGCTCTTAACGAGCCGATCTCGAGTAGCTCACGAGCAGCATGGCTCGCTTACGCCCCTAATTGAATATCACATAATAATCACTTTCAACTTTCGACACCTGTGTAGACTAAACCGGATGTGGAAAGCGATGCTGGAGTGCCATCACGCGCAGTATATAACAATCTCATTAGCTTACCACTTGAAGAAATCAAAAACTCAAGAAGAAACAAAGAAGCAGATTATGGACGAGCTTCAACACAAGATCGAATGCTTCGGTTTAAGCTTTGCAGACATGGTCAACAGTCAAACTTCATACGTCGAATCAATCAACGGTTGGGTCCAAAACTGCATCATTCAACCTAAACAAAGTACGAAACGACGAGCCTTTTCCCCTCGAAGAACCACGGGCCCACCTCTATTCATCATTTGTCGGGATTGGTCAGCCGGAATCCAAGGTCTGCCAGCTCAGCAACTGAGCGACGCCATCAAAGCGTTTTTGTCTCATCTCCAGCAACATTCGGTCGACGAACCCGAGACAGGTTTGAATGGAGAGGAGGATAAAGGTGAAGAAGCGACGCCAAATGATGATGAGACGTCGGTGAAACTGCGGTCGATGCATGCGAGTTTGACCAAAGTTTTGGATGGGTTGACCAAGTTTGCAGAGTGTTCATTGAAGATGTATGAAGATATTAAGCAGAAAAGTGAGAAGGCTCAAAATGCTTATTCTAATTACAGGCCACCAAGAGCTTATAGCATATGAAGTTCAAACCTTTGAAATCCCCATGTGTTTGTGAAGATTATTATGCTTTACTTTTGTTGCCAGCAGGTTACAGTTATGGATTCTGATTTTAAGTTTGTGTTTTATTTATTTTTATTATTTTTATTTTATATTGTTTGGATGTCTTATTGTTTGATTTGGAGTCTAGGTAGAATTGCGAAAACCGCATAATTCGTTTGTGTGTACTTATATTATGTGAGAAAGGTGAACGTAAGAACCGGTTTCTAAATAGAAACCGGTTTATAACCCGACCTGAAACTGCAATAAAAACGGTATAAAAAACCGCTTAGGGTAGAAACCAAACCGTAGGTTTTAAATAGGTTTGGGCATTTCGATCGATTTCCAAATCAAATTATTTTAACCTAAAGCCCTGTTTTTTTAACCGATTTTGCCAAAATCGATTTGAATAGGTTGGGTTTTTTTTTTCCAACTAAAACCGGTTTCAAACTGAAACCGATTTGACCAAAACCCATGTTGACTTCACTGACCATAACAAAAACCGATTTGAACCTGAACCGTTTTAACAAAAGAAAGAAAACGATTTTGGGCTTCTCTAGGTTAAGCCTTATGTGTCACAACTAAAACAAAAGATATAAGTGTTTATGCTGTTAAACTATTTCCGATCTTGTTTTGTAACAAAACATTCAATTTACAATCTCTCAAATGAACTTCATCTTCAATATGGTAAAAATTCACCCACAAACACCTTTTGTTGTTGTTGTTGTAAATAATCTAACTACGATAATAAAAGAAACCAACTTTTGGACACGTGTCATTCATTGAAGGTATCCTTAAATTTATATTTATCTAAATAAATAAATAAATAATAAATTAATATTAAATCTTATCATACTTTAATAAAATATTATCATCAAATCTAAATTGTTAATTTAATATATTTTTAGAACAAATACCTCTCTAATCTACTTATCTTATATTAAATATATAAATAATAAATTAATATTAAATGTTATCCTAATTATTTAAAAACATAACTTTTTTTTATTATTTGGTATACAAAATTATGTTTATTCAACTCGAGTAAAACGCGAGGTTTTTAAGGATATTTTTTTTATTTGGTAGATTTTTCAACCCGACTATACACGGGGTTTTTTAAAGATACGACGTTTTTAGTATTTAATATACAAAATTACATTTTTTTAGGATATAATTTTTTTATTATTTGGTAGATTTTTCAACCCGACTATACACGGGTTTTTTTAAAGATACGACGTTTTTAGTATTTAATATACAAAAAATACATTTATTTAATCTGTGTAATACACATGGTTTTTTAAGACATAACTCCTTTTTATATCTATTCAACACGTGTAATATACGGGGGTTTTAAGGATGTAATTTTTTATTATTTGGTAGATTTATTCAACCCGATTATACACGAGTTTTTTTAAAGATACGACGTTTTTAGTATTTAGTATACAAAATTACATTTATTTAATCTGTGTAATACACATGGTTTTTAAAGATATAACTTTTTTATTATTTGATATATAAAATTACATTTATTTAACCCGTACAATATACAAGGTTTATAAAGATATAAGTTTTTAATATTTAATATATAAAATTACATTTATTCAACCCGTGTAATACACGAGGTTCTAACCTAGTTACTTTATATAAACAATTAACTTATTCACTATGATCACTATACCGCCCAGCTTGCGGTATGCGCATATAATGTATATATGTGTGGGCGTTCGGGGGGCAAAAGTGAAAGCGCACTAATTTTAACGTTATTTTACTAATTTTGTGAAAATAACGTTAAAAGAGGGGGATGGTTAATCATGCATCATGTGGTGGCGCTGATAGCCGAAAGACAAGAGGGTACATGCACTAATCGGCAGTTCTCTCAATTGCTAAGTGTTATATGCCTTATGTCCAAGGCTTGATGCAAAACTACTATCGAGCCGGGGGTCTCACAGGAAGCAGTCTCTCTATTCCTACGGGGTAGAGGTAAGGTTGTCTACTTCTTACCCTTCTTAGACCCTACCTTAGCTTTGCTATTGGTGGAATTTACTAAGTATGATGATGATGACTATGTCATTGTAAGTTCATTATTATGATGATAATCCAATATCCCACATAAAATGGTTGTATGCGTAAGAAATATAATTTAGGCATCCTTTGACGCTAATTACACCAATCCACCCTAGCTAAAGAAGCTAACTTGGCCCTTTTATTACCCACAATAAACTAGTATTTTAAATGTCCTCTATCGACCTAGCGATAGAAGGCTTCCGGTTGTTGAAGATGGCTTTGTTTCTAGCGCGTTAGATACACCAACACAAGGTAGGAATCACCGATCCGCTCTTCTTTTAGCCGCACTTTGGAGCACCAACTTATGAAGGACCAAAAGGTCACTGAATGGAGAAGGCATAAACCGAAGACAAATTGCACCATTGGCTCACCCATTGCCAAATTATAGCAACTAAGCACATGAGATCTAGGGTGTTGGAATTTTTTTTTAAATGTGATAGAATGAAAATTTAGTGAGAATATTAATATTAAATTCTACATATAGTGATAAACTCTTGAGTAGAGTTATTTACGTCACTTGTTTAATTTTCTATTAGAATAATAAACTTTTCATGTGGTGTATTGATGACAACTCTTGAGTAGAGTTTCTTTTATGACAATTGATTAGAGATTTTATGGCAAAATTAAGTCTATAATTATGTTGAACTTTTCACCACCCATGACTCTTGCATACTTAGTAGGTTATGTGCCTCTTTTGATGTGGCTAGATACAAGAAAGATGTATGTATGAAGAGTTTTTGGAGAAGAAGTATTTGATGACCCATATGTTGGGAACATATAGAGATAAGTTTCTCTACACGATTCATCTACATTTCTATTCTTAATTTCCATAAGTTCTAACACTATGGTTTTACCCGGTGTAACCTCGGGCGTGTGGCCTTCTCCGACAGTACAGACTGCTTCGGCTGTTGTACCCTGGGAGACAGACGTGTCGTCTTTAGTAGAGGCATGAAATCTGTTTTAAGGGAAGCGTGTTGAACACGTGCCTCAGCCACAACCGTCAACATTTGTTTGTTCTTTTTGTAGGAAATTAATGTACAAGAAGACATGGTTCAAGACCTCGTTGAAACATACACAAAGGATTGAAAATACAACAGATTATACAAGAAGACGCAGTTAAAGCTCTTGTTGTTGAAGACCATAGGTTGAATCAATTTAAATACATATGTTGTATTATACGTTATATTCGTAAGGATTTGTACACTGTACATGTACCATAATTTCCCAAATATGTAAAGAGGGTATCTTTACTATTTTTTATATTTATTTATATAATTTTTATTATTATCGTGACCCATGTCCTACAAACTTAAAACAGATTTCATGAGATTGTGGTTACAATCTTAAAACCTTATTTATAAGGATTTTGAGTTCACGAAAAGATTTATAATAAAAAAATATATTTTTTAGAGATTATGATCTTATAATTTTTTTTTTGGGAAATATGTTTGTAGTACAATTTGTTGTGTTTGGATTTATTGAGATTGAGATACAATCTTAAATCCTATACCGTGGCACAAAACGAATAGTTTTGGTTCAAACGTTTGGTTTTGAAACAATTTTGGAAATCGTTAATTTTTCTAACTTTTGTGTTAGATCGGGTTTATTAGTGTAAGCCATACATTTTTTGTAAACGATTTCTCTAACGTGTGCGTTAGACCAGCTTTATTTTTATAAACAATACGTTTTTTTGTAAACATTTCATGTTCTAACAGGCTTGTTAGAAATGATCATGTTATTTATATAATATGGTTTAAAAAATGAGTGTTGAAAATAAGTTTATTTTATATAAACTAATAAGCCTTATAATGATTTTTGTAATCATTTATTTCTACACGAGCGTGTTAGAATTGGGTTATTTATACAAACTAATAAGTTTTATGACGGTTTTTGTAATCGTTTATTTCTAACGAGCTTGTTATAACTTATTTATTGATAAGCTTTATAACAATTTTTTTAGTTGTTTACTTCTAACAAAAGTGTTAGAAATAGTTTATAAAACCGTTAAATTTGAAAATGATTTTTGTAATCATTTGTCTTCTAACATGTGTGTTAGAAACGTTCATGGAAAGTGTTAGTTTGGAAGCAATTTTTTAATTGTTTATTTTCTAACGTGTGTATTGGAAATAACTTATTTATTTGAACCATATATGTGTTTATAGCAAGTCGAATTAACATTTTGTGGAAATGTTAATATTTCTAACGTGCGCGTTAGAATTTCTTTCATTTTAACATGATTGTTAAAAATGGTTAAATACAAATGCTTTGAAATGTTTTATGTAAACATTTTATATAAGTAATTTGTTTAGCATTGATTTTAATGAATATAAACACTTATATTATGCTTTGTATGGTTTAGAAATAAAAGGTCATACATTGAAGTTGGTGTTTGATTGGCTTCAAGAATTAAATCAACATAAAGTGATGGTGTTGTTGTGTGAGATTTATCACCAATTTTAATTTGTGATTTTTAAATCCAAATGGTCATGTTTGATGTATATAAAATGACTTAAATTTTCTAACACTATGTTAGGAAATGTGTATAAAAAATACAAGGTTAGAGATTGTTCATTGTATAAACCATAATGAACGGAAATGTTTTATGTAAACATTTAATTGTCTATGTGTGCATTAAAAACGATGAGAAATGGTTTATTTTTATAAAATTTATCCTTGGAAAATGTTTTATGTAAACGTTTGATTCTATAATGTGCTAGTTATAACATTTTTTTTTTCTAACATGCGTGTTAGAAAACATTTAGTACATGTGTAGTAAGACTAAACAATATAAAACCATTTGATATTTTGGGTTTTGATCTATGTTTTCATAACCCTAATTGATATTATTAATATTGTATATTGCAAAACTAAGAAACTGTTTTGAATGATTTTTAAATCAAAGTTTTGCATAACATAGATAATTCAAATGGTTCGCTACTTTTGCTAGAAGTAGTGTATGGTGAACAAAGTAACAGTTTCATGGATGTTATTTGGTGAAAAACAACTTGGTGTTGTTGTGAACAAATTTAATTGTTTAAGTTTACTGCTTAAATGTAGTCTTTGTAACAACTTGGTGTTGTTTTGAGCATAATTATCCAAGTTTAAAGTTTCAAGATGGAATGGGGAACTTGTACTTACAAGTGCATGGAGTCTTATTGAGGGAGTACCTCAATACATGCCATGGGACGATATCGTTGAGAAGATTTCAGTCAGATTATAAATTGTTGAAGATAAAAACACTTTGGTATTTGATGTCTACATATCGTCTATGCTTCCGTTTAAATTTCAAAAGTGTTTGGCACTTGTGATTTAGTTTCCAATGTATTTTATTGTTTTGTGTTGAATATCTTCGGATAACACATGCAATTTTTTACAAAGAAATAAATCACTAATGTTTGTGACATATAAATTATTTTGTGCAAAATAATTATAATGTCAACTATACATTGTTTAAAAGAATATGGTTTTAAACGGATAGTACATGAAAACATTTGGAAATAAACAACTTGAGAGTTGTTGCATTGACTAAATGTTAAAGATGAGACATCAAATGTATAACCACATCATGAGAGAATAATGAAAGAACATACTGAGTGTATTGAGATGAAATACACAAACGAGATCCATGTCAACATACTTCGTTAGAAGTCATTGGAAAATTCACAAGTGTGAATTCTAACATATGAAAGAAAAAGTATTATATGTTATTGTATACCTTTAATAAATCTTGCGAGATTTGTTCCGAGTGATCTATGTGTAGATGCGTCTACCATTTGATTATTGTTAGATCTATATGGAGATTTTACCTTCGATTGCGAAAGCATCCTAAATATATATATCTCCTAATGAATAACAATAGATGTGTGCTGTAACACCCCTAAATTATTAAACTATATATGTTGGTGTGCATGTATAGGTTATAACACTAATAATAAAATGGTGAGAATAAAAAAAACTAGGAATAATTAATTTAGTTAAAATCTTGTTATAAAAGATGGGAAATCAAAGTATTCTAACTCTTTTATAAAACTTAGAAACTAGAGGGACTAATGGTGCCAAATTTGAAAGATGTTTTAAACTCCTAGATAAATATCAAACACACCTTTTGTGTGTGTTATCTGGTTCGACTAAAACACCCAGGAGCACATCTTCTTGGTTCCAAAACCCTAATCTATCAATTCTTACTCCAAATCAAAGAAAGAAATCGAAATTCATTTGATTCCAAGTCAAATTAGTGATCCTCATACTTGGTAGATCACAAGGTATGTTAAATTATTCAATTTGGTGAAGTTTTGAACTTACATAAATTCTTGTAACTGAAATTAGTAAAGAATTGAGTGATGTTATGGTTGAATTATGATCAATACAAGTCTAGGAACAAGTCTTAGACAATAATTCAATTCATTCATGTCAAAATTCATGAGTTTCAATGTTTGTCATATAGGTATGATATGGGTTTTGTGAAGATTACTTGAATTCTTGTGATATTGATGTTAATTGATAGCTATGATGCAAGTTCAAGTGTCAATTTTGGTGTTTTAACCATATTAGTATGCAAATGATGTTTTGATATGGTTAACTAGTTAATCATGAACATGAAAATGGTATTATAATGATTATGCATTTAAGATGTTCGATAAAATGTCTAAGTGAATTAGAGATATTGAAAAATATGAAATAATCGCTTAATGGATTTACCAAGAATATTATATGGTGAATATTGAACCATGAGTTCTAAGCGATATATTCGAATTAAATTCTATAGGTAATTTGGGTGGATCGTCAAGTGTGCAGGCGAGACGGATAACCGCTTGAAGGGAAAGCTCTAAAGGTATGTGGCTATACGCTTCGTAGAAATTGTTAGTTATTTATGTCAATTATGATTGAACAATATATGTCTTGTGACAAACTTCGGAAATTGTCAAAATGGTGGATTTCCGTATAGACAAACCGGATAATTTAACTCAGAAATTGAGTTATGATTCTAACATGAAAGTGATGGATTTCACTAGAATAGTCGAATGGGTCAATTGGACTTAATCGGTGAATGATTGGTACCTAAAGCGACGGATGTCGTTAGGGAAACCAAACAGGTCAAAACAACCAAAGAAACGAAACTTTGGTAAAATCAAGTGATTAATTTCACTAATAAAGCTAAACGGGTCAACATGGTGTTTTAATGAAATCCGTAAAGATTACATGTATATAAGTGTCGAAATGTTATTGAATTTAACCACACCTATATAGGTAAGGTCATATAGATTACATATATAATGCACCGTTATGTTAGGCGCGTTATATATGTTGGTTCTATAGAACTTTGGTATGGTAGAAATTTAGTTATGGTTCATATTAGTGAACGGGTCAAATAATTATGAAAAACTTTTATAAGTCGAGGGCGTAAACTCAAGAATTTTTTTCATTTATTGGTTGGATTTTTATTCCACGTTATAGATGATCTGATTACGGTCACGTAGAAAGAAACGTGACCCAATTCGTAAAATGGATCATAGCTGGAAAAATGCAGGTTTGTAAACCAAACTCGCTAGGAAAAGTGATGCGTCGCGCTACACGACGGTGACCCAGGAAGACGTCGCGACCCGCGACGGCCCTCGCGGCCCGCGAGGGCTAGGGCCTTCATTTGTCGCGCCCCGCGACCGAGACCAAGACCTGGTAAAATGTTTTTTTCATATGTTTGACATTTAGGACCTGTTTAATCATATTATAAACTCATATGGATGATGTTATGAATGATTTTTGGTCATAGGTGACGGTAGCGACTTGCGGATGATGATCAAGTACACTCAAGGATCGAACACACAAATGTCAAAGCTTCCGAAAATACAATAGTTTCTTTTGGAACGAAACTTATGTGTAATAATTAAAAATTGGTTTGCTTGAAAGGTTTTAAAACCCATGTAAATTGTCGTTTTGTGGATGTCTGGTAAAAACGATACTTTAAACGCGATATATATATATATATATATATATATATCATATGAATTATCAAATGATATTAAGGGTCTTACAAGTTGGTAATCAGAGCCTCGTTAAGACAAAGTGTGTTCGGTTCAAATCTTGATCAAGACAACCGGTAAGAGTTATTTATAAATGAGTCTAGACTTACAGATCTAGATGAGGTAAATTATGCAAAAGTGTATGGGAGGAGTGTATTATTACGCTCGAACCCGGGAAATACACTAAGTAAGAAAGGTAAGGCGAGATATGTACTTGACCAAACCGAAAATGAATTAACATATTACTTGAGATTAAGTATGTGTGATATACATTTCCATATAACAAGATGGAAATGGATTAAATAGTTATTGATTAACTATTGTAAACATTTCAGTTAAGGAAATGGCCGGTGTAACCGGAAGTGAATCAACATCTCGTTTAACTGAAGAGATGAAAGCTACAATTTCCGAGGAAGTCGGAAAAGCCTTAGAAGCTAGTCTACCGCAGTTTATCGATAGACTACAAACTACGCTCTTGTCGGTAATAGACGAAAAGATGAACGAAAAGAAAGATACGGGTAAATCGAAAGCGTGCCCATATAATAAATTTATGGCATGCAAACCCCTGCTCTATAATGGTGAAGTTGATCCGATCGTTTGTCAACGATGGATTAGCGACATTGAAGGGGTATTCGAAAGAACCCATTATGATGAAACGGATTCGTTGCATACGGAACCGGTCAGTTAAGAGGCCAAGCTAAGGGTTGGTGGGATAATCTGAAGAAGGAACAGGGAATTGAGGCCACGAGATCTATGACGTGGGAGGAATTCAAAACACCGTTCCTTAGACACCATAGCCCGAAAGCTGTAATCAATAGGATTAAAAAAGAGTTTATTCAGCTAAGGCATAGTGGTGAGTCGATAGAGAATATTACGGGAATCTTTCTTGATAAGCTCATGTTTTGTGATGAGTTGGTTCAGACCAAAGAACAGAAAATATATTATTACTACAACATGTTGAGTGCGGAGTATAGGGAGTTTTTGACTCCTTCCAAATACGGGCATCTTACATAGATAGTGAATGCCGCACGTGAAAGAGAGATTGAGCTGAAAAAGCAGATTGAAAGGGGTGAGAGAAGGGTGTTTGATAAAAACCCAATCCCCGCAAAGATACCAAAGCTGAATGAAGCTCCTAAGAAAGGAGTTGAAAAAGGGGGATTACCTCAATGTAAAATATGTGGAAAGAACCATAAGGGCGAATGTTATTTTAAAAACAAACCATGTCCTACTTGTGGCAAAATGGGACATGTGGTTGCAAATTGCCCGGGAAAGGTATCGGTGTGTTATAAATGTTATAAACCTGGACACAAAAAGTCTGGATGCCCGGAATTGGTTGGAACCAAAGACATCACTGATGCAAAGCCTGACGCCCAGAAAGCAAATGCAAGGTCCTTCCACATGACAGCCGCTGAGGCTAAAACTGAACCTGATTTTGTTTCAGGTATATTTCTTGTAAATTCAATTCCAGCACGAATTTTATTCGATACGGGTGCAAATAGATCTTTTATATCACATCGATTTATTCAACACCCTATATTCACATTAACGAAATTACCTATGCCATTAGAAGTAGAAATAGGTGATGATAAAAGTTTTATTGTTTGTGACATGTGTTGGAATTGCAAACTGAGCATTGACGATGAAGAATATTTCGTCGATTTAATTCCCATGTCAATGGGGGAATTTCAAGTGGTAATCGGGATGGATTGGCTAGCTCGATATCACGCGAAAGTAATATGCAACCGTAAGGAGATATAACTAATGTCTCCAAGTGGAAAACATGTTACTATTTATGGGGAGAAAAGCTGCAGCCCCATAATATGTTCTTTCATTAAAGCCTGCAAGCTGGTTCGACATGGATGTAAGGCGTATATGGGTTACATACATGATTCGACTAAAGAGGCTCCAGAAATCAAAGACGTACCCGTTGTACGGGAATTTGAAGATGTTTTTCCGGAAGAGTTACCGGGGTTACCACCAGAACGTGAGGTGGAGTTTGGCATTGAATTAGTTCCGGGCGCGAAACCGATAGCTAGGGCTCCTTATCGATTAGCGCCATCGGAACTACAATAATTGTTGTCACAATTACAAGATCTTTTAGATAAGGGCTTTATCCGGCCGAGCGTTTCTCCGTGGGGAGCGCCGATATTATTTGTGAAAAAGAAAGATGGAAGCAAGAGAATGTGTATTGATTACCGGGAGTTAAATAAACTCACGGTAAAGAATCGATACCCTCTTCCTAGGATCGACGATTTATTCGATCAGCTGCAAGGAGCGAGTTGGTTTTCAAAGATCGACTTAAGGTCGGGTTATCACCAGTTGAAAGTGAAAGAAGAAGATATACCATAAACAACATTCCGAACGCGTTATGGACATTACGAATTCTTAGTAATGTCTTTCGAATTAACTAATGCACCTGCGGCTTTCATGGATCTCATGAACCGTGTCTGCAAACCGATGCTAGATAAGTCGGTAATAGTCTTCATCAATGATATTCTTGTGTATTCAAAGAGTGAAGTGGATCATGAGAGTCATTTGCGTGAAGTACTTGAAACACTTAGGCGTGAGAGACTTTACGCGGAGTTTTTAAAATGTGCCTTTTGGCTACGTGAGGTACAGTTTCTAGGACATGTTATTAGTGCCGATGGAGTGTCGATAGATCCGTCCAAAATAGAAGCTGTGTCTAAATGGAAACCTCCAAAGAATCCATCAGAGATTAGGAGTTTTCTAGGTCTTGCGGGCTATTACTGGAAATTTATACAAGATTTCTCCAAAATTACAACTCCATTAACTAAGTTGACCCGTAAGGACGAGAAATTTGCATGGGGAAGCGCACAAGAAGAGGCCTTTCGTATACTTAAAGAAAAATTGACCAGTGCTCCGGTATTAACGTTACCAGATGGGACTGAAGACATGGTCATTTATTCTGATGCATCCCAGCTTGGTCTAGGATGTGTACTTATGCAACGAGGAAAAGTGATCGCGTATGCCTTGAGACAATTAAAGATTCATGAAAAGAAGTATCCGACTCATGATCTGGAATTGGCGGCAGTGGTCTTTTCCTTAAAAATATGGAGGCATTATTTATATGGTGTGAAATGTACTATTTTCACTGACCATAAAAGTCTCAAGTACTTCTTTGATCAAAAGGAGTTAAATATGAGACAACCACGTTGGTTAGAGACGGTGAAGGATTATGATTGTGAAATTCATTTTCATCCCGGAAAAGCCAACATAGTTACAGATGCACTGAGCAGAAAAGAAGAATATTTACCTATTCGGGTGCAGTCGATGCAGTTGGTTGTGACCTCAGGATTACTTGAGCGAATTAAAGAGGCACAAATTGAAGCGGTAAAAGAAGAAAATATAAAAAAGGAAAGAATGGTAGGTCAGATCAATGACTTGAAGGATAGTAATAATGGATTGAAAACTCGTTTCGATCGAATCTGGGTTCCAAACACTTGTAATGTTAAAACTCTTCTTCTTGATGAAGCACACAAATCCCGTTATTCTATTCATCCGGGAGCTACCAAGATGTACCAAGACTTGAAACAAAATTATTGGTGGCCCAGAATGAAGCGAGATATCACTAAGTATGTGGAAAAATGCTTAACTTGTTTACAAGTAAAAGCAGAACACCAGAAGCCTTATGGTAAACTTCAGCCGTTAGACATTCCGGTGTGGAAGTGGGAGCACATCACTATGGATCTGTTAACTAAACTACCAAGAACATCACGTGGATTTGATACCATATGGGTAGTAGTTGATAGATTAACCAAGAGTGCTCATTTTATTCCAATTCGGGAAACATACACTTCCGAGAAGATGTCGGAAGTATACATGAATGAAATCATATCTCACCATGGAGTAACAGTGTCTATCGTATCGGATAGAGATACACGGTTTACTTCAAACTTTTGGCGTGTTTTCCAAGAGCATATGGGTATTAAGTTGTTCATTAGTACCGCATATCATCCGCAGACCGATGGGCAGAGCGAAAGAACTATTCAGACGCTCGAAGATATGTTACGAGCATGTATTATTGATTTTGGTGGTAGCTGGGATATCTATTTATCACTAGCTGAATTTTCATATAACAATAGCTACCATTCCAGTATTGGAATGGCCCCGTATGAAATGCTTTACGGCAGAAAGTGTCGAACCCCGGTGTGTTGGGGTGAAGTGGGTCCGAGAGAATTAGCCCACAAAGATGTAGTCAAGATCACTAATGAAAAGATCGAAGTGATCCGAGCTCATTTAAAAGCTGCTCATGATCGACAAAAGTCCTACGCAAATAAAAGATGAAGGCCGATCGAGTTTCAGGTTGGGGATATGGTTATGCTTAAAGTATCTCCGTGGAAAGGGGTTATCCGATTCCGAAAACGGGGGAAATTGAGTCCAGGATTTATTGGACCCTTCAAAATCTTGGAGCGTGTGGGTAAGGTAGCTTACTGACTCGAATTGCCAGAAGAGTTGAGTAGTATACATAGCACTTTCCATGTTTCACATCTACGAAAGTGCTTAGTTGATGAAACGGCTTATATAAGCTATGATGACATTGAAGTTGATGATAAACTGAATTATGTTGTAAAGCCTATCGAAATTCTTGATCGAAAGGTTAAAAACTTAAGACATAAAGAGATCAATCAGGTTAGAGTTAAATGGGAACACCGGAAGGGATCGAACACCACTTGGGAGTCCGAAGAAGAGATGAAACGCTTATACCCTTCCTTATTCGGTACGTATTACGATTTCGAGGATGAAATCCTCTTTAAGGGAGGGGGTAGACTTGTAACACCCCTAAATTATTAAACTATATATGTTTTTGTGCATGTATAGGTTATAACACTAATAATAAAATAGTGAGAATAAAAAAAACTAGGAATAATTAATCTAGTTAAAATCTTGTTATAAAAGATGGGAAATCAAAGTATTCTAACTCTTTTATAAAACTTAGAAACTAGAGGGACTAATGGTGCCAAATTTGAAAAGTGTTTTAATCTCCTGGGTAAATATCAAACACACCTTTTGTGTGTGTTATCTGGTTCGACTAAAACACCCAGGAGCACATCTTCTTGGTTCCAAAACCCTAATCTATCAATTCTTACTCCAAATCAAAGAAAGAAATCGAAATTCATTCGATTCCAAGTCAAATTAGTGATCCTCATACTTGGTAGATCACAAGGTAGGTTAAATTCTTCAATTTGGTGAAGTTTTGAACTTACATAAATTCTTGTAACTGAAATTAGTAAAGAATTGAGTGATGTTATGGTTGAATTATGATCAATACAAGTCTAGGAACAAGTCTTAGACAATAATTCGATTCATTCATGTCAAAATTCATGAGTTTCAATGTTTGTCATATAGGTATGATATGGGTTTTGTGAATATTACTTGAATTCTTGTGATATTGATGTTAATTGATAGCTATGATGCAAGTTCAAGTGTCAATTTTGGTGTTTTAACCATATTAGTATGCAAATGATGTTTTGATATGGTTAACTAGTTAATCATGAACATGAAAATGGTATTATAATGATTGTGCCTTTAAGATGTTTGATAAAATGTCTAAGTGAATTAGAGATATTGAAAAATATGAAATAATCGCTTAATGGATTTACCAAGAGTATTATATGGTGAATTTTGAACCATGAGTTCTAAGCGGTATATTCGAATTAAATTCTATAGGTAATTTGGGTGGATCGTCAAGTGTGCAAGGCGGGACGGATAACCGCTTGAAGGGAAAGCTCTATAGGTATGTGGCTATACGCTTTGTAGAAATTGTTAGTTATTTATGTCAATTATGATTGAACAATATATGTCTTGTGACAAACTTCGAAAATTGTCAAAACGGTGGATTTCCGTATAGACAAACCGGATAATTTAACTCAGAAATTGAGTTATGATTCTAACATGAAAGTGATGGATTTCACTAGAATAGTCGAATGGGTCAATTGGACTTAATCGGCGAATGATTGTTACCTAAAGCGACGGATGTCGTTAGGGAAACTAAACGGGTCAAACAACCAAAGAAACGAAACATTGGTAAAAACAAGTGATGAATTTCACTAATAAAGCTAAACGGGTAAACATGGTGTTTTAATGAAATCCGTAAAGATTACATGTATATAAGTGTCGAAATGTTATTGAATTTAACCATACCTATATAGGTAAGGTCATATAGATTACATATATAATGCACCGTTATGTTAGGCGCGTTATATATGTTGGTTGTATAGAACTTTGGAATGGTAGAAATTTAGTTATGGTTCATATTAGTGAACGGGTTAAATAATTATGAAAAACTTTTATAAGCCGAGGGCGTAAACTCAAGAAAAATTTTCATTTATAGGTTTGATTTTTATTCCACGTTATAGATGATCTGATTACGGTCACGTAGAAAGAAACGTGACCCAATTCGGACTAGAAATGAACAAGTTATGAACATTTTCGTAAAATGGATCATAGTTGGAAAAATGTAGGTTTGTAAACCAAACTCCCTGGGAAAAGTGATGCGTCGCGTTACGCGACGGTGACCCAAGAAGACGTCGCGACCCACGACGGCCCTTGCGGCCCGCGAGGGCTAGGGCTTTCATTTGTCGCGCCCAGCGACCGAGACCCAGTCCTGAATTTTTTTTTTTCATATGTTTGACATTTAGGACCTGTTTAATCATATTATAAACTCATATAAATGATGTTATGAATGATTTTTGGTCATAGGTGACGGTAGCGACTTGCGGATGATGATCAGGTACACTCAAGGATCGAACACACAAATGTCAAAGCTTCCGCAAATACAATAGTTTCTTTTGGAACGAAACTTATGTGTAATAATTAAAAATTGGTTTGCTTGAAAGGTTTTAAAACCCATGTAAATTGTCTTTTTGTGGATGTCTGGTAAAAACGATACTTTAAACGCGATATATATATATATATCATATGAATTATCAAATGATATTAAGGGTCTTACATGTGCAAATCACTTATGGCAAAATTATGAATGCCATGTTGTTGAGTGTCGATCTAGTTGACTCTATCTCACACATAATAGTGATTGTAGACGAGAAACATTCATCTTGTTGGTGATGAATGTGTTCACCAAGTGACTTCGATTAAGACTTATGTTTAAGTCCTTATGAGTCAATGGTAAAGTGTTGGAGATCAAAGGTAAACAAGTTATGCTCCTTAAATGAATGATAACAATTAGCTATGTGCTATATACAATAATTTGTGACACCTTCCTAAATATTAATGTTTTAGGATTATGAATAAGTCTCATTATTTTGTCTTAAAAATGGATGAATGTTGCAAAGTGATTTATGATATCCTTAGGGCTGTGAAGAATCAGAATGATGCACCTTCTGTTCACATGCTAAAGTATTGTAGTCTAAAGCATGCTAGACTAGTACTTGGTTAATTATAGGTCTTGACGGAGACTAATTAACTCTAAACATTCAAATGTGTATGAACACAAAAAGAATTTGTGTATAGACAAAGTTGAAAGAGAATTTTCATTCATTATAAGGAAATGACATGTAACCTTTTAAGAGTTTGTTCGAAAAGCTAATGAGGAGAACTCACTGTCTAAGCTTATTCTAGATGTCAAATTAGAATTATTCTAAGTTTGTGACAAACTTATGACAATGGCATGTGTTGCTTTGGTCAGCTCGGAAGCTTATGTAAGTTAATGCAATATAAGTTGAATTCACTGATACAATGAGGTTGATCTGGTTCAATCATATGTGTATAAATGTCGTCATAAGTGATGTTACAGAAATGTTGGTCAAATGGCAAGAAATGTGGGGGAGGATCCATTTAAGAAACACCCTATAAGGGTATGTATAAATGGTTCTCATTAACCCATCTAGATGTTATCCAATAACACTTAATGTGGGGGTGTCTTGCATTTGTACCATAACAATCCATAGGTGGCAATAAGGATTTTGTAATCCAATCTAACATTGCAAATAGACGACTAAGTAGAGGACACAAATGTCTTAGTGCATAATGGAGATGTGTTTGCCTTAAATGATAAATGTGTCATTCTAAGACAAATATTATAACCAGATTCAGGTGGCCACTGAGGTTATAGTCTTAGAAGTTGACAATAGGCAATGTTAACTTTCGAGTTACGAACACGTCATGACACTTGATATCAACTGCAAAGTTTCCTTCACACACCCTTTTTCCATGGGCTTTAGTCTCATTCCACAACTTGATCTCTAGTAAACCCTTAGGTTGTTGGATCCATATAGATGTGTCATTCTAAGACAAATATTATAACCAGATTCAGGTGGCCACTGAGGTTATAGTCTTAGAAGTTGACAATAGGCAATGTTAACTTTCGAGTTACGAACACGTCATGACACTTGATCTCAACTGCAAAGTTATCTATATTGACTTGTCAAAGACAAAGATAATGTTATGGATCCAACAACCTAAGGGTTTACTAGAGATCAAGTTGTGGAATGAGACTAAAGCCCATGGAAAAAGGGTGTGTGAAGGAAACCTACCTTAGTTGACTGGAGATCCCAAGATCTAAGTTCAATAGGACAATGAATTCATATGCCTAAGGGTGGTCACTGTGGGGGCATAGCTGATATGCATAAGCTAGTATATATGGTTATATATACCCCCTAAATGATAAAAGGGTGTTTAAATACGTCCTAGTTCATTTCTATGAAATTCAGTGACAAATTGTGAGGCTAAGCATATTATGTGGTAAATGATTTTGCGTAATCATGATAACCACCATGTTTTTAATGATTTAAGGAGAATCACCTATGTTAGAGAGAAGTGAGGTCTCTTTAAATGGAATTGGGGGCATAATTCCTAGAGCTCTCGCAGAACCAGGAAAGTGTTCCACGACCATTATTGGACATGACTATGAGGGGATAACCCGGCTAAGGAGAATATTGTGTGAAGTGTATTGTCGTCTACACAAATGGGGTTTGTTCAAGGACATCGTGTCTACAAACCGCTAGAAGGCTAAGTATACTTCACAACGGAAAGTTCAAAGGGACATCTACATTGTGACAACTCGAAATTTAGAACCTTTCGTTGCACGTTTGAACACTAAGTGACTAACTGATTTGATGATTTAATGAATGATACATGTGAACTTATATGATTATGTGTTATGTTATGTGTATGCTTGTGTGTATGTATGCGGGTATGTATATGAACCAAGTGAACCGTAACATATGGGCCGGTTGGTCACACACACACCCTTAGCCCATTCGTAAGCCCATTAGGGTGCACTGGAAGCTAGTATATAATCCGGTTGTTAGCCATCTTTGCCATTTTCTTGGACAATACACACACTCCATCCTCTTCACTAAAACCCTATTCTTCTCCTCCTTCTCGGATCAAACCGGTGACCACAAGGAGACCCGGTTAAGCTCATCATCATCACTCGAACACTCATCTTCCTTACCAACTCGGCACCATCTCACAACCGGTTAGTGTTTTATGTTGTTGTTATTGTTAAATGTTGTGAATGACATGGTGTAGCTAGGATAATTGTACAAATGATGATTGAATGCTTGTCTTCATGTGTTAATAAGTGGAAAATGTATGATTATGGCTTTATCATGTTCTCGGATGTGTATGTTGATGATAATCGGTTAAACATGTTTTGATTTAATATATATTGTATGATGAGTAAGGAGATCTTGTGATTTAAATGTGGTTTAATCATTAGTTGTTGATGTTATGAAATCGGATTGCATGCTCTTAGGTTACAAATCAAATGCTTGTTAAATGGCTACACATATGTGGAAATCGGATTGGTTGTTTGAATATTTTGGTTGTTGTTTCAAGTTATGATTATGATGAACTATTGGATGATATGATGAACTACTTGGATATTGATGAACATGATGAATGTATGAAGAACTTGTTGAATATCATATGAACATGGTTGAATATTTGAAATCTGATTGTTTGATCCATTTTAGGAAATTGTTAGACAAACAAACATGTTTATGAGGATAGTACATAATGGTGCATGAAATCAGAATGTTATTGGGTAGTACACTGTACCGAATCAGCTCCTGTCCAACCGAAACCTCCAGTTGCGACTCGAAACCACAGCATGACGAGTCGAGACCCCCGGTTGCGACACAGATTGCGAGTCGCAAACACCTGGTTGCGACTCGAAACCACACGTGATCAGCACACCCACCTTGTGACTCGAAACCACAGTTGCGAGTCCGGTTGCGACTCGAGACCAAAACAGCATGAGCCGAAACCATGATTTCGACTCAGGTTGCGAGTCGCAAACGCCTAGTTGCGACTCGAGACTATACACAGATACACGCTGTTTGGGCTTGCACCTCATTACAGGCTCAATTGTTTGGGCCGGACTCTTGGGCCGATGCACAGACTTTATATGTTACTGTTGAGCGTGAATGTTGATGAACTGCCATGATTAAACGTGTATGCCATACGTGCACTACCTGAATACGAACCTGATTGTATGATACAACTATGATAGGACGTGAGTAGCCACGATATTGCTTGATTGGCTTTTCTGTGTTTCTACCGAGCAAACCAAGGTGAGTTCACACCCTCTACAAAGCATGGGATTCCCAGGGGTCGGGAATTGGGGTTAAGGAACATGGGTTCCTCGTCCTCCTTGGGTAGCACAGCAATGGTTCAGGAATGTAATTCCTCGTCCTTACGGACAGATAACTCGTACTAGACCAAAACTCTATCACGAAGTCCCTCCTTTTTATATCGACTTAATCGCCGGGCCAATGGCGAGCGGGTCATTAGTTAGATAGCGCTATTTAGGTCTGACAAACCTCACACCGTGCTGCAGAGGACGGGCGTGAACTAATGGATCTGGGGCACGTCAATGATGATAGACATTGACAGTTTCAGGGCACATAAACATGACTACAGTCAGCAGTCGATATGGTAACGAGTCTAGTGTATACATGGGGTAGCCCCCACGGCCGAAATGCCAGATAACTACACGGGGTAGCCCCCACGGCAGGATTGCCAGAGTAACCGGGAATAAATAATTCACGTTTTCAACTATGGGGTAACCCCCACGGCAGGATGCCAGCTAAGGGAAACTGTTTTTGAAACAACTTAAAACGAACACCCAACCGTGAACTCACTCAACTTGTTGTTGACTCGTTACTACATGCTTTGCAGGTCCCTAGGTTCTTAGCTGGAGCTTACATGGAGGAGGATCGTTGTGGGACATGGACGATTGTGTGCCATGTTAAACTTGAAACAATTGAACTTATGTTTTGATTTAAGACTTATGCTTCCGCTTGCAACTTAACTATGTTTTGTTAAACACCAATTGTATTGGTTGAACTTTTATAACTATGTGTTTGCTTGTTCAATATGATTGGTGGCTGGATCCTGGTCAGTCATGCCTCCAAGCGGTGGTACTCCGCAGGTGGATTTTGGGGGTGTGACAGATTGGTATCAGAGCCATTGGTTATAGAGAACTTGGTTTTAATAAAGGGGAAAACGTTTTTGTTAAAACCAGACTATAACCTGTACAGTGCTCAACGGTCCACAACGATGCTTCGCTCCACATGCAAGGCTCGACATTCTAGGTGATATGATCTGTGTATATTGCCTACTTGTTAGTTGCATAGTACATTGCTCATGGTACGCTTGGTTAGAATAACTACTGTTGCTTGAACACGTGTGCACTTACTCACTTCTGACATCGCACTTTCGCGAACCCCTCTCACTCACGTTCTTCTTGGTATGAAGATCATGTCTGGACGCGTTAATCTGACACAAGCCCAGTTGACGGCTCTGATCAACGAACGAGTTGCCGCAGCACTTGCAGCTGCACACGCAGGAGGTATATCCTGCAGTTCTAACTCATTCGAGGATCTTTAGGATCCTACTCTCGTGAACCAACCTTTGTGTTAAACTCTGTCTTTTCTTTCACCCACGATAGGTCATCATGTTCAACCACCCGTGTGTACTTTTAAGACTTTCATGGACTGCCGACCAACTACTTTTAGCGGCACTGAAGGAGCAGTAGGTCTCCTACACTGGTTTGAGAAACTAGAATCTGTCTTCTAAATGTGTGAATGCCCTGAGGCGCGCAGGGTGAAGTATGCTACTGGTACTCTCGAGGGTTTAGCCCTCACATGGTGGAACGCTCAAGTTCAGATGCTGGGGTTGGTTGCTGCCAACGCCACCCCATGGGAAACTTTTAAGGAGATGATCAAAGAAGAATACTGCAGTCGGGATGAGATTCACAAACTAGAGGTGGAGTTCTTCAACCTCAAGATGACGGGGTCGGAAATTGAAGCTTATGTGAAAAGGTCGAACGAACTGGCAATTCTGTGTCCTACTATGGTGGATCCTCCCATCAAACGCATCGAACTATTTCTTCAGGGCTTAGTGCCAGAAATCCAAAGTCATGTGACTTCAGCGAACCTCGCCACCTACCAGCAAACTGTTCAGTTGGCTCACCGTCTCACGGATCAGGCGGTGGAGCAGAACAAGTTACCAAAACGCATAGGTGCTGCAACTACTTCTGGCACCTCTAATGATAACAAACGGAAATGGGATGGGACTTCAAGCAAGGGTTCGACTTCTGTTCAGTCCCAGTCTCAACAGAGAAAGACTGATGACTACAAGAGCCCTAATCAGCAATCGTCTGGTGGTCAAGGTCACGGTGGGTACAAAGGAAATCACCCCAAATGCAATCGCTGCAGCCTGCACCACAGCGGGCCATGCACCAGGGGCAGCTGTCATCGGTGCAACAAGCCTGGTCATGCTGCAAAGGATTGCAGGAGCTTATACCCCGCCAATCAGAATCGTCAGCAAGCTCAACAGAATCAACGCCAGCAGCAGCAGCAAGGTGATAACAAAGGGTGCTTTCAGTGTGGAGCTGAGGGCCACTTCAAGAGAGATTGTCCCCAACTGAACAGGAACCAGAACAACAACAACAACAATAACAACAATCAGGGGAATGGTAACGATGGGAACAACAACAACAATGGCGCCAGGGGGCGGATGTTTGTGATTGGCCAAGGTGAAGCAAGGAATGACCCCAATGTTGTGGCGGGTAAGTTCCTTCTCGACGACTTTTATGTTTCAGTTTTATTTGATTTGGGTGCCGATACTAGCTACATGTCACTAGAGGTTAGTCGAATGCTTAAGCGTATTCCAACACCTTTGAACAACAAGCACACCGTAGAGCTAGCAAATGGTAAGAGTTTAGAAGCCACACACATAGTCAAGGGTTGTAAACTTATTCTCGCTGACCAGACCTTCTCTATCGACCTCATTCCTATTGTCTTGGGTAGTTTCGACGTTGTCATTGGGATGGATTGGTTATCCCAACACTGAGCAGAGATTCTTTGCAACGAGAAGGTTGTCCGTATTCCAGGTCCCAATGGTGAGCCTCTCATGATTCATGGCGACAAGAGGAGTGCTGTTGAGAACGTCATTTCTCTCCTTAAAGCCCAAAAGTGCTTGCGAAAGGGCCACACTGCCATTTTGGCTCTCATTACTGACACCTCAGAAAAAGAGAAGAAGATAGAAGATTTTCCAGTTGTACGCGATTATCCAGAGGTATTCCCTGAGGAATTACCTGGTCTTCCGCCTCATCGCCAAGTCGAGTTTCAGATCGAACTAGCTCCTGGAGCTGCGCCCATAGCCCGTACACCCTATCGTTTGGCTCCATCAGAGTTGAAAGAACTCTCTACGCAACTACAAGAGCTCCTGGATAAGGGTTTTATTCGCCCTAGCTCATCGCCCTGGGGAGCTCCAGTACTATTTGTGAAGAAGAAAGACGGTACCTTCAGGATGTGCATCGACTACCGAGAACTCAACAAGGTGACGGTGAAGAACCGTTATCCTCTACCGCGTATCGACGACTTATTCGACCAGCTGCAAGGATCGAGCTACTATTCGAAGATTGATTTGAGATCGGGTTATCACCAGCTGAGAGTCCGGGAAGAGGACGTCTCCAAAACAGCTTTCAGAACTCGATACGGGCACTATGAGTTTTTGGTCATGCCTTTTGGGATGACAAACGCACCTGCGGTTTTCGTGGACTTGATGAACCGAGTGTGCAAGCCTTACCTGGACAAGTTCGTTATAGTCTTCATCGACGACATCCTGATCTATTCCAAGAGTCGGGAGGAACACGAGCAGCATCTGCGACTCATTCTGGAACTCCTTCGAACAGAACAGCTTTACGCAAAGTTCTCGAAATGCGACTTCTGGCTTCGAGAAGTCCATTTCCTAGGCCACGTGGTAAACAAGGATGGGATTCACGTTGATCCATCCAAGATAGACTCGATTAAGAACTGGCCTGCACCTCGTACACCAAAGGAGATTCGCCAATTCTTGGGTTTGGCGGGATACTACCGGAGATTCATAAAGGATTTTTCTAAGATTGCACAGCCTCTCACCTCACTAATGCAGAAGGGCGTTGTTTATCGCTGGGGAAACGCACAGGAGTTGGCATTTCAGCACCTAAAGGATAGACTTTGTAGCGCGCCTATCCTTTCCTTGCCGGAGGGCACAGACGACTTTGTGGTTTACTGCGACGCATCAATTCAAGGTCTTGGTTGCGTGTTGATGCAACGAGACAAAGTTATAGCCTACGCCTCACGCCAACTCAAGGTTCACGAAAAGAACTACACTACGCACGACCTAGAGCTGGGAGCTGTTATTTTTGCACTTAAGTTATGGCGGCATTACCTGTACGGTACCAAATGTGCCATCTACACTGACCACAGGAGCCTCAAGCATATCTTCAAGCAGAAGGAACTGAATATGCGACAACGACGATGGGTTGAACTACTGAATGACTACGAGTGCTCAATCAGGTACCACCCGGGCAAGGCCAATGTTGTGGCTGACGCCCTCAGTCGGAAGGACACTGCGCCAAAGCGCGTGCGAGCTTTACAACTCACGATCCACTCTAGTCTCCCTTCCCAGATACGAGCAGCTCAGATAGAAGCACTGAAACCAGAAAACGTCAGGGCTGAAGCCCTACGCGGATCAAGGAAACGATTAGAACAGAAGGAAGACGGTGCTTACTACGTAACGGGACGCGTTTGGGTCCCACTCTACGGCAACCTACGAGAGCTTGTGATGGATGAAGCACACAAGTCTCGCTACTCAGTGCACCCTGGATCAGATAAAATGTACCACGATATCAAGACTACGTACTGGTGGCCTAGCATGAAGGCCCACATAGCAACTTACGTCAGCAAGTGTTTGACTTGTGCGAGAGTCAAGTCGGAATACCAGAAACCCTCAGGCCTACTCCAACAACCAGAGATACCTCAGTGGAAATGGGAGCAAATTTCCATGGATTTTATTACTGGCCTACCTAGATCCCAGCGCGGGAACGATACTATTTGGGTGATCGTGGATCGACTCACAAAATCTGCACACTTCTTGGCTATCAAGGAGACGGATAAATTCTCCACTCTTGCAGAAATATACCTTAAGGAAGTTGTTTCGAGGCACGGGGTGCCCACCTCCATTATCTCGGATCGAGATGCACGTTTTACTTCAGAGCTGTGGCAAGCAATGCACAAATCCTTTGGCTCACGATTAGATATGAGCACAGCGTATCACCCTCAGACGGACGGGCAGTCCGAGCGCACTATTCAAACCTTAGAAGACATGCTTCGTGCATGTGTAATCGACTTTGGCAACCGCTGGGAAAAGCATCTGCCACTTGTGGAATTCTCGTACAATAACAGCTACCACACCAGCATTAAAGCTGCTCCGTTTGAGGCATTGTACGGACGTAAATGCCGGTCACCTCTTTGCTGGGCAGAGGTGGGAGATAGTCAAATCACTGGTCCAGAATATGTGGTAGATACAACCGAGCAAATCGCTCAGATACGAAAACGCATGACGGCCGCTCGTGAACGTCAGAAAGTTTACGCCGACATGGGCAGGAAACCGCTTGAGCTCCAGGTTGGGGAGCGGGTACTACTCAAAGTTTCACCCTGGAAGGGTGTGGTTCGTTTTGGTAAACGCGGCAAACTTAACCCACGATACGTTGGACCCTTCGAGGTCATTGAGAAAATAGGCAGGGTGGCCTACAGACTAAACTTACCAGCGGAACTCGGTGCAGTTCACAACGTTTTCCACGTGTCGAATCTGAAGAAGTGTCCGTCAGATGAGACCCACGTAGTTCCTTTGAAGGAACTCACGATCGACGAACAGTTACGATTCGTCGAGGAACCAGTTGAAATCACGGACCGGGATATTAAGGTCCTCAAGAGCACTAGAATACCTCTCGTTCGAGTTCGTTGGAACTCACGTCGCGGCCCAGAGTTCACCTGGGAGCGCGAAGATCAGATGAAACAAAAGTATCCCCAACTGTTCGCAAACAGTACTCCCACTACTGAGGCCGAAGCTACGGAATTTCGGGACGAAATTCCAGATCAACGGGGGGTGGATGTGACACCCCAGGAAAACCAGGAAAACCATACAACTTAACTAGCTTCCTCAGTGAGTGCCTACCAAATTTCGGGACGAAATTTCTTTCAACTTGAATACGAACCTGATTGTATGATACAACTATGATAGGACGTGAGTAGCCACGATATTGCTTGATTGGCTTTTCTGTGTTTCTACCGAGCAAACCAAGGTGAGTTCACACCCTCTACAAAGCATGGGATTCCCAGGGGTCGGGAATTGGGGTTAAGGAACATGGGTTCCTCGTCCTCCTTGGGTAGGACAGCAATGGTTCAGGAATGTAATTCCTCGTCCTTACGGACAGATAACTCGTACTAGACCAAAACTCTATCACGAAGTCCCTCCTTTTTATATCGACTTAATCGCCGGGCCAATGGCGAGCGGGTCATTAGTTAGATAGCGCTATTTAGGTCTGACAAACCTCACACCGTGCCGCAGAGGACGGGCGTGAACTAATGGATCTGGGGCACGTCAATGATGATAGACATTGACAGTTTCAGGGCACATAAACATGACTACAGTCGGCAGTCGATATGGTAACGAGTCTAGTGTATACATGGGGTAGCCCCCACGGCCGAAATGCCAGATAACTACACGGGGTAGCCCCCACGGCAGGATTGCCAGAGTAACCGGGAATAAATAATTCACGTTTTCAACTATGGGGTAACCCCCACGGCAGGATGCCAGCTAAGGGAAACTGTTTTCGAAACAACTTAAAACGAACACCCAACCGTGAACTCACTCAACTTGTTGTTGACTCGTTACCACATGCTTTGCAGGTCCCTAGGTTCTTAGCTGGAGCTTGCATGGAGGAGGATCGTTGTGGGACATGGACGATTGTGTGCCATGTTAAACTTGAAACAATTGAACTTATGTTTTGATTTAAGACTTATGCTTCCGCTTGCAACTTAACTATGTTTTGTTAAACACTAATTGTATTGGTTGAACTTTTATAACTATGTGTTTGCTTGTTCAATATGATTGGTGGCTGGATCCTGGTCAGTCATGCCTCCAAGCGGTGGTACTCCGCAGGTGGATTTTGGGGGTGTGACATACGTATCCGACAATACTCAACTGTCGAGGTTGCATTGGAAATTTATGTGTTTTGATCAATCTCCATTCATGTGGGGGATTGTTGGAATTTTTTTTAAATGTGATGAATGGAAATTTAGTGAGATTAATAATATTAAATTCTACATATAGTGACAAACTCTTGAATAGAGTTATTTATGTCACTTGTTTAATTTTCTATTAGAATAATAAACTTTTCGTGAGGTGTATTGATGACAACTCTTGAGTAGAGTTTCTTTTATGACAATTGATTAGAGATTTTATGGCAAAATTAAGTCTCTAATTATGTTGGACTTTTCACCACCCATGACTCTTGCATACTTAGTAGGCTGTGTGCCTCTTTTGATGTGGCTAGATACAAGAAAGAGAGATGTATGCATGAAGAGTCTATGGAGAAGAAGTACTTGATGACCCATATGTTGGGAATATATAGAGATAAGTTTCTCTACAAGATTCAACTACATTTCTATTCTTAGTTTCCAAAAGTTCTAACACTATGGTTTTACCCGGTGTAACCTCGGGCACGTGGCCTTCTGCGGCAGTACAGACTGCTTCGGCTGTTGTAACCTGGGAGATAGACGCGACGTCTTTAGTAGAGGCGCGAAAACTGTTTTAAGGGAAGCGTGTTGAACACGTGCATCAGCCACAACCGTCAACATTTGTTTGTTCTTTTTGTAGGAAATTAATGTATAAGAAGACGTGGTTCAAGACCTCGTTGAAGCATACACAAAGGATTGAAAACACAACAGACTATACAAGAAGACACGGTTAAAGCTCTTGTTGAAGACCATAGGTTGAATCAATTTAAATACATATGTTGTATTATACGTTATATTCGTAAGGATTTGTACAAGGTACATGTACCATAATTTCCCAAATATGTAAAGAGGGTATCTTTACTATTTTTTATATTTATTTATATAATTTTTATTATTATCGTGACCCATGTCCTACATAGGGGTGCAAACGAACCGAGCTACTCGAGCTCGGCTCGAAAAAAAGCTCGAACGGGCCAAGCTTAAACGAGCTCGAGCCCGAGCCTAAAAACAAGCTCATTTAGTAAACGAGCCCGAGCCCGAGCTTCGCTTATCGAGCTCGAGCCGGCTCGTGAGCCTAAACGAGCTTTCTATTTATATATTTTTTTAGGGGAATTGGCCTGTAATAATCAAACCTAGACCTTATTGGCCATTAATAATCCCACCTCAGAATATTCCCCCCACTAGTCCCACCTTTCACCTATTTTTCCTACAATGGTCCCCCGTTAAAAAAACTTAATGGAGTTAAGCTTTTTTCCATATTACAAACAGATTTTTTAGGGCTTTTGATCAGAACGATGATACGAGTCCATTGATGTAAAACTTACTTCGAAATGGTGCTCCAAGTGACTTGATTTTGGTTAATTGGAAATTTAAACACCCGAATTGAAGCGTCGTTTTCATCGTTTGGAGCACCGTTTCGAGGCAAGTTTTACATCAATGGACTAGTATCGTCGTTCTAATTAAAAGCCCTAAAAAATCTGTTTGTAATTTGGAAAAAAAAGCTTAACTCCATTAAGTTTTTTAACGGGGGACCATTGTAGGAAAAATAGGTGAAAGGTGAAACTGGTGGGGGGAATATTCTGAGGTGGGATTATTAATGGCCAATAAGGTCTAGGTGGGATTATTACAGGCCAATTTCCCATTTTTTTATTAACATATTAAACATATATGTATATAATAATACCATTTATATAAATATAAAAAATAACTAAATTATATGTATAATAATAATTATAAGTAATATAAATTAATTAATTAATATCGTACGCTTGATTCATTTTCAGGCAAGCGGACCGCAATGAGCACCAAGATTAACAACTTTAACAACATACACAATAGCCTCGTCAACAATCACACAAAAAGAAGCGGTTCAAGCGACGTTGACATCATGACCGCCGCCCACAACGAATATAGAATGTATCATGGCGATCGTTTACGATGATACTTTCGTGGGAGCTTATTCGCAAATCTCCAAAGTGGCATCTTGTACCACTGTCTGACCCAACGACCCATAGGTCAACGGTCCAAATAAACAACGACTAGCAAACCATCCGGATGAATTCCATTTCGAGGAACTGCAAGAGCTGCCATGACCATAGGCTAGGGATAGACGCAAGGCAACAACACGAGCACGAGACACCTCCTCTTCAACGCCATCGGATGGCCCATCAAGGTTGGACGAGTTCGACAATAGACTCATCCGACTTCTCTAGATCAAGGAAAAGGAACATGAATTTAAAATGGAGAAACAAATTGAGAAAGATGAGAAGTTTCTCGAGAAAGACTTTTTCCAACTACCGGAGGAGGACCGAGTCATTTTAGAGGCTCGTAAGACAAAAATCCTAGCAAAATATATGTAGTTTCTTAGTAGTTTTTTTTATTATTTTTAAGTTGGTTGTTTTTTAAGTAACTTTGTAGGTTTTTATTTTTAACTATTTTGTAATCTTTTATTTATTTTATTGAAATTATGTTTCTTTTTTTTTTTAATTTTGTTTTAAATAAAAATGGTATATAAATTAAAAAATACCAAATAATATAATAATTAGATAATCATGATAGAGACTTTAAACCATTGCATGCAAGTTAGACCATCTGGTATGGGGGTCGTCCTCTCCCCGTCCCGGGTCGTCGGCCACGTCACACACCGGCCCCCTTTGGGTCGTCGCGACACTCCCGTCTTCTCCAAGACGTTGGAGACGAGGCAATGATGTGGGCCCCCTCTGACTTCTCTCTCTCCCTTTATTAATATATTAATATTATATTGGAGACGAGGTAATGATGGGTAGTCCTCCACACCATTGGGTAGTTCCCAAGGGGATGGTCCTCCATCTTGGTGAGGTGGCGCCTACATGGCGGGTAGTCTTTTTGGGGACTAACCAAACCACACCCAATAGCCTTATAGGGAGAGGCTTTAAAGCCCTTTATGTAACATGAAACCTACGTGACGTGATAAAGCTCATAGGGGCTTTATACCACACCCACCAGCCTTGTAATGGTATTGACACCAACATCAAAATATATATCATTTAGAAAATAAAAAAACAAAGAATTGATCATAAAATTTAGTGAAATGTTTTTTATATAAAAAGGTAAAAGAAAACGTACTCCACTGATGATCACAATGGTGTCCATTTCGACATCATGCTTGAGTATGTCTTTGTCACGTTTTAAACATCTTATTTAATTTTACATAATATATTATTAAAAAAAAAAAAAAAAGAAATCCAGATCTGAACCCGAGTTTTAATAATGGAGGCATGGCCAGGTAGGTTATCTACGTGCCCAAAGGCCAAAGGATATTTGACTTTCTCATACAATTCTATACCTAACAAAAAGATAATGTTGTATTTCTGAGTACTAAACTAGCAAACAGAAAACGGAATAATATAAATTTGTTTTCTTTTTCTGTAAATAATTTACTTCATAACCTCTTAAGAGCGCTTGATCGAACCCAAAAATTTATTTTTTTCAAGGCTTTTATATATGACACACTTCTAGAAACTGTTTAAAATGAGAAAAAACTCATTTTTGTAAAAAAAAGAAAAGTTTTGCTTTTCTTAAGTGTGTTTTAAACAATTTTTTTATTAAAACAGTTTCTATATGTGACTGTAAAAATAAATGAACGTGTAAAAGCATTAAACATAACTTTATTATTATTATTATTATTATTATTATTAGAGTTAATTGCCCGGATGGTCCCTGTGGTTTAACGTTTTTTCACGTTTAGTCCCCATCTTTTGGAAATAGCAGGTATGCTCCCTATGGTTTGTTATTTTGTTACTCGGATAGTCCCCGAGTAGATGTCAGTTAGTTTGGAAATAGCAGGTATGCTCCTTATGGTTTGTCATTTTGTTACTCGGATAGTCCCCTGACATTTACTCAGGGGACTATCCGAGTAACAAAATAACAAACCATAGGGAGCATAACTGCTATTTACAAAAGGTGGGGACTAAACGTGAAACCACAGGGACCATCCGGGCAATTAACTCTTATTATTAGACCACCCGTAGTGGGGCGTTATTTAAAAAAAAAAATTGAAAAAAAACGCCCCAAAACGCCCCCTCCCCCACTACACTAGGCGTTATATGGCGTTATAATTTGAAATTTTGCATACAAGCGTTTTAATTAAAACGCTACTTTGGTTTACCCCTTTCAGCATGTGGCCAATGGAGTGTGAGGAGGACTTTGACTAGCCAATGAGGAGGACTTTGACTAGCCGCAACTACTTTCATTTTTTTTTTAATGACTGGAAGAGGCATTATTAGGCATTATGCCCACTACACCACTTTTTGCTATAATGCCCCATGCTGACTGGGATGACACGTATCCGATAATGCCCCATGGTGGGGGCATTATAACAATTTACCACTACACATGGTCTTATTAGACCGTCCGTAGTGGGGCGTGATTTTAAAAAAAAAATTGAAAAATAACGCCCCAAAACGCCCCCACTACCATTACATGGGGCGTTATTTTTCAAAAAAAATTCAGAAATTGAAGTTTGGCGTTATTATTAAAACGCTGATATGCAAAGGTGGTGGCCAATAGGAGTATTTGCTTTTTGCTTTTGCATGTGTCAGGGGTTGACCAGCCAATCAACTAAGTGTTTGCTTTTTTTTTTTTGTTTAATGATTGAAAGGGGCATTATTCCCACTACGTCACTTTTGCTATAATGCTCCAACGCTGACTAGGATGCCACGTGTCGGATAATGCCCCATGGTAGGGGCATTATACCAACTTACCACTACACATGTTCTTATTATTGTTGTTGTTGTTGTTAATGTGTGGGGCCCATTCGAAAATCCCAAAGAAACACAAAATAAACAAGGGAAGAAAATAGGTAAATGCAAGAAGCATGTGATCATCTCTGCTATTTATTGCAATTATTATTGGCTTCTTCAACCTCTAACAGAAAACACAAGAACAACAAGAAGTACAACTACAATGGCGACACTTAAGCTACCATCAACCATCCCTTCTCCTTCAGAGGACTGTGAACAACTCCGTAAAGCTTTTGCAGGTCATTCATTATCTTCATTTTCCTCTCACATTACATTACATTCATTTCAGATTTTGCTTATTGTTCGATCGTTCCAGATCTATGTTGTTTTTGTTGATTGTTGAATTTATTCATGTCCGATTGAAGCCTGATAACGTTTTTGTGACAATGATCTTGCTTTGTGTTCGATCGGATTATTAATATTCTGGTTAAGCTTGCACATATTATGATCTGTTTGATCAATGTATTATATGTTGCATCCAGGATCAGATTGAGTATGTTTGTTTAACATATGGTCAAAGTCAAACCAGTGTGTATGATAATTGAAGGTCAAGCCTGGAGCAAGATCTATAAATATAATCTACTTATGTTTCAATGTTGGTTTAAAAATCATGTACATAAGGCGCTCCGAGCGAATCATGTACATGAGGCAGGCCGGCCCTAAGAATTCGTGTACCATGTTGGAGCTCGAAAAAATGTGCCGTCTTAACGAAATTGGGTATTGGGGTCTAAACCTGATGTCAAAGGGGTTAATAACTAATCTAAACCATAAAAATAGTTTTGTAAGGAGGCCTATGTTAGTGTTTGTATGGGTGTACCCTATTAAAAAAAATATTTTTACATATACATATCGGATTTTTTTTCATAAAAAACGTGCCCCTCGAAATATCAGGCCCTGGCCGGTAGTCCTCCCCGCCCACCCCCAGGGCCGGCCATGACAAGAGGCGCTATACAACCAAATAAGCTTTATTTACAACTAGTTTATAAAGTAAATCTTTTATAATGTTTGCATCCCTTAGGTTGTTTTCACATAGAAACCTCTTTTCATCATTCGCCTTGCGCATTAGGCCGCGTGCTGAATAAAACCAGGGTTTGATCTAAAGGATTTTGAATTTTTCTAGTGACTAATGAATCATTCTTGATATTCATGATGAAAAGTCATGGAATCAGATTATGTAACTTCAAATTACATAGGTCAAGAGTGCAATTGTCAAGTTATAAAAACAATTAATTTTTGGTAAATTAAAACAGCTTGAAGTTATAGTAGTCAAAGGCGCGCTCTTAGGTGCTCACGCGATGTTAGGTGTAGCAAAATCGCCTCGGTGAACTGGCAAACACCCTTCCTTAACAGGCCAAAACTAGCTTTAAAAGGCCTGAACCAGCCAAAAACAGTCTAAATGAGCAAAAAACCAGTCTAAAATAGCCAAAAATGGCATGGACCAACCTTCAAGGGGTGGTGTAGTTGTAAGCACTTGATTCCCTTCTAGTAGAGGGCTCATGTTCAAGTCATGCTATAACTGGTTTGCTACCATGATCTCTTGAAACCACTTGCTTAGCGGTCCCATGAGCTTTCCGGTAATAAGTTCTCATGGTTACTAAAAAATGGCTTTAACGGACGTGTCCCTTGCTTGTCTCAGGTGTCAGGTTTGTGTGTGCCTAGGTGACAGTCTCACCTATTGCGCCTTGAGCCTTAAACTCTCTAGCTTGATGTTTTTTTTACTTGTAGGCTGGGGAACAAACGAGGATCTGATCATTCAGATTCTTGCCCACAGAAATGGAGATCAGCGCAAAAAGATTCGAGAGACATATCATGAAACACATGGTGAAGATCTTCTCAAAGATTTGGACTCTGAGCTTTCAAGTGATTTTCAGGTTACTTAAGTTTCTGTTTTGATTTTTTTACCCAAACAACCTATATCCTATACTTATCTGTATTTCACTTTTTTTAAACAGCATGCAGTGTTGTTGTGGACACTGGAGCCAGCTGAGCGTGACGCGTATTTAGTTAACCAAGCGACAAAGAAACTGACTGCAAGCAATTGGGTAATCATGGAAGTTGCATGCACTAGATCTTCCCACCAGTTGCTTTCCGTGAGGCAGGCGTATCATGCTAAATACAAGAAATCAATGGAGGAAGATGTTGCACATCACACATCTGGTGATTTCCGAAAGGTATTATCTATAAGTTATATCAAACAACTTCAAATAGGTTTTTATTTAGTTTTGAAATTTGTTGTGTGTATATTGTGCCATATGTAAATGTGGTGAATTATACAGCTTTTGGTTCCTCTTGTGAGCGCTTTCCGGTATGAGGGGGATGAGGTAAACATGACCTTAGCGAAAACCGAAGCTAAAACATTCCATGAGAAGATCTGTGACAAAGCTTACAGTGATGATGACCTGATCCGGATTCTTACAACCAGAAGCAAATCTCAGCTCAATGCAACATTCAACCACTACAACAATCAATTTGGAAACGCCGTCACCAAGGTATTATTATTTATTAGTGTCATTACCGTATAGAACGAGTCAAATGGGTTGAAAGTTAATTCATACAACTACAACCTTTTAAGTGGTGATAGAGTTAAACTGTTATTTACAATATTGTTTTTTATTATCATGTTAATTATAACCTATTTATCAACATTGCAGGATTTGAAAGCTGATCCAGAAAATGAATATCTAAAACTTTTAAGGTCAACCATCAAGTGCTTGACCGTTCCAGAGAAATACTACGAGAAGGTTCTCCGTCTGGCGATCAATAAACTTGGGACAGATGAAAGGGCTCTGACACGCGTTGTTGTCACGCGTGCTGAGGTCGATTTGCAGCGTATTGCTGAAGAGTACAAAAGAAGGAACAGCGTGCCTTTGGATCGCGCCATCGCAGCAGACACGTCTGGAGATTATGAGAAAATGCTTCTTGCATTGATGGGCCATGGTGATGCTTGCTGAGGAATAAACCGGCCCTGCGATTGATTGTCGTTTAAAAAAATAAAATAGTAAAACAATTCGTGGATGATGTGCTGCTAGTCTTCTGAATGCCAATGTGTTTGAACATTATATATGGTTCTATTATGTATGTGAGTGTGTTTGTGGTTTATATCTCTCCATGGAAAATGTATGTTGTGTTGGTGGTGATTATTTGATATGGTGTTTTGAGGCTAATCAACATGACCATGATTCATAGATGAGGGAAAACTATATTAATTAAATGAAAATTATTAACGGTTATGTATGCTAACTAAAAATGATTTGTGAAACTGTTTGGTAATGCTTATTTTATTTTTTAACAAATGATTAGTTTGGTATGTTTTTATGAATATGTTAGAAAATGACTAATATACATGTTTATAAATTGATTAAACTTATAACATATTTACAAATATTAACTAGTTAAATGTTTATATGTATTCTAGTCAACTCATTAGAATTTAACAAGTTCTATATATCAGATTATAAAATAATTCAAATACATATTATTTTGAGTAAACTTCAATTTTATCCCCTGCGGTTTGGGTCCGTTGACACCCTTACCCCCTATTTTAAAAAAAAAATGTTGTCTTACCCCTCCCCCTCCCCCAACAAGCCCCAATTGCATCGATCTTGGCCCATGACACTTAACGCCGTTAAATGTCAACGATTATAAGCAACGGTCAAAGGATAGAGTTGTCATATTCACACGTTTTTACTTAGCCCATTCAATTCCAAACCCATTTATATGTTCCCTGGTCTTATCTTAACCCCCCCCCCCCCCCCCCCCCCACACACACACACAAACACAACCTTTCACACTCAAGAACAAGACCAAGATAGTTCCACCTCCGACGCGAAAATCAGGCTACTTCCATCTCAACGTGATCATGCACCGATCAAAAGAATGTCGATAAGGATGATGATATGCAAAATAATCAGGCAAATTTCAGGTAGTTTCCTACTTCTTTTTTTTTTTTTTTTTTTTTTTTTGAACGGCAAATTAGGATCACTGACGGACCACTGGAGTATCATCGTGCCACCAGCAGAACCACCCGATCATATCCATCTCCACTAGGCAATAATGCCTATACACCAATTCAGGAGGAAACCCAATAAATCTGGGAAAAACCCCCTTTGTGGGAATCGAACCCATGACCTAATGGTCATAAGCCTTATCCCACCACCAAGATACCACTAGGCTATAATGCCATGGGTTGTAGTTTCCTACTTCTAATACATCGAATCTAGTTGTGTGTTCATCGATATTCTTCTTAATATGCGTATTTATAAAATGCTAAACCTTTACAAATATCCACTATTTGTAATTAATTAAGATTATTGTGCTTAATACGATTTGATTAGGCTTATAAATTCATATCTTACATAATGTCTAGCCTATTTGGTAAAGACATATGCCTTTTGAATAGAATGTCACATCTTCAAACCTGGAAAGGGGGTATTTTAGGTTCTGTTTGTTTTTTAGCCAGAAATACTTCTGGCCACTTATGTCTGCGCCGCGCAGACGCGGGCAGACGTTTGGATGCTGCAGATTGTTTGTTTTCTCACAGACCTTTCATTAAAAAAGGTCTGCGAGACCTCTTCACCACACAGACATGTTCCCATGTCTTCACCACACAGACACAAACCTCTTCTTGGCTCTTCTTCCACACCTCCACCCCCACATCCTGCCACCACCTCCACCACCACATCTCCGCCACCACCGCCACCCCACGTTCACCCATCTCCTCCACCCGACACCCCCAATTACCTCCACCATCAAAATCGCGGTCATCATCTGTTATCATCATCATCGAACATCATCGTTATCATGAAATTAGGGTTTCAAAAACCCCCAAATCGATCTCTGTTTCATCATCATCATCATCATCGATCTCTGTTTCAGAAACCCCCCAAATCGATTGGTGAAATTAGGGTTTCAAAAACCCCCAAATCGAAGTGGTGGCGGTGCTCTGTTTCATCATCATCATCATCATCATCGATCTCTGTTTCATCATCATCATCATCTCCTCCACCCGACACCCCCAATCACCGTAACCACCGCAGTCTCTCTCTCCTCGTACTCTCTCTCTCTGTTTTAGAAACCCCCAAATCGAAGTGGTGGCGGTGGTGCTTGGTGGTTGAACGACGAAGACGGGGTGGGTGGTTGTGGTTGTTCTTGGCGGTAGATGATGGCGGTGGTGTGATGGCGGAGGTGGTGCGGTGGTGGTGCTATCTTTGTAGAGAGAGAGAGTAGAGAGAGAGAGTTGTGGCAGTGTGTGTTTTGTGTGTGTGTGAAGTGTTTTTGTAGAAGAAAAAAAAACAAACCCTCTTCTCCTTGCAGACTGCAGACATTTGGTCCACCTCTTCTCCTGCAGATGCCTGCAGATGTGGTCCGCAGACTGCAGACCTTTTCCCGCAGAAAAAACAAACAACACCTTAGTATAATTCATATATAGTAGAAGGAGTACCATTTATCGTTCAAACAACAACAATGGTTAAAAAGGTTATTCACTATACATTATTATATTATTATCAAACATAAACATCATATCATTTTATTTACTTAGCCTTATTTTATTTTTGTTGATGTAATGATAAAAAGAGATTTAATCTAATAATTATTTACAACAATAAATAACATATAAACGAAACTTTGTGTTTTGGTACTATAAAGTGTGCATGTTTAAGTCCACTCAATAACTAATAGTTAAAAACTATAAAAAAAATCTAATTACTCTAAAAAAGATAATAATAATGTATTTTTTATTGTAGCCTAAACTAAACACTACTGATAATGTAAATCTTTTACGATACTATATAAAAAAAATAGGGTTAATGGATTTAAACACCCCCAACTATGGCCATTTGGCCGATGACACTCTCAACTTTCACTCTGTCTCAGAGCACTCCCAACTTAACACATCGATTGTCATGGCACCCCCTCGTTAAATTGTTTAAGGTTGATTTGGAGGGTAATGTGTACTGCCATCATGATGTTGTAGCAGTTGTTCGAGTTGTTGGACGGAAAAGTGTGCGGCAAGGTCAACAATTTTATGGATGCTCTCATTGGCCGGTATGTTCTACCTTAACTCCAAGTATGTTGCTTGAATTGAAATGATTGATTAACTGCAGTGTTGTTGGCTTTTGCAGAGATCAGACTGCAAGTTCTTCTTATTGAAAGAAGATGTCGACAAAATTTTCAACCAACATGCATCCCAGGGCAGGTTCAGTGCTGAAGACCTGAAATATGAAAACATGGTCTTACAAAACAAGCTCTTAGTAGAAGAGAATAGGTGGTTGAAAGCAAAGATATATGGACCAGAGTCGAAATGGAACAAGCAATATGTGTTAACCTTGTTTATTGCCATTAGCATAGTGTTGTATATGTTTAGGTAGTATGAACTGTGTTCTTGTTGTAATTGTACACTTTTGATGATATTTAATGCAAAATCCTAGTCCTTGATTGTATATATCTGCACATGTATTGATATTACCAGATGAGTCAACATATCCAAACTGTATTTTGACCAACAAATGTCAAAAGTCAACTATGTAACAAGAAACATACCTCTAAATGGTCTGCACATATAGCTGCACATCTGTAATGACCAAAAGTGGAATGTCTTTAAACTGTAGTGCACAAAATGGGTCTGCACATGTACTGCTGTTGGCTGCAACCTGTAATGACCAAATATGTGTATCTTGACCAATGAATGGTCAAAAGTCCATTTGTCCAAACTGTAATGACCAAATCTGCAATGTGTAATGACAAAAACTGCATAGTATAATGAAAAAAACTGCATAATGCATAATGACCATAACCAAGACTTATACCATTACATAACCAACAGTTATCATCAACAAAAGTTATCCTAAAGAGTTTTAACATCACCACAAGTTATCCTAGAGAGTTATTACATCACTTAAACTTGTCCAAACAGCCAACAACACAAAAAGGTCATAAAGACCACAAAAAGGTCAAATAAAGACCACAAGTTATCCTAGAGAGTTTTAACTGCTGCCTTATATGTTCCCTTTCCAGTTGACAGTTGACAGTTGACTTTTTAGTTGACTTAAGGCTTGAAATTTTGCTTCCCTCCTGGGTAGATGGCTGAGCTGTTCCTTGTGAAGCTAATGGAGTAGATTGTTGAGTTGTTCCTTGTGAAGCTACTGGAGTAGATTGCTGAGTTGTTCCTTGTGAACCTACTGGAGCAGATTGCTGAGTTGACTTCTGGCTTGACTTTTTGGGTCCACTTTTTCTCTTTTTAGCAGACCCTACAATATAAAAATCAAAAGGAGTTAAATCCTACAATATACACATACAACTGTCACTAAAACAAGTCATTCACCTGCAGTAGATTGCTGATTTCCCACTTCAGTACATTTTCTCTTGTTGTGACCTCTACCCCCACAATTACCACAAGTCATTATCACCCCATGCTTGGTAAGTTTCCCTGGTCTCTTTGGATCCTCATGAGGATCCCTCTTTCTATTCTTCTTAGGCCTCCTAGGTTGAGATCTTATTGGTGGTGGATCCATAGGGTGGTGAATCTTGGGCCAATACCTTTCACTAGGTATTGGAGGGATAGAGAATTCATAAGCCTTCATGTATGTGTCTTTGTGGTAACACACATCAACAAACTCTTCTGCATTTTTATGTAAAAACCCAGCTACTGCACAAACATGTTTACATGGATACCCCCTCAAATCCCATTTCCTACATGTGCATGTTCTATTATCTAGATCAACTGAAACATCATCAAAATCCCTGACTTGAAACACATGGTATGATGAGGGATACACCTCACATCTATATGCAGCCTGTTTTGAAAAATCAAGCTTTTCTTGGATTTTAGGGCATATAACAACATCCCTGGCACTCATTTCTGTTCTTTTAGTAACCAGCCTACTCATGACCTGAATCCTTATGTCCTCTAACATGTGTATAATGTGTTTTGACCTTGCATTGATGATAAAGCCATTAAAAGTTTCTGCCATGTTGTTTACTATAACATCACATTTTGTGTGAGTGTTCAAATAGCACATGTTGAACCAATTGGGATTTTGCTTCAGTAAGGCCTCTACTGCATCAGGGTTTATGCTCCTCATCTTTTCAATGGCTTGCAAGTAATCAGCTTCACAATAGGCCCTAGTTGATTTCCAAAATAACTCCTTCAACTCTTCATCTTTGTATGTTTTGTGCCAGTTAGCATAGATGTGTCTTGCACAGTTTCTATGGTCTGCCTTTGGCCATACCATTGCAACAGCATTCAACAGACCCTACAAAAGCAATACTACAGTGTCACAGATAAGTGATGAATAAGCAAATTATTGGTTAGGGAGATCTACCTTTTGCTGGTCAGATATAAATGTCCATGATTCACCATCATCAGTTACTCCCAAACATTGCCTAAGCTCATCCATAAACCATTCCCAACTCTCATTATTTTCCCCTATAACTACGGCCCATGCCAAAGGAAACATTTGGTCATTACCATCCCTTCCCACAGCTGTTAACAACATCCCTCCAAGGAATGTTTTAAGAAAACACCCATCTAAGCACAATACCTTCCTGCATCCTGCTAAAAATCATTTTTTGACTCCATCAAAACAAACAAACAGTCTAAAGAATGTTTCACATGTGGCCTCTGGATCTAGATTAATGAAACCTGGTGGAGCAGTTTCTAACCTAAAGGTTGATGATGGATTTGCTTTCTTTAGAACTTCCAGGTAAGAACCAATTTTACTGTAATGATCTCTCATTGAACCATGAAGCTTCTTGTGTGCACTTGATTTAGCCGTGTAAGCTAACCACTTAGTAATAATTACCTTAAACTTCTGTTTAACTGCTGCTTGAATCTCCTTAGCAGACCAATTTGGCTTGGCCTTGAACAAAGGAAGGAACTCATCCCCTAAGAACTTGGCAGTTAGCTGTCTATTCTTGATCATGTTTCTCTGGCAGTTGTGTTTGTTCTTCACACTTTTAATCATGTAACACTCTTTGGCTTTGTTTAGTGAACAATATAGATAGAAGGGACACCCTGGTACACACTTCACAGCTAAACGACCTTCTTCCTTTTTATCACTCTTTGCAATGATCAGATTCCTGTCGTTAGTCACAACATATCTTCTCACTGCCTCCTTAAAACGATCCCTTGATGCAAACCGTATTCCAACTTTCCATGTAAACTTTTTCCAGTTGGTCTGTTCATTTACACTTGGAGCAGTTTCTTTATACTTCTTACCTCTTATATCATCATCCTCACTCTCACCAGGAGTTCCAACATCACCATCAGATTCTTCGTAACTACTGTATCCCTCTACATGTGCAATCCCTGCATCATTAGACTCACTCAACTTACCTTCTTTTTCATAAGGTTTAGTACACTGTTCAACTAACTTCTTTTTAGCTTCAAGTTCATCCTTATTAGCTCGTTTAATGGCATCTTGTGACTGTCTCCATTCAACATCTTCTCTGTCTGAATCTGAGAAAGCTATTTCATCATGAACCTCATCTTCATTACCATCCTCAAGAAAACCATCATCTTCATCTGAACTTGACTCTTCTGTCCCAGTTAAGTCAGCTTTATAGTCACTGTCTTCATTGTCATCTTCATCTGCACACTCTTCTACACTATGCTGCTTATCAAAACCACTCCCTTCTTCCACTAACACCTCTTCTCCAATAGGCTTCTTTTGCAAACCATTTGTTTCTTTCGATACACCCTCTTGAACAATAGACTCCTCATCCAAATCAAATGCCCATCTAGCCTCTTCTACACTAGGCTGATTGTTCAAACCAACTGGTTTATCGGAAACAGCCTCCTTTCCTGAGGCAGTGGATACAGATCTAGGGACTTCAAGTACAGGAGGGTTACCACTATTATCAGATGCCCTACTCACTCTACTAACATGGACTACTTTCTTTTTGGACTGGATTACAAGTTTTTTGGGCCGGCCTCTTCGTTTAATGGGTTGGGAACTGGATTGGGCTTGTGGTTTACTGGGTGGTGAATAAGATTGGGCTTGGGGTTTACTGGGCTGGGACCTGAATTGGACTTCTCGTTCATGAGTTATTGGACAGACTTGAATAAACACCTCCATGAATGGTTCAGACCATGTTCGAGCCTTTAATGCAATCTCCATAACATCATTATCATTCCCAAAAATCTTGAATTCACTAGTATCAGCATTTAATCCATACATGTAAAAATCCCTACTTTCATAACACCAGTATCCATTGCATACTCTAACAACTCAAAGTATGCAATGTGATCAACATCCATACGTATCAACTTAGATGCACCTCCAATATATTGAGGTTGATCAAAACTAAAATCCAATGATCCACCATACCATAGCATCACATCGATAACCTCCATCAGTGCAATCAGTGAAGAATACAAGAAATATTTGAGAGAACACTTACCTCGATCAGATTAGGGTTTGATCGCCATTGATGAACTTGAGAGCTTCTGATATGATATTATCTTGGTTAGAGTGAAGTGTTATGATTTTTGGGGATTATAAACTTCATCGAATCAGGGTTGTTCCACATAAGCTCATGTATGCCACGTATGAAATGCCACATCAGATTAAATTGCCACATAGGCTCATTATATTAACCTGGTTAGAGAATATTTAACGAGGGGGTGCCATGACAATCGATGTGTTAAGTTGGGAGTGCTCTGAGACAAAGTGAAAGTTGAGAATGCCATCAGCTAAATAGCCATAGTTGGGGGTGTTTAAATCCATTAACCCAAAAAAATAATCTATATCTATACTATATAATAAAAGAAACCACTTTTGTGACACATGTCATCATATTAGGCCATCTTCTTATAGATAATTAGAAACCACTTTTGTGACACATGTCATCATATTAGTCCATCTTCTTATAGATAATTATTATTTTTAGTTTAATCTCTTATAGATAATTATTATTTTAGTTTAATATTATTTAGTTTAATATCTTATATTATAGATAACCCTTCTACTAAATATTATTAGTTTAATATCTTATGGATAATTATTATTTAGTTTAATCTCCTTCTCATTTATAATATTATTTATTTTAATTAATTATATTTGAACGTTTTGTTTAATTTGGTATTAAATAGATTTTACGAAACTTAAAAAAAAATAACTAATATTCTTTATCATTTATACATTTAGGGAATTTTAAATAAATGGTTAAATTTATTGAGACTTTGTTAACAAATTTTGCAACAACAAAATAATCTATTTTTATCACGAAAACCAAACTTTGTATTAATATATTAAATATTTTTATTTTCACTATACAAAATTACATTTACTCGACCCATGTAATACATGAGGTTTTTTAAGATATAACTTTTTATTATTTGATATATAAAATATAAAATTAGATTTATTGAATCCGTACAATACATGAGGTTTTTTAAGGATATATATTTTTTTATTATTTAGTACAGAAAATTACACTTATTCAAACCGTGTAATGCGCATATTTATAAAGATGTAATTTTTTTTTATTATTTGGTAAACAATATTACATTTATTCAACCCGTGTAATACACGTGGTTTTAAAGATATAACTTTTTATTTGGTATATAAAACTACATTTATTCAACCCGTACAATATGGTTCTTATAAATACAACTTTTTATTATTTAATATATAAAATTATATTTATTCAACCCGTGCAATAAATGAGGTTTTTAAAGATATATTGTTTTATTATTTAGTATATAAAATTTATTTATTCAACCCGTGTAATACACGGGGTTATAACCTAGTGTATTTTATATTGTAACCTAAGCTAAACACTGATAATGTAAATCTTTTACGAAACTAAAATTTAAGGGTAAATTACAGTTTTCGTCCTTTATGTTTGTATCAAATTACAATGGATAACCTTTAACTTCAATAATTACAGTCACAGTCTTTTATTTGGAAAACTCGTTACACCGTAGGTCCTTTAGCACTAACGAGGTTAAAATTTTGAGTTAAATATAGTGACATGAGGGCATTATGGTCATTTCATGCTTTTTAATATATATACCCTTTATTCTTTTTCTCAGCTATCTCTCCCCCTTTCTCTCTCTCTCTCACCCCCTCTTTCTCTTCAACAACCACCACCATTTTACTCACCTTTCTGCAATAATATATCAACTAGAAGTCTGCAATGTTACTCACCTTTCTCCACCATATTTTATTCACACCCTAAATTATCAAGAAAACCACATAATCATTGGGTGGCAGTCACATGCACCAATCAAGAATAATATATTTCAAATTTACATTCTTTGATGATGATATTTGCAAAAGCCACCGGCATTCGTTGCAATTTAAGAGGAAAACAAGATTTAGAAAGTTAATTGAAGAAAAGAAAAGGGGGAAATACCAAGTTTGGACCAAATTTTATTCATCTTCATCAATAAATAATCCTCCATTAAAACCTCATTTCTGTTAATCAAGAACCCTCCAATTTTAATCCCCAAAAAACCTCCAAAACCAATTCATATTTCAATCAAATTCAACAAATCCCCCCTCTCTTCAATCACCACCACCAAAAAAAACCTCCAAAAACACTTCAGGTTTGTGGTTGGCGGCTGAGTAGATGGCCAACAACCACCGTCGTTTTCTTCCGGCCATCAGATCTGACATCACTTCTCTCTCTCTCTCTCTTTCGCCGAAATCAGTTTGATGAAAAAACACTAGATCCGTACCAATGGTTTGGGGTGTTTGTAGATCCGGTTGTGGTGGTGTTAATGAGGACAGGCGACGACGCCGGTGATGTTTGTACATCCGGTTGTGGTGGTGGACTTAGGCGGTGGTGTTATGTTAGAGAGAAAGGGAGAGTGGCGGTGGTGGTGTTATGAGTTTAGAGAGAGAGAGAGAGAGAGAGAGAGAGAGAGAGAGAGTGGCGGTGGTGTAGTCCGATTGTGGTGGTGGTGGTGGTCATGCCTTAGGCGGTGGCGGTGGTGGACTTGGGCAGTGGTTACTGGTTTTATTTGAGAGAGAGAAAGAGAGAATGAAATAGTCAGCATTATTTATATATGTTATTTTTTGATTTTATTTATTAAATATCATTTAAATAAAATATAGAACGACCAAAATACCCTTATGTGATTAGATTTGACTTAAAATTTTAATCTGGTTAGTGTTAAAGGACCTACGGTGTAACTAGTTTTCCAAATAAAGGACTGTGACTGTAATTATTGAAGTTAAAGGTTATCCATTGTAATCTGATACAAACATAAAGGACGAAAAGTGTAATTTACCCAAAATTTAAAGAAATGTGATAGATTTAACCATAAATTAATATCCAACTCATATTAAGGTATGGTAACTACAAGTAAATATTAATGTATAACTCTATAATTCATCTCTACTTTAATATATAGCTACCAAAGTTATTTCAAACTTTTCGAATCAATCAAATAAAATATTTTACAACAAAAAGATCATTAATGACTACCTGCTAATCATTCTATCAAGAAAAGGAACAAAATTTTCATTAATAATTGTGTTTATAAAGTCATTATTTAATCATTTCGTAACCCATTCACAAATTATCACCATCATTACGAGAAAAATATTGTCTCAATCTCATGCAGTTAAGCTTTCAACGTCCATGCTACTCGAGTTTGTTCAGAATTTAATTCTTTATAACCGATTCAATATCATGCTTAATGTTCATGAACAAATGTAGTTTAATTGAGAAATAAATATAATTAGTCAAATACAACCAGAAAGAAATTATGATTTCCTTGACAATCACTAGCAAGAATTGGTTTATAATTGAAAGAACCGGTTTTCACTCATTGACAGTTGCGTGTTGCACTATCGAGAGTAAGAGCAGAGACAAAGTCAATTTACAAATACTAAATAAAGATGAAAAACTTATAACATAAATAGTTGTATAAGATAATCTTTATAGACTTACAATTTTGCTTAGACCATGTGTAGTGAGCAATATTCACCCTTGGGCGTTTTGCGCCATGTGGCAGCCCAGTCAACAATGAGGCATTTTCTAAAATGGGTGTAGTGGGGATGGGGCATTATTGGACATTATGTTTTGTAGTAAAATAAAATAAAAAAAAAACATTTAAAAATCTTATTGGCCAAGCAAATGGAAGCTCAAATGTGATTGGCCAACAATCCCCCCATTCGGCTTTTTTCAAACAACGCCAAGGGGCCTTTTTTGCAAGATAACGCTCAATCACGCCCAGGGGGCGGTGAAGGGGCATTTTTGGGCGTGATTGGGCAATTTAAAAAAAAAAAAACGCCCCACTACGCTTGGTCTTATTTGTTTGTGAATTAATTAAAATTTAATTTTTTACTGATTTAATATTTTCATTTCAAAAACTTATTAACAGACTTGGACATTTTATATTTCACATTGTTTAACCGGTATGAAATACGAATACTTAAACTAGTTAAAAGTTAAAACACATTAAAGATTCACAATTATTGCAATGTTCTTAAGAGTAGGAGTTGTCTACAAAGCTAATATTTCCTACAAAGTGTAGGAAGCTATAGGAAAGTGACATGTGGCAATTATGTTTTTTTTAATAAAAAGGGCATTAAGGTAATTTGACAATTATTTTATTTATGGAATTTATTTTTTTATTAACTAACTCATAAGAATTTGAAGGAAACTTAATATCTCCTTGATTTCGTATTGGAGGTTATCAAAATTAATGGAGATTATCATTTCATGCGATTTTCATATCTTCTTCGTAAATCAATTGCCTGATAAAAATAATGGTTTCTTCAACAAGTTCTTGACGGTGTATTTTACCAATTAAAAGGTTAATGTTAATGTGTTATAATTCCCTTGATATTAAATGTTGTTTTAATTATTGAAATGCAGTTCACTGAGAGATGTTGGTATTGTGTTTTAGCATTTAACAGTTAATAAACACAGTTCACTGAGAGATATTGATGTGTTTTACCAGATAAAATACAATGTGATGAACCAGATGAAATACATTGTCTTGACGCTGTGTTTTATCAGTTTCTAGTTTCTTCACAATGTATTTTATCATAGTGTTGTGTTTTACTACACTTGAAGTTGGATACTAGATGTGTTTCATAGAAGTGTGTTTTAGTGATAAGACACAATTTGACGAACCAGGTGAAATACGAATTGAATGTGCTTTAGAAGAAGATGATGAATTGCGAATGGAATGATAAACATGGTATCAATCGTGCTTATATTTCAATTCGAATTTGTTATCTTGATCCATGATTCTAGCAATTTTTGGTATGAAAGAGGGTTTTCTATAATTGGTTTGAGAGAGAGAGGGAAAATCGCGAGATTGTAGGAGGTGTGTTATTTATGACAGTTATTTGATTGAGTTAAAACACGTAAAATGACAAGACTACCCCTAACCTATTATGACAATTAATTAATGACACAAATATTACAAAAATGTCACTGACTTGATCTCAACCATTAAACACATCCATCGGATGGATTAGATCGTTTCCTACACTTTGTAGGAAAAACACACTTTGCGCAGGAACCCTACCCATGTTCTTAATTCAATCATTTTAAGTACCTTAATAGTCCAAAGCATAAGAAGACAACCCAATTGAAGCAATTGCCCTCTAGACAAATAACAAGAAACAAAAGGAGTACTTGAGCATAAGAAATAAGAGAGATAATAAACATAAGAGAGAAAATAAATAAAAGCGATAACCTAAGTAAAAGACAAACTAAATGACACTAGATCAAAAAAGATGCGAAAAGTAATAAAAAGTAATAGCAGACTGATAAAGAGATAACAAAGATAATAAAAGTAACATAGATCAAATTAGAAAGATAACAAAAGTGGTATAGATGGAATTAATAAATAAAATAAATATACAAAATAATTCACCCCGTATCCACTTATGGATTCGGATAACTTCGACAGTCATAAAGTTACACATCTACCAATCGAGTGTAAAAGAAACGGGTCATGTGGCCACGGTTTATTTCAAATATTGTTATGGATGTCTCTTATCTAAAATGAGTTGTAATTAACTTTTCGTGGGTGCCTTTATATGTGAATATATAACTCTTAGAAATCGTACAAAAAGTGTCAAGGATTAACATGAGCTAATCTGGCTATACGTGTTGTGGGTTTGCGTCTCAAGTCAACTCACCATAAGAGCGTCAAATACCACGCCGTCTAGTAATTCGGGGTGCCATTTACTTGTTCGTCCTTTGGGTAATGAGCGTCGGAGGAGAAAAGGTGGGGCCAATACTAGCTTCAACCAATTACCTTTTTCTTTTCTTGTGTGCATCTCACAGGAGTCTCCCCCTTAGCTGGTTTAAGGGAAATCGGGTTTGTAGCAGGACATGCTATAAGGAAAGCGGAATCTAAAAAGGTGGATAAACACGCTAAAGCATGTGCTGATAACCAACATGCATTTGTCCCCTTCGCTTTCGACACCTTTGGCTCTCTAGCTCCAGAAGCTATCCGTTTGTTGACTAGGGTCCAAAAGGTTGTCCACAGCAGTTGCTCATCAACAGGGGGGCAGAGGTTTGTGTTTAATAGGCTAGGGTTTGCTATTCAGAAAGGGGTAGCGGCGCAGCTTGTTGCTCGCTTACCTGCGATATTGATGTAACTCGGCCAGTATTTTATATAATAGATTGTCTTTTTGATGGTTTAAAAAAAATTTAAATTTTAGTTATTTCATTACACTATAATTTTTTTATTTAATTTAAGATTTAGCTTCAACCAATCACCCTTTTTACATTACACTATAGTTTTTTTTTAACGGTAACTTTCTTGTATTAGGTGATCACACTCCTTAAATTGGAGAGCCTCGTTACTCCACTCCGGCCAGACTATGTTGTCTTGACTAGGTCCACGCTGGCTTCAGAGTTTGGCGTGGGCGTTCCCCCGTGAAACTATACCACCGGCTGCCACTTAACAGTCGTTGTGCCACCACATGAGTAGAACTCGCTGGCGTAACACACGGTGGGACGAAAACCCGGGTGGACTCAAGATAGAGCATGACACCTCTGCAAGTAGGCTAGTCTCTATCTGTCACTGTCTAATCCACCAAAGTGACATGAGTGAGGATTGAACTTTGATCTTCTTTGGAGAACTCAAACCCCTCTATCACTAGGCCACAAATACTGGATGGTTACATTACACTATAGTTATTGGGTGGTTCCCATATATATTCATAATCAATTAAATTATATATCTTTCCACTCACAACCATTAAAAATATGATTTAGCGGATGAATATAGGGGATGAATATATAATGAAACCCCAAATATGAAGTTTACTTCAGTTTTTCACATAACTGGGGTATGAGATATGGGGATGGGGACTCCGATGTATGAATGAAAATAAACAAAGTCTTACATTTTTCCTATAATTTGAGTATGGGGAAGCGGATATTGACTCCATTGTGAGTGCTTATTATTGTGAATACTCACAATGGCAATTCCGGTTTGTGTATCGAGCGTAGAGATGAGGTTGATTCATTCGATTAAAAAACAAATAAGTAGCCGATGAGAATTTCTTAGCGAAGAAGGTCCAGTCCATTCGATCGGCTTCGATTTCAAGATCAAATAAAGAACTTACATGATCTGTAGTTACAAAAATAGGGTACTAGTTAGGGGGTAGGGGCGCTCAACTAGTGATGGTTTTCCATCACTCACAACACCCAATCATCAAACGCCACGTTATCGAACTAGGTTCCATCACTAGTGATGGATTTTAGTGGGGGTGTCCATCACTCACCACACACTCATCTCCATCGAACATGGTGTGCGGCACCTTCAATTCTTCACGCGTCATGTGGCCACAAGTTATACAATTCACGCGTTTTGAAGGTTGGTTGCGGTGGTGTATCACGCACAATGGGCCGGCCCTAAGAATTCGTGTGCCCTGTTCAAGCTCGAAAAAATATGCCCTTCGGCTTTAACGACTGTAAACTAGTTTTTTATATAACTGTTCACGAAATTATAGTATTCGCTCAGACCAAACAGAGATACTACGGCCATGTGTTTCGGGTCGGTTCAACGATTTGGGCCGAATAAGATTTATCACATAATAAAAAACACGATACAATAAGAAAAAATGAAAGTAGCAAACACATTTCCTATTTCTCTAAATGTGGTTTACTTTTGTCAGCACTCAGCACAATCCACACCAAAATCAATTCACAGATCAAAACTAATATCATCTATTTTAGATTTAAAAAAAAAACCCCTTCAAAAAATAAAATGGAACCCTTCAAAAAATATAACAGCAAGTATATAACTCAAACCCGGGCTTTCAAGTTTGGAAACGGGGAACTTAACCACTAAGCCATTCATCTAATTATATTGGTATACTCTTAAAAAAGAATTATAACATATATAAGATTTTTTTTTTTAAAAATGTGTCCTTCGGAATCTCGGGCCCTGGCTGGTGGTCCTCCCCGCCCACCTCCAGGGCCGCCCCTGACGCACATCCACGCGTAAAGAATGAAAAACAACTCTACGTCCTGGGTACTCTTTTCTTCGATGTTATTGGGAATAGTAAAAAAGTTTTTCTTTTTCTTTTTCTTTTTCTTTTGGGAAAGTTATTTAGGTTGTTAATATGAAAGCAAACAAGGTCATTACAGACCAAAACAATATTAAATAAAGTTTGTGGACTAAATCCACAATTTGCTCAAAACCACATATACCATCAATGGAATCCTTAATCATATCCATATAATTTAACCAAAATATATATATTTACGCCTAAAATTTGTTCACTTTTTAAAAGCTTCTCATATCTGATTTCCATCTATATATAATAGACCCATCTTTCTATATATCTGACAAGGCCAAATTTTGTTTGGAATTAGAACGTACTGAACGAATGAAAATTAAACGATACCATAACATGCTTAATGTTGAATACAGGGAATTCATAAGTCCCTCAAAGTATGAGCCATAACAAGAAATAATTGATTGGGTTCGTGAGGAGACTAGAACTTTAAAAGCAATTTGAACGGGTAAAAATATGTAGATAGAGAGAAATTTTAACCTAACAAAGAAAAGAAAATATTCCGAGCCTCAAAGAAATTAAAGTCCCAAAGTTAGGGATGCAAACGAACTAAACGTTCAGCGAACAGTTCGTGAACTGTTCAGTAGGAAGTTCGTTTGTGTTCGTTCGTTTATTAAACAAATGAACACGAACAAGAAAATTCGTTTGCTTAGTTAAATGACCGAACATGAACATAGGTCGTGCTCGTTCATTTATGCTCGTGAACGTTCGGTAACATGTTCGTTTGTGTACAGTAGTTCATTAATGTTTTTAGTTTTTATATTTTCTTTAAATACTTCAAAATCCTAACAAATAAAATTATTAATAAGTGTCAGTGTATTATATATTCTGCTCATAAACGCTAGTTTGTGTTCGTTTGTTTCCATTTGTGTTTATAAACATTAGTTTGTGTTCATCAATGTTCGTTTGTGTTCTTGCCTAAAATTAACAAACAAAAACGAACAAGTTCATTTACTTAACAAACGAACACAAACATAAAATCTCGTTCGGTAAGTGTTCATGAACAGTTCGTAAATATATATATATTTCTTAACAAACGAACACAAACAAGATCTTATACATATTTGTTCGATTCGTTTACCGCCCTACCCAAAGTTGAAAAAAGTCATTGGCAAACTTGTGGTCGAAAACACCTAGGTGAATGTCAATTTAAACATTACGTTTGTTTCAAGTGTGGGAATCCGGGCCACCCAATTTCCCAATGTAAAATTTCAACGAATTTATGTTTCTATTTTACATATTTGACGAAAAGACATCTATGCGATCCCAAATCAAAAAATATATTAACTTTAATATAAGATAAACAAATAACAATGATACAATCAATAGATAAAATAATTTTTTTTTACAAAAGTAACACCAATAAATTAAAAGAATATTAGATTTTAATAGTTCTAACTATTCATCATTTTCCGTCAACAGTTCCAACTTAAAAAATAACCACTAGCAGTCCTAACTCCTAACTATTATCATATTGGTCTCCAATGAACCCTGGCTAACAGAACCCTTAACGTTGTTTGTCTCCGATCGCTGGAAAACCGTTTTTGGCTAGAAAACTAAAGTTCCGATCTAAGGTTATAAAGAGTTTTGGGACGAAAATGTTGAGTTTTCCGGCAAAAATGAGTTTTTCGATGACTAAATGTTTCTAAAGGTCCGTAATAAGGTTACAAAGAGATTTGGGACGAAAAAGTTGAGTTTTCCGGCCAAAAACGTTTTTCCGGCGCCGGAGACTAACGACGTTAAGGTTCTATTAGTCAGAGTCCATTTGAGGCCAATATGTTAATAGTTGGGATTGCCCGTGGTTATTTTTTAAGTTGGAATTGTTGGCGGCCGAACAAATAGTTGAGATTATTAAAATCTAATATTCCTAAATTTAACCAAATTAGAAAAATAACAACGAAAATAAGTAGTAGTCACTTCATATTTTTTACAAGAAGTCGGTAACACAATTCACTTAAAAATGATTAAAAGGGTGGTCGTATCCACTAAACGATTCGGATAACTTGTCCACTCATAAAGTTACATCTCTCTCTACCAATCCAATGTAAAGAAGTTAGAAGCCGGGCATGTGGCTAGGGGTTATTTCAAATATTTTTATGGACAACTCTATCCAAAATGAGTTGTAATTAGTTTACACTGTTATTTATTTATCAATGAATTGATCTAAATGGGCTAAGTTTACTCTCGAGTAAAGAAATGCAAAATCGATGTATTACAGCCGTTTGAAATATTGTGTATGGGCATGGCATTTATATTCGATTATATGAAAACTAAATTATAAAGTTTAGCTCAGAAGCAAAAGTCTTGCCGGAGCAGTTTAGCTCTGATACCATAAAAGAAATCAAACTGCAAGGTTTCATCATTTCTCATTATTTACAATCTATACAATCTCTATATATAGGCAATCGACATACAACTAATCTCTTAAGTAACTTCAACTAACATAAGTAGGCACAAATACTCTATATATACACACACTCTAATAAATTGAACAAAAAAATGTTAACGATTAATGTGACAAATCGCATTTTCAGGTTCTTACCGTTAACTCCCTTTATTAAATCTTTACGATTTGCTATCACATACGTACTTGCATGCACCTTATACATGTAGGTTATGACACGCGGACAGAAGCTAACATAAGCTAGTGTCACGGCCCCTGGCCCGGTGTTACCCGGTCCAGAAGCCGCGGAACAGAAACCCGTGATATTTTATTTAATTTGACAGCGGAAATGTTAACAGGATCGTTTAAACTTGAAAACGCCCAATTTATTTTTATTTCACTAATTTGGGACAAACCCCATAATTTACAATAAATGAAATTTCACGAGGAAATTCCCTGTTTTACAAAACATATTTATTTATTTTATTGAGCCACTTCTTCAAGCTTGTAGTGCTACATGACACTTTTTCCTGGATCAAAGCAGATCACCTGAAACATGTTTAAAAAAAAAATTATATCAGCGGGGAAATATTGGCGAGTCACTCAATTAGTACAAAATGACACATTGTTATAATATACAGTATTAAGGGTGATTATATTGTTTCTATCAACCAATTACCCCAAATCGGTATTTGTCACTCGACCGTATCTGTGACTATGGTCAGATCACCCATTGGCTAACCCGTTGTCCAATGGTGACGGGTATCAAGTAATGTATACAAAACCCCACATACTGGCAGTAATTGAAGATTACAAAGACTTAATCCCTGTAATTATAACTTTGAAAGCAAGTAGAGTTTTGGGAAATCAATTTGATAAAAAGAGAATGACTCACATTGCAAGTTTAATTTGGACAGAACCTTGCCTACTGATTTAGCCTCATAACCTAGTTAAATAACAATGCACACGAAACTAGGTTAGTAACTTAATACAACATTTACGATAAGCTCACGAAATCAAAACCCTCGCGACGAATGACAAAGTGTAGCCCAAATACGGGCAGCACTTAAACATCCATCGGATCAGTTTCAATCGATCGGACATTGTATCGTAGCAGTGATCGAGTTATTACCCTGTTGTCGCAGCAGAGGGTCGGGATTTTGATTGTTTTGAACTAGACAGTGTATAACTAAACGTACGAAATGATTTTTTCTGTCGTAACAAGACCTCCATGCAAGTGCCAAACCCCTGATTTATATGCTGGAAAATGGTCCCTGTCGCGTGGCGCGCCAGACCCACCTGGTCCTGTCGCGTGGCGCGACGGCTCCACTTTTAGGCTAGGGTAGCCTCGTGTCTAACTTAGCCCTGGTGAGTCAACATTCGATGAATTTCGTGATTTACAACGAGTTTTGATGATAACTATCCATTAGGGTTACCCCCTTGAGTTTTAGGGGGCCCTGATCCTAGTTTCGATTGTTCTGAAAATTTTATGGGTCATGCTATATTACTTGGGGGGTCTTAATTAGGGTTTTCTATTGGACATTAATAAAATAAGAAATAATAATTTTGGCGAGAGTTGTTACATCCTCCCCACCTTATTAAAATCTCGTCCTCGAGATTTACTGGAACAAGTAGGGATATTTTCACTTCATCTCTGATTCCAGTTCCCAAGTGTACTCAGGTCCTCTTTTTGAATCCTACTTGACTTTGACCAGTACTAGTCTTTTGTGCTTGAGAAACTTGACCTTTTTATCTTCTATCTGAAGTGGTCTCTCTACAAATTTTAACTTTTCATTTACCTCTATGTCTTGGAGAGGTACTACCAGGGATTCGTCGGACAAACACTTCTTGAGATTAGATACATGAAACACGTCATGTACTCCAGCCAGCTCTTCTGGTAGTTGTAGGCGATAAGCAACTGGTCCTATTCGCTGGATTACTGGGAATGGTCCTACGTACCATGGACTTAGCTTTCCCTTCTTACCGAACCGAACTACCCCTTTCCAAGGAGAAACTTTTAAGAGTACCTTGTCTCCAACTTGAAATTCTAGCGGCGTGCATCTATTGTCTGCATAACTCTTTTGACGATCTCGACATGTCTTTAGTCTTTCCTTGATTTGAGTTATCTTGTCGGTGGTTTCTTGTACGATTTCGGGACCTGATAATTGGCTTTCTCCTATTTCTGCCCAACAAACTGGAGTTCTACACTTTCGTCCATACAGTGCTTCAAACGGGGCAGCTTCGATGCTTGAATGATAACTATTGTTATAGGAGAATTCAATTAAGGGAAGATGATTATACCAGTTTCCACCAAAATCTATTATACATGCCCTGAGCATGCCTTCTAGGGTTTGAATCGTCCTTTCACTTTGTCCGTCTGTTTGGGGATGGTATGCAGTACTTAAATTCAATCGTGTCCCCATTGCTTCTTGGAAACTCGTCCAGAAATGTGAAGTGAAACGACTATCTCTATCCGATACAATAGAGAGTGGGACTCCGTGTAAGGATACTACCTCGTCTACGCATAACTTGGCTAATCTTTCCATACTAAAAGTTTCTTTCATGGGCAAGAAATGAGCTGATTTGGTTAATCGATCCACAATTACCCAAATTGCGTCGTTACCTTTTCTGGTCTTGGGTAACTTAGTAACAAAGTCCATTGTGATTAGTTCCCTCTTCCATATAGGCATTTCTAATTGTTGCAGGAGGTCTGAGGGTTTCTGGTGTTCTGCCTTAACTTATGAACAAGTTAGGCACTTAGAAACATATCTAGCTATATCCTTTTTCATTCCTATCCACCAGAAGTTGTTCTTTAAATCTTGGTACATCTTATTATTACCAGGGTGCATGGTATACCTAGATTTATGGGCTTACTCCAAAATCTTATTTCTTAAGTCTCCTTGCTTAGGTACCCAAATCCTTTTCTTGTGGAATCTCCAATTTCCATCAGTTCCTTGCTCCAATTCCTTTATTCTTCCTTTCATTCCTTCAGTATCATCCTTGATTGCTATTTCCTGAACATTCTTTAGTTATTCCATTAAATCTAATTGTAAACTTAATCTAAGAGCACGAACTCGTCTTTGTTTCTCATGATACTTACGACTTAGGGCATCTGCTACTACATTTGCTTTTCCTTCGTGATATTGGATATCACAGTCGTAGTCACTTAGAATTTCCATCCATCTTCGTTGCCTCATGTTCAATTCTTTTTGCCCAAATATGTACCTTAAGCTTTTATGATCTGTATAAACGGTAAACTTACTTCCACACAGGTAGTGTCTCCAAATCTTAAGGGCAAAAATTATCGACCCTAATTCTAAGTCATGTGTCGTATAGTTTTCCTCGTGCTTTTTCAATTGCCTTGAGGCATACGCAATTACCTTTTTGCGTTGCAATAGCACACATCCTAATCCTAGCTTAGAAGCATCACAATAAACTTCAAAATCTTCTGTTCCTTCTGGTAAGGCTAGAATTGGGGCGTTTGTTAACCTTTGCTTTAAAATCTTAAAACCCTCTTCTTGTCTAGGTCCCCATTCAAACTTCACTGCTTTACAGGTTAGCTTAGTTAATGGAACAACTATCTTAGAGAAATCTCTTATAAAGCGCCTGTAATATCCAGCTAATCCTAGAAAACTTCGAACTTCCATAGCTGATTGCGGGACCTTCCATTTGGTGATCGCTTCTATTTTGGAGGGATCTACGTGAATACCTTCGGGATTCACCATGTGTCCTAAAAATTGTACCTCCTGTAGCCAAAATTCACACTTCGAGAATTTGGCGTAAAGCTTTTCATTTCTTAACAGGGTTAAGAGTGCATGTAGATGTTCACAATGCTCGTCCTGACTTTTGGAATAAATAAGTATATCGTCAATGAAGACAATTATGAATTTATCAAAATACGGTTTACAGATCCTATTCATCATGTCCATAAATGCTGCAGGAGCATTTGTTAGCCCAAAAGGCATAACTGTAAACTCGTAGTGACCATACCTAGTTCTGAAAGCGGTTTTAGGTATGTCTTCTTCTTGTACTTTCAACTGATGATATCCGGAGCGTAAATCTATCTTAGAAAAATATCTAGCCCCTTGAAGTTGATCGAAAAGATCATCAATCCTAGGCAATGGGTATCGATTCTTAATTGTAACCTTATTCAATTCCCTATAATCGATACACATTCGCATCGAACCATCTTTCTTCTTTACGAACAACACTGGTGCTCCCCAAGGGGATGAACTAGGTTGTATGAATCCTTTACTGAGCAATTCATCTAATTGCTTTTTCAGTTCTAACATTTCAGTGGGTGCTAATCGGTAGGGTGCTTTAGCTATGGGTGTAGTTCCAGGAATTAGATGAATTCTAAATTCTACTTCCCTATCTGGTGGCAATCCTGGTAGTTCTTCAGGGAATACATCCTGGTATTCTGATACTACAGGAATTTCCTTAAGTTCCTTACCTTTAGCGTTAATGATTACTGAAATCATATACACTAATCGTTGCTTTCGTTCATAACTAGCAACTTTCATTACTGAAATGAACTTCATTGGCTTACGCGGCTTATCCCCTGTAATCATAATTACTTCTCCTGCGGGTGTATGAATTTATATGGAATTCTTATCACAGAGGATTCGAGCATGGTTGGCTAATAACCAATCCATTCCTAGCACGACATCGAATCCAACTAAATTCATAGGTAACAGGTTTGCAGAAAATTTATGACCTGAAAGTTCTATATTTCCTTTTTGCAAAACCGTATCTATGCTAACAAAATTTCCATCTACCGTTTCTACTGTATAAATTTGCCTAAGTTTAGTTAAAGGTAGGTTAAGAGCTTGGTAGAACGAAGTATTTATAAAACTTTGGTTTGCACCAGAGTCAAACAATACTTTCGCATAAACGTTGTGAACTAGGAACGTACCAACTATCACATCAGGGATCAGACCTGCTTCCTGCGTAGTCAACTCGAAGGCTCTTGCATTCTTCCTCGTAGCTCCTTCCCCTGGTTTGGCCTTATTGTCAGCTGGTTTGACTAGTTTAGGACATTCTGGTCTCAAATGTCCAGCTTCACCACAATTGTAACAGATCCTTGTTTTCTTCCGGCATTCCTCCTCTCGGTGCCCCAAAGCTTTGCAGAAGTTGCAGATTTCATTACATTTTCCAAAATGTTTCCTTTTTACAGTTTCTGCAGAATGGCGGGGTGGAAGATTGCCCAGTTCCTCTTTTCTTGAAGTTACCACTAGTATTACTCCCACGAAATCCTTGGGTAATTTTCTGAGCCAATTTCTTCTTTCTGTTTTCTTCTCGCGTACGCACCAACCCGTCAGTCAAGGTGTTGGCTAATTCCACTGCATCGTCAATTGTGCGGGGTCTCGCAGCCTTGACGATGTCATGAATCTCGCTAATTAAACCCCAAATGTAGCGAGAAATAAGTACCGATTCTGGCGAGGCCAGAGTTGGCACAATTCTGGCATATTCGAAGAATTTCGAAGTATACCCTCGACAATCAACATCCACCATTCGGTGGCTCAGGAACTTATTGGCCATTTGTTCTTTTTCATATTCGGGGCAGAATTTTCTTTCCACCAAACGCTTAAATTCTTCCCAACTCATAGCATAAGCCATGTCACTTCCCTTGGCTTGCAACACCGTATTCCACCATTCTAATACCTCTTCCTTAAAAAGGTGAGAAGCAAACATGACCTTATCCTCCTTGGCACATTTACTTATTTTAATTACTGCTTCAGTTTTCTCTAACCAACGCAGTGCAGCAGTCGCCCCTTCATTGCCTGCAAATTCGACTGGTTTACAGGAAAGAAATTCCTTGTAAGTGCAACCAGGTGTTGCAACTTTCATTTTCTTAAGTATTGGGGCCTGAATTACGTTGTCGTTATTATTGTCGCCTCCGTTAACACTGTTACTGAAATTATCGTCGCGCGTGCGTTTACTGGGATTAGCTTGTGAAGGCTCAACAGGGCTTTTGACAGCAGCGACGATTGCTGGGATAGCATTTGCTATTCCCTGGGCAACGATATTTTCTATATCTTGTCTATTAAGAAAGTGATCTTCATTGTTTTGTTCGGATTGGTTAACTTCATTAACTGGTTCATTAACAGCGTGTTCCATCTGATAATTAACAATATATATATATATATATATATATATATATATATATATATATATATATATATATATAAGTTATTGGCACAAATAAATATCAACCAAACGCAATAAAGCAATCGCACATAATCATGTCAACACGTATAACCAAAATTGTCGACTTTGCGACGTTTATATTTTATATAGTAGTATGCATCAATACACACCAGTTATCTTACAAAAGTTTTATTTTAAGTTATTTTACATGATTATATTTTTATTATTTATTATTATTTATTATTTGATTATTATTATTAAACACATAACCACACAACCTGTAACACCTCGAAAATTCACGTCCTATAATGTGTTGACACGTGTCATATGTTTAAAACGTGTGAAAGAATATTATAGAAGGACTAAAGTTGACAAACATGGAAAGTATGTTAATATACGTATTCGAAGTGTCAACAGTGAATAAATATAATATACATTAACCCTACTTGGTGCTCATACCTTCAAACGAATAAATCATGGATCATACGAAGCTAAAAGTGAGAGATTACAAACTACAGGGGCTAAATGTGTCAACATGTTTAAGTTATACCTCTGAGTGACCTTTTGACAAACCCAAAGCTTTGTAACGGTTAATTATGCTCACTAGAATACACGGTTTAAATTTCGTAAAGTTTCGTTAACGTATGAGAAAGTTATGATCGAATTCGTGTGCGAAGTGTTAAAGCGTAAACGTTGAAAGTTAGGACTTTTCGGTTAACAATAAAGTTAACCGGGGACTTAACAAAGTGGGTATATGTTTTAAAGCCCTTATAGATCAATTGTGAGGGTTCATAATGCAATAAGCAAGTGCCTAATCGAATTTTGAAGAGCCAAGGATCAAATCGCAAAAATCTAAAATATTGATTTTGTGCAGACACGGGGTCGCGCGACGCGAGGCCCAGGGGGGGGGGTCCATCGCGTCACGCTAGGGCCTACCTGGTCCGATTTTTATGCTTCTTTGTCTGCCATGGCTCTTGTATTTGACCTTTAACCGATTTTTCACATCCCCCTTGGCCCCTAAATGACCCCTAAACATATAGGACACTTATTGGAAGGGTATGGTCTGTTGTAGACTTGGTTGTCAACCAATTGTGGTGCTTAAATCCACTATATAAGGGCCATGTATTGCAACCTTGCAAACACACCTTCATCTGCATTTGTGGATCACTTCTGGAGCTCAAACTTCCTCTCAAGTGTTCTCTAATCAAGCTTAGGACTTCAGTAAGTGTTCTAATCCTTCTTTAATTGAGTTTAGTTTAGTTTTTTAGCTAAAAGTCAAACCGTCGTAATTACGGTTTGACTTCGAGATTAGTCAACAATGGCTCAGTCATATGTCAAATTAAAAGTAGTTATAAGTTGGTAATTATGTGGGTAATAAACCCTCAAAAGGGTTCCCTCTGATTACCACTCTAACCAGGTCAAAAGTCGGGTCAAACTAGTTTATAAAAAGTCAACAGGATACTTAAAATGCGATTTATGCATGATTAGCAATGTAGAACACTTATAACCTGTTTGATCATTAATGTAACTTGGTAATTAGTGTAAGGACATGTCTAAACATGTTCAACCCGACAATTTCCTGTAAATACCCAGTTCGGAACCGAAAGTCACATAGTTTGACTTTCACTTTGACTTTCAGTTCTGACCCGTTAAGGCATGTTTTAGAAATGCCTCAGAGCTTTAATTGGACTAGGTTACATGTTAGAATAACCCTCCGTGATTATGCACCTCGGTTCATTAGTTATCCAATTAATATGCATGTTTCCGTTAATCGCTCATATGTTGACCATTATGCCCTTATTACCTTAAAACGTGATTTTTGGAAATGTAAAAGAGTAGAAACTTTAATTACTGATATATAAACTTGTATGCAAAGTTTGACATTAGTTTGAATTGTAGATCAAGAGTTATGCTCATTATCGCAAAATGAATGCTTAATGTTAATTAATTGGCGTAATTAGCGTATAGCCTAGTTAAGCCTACTTTTTGATATCAAATCTTTTACCCACTGATGAAATATATTATTTTGGGATTTTTAAATATTTTTAATAAATTTTAGGCTGAGCATAACTAGTAGTCGTAGGCTTAATCCGGTAATTGTCGGTTTTGCCCTTACGGGCCATAAAATGAGTTTTACATATCTAAACGACTCCAAACCTTTTGCTACTGATCACATATGATAAATAAGTTATTTTAAGCCTTCTAGAAATATAAAAAATATCAGATTTAAGCATCGAACCCGGAAATGGCCTTTAATCGCCTTATTAAGCGTTTTTAACGCAAAGTATGTATTAAAATTATATTGGACATACCCGGGTTGATACCTACTGATATATGAGGCAAATTATAATATTTTAATAGTAAGCAAAGGTTGATAAACTCAGACTTCAGTTTTGAGCTTTTCGGCTTATGTGAAATTACCAAAATACCCCTACGGGGCATAGTTTGGTTAAAAATAATAAATTTCACATATATGCTTTAACCTACTGATATAACTTAGCAAATTGAGTATATTTGCTGATTACATCAGACCTGTAACTCAGGTTGTTACTTAAACTCTTTTATAAACTTTTAAATGACCAAACTACCCCTACGGGGCCTAGTTTGTGTTTAAACACGTTTCGGGCATAATGAAAGACATCTTACTGATGTCACAACATATTTGAGGCATAATTAACTTAGGAAACCTGTATATAGCTCTCATGAATACCTGTCACGCTTATTACGCGTACGGTTTGGTTTATGTAACAAGTTTACATAAATTAGCCGAAACGGGTCAAACCTTAACGGTTTTATCTCAAAATCCAGAATGTGAATAATAAACCCATATTAAACAAGTCTTCAAACTTTTCGGGTCTAAATCACATTCTATCTGGTCTTCGCTTAATCGTGCGTACGTACCGTATCTTTGAAACTAGCCGGTCTAAGCTTAAGCTTAACTAAAGACCCGTTAGGATTCTAATAGGTTATTATAAAACCTTCGTTCCAGATTAGGAGGACCAGTAAAAGCTACGTGCATTTTCCTAATTGTGAAATATACTTTGCTCAGGTAAATACTTTTAACTTATTTTCCCTATACGGGCTTGGGTTACGGTATATAGCATACCGCTTGATCGGGCATCAAATTCTCCACCGTTGAGTGGGTAATTGAATAAATTTGATCGGCTCGTTTAAACAGTCTTGTTACTTAAAGCCTTTGGGGGGTTAATGACCATGTCCCGGATATCCTCGACATCATTTTACGAAATGGCCACGACTTAAGCGCGGGGTGTAGGCGTACACCCGTCAGTGCACAAAAGAACATTGTGGTGCGTCTATTGATCTTTAACCCGGACAAGATCCGGGCTACTGAACGCACAAGGAACATGTAATTCGTTCACAAGATTATAATATTAAATAATTCTCCCAAGTTAAATAAAATGTTTATGCCATGTGCATCCAAATCAATTTTCAATCATTTTCCAAAATGAGTCAGTTGAATGTATTTACCAGTGTAAACTGACGTATTTTCCCAAAAAGATTAAATGCAGGTACTAAGCGAAATTGGCTGGGATTTCTCCTTAGCATCATTAGAAGTCTCGCAAGCTTAAGATGCCTGAAGTCTGTTGAACTATAAATTTCATTTTTATTTTTCGATCCGACTGTGGATAAACTTCCGGATATTGTGACTTTGATATTACAATATTAAATTTGTTTGTATCATATTTTTAAATTTGCTTCCGCTGTGCATATTAAATATTGTGTTGTTTGACTATTATGTTGTTAACCACGTCACGATACTCCCCCCACCGGGCCCACCGGTGACACGTGGAAATCGGGGTGTGACAGGTTGGTATCAGAGCCAACACTGAGTGAATTAAACACTAGCCTTTTGTGTTTAATCTCAGTTACACAATTGCACAATTCTAAACTTTCGAGTCTAGACATATAACATAGGACAAAAATTCCACTTTGTTTGTGTTATCCTTTATTTTGCATATATTTTGTTTGTTATCTCATATTGTAATGACAGGATTTAAAAATGCCGCCAAGATTCTTCCGAAGGAGAGGACGAGGCAAGGGGCCAGTCACCGCCCCCAACGATAACAAAGCTGGACCTTCGAATGCTCGAGTTCCATCTACGACAGAAAGTGACGATCCCCGGCAGAACCGGAGAAACCTTTTTGAGCCGGCTAGGCGGTCGGTCTCACATAGTTCAACACCTGCTAACCCTTATGGGCCTCAGCCGGAATATGAGCCCAACAACCCTCAACCGTCATACATACCATTACAGCGATCTCTATCACATCATTCTTATGGGGACCCCTCACCTATTTTTCGGGGCCAGTTTAATCCGGTAGGCTACATACAAGAACCCATGGGTTTTAACCCACTGGGGCCAGATGATCACTTCTCTGGAGATAATGCGGACGACATGGACGAGGATACGGACCCCGTCGAGCCAGCCAGTGGTACTCCAAACCACCCGATCGAGATCTCCGACGGATCTTCGTTCCACGGATCACCCTATGTTGGTCCAGATAGCTTCCAAGCTATGTTCACTCGGCACGAATGGTACTATACACCTCCTCACCATTCGTCGCCTCCTCAGCAGCAGCAGCCGCAGCAGCAACAGGATCCCTCTGTGGATTCCAGATTCGTGGCAGTCACGCCACCGCCTCCACCGCCGCCAGTGCAGCCGACACCTCCGCAACCGCCAAGACAAAGGAGAACCGGTGCGCGCATGTCGTCACGAGCAGGGGATTTCCATTTCAGTTCCCCACGTCAATCCAGTGGCAGCCACTATCCGCCACATCAGAGGACCCACAAATGGGTGGACCCTCCAACCCTGCTGTACCATAGCCACCGCCAATGGGTTTTGACAACCCAATTCCTGCATATACGGGTTCCATGGCGTATAACCCGTTTGAGCCGCCGACTCACCACAACTATGGTTACGCGGAGGCCGACCCGTACATGGTAGCGGCGAACTACAACACCCAAGGACCCTATGGGGATCCGTGGGGAGTAGGGTACCCAACACAGGGGTACCAGATACGTCCTAGGCCTATTATTCGGACGCAATCGCAGCCGCCACGGTTTTCTCCCCCAGAAAGGGAGGAAATCCTATAAAGGTTGGATGAAGTAGAGCGAGGCTTCCACTGTGACCGTAGGGAGAGACAGAGCTTCTTCCAAGGATTGGCAAGCTTGATCAAAGGGAAGAACAAGAAGGATCATTAAATCCTTCCACTTGTATCAGTTGAGCCCCTGCGTGGGCATATTTTGCTGTATTTGTTTAAGCCCCTGCGTGGGTATGTATGTGTGTTTGTTTTGACCCCTACGTGGGTATATCTTCCGTTAACCCCTACGAGGGTATGATGTTTGCTTAAAGTCCCTGCGTGGACTAGTTTGTTTGTTTAAGGTCCCTGCGTGGACTATTATGTTTGTTTAAAGTCCCTGCGTGGAAGAGCATGTTGATTGACCCCTGCGTGGGTAATTGTTTGTTGTAAAGACCCGTTTAGGGCAACATGTAATATTATAATAAGTTAATGGAATGCTTGTTTTATAAATTTCATGATTGCCATTATGTGCATATATAAATTATAAATGAAATAAATAAATAAATTAAAATCATTCCTTTTGAAATAATTTGCCTACGCAATTATTAATTAAGAATCTTAAAGTGTGAAACCTAGCCTTTTGGTCATTATAAGACCGGGCCAAGATGGTAAGACCTGTTTAAAAGATTCAAATCTAAGTTAACATCTGAAAACATGTTAACACTCCTGGCAGACGTGATTCGTTAAAATCACACGTCATTTTATATGTATGAGGATTCTTTAGAAGATTCCTAACCCAATTTAATGATCTCTGAATCAAGGGTTAAGATCATCAATAAAGGTGATCATATTTTTACCATACGTTGGTAATACAATGCCTACGGGCCTTGCTCATTTCTATATGAGCCAAAAGACAGTGGTAGCTATGACTCCCTGTCAAATAAAGGTAATGAACTAGGTTCAAACCTCAAATGCTTTGATTCTCTGAAATCCTAGCATATAATTTATAATTGTCCTTGTGACTAAGCCTATTGTGCCAGTATACCTTAATGTTTTGATTCTCTGAAATCATAGATTAAATTAAAAGTGTCCATGTGACTAGGCCTTTTGTGCCACAAATAAAACTGTTAATGTTTTATAATTAGGATAAATTATAATAGAAATCCTAAATAAATATGATTTATAAATTAACCAAATATGGTCTCTGTTACCATGGTTAATGAATTGCCATAAAAGACAATTCCTTAATAAACTCTCAAATAAACTATTGTCCTTGTTTTCTGCAACAGTTCAATTAAAATGGCTAACTCGGACGAGGGTAATAGTCATCCAGTGGAGAATAACCAGAACGCCCGAATTAATTTAACGGGTGCTGAATTGAAAGCGATCATAGACGGCGCAGTTACACAGGCATTAGAAAGGCAATTTGAAGAGTATAGTGGGACTCGTAGTCCAAGAAGGACGACCCGAAGGACGACCCGAAGAAAGATGATGATCGACGCTCCTCGAACCACAGTGCTCCATCTCAGCAGGTTGTACTGAACCACAGACCCCGTGAGAAGGGTTGCTCTTATAAGTACTTTGTTTCGTGCAAGCCCCGGGAGTTAAATGGGGAGAAAGGAGCCATTGACTGTATGACGTGGCTGGATGAGATGGATACGGTTGTTGATGTGTGTAAAATGCAACATATAAATTACATCAAATGAAGCATAAAACTAACCCTTTTTAAGTACTAATATTGGAAAAAGAGTGTTTTTCTCTTCCTTTTGTATTTTCAGGATTAAATGAGCTAAAAAACACAAAAGAAGCAAAAAGACAGCTAAATCCAACATAAATACAAGAAAAGGAACATAAGTGGACTGCCCGACCCCTCAACGGCATCTTCCCAAGCAAAATAGAGAAGGCAGAAGACTGAACACGCCCCGTGCTCAGCCAGCACGGGGCCGTGCCCAAGAAGCAGCAGAAAATACAAACCTATAGAAGCTTCTATTGCCCACCACGGGCCGTGCCCAGCGGACACGGGGGCGTGGCAAAAGTACAGCAGGCGCATTAATTGTAATTGCGAATTACAATTAATGAAGAGAGAGAGTGTCAGACAGGCACGGGGCCGTGTCCAGCGGACACGGGGGCGTGCCCAGCCTTCTGTTCAGCCTATAAATAGGAGTGCTTGGTTTCATTTCAACTCATCCCTTGGCACACCACCTCTCTCACACTTCATCCACCACCCACCACCATCACAACACCATCATCCACCACCATCATCCATTGTCCATCGTAGAGTGTGTGAGTCGTCTCGGGATCCAAGATTGATCGTAAGAGTTCTTGACAATCAAGGCCATGTTTGCCTAAGTCTCTTACATCACTTGGTGAAGACAAAGTGTCTAGTGTAATACTTTTTATTTCTAATCTTTTGCACTTTTTATTTGGTTTTGTATTAATGACTTTAATAACTAGTTACTTATGTTGAAGGTGATCTTTCCTTATCGTTTGTCCGTGGTGTCTTGGCATTATTTTACTGTCTATATAAAATAAAAGATTTTCACCATTCATATCTCCACGGTCTATATGGAGGTATGTTGGCTACCTGGTCGGGGGTTAAGGGAACGGTTTGGTAAAGGTCTTGCCATTGTTCAGCGTTTAGAGGTCCTGCAATGGACCTGGGTCAAATTTAGTAGGACCTCCTTCAATGCTTCACGGTATTGGATGGCGGGGGTCCAAACTCTTTGACCCCCTCATAAGTTAACTACTATTAATACTATAACCCGGCTATTTAGGACTGTATCCCTGCTGACTCAGACTACTTAGCCGAGGGTAACGTCACCGCCAAAAGCGGGGCCTACCATAATATTGCATTAATAACTTAATTAATTATCTTCCAATAATCCACCCTTTTAGGATTGTATCCTTGCTGACTCAAACTACTGGGGTGAGGGTAACGTCACCTTCAAAAGAGGGGCCTACTACAATAACTAAGATAATCTCTTAATTATGTGCAAAAGTGCGAAAATAATCAAAGGTTATACTAGATACGAGTCGGAACCAAGTGATTCATCTTGTCTATCTGTTTTTCTTTTATTTTTATTTTCAGCATTTTAGTTAGTTTTTATTTTTCTTAGTTTAAAACATTTTTCTAAACTTTTTTATTTTGATTAGACGTTGAGGATAAACCGGTACTAAAAGCTCTTGTGTCCTTGGACGACCTCGGTATCTTACCAACGCTATACTACGCTCACGATGGGTGCACTTGCCCATATGTGTGTTTAGTGTTAGTAAAATATCGTGTTTTATAAATTTAAAACTTGGCTAAAATAAGTGTTAAAGGGGCTTAAAATATACACCTAATATATATAACACTTCGCACGCATCAAGTTTTTGGCGCCGTTGCCGGGGACACAAGGATTTTAAGAAAGCTTAAAATCGACGGCCTAATCAGTTTTTCAAAACCTTTTCAAAAAGCGCGCACATTTTTCTGCATTTTAGTTTAGTTTTGCATTTGAAGTAACCTGTACACGGGGCCGTGTTCGCTGAACACGGGGCCGTGCTGCACATTTTCATAAAAACAACCAGTAACAGTAGCTTGAACACGGGCCGTGCTCACTGAACACGCCCCCGTGCTCAACGAAATCAGTAACTTTAATTAAAAACGCCCAGATACAGATCCTGAACACGGGGCCGTGTACAGCCTCTGTTTCCGTTTTTCTTTTTGTTTTCTGATCTCGAGACTCGGTTGTGGTCTGCTGAGTGATTCTTATGGATCAATACTCAGGAGGTTACAACTACACCTATGAGGAGGATGATTATAGGGGTAATTATTGCACTAATTGTCGTAATGCACGCTCGGTTCAAAATAATCGCTCATATCAACCATCCAATTCATACACCTACTATGAGGAGCCCAGGTACAAGCCATCAACTTCATACACATCCTATGAAGATCAAAGGTATGAACCTCCTCCCTCATACTCATATTTTGAACCAAGGTATGAGCCTTCTTACTCATACTTTGAGGAACCAAGATATGAGCCACCACCTTCGTATGCTTATTATGAGGAATCATGGCGTGAACAACACACCTCATATGAGTATTATGAAGAGCAAAATTACGAACCTTATCCATCATATGCTTACAATGAAGAACAATGGTGCGAACCATCGACTTCATATGAGTATTATGAGGAACAAAGGGTCGAACAACCGGATTCAAGCTTAGAAAACACCGATTCTTTTTCTATAACCAAAGTGACCGATAGGATATTAGAACACATTAGAGTTATCGATCGATGTATAAAAGAAGCTCGCGCAAGGGAAGAGGAGTCCCGCGCAAGAGAAGAATTAAAAAAGGAAGAGATAACCGAAAGTGTAAAAATGGAAGAACAAATAAGTGAAAAACCGACACATGAGTTAAACAACGAAAAAGGTGAGTCCGACAACGTTAAAATTCAAGAAGAGTCTAATTTTGAAGAAATTAATCTCTTGTCACCTTCTTTTGAAAATCATTGTTTATTACCCACTCATGCTAAGTTTTTAAAAGAGTTAAACACTAACGCTAAAATTGACGAAACGGTAAGTGTTAAGTTAACTAATGATCAAACGTCGCTAATAAAAGAAGACCCATTTGAAATTAACATTACACCGGTTCCATGTTTTTTTCAAAATTCGTTTATTAGAAATGTCACAATCGATAAAGATCTTTGTGTTAACATAATGCCTAACTACATTTTCGAAAAATTAAGTATTAGTGATTTTTCTCCACTTCAAATACCCATTTTTCTATCCAATCGGAAAGTAATAAAATCAATCGGCATAGTTGAAGATGTCTTGGTTCAAACAAATCAAATGGTAATCCCGACCGACTTTGTCATCCTCGATGACGCTCCTCTAGTGTTGGGACGACCATTTGTAAAAACTCACGAAGCTTTGAAAAACCGGAAGTTCAACAATCTACCTCTTCAATTAGGGGCATTTAAAAGAAGTGTCGATCTCGAACGGTCAATGAAATATCCTTTCGGCAATAATGACCCCCTAATTGAAGATGAAGATGAACCACCCGATACAAGTGAAGAGATTGACCACTTTGTTGAAGAAGATGTTGCCATAAAACAAACTTTTAAAGTTCTTGATCGAAATGAGCAACCAAATAAGGAGTCTCCCAAAGACCCACCACTTGAGCTCAAAGAACTTCCAAAAGGTTTGGAATATGCTTTTCTAGACAAAGATGGTAATTTACCTGTAATTATTTCGTCTAAATTAGATAACTTAGAAAAGGAAAAATTAATTAATCTTTTGAAAAAACACAAAAACGCAATAGCTTGGAAACTTGTAGACATAAAAGGAATTAGTCCTTCTATGTGCACACACAAAATTTTGATGAATGATGACTACAAATCGGTCATACAACCACAATGTCGAGTAAATCCGAATGTTCAAGAAGTGGTTAAAAACGAAGTCATCAAGCTACTTGACGCCGGACTTATCTATCCTATCTCAGATAGTCCTTGGGTAAGTACCGTCCAAGTAGTTCCAAAGAAAGGAGGTATGACGGTAATAACTAACGAAAAGAATGAACTAATACCAACGAGAACCGTCACAGGATGGAGAGTATGTATAGATTATAGACGATTAAATGAAGCAACAAGAAAGGATCACTTTCCTTTACCCTTCATTGATCAAATGTTAGAAAGACTATCCGGTCATAAATTTTACTGTTTCTTGGATGGTTTTTCAGGTTACTTTCAAATCCCGATAGTACCCGAAGACCAAGAAAAGACAACTTTCACATGTCCCTATGGAACTTTTGCTTATCGACGCATGCCGTTTGGTCTATGTAATGCCCCCGCAACATTCCAACGTTGCATGGTAGCCATTTTCCACGACATGATAGAAAAGACAATGGAAGTCTTCATGGATGACTTTTCTATCTTTGGGGATTCATATGACCAATGCCTCGATAACCTTGAACGAATGCTATCCCGATGTGAGGAAACTAACCTCGCCCTTAATTGGGAAAAATGCCATTTCATGGTAACGGAGGGAATAGTACTCGGTCACAAGATCTCAAGCGAAGGAATGGAGGTGGATCGAGCCAAAATAGATACCATTTCTAGATTACCACCTCCATCCTCCGTAAGAGCTATCAGAAGTTTCCTAGGGCATGCCGGATTCTATAGGCGGTTTATCAAAGACTTTTCTAAAACTTCTAGACCTCTAACAAAATTACTTGAAAAAGATGCTCCTTTCATCTTTGACAATGATTGCAATCAAGCATTTCTCACCTTAAAAGAAATGTTAGTCAATGCACCTATCATGATAGCACCTGATTGGAAATTTCCTTTCGAAATCATGTGTGATGCTAGTGACTTTGCAGTTGGAGCTGTCTTGGGACAAAGAAAAGAAAAACATTTCCACCCAATTTATTATGCTAGTAAAACACTTAATGACGCACAAGAAAATTACACAACAACTGAAAAAGAATTACTAGCTGTGGTATTTGCTTTCTGTAAATTTCGTTCTTATCTTGTTCTTTCTAAAACTATAGTTTATACAGATCATGCAGCCATCCGATATCTCTTCAAAAAGCAAGATGCAAAGCCACGTTTGATTCGGTGGATTCTACTCCTCCAAGAATTTGACATTGAAATCAAGGACAAAAGAGGAGCCGAAAACACCGCTGCAGATCATCTTTCGCGCTTAGAAGACCTAGCTTTAGAGGCAACCAGGGACGAGCAAATCAACGAAAAATTTCCAACTGAGTCCATGGAAATGGTGGAATACAAGGAAGAACCATGGTACGCCGACTATGCTAACTACCTAGCTAGCGGTATAGTCGCAAAAGGGTGGCCACATCATCAAAGAAAAAAATTCTTTGCCAATGTGAAACACTACTTTTGGGAAGATCCATATCTTTTCAAAATGTGTGCCGACCAACTCGTCCGACGATGCGTACATGGTAGTGAAGCACGAAGAATTCTCCACCATTGTCATGAAGGTCCATACGGAGGACATCATGGTGCTGCTAGTACCGCACGAAAGGTATTCGATTCAGGATTTTATTGGCCAACCATTTACAAAGACGCCCAAAGTCTTGTAAAAACATGTGATGCTTGCCAAAGAACAGGTAATATTTCTTCCAAAAACGAAATGCCACAAAATGGCATTCTTGTTTGTGAAATTTTTGATGTGTGGGGACTCAACTTTATGGGACCTTTCCCCCCATCGAAAGGAAACAAATATATACTTGTGGCAGTAGATTACTTGTCTAAATGGGCCGAGGCCGAGGCACTTCCAACTAATGATGGAAGAGTCGTGGTAAGATTTCTGAAAAAATTATTCTCTCGTTTTGGCACACCTAAAGCTTTAATAAGTGATAGAGGTACCCATTTTTGCAACCATCAACTCGAAAATTTTTTAACAAGGTATGGGGTCTATCACCGGGTCTCAACAGCATATCACCCTCAAACCAACGGACAAGCCGAAGTGACTAATAGAGGTTTAAAACGAATACTCGAAAAAACCGTAGGGTTAAATAAAAAGGAATGGGCTGATAAGTTAGACGATGCTTTATGGGCTTTTCGAACTGCTTATAAAACAACAATAGGTACAACCCCGTATAAGCTAGTTTATGGGAAAAGTTGTCACTTACCAGTAGAAATTGCACACAAAGCCTACTGGGCAATCAAAAATGTAAACTTGGATTTAGAATTTGCTGGTAAAAATCGATTTTGTCAATTAAATGAATTAGACGAGCTTAGGAATTATGCATACTCAAACTCTGAAATTTATAAGGAAAGAATGAAAAATTTGCATGACAAACATATTAAACCTAATGAATTTCGGGTAGGAGATCTAGTTCTTTTGTTTAATTTACGACTTCGATTATTTCCTGGTAAATTAAAGTCTAGGTGGTCAGGACCTTTTTCCATCACCCATATTTTTCCACACGGTGCAGTAGAAATTAAATCTCGAAATGGGCCTCCATTTAAAGTCAATGGCCAACGGCTGAAACTCTATCAAGGATTCATTGAGGATGAAGAAGAAGAGATCTCGCTTCAAACGGTGGAAGAATAAAAATATCATGCCTGATAAGTTACGAACGATTGAGACAACAAAATAAAGCGGTAAGTTTTCTAACCATAGCTTATGGGAAACAAGGGCACTCACACGAGCACTAAAATAAAAAAAAATAATTTTCAAAACTTTGCTCGGCACGAGGCCGTGTCCGCTGAACACGGGGCCGTGTCCGCGCTGCAGTCGGGATAAATCCCCTTTTTCAAAACAGTTTCTTCATTCCACACGCCCCGTTTCCCTGAAAAAGCTCTGGTTCCAGGCGATTTTTCGCAAAATTTCAACGTCTCCTATCGATCTAACAACATCAAGGTATGATTCTATCACTTTTAGTAGTTAGATTAGTTACTTGCATGTAGTTAAAACACCACAAATTTGGGGAAAAATCTAGGGTTCTTGGAGTTCATTCAAATAAAACCTAAAATTTTTGCCTAAATCTGTTTGCATTTAGTTAGATTAGTGTTAAGGAAAGTAGATACACTGGTATTGTTCATAGATTCACCCGATTTCTCATAAAAACCCCAAACCCTTGTTCTTGAACCGAAAAAGATAAAATTGATAGGGTAAACGGGATATTTTTGGAAAAACGGCACTTAGGGTTTCATTTTCGGGGGAAACCGCGCCTGTTGGACCAAAAATTTTCAAGTTTTCGAAACCGGGTCGAAAAATGAAATTTTTGAGTAACAGACCCCTGGACACGGGGCCGTGCCCACTGAACACGGGGTCGTGTCCAGCCCACTGTTTGCAGTTTTGTCCGAAAATATTTCTGTTTCGTGCTAACTTTTGGTGTATTCTTGCAGATGGCCAGGAAGTTCACAAGATTCAACGCCAATATGCTCGATGCAAGAGCTCGATACGAAATTCTTCAAACAAGGCCGGATGAATACCCGAGGCAAGCTTGCACGGAATTGCTAACCATGGTGAATCAAATTGACCGTTTCAACAACATTGTTACGGGACCACTCAGAGTCGCCCTAACAACTCGGCTCCGTTCCGTCCACGAATGCACGTTGGAATTCTATAGCACTTTCGCATTCAATTCGAGGTGCGACCCGTTCGACAATGACGGGGTAGCTTTCCGATGTGGCGGAACGAAGTATTCGATCTCTATGGCACAATTTGGGTCGATTATCGGGTTGTATGCGGAAGAGGATGCGGGAAACGAAGAAAATACTGGGGGAATGAGAGAGGTAGGTGACAACGAACGCCAAGCCATGTGGGCTCAGATTGGAGAAGGGTTCTACAATCCAAGCAGCACTAAGAGTACAAAGCTGAGGGATCCGCTATACAGATACATTCATAGGCTCCTCGGCTACTCTCTTAGCCAAAGGCATGACAGTAGTGGCGTCGTTGGGTTAAGAGATTTGGTTGTCCTCCACTGCATTCACAACCGCAGGCCGCTCGATGTTCCGTTCCTCATGCTCCGAAACATGCATCACAACCACCTTGCTAATGCACCGACGCCCATTTTCTTTGGGGGATGGGTGTACCGTCTCTTCATGCACTTTGCCCACATACCTAGGGCATTTGAGAGGAGCCCATGGTCGGGTACGGTGGATATTAACATATGCCGCTCAATGAACCTGATTTATGAGGCAGAAGACGGGACGGTAACCTTTCAAAGGATGCAAGGTCATGCATGGAACCCGCAAGAAGCACTTGTCCTCCCAGCTCCGCAACATCATCAGTACCAATACCAACCCCACGGTGATCCGGGCCAATCATCCTCCTCGGGAGGCGGTTTTCCTAACTTTCAAAGTTTGCATGATTTGTTGTAGGAAAACCTTATGTGTACTAGGAACACCTATAACATGGCGAGCAACACCTACCACCAGGTCGGAGCTATAGAAAGAAACCTATCCGAGATCCAAGACGATGTTGGATACATAAGAGACCACATTGCACGCCATGGAGGGGATGATGACGATGATGATGATGACGATGCTATGGAGTAGGCGAGAGGAGCAGAGGAGGAAGCGGTTGATTGATGACTACCCAGGTTAACCCTTTTTAATCTTGAACAATTGATGGCCTGCGTGCCAAATGTTGAACAATTTACTTTTCCTAACTTCTTTTATTTTCTGCATTTTTTTTACTTTGACATGGATGTTAACTTTGGTAAAAGTTGGATGTTTGTGTTACTTGGTGTGGTATTAAGTGATGAAACAGGTACAAACCAAGGATTGAAGTGCTAAGCCTCAGCACTTATAGGGCCAGGATGGAAAAAACGGGAGAAGAAACCTGTTTTTCAGGTTTACAGACTGTCCACACGGGGACGTGTCCAGCCAACACGCCCCCGTGCTCACCTCCCAGACCTGCTGTTTGGTTACTGTCCTGCAGATTTTTGCCAGACATGGGGTCGTGTCCACTCAACACGCCCCCGTGTTCACCTTCTGTAAGTTCTTGTTACTGGCACCTGAACACGAGGTCGTGTCCACTCAACACGGGGCCGTGTCCAGATTGCCAGTAACACAAAATTTTGCTTTTTACACCATTTTACACTTCTAATCAACCTAAAAATTTATTTTTGGGACACATTGAGGACAATGTGTAATTTAAGTGTGGGGGGGATGCTAAAACCTTGAAATTTTGCAAGTCCTAAATACAAGCCTTACACAAAACTCTATTGGAACCGCTAATCACCCCAAATTTTTTCAAAAATTTCATTTTTTTACTTGTCTAGGTTTAACTCGGGAAATTCAAATTCTTAAAAAAAAGGTTATATTTTTACGAATTTACAACCGATAGCGTCGTGATAAAAAGAACCAACATAAGAAAATTATGAAAAGGCATTGCAAGCTTAATTAAAATTTGATTATATATACTTGATCACATAAAAACCCATTCCCACAAAAGTGAGTTTTGGGCCTTTATTGAGCATACAAATTTACATCTTTAGACTAAATGCTCATTTTTCGTTTCTTGTGTGAATAGCCGCTTGGTTCTTACGACTCTAGAACTTGCCATGACGATACATTCCCGGTCCTTATCAACTTAAACCCGAGTAAGTAAATGATGGAGGCATTAGGACTAACCCTTTTCATTTCTACACCATTATTTTTATTTTTCTTTTACCACCTACCCAAAAATCCCCCTAGTTAGCCCCTTTGAGCCCAAACCTTTTCATTTCATCACCCAAACCAAAAAACCCTTTTACCCACCAAACTTTTTTTTATTTTTAACCCTTTGTTTTAGTAACAAGTTCGGTTTTTCAGTATGATTGCTTCAAAAAAATAAAAAATAAAAAATTTTGTGTTGATGATGAAGCAAAAGAAAATAAACAAACAAGTTCATCAAAAATAACTTTGTTTGAATAATAGCTTCATCAAAATAAAATGTTACAAAAATCCAAAATCCTACGAAAACCGACACTTGTTACGCTTTTTCACCCTTTTTCTACTAACCACTACCCCAACCACCTACCTTTAACCCAAGCCTAAACCTTCACCCACAAAGTCCTCTTGATATTTACAAAGGTATAAAAGTTAAAAAGGAGGAGGATTGATTGCTTGGAAAGCCTATGGTAGGAATAAGTTCCATGCCGCTCTCGAGTGATTCACTAAAAATACACATTCGGCCGAGTGTGAGTGATTTCTCCCGTGAGGTATGTGAACTTGTATATAAATGGAATTTTAAAAAGGCATGTTATGCCCAAATAAGTAATTTCTCTTATGAAAAGTTTTAAATAAATCATGACGAATAGGATTGTAAATAAATAAAAATAAAACTACATAAAGAATCTTGGAAATCCCGACACTCTACGACAAGCCCAAAACCTTCTCTTCTGCCCATTCCATTTGGGAGTGTAAGCCACATATAAAAGAGTTTTGCTTGAGGACAAGCAAAAGTTCAAGTGTGGGGGCATTTGATGTGTGTAAAATGCAACATATAAATTACATCAAATGAAGCATAAAACTAACCCTTTTTAAGTACTAATATTGGAAAAAGAGTGTTTTTGTCTTCCTTTTGTATTTTCAGGATTAAATGAGCTCAAAATCACAAAAGAAGCAAAAAGACAGCTAAATCCAACATAAATACAAGAAAAGGAACATAAGTTGATTGCCCGACCCCTCAACGGCATCTTCCCAAGCAAAATAGAGAAGGCAGAAGACTGAACACGCCCCGTGCTCAGCCAGCACGGGGCCGTGCCCAAGAAGCAGCAGAAAAGACAAACCTATAGAAGCTTCTATTGCCCACCACGGGCCGTGCCCAGCGGACACGGGGGCGTGGAGAAAGTACAGCAGGCGCATTAATTGTAATTGCGAATTACAATTAATGAAGAGAGAGAGTGTCAGACAGGCACGGGGCCGTGTCCAGCGGACACGGGGGCGTGCCCAGCCTTCTGTTCAGCCTATAAATAGGAGTGCTTGGTTTCATTTCAACTCATCCCTTGGCACACCACCTCTCTCACACTTCATCCACCACCCACCACCATCACAACACCATCATCCACCACCATCATCCATTGTCCATCGTAGAGTGTGTGAGTCGTCTCGGGATCCAAGATTGATCGTAAGAGTTCTTGACAATCAAGGCCATGTTTGCCTAAGTCTCTTACATCACTTGGTGAAGACAAAGTGTCTAGTGTAATACTTTTTATTTCTAATCTTTTGCACTTTTTATTTGGTTTTGTATTAATGACTTTAATAACTAGTTACTTATGTTGAAGGTGATCTTTCCTTATCGTTTGTCCGTGGTGTCTTGGCATTATTTTACTGTCTATATAAAATAAAAGATTTTCACCATTCATATCTCCACGGTCTATATGGAGGTATGTTGGCTACCTGGTCGGGGGTTAAGGGAATGGTTTGGTAAAGGTCTTGCTATTGTTCAGCGTTTAGAGGTCCTGCAATGGACCTGGGTCAAATTTAGTAGGACCTCCTTCAATGCTTCACGGTATTGGATGGCGGGGGTCCAAACTCTTTGACCCCCTCATAAGTTAACTACTATTAATACTATAACCCGGCTATTTAGGACTGTATCCCTGCTGACTCAGACTACTTAGCCGAGTGTAACGTCACCGCCAAAAGCGGGGCCTACCATAATATTGCATTAATAACTTAATTCATTATCTTCCAATAATCCACCCTTTTAGGATTGTATCCTTGCTGACTCAAACTACTGGGGTGAGGGTAACGTCACCTTTAAAAGAGGGGCCTACTACAATAACTAAGATAATCTCTTAATTATGTGCAAAAGTGCGGAAATAATCAAAGGTTATACTAGATACGAGTCGGAACCAAGTGATTCATCTTGTCTATCTGTTTTTCTTTTATTTTTATTTTCAGCATTTTAGTTAGTTTTTATTTTTCTTAGTTTAAAATATTTTTCTAAACTTTTTTATTTTGATTAGACGTTGAGGATAAACCGGTACTAAAAGCTCTTGTGTCCTTGGACGACCTCGGTATCTTACCAACGCTATACTACGCTCACGATGGGTGCACTTGCCCATATGTGTGTTTAGTGTTAGTAAAATATCGTGTTTTATAAATTTAAAACTTGGCTAAAATAAGTGTTAAAGGGGCTTAAAATATACACCTAATATATATAACACTTCGCACGCATCAGTTGTAGACATCAGCGGATGCGCTGAGAGAGACGTGGTCAAGTTTGTGTCGCAATCTTTTAAGGGTGAAGCTTTAGCATGGTGGAGATCTCTGATTCAAGCCACCGGAAAAATCCCATTGTACAACATGTCGTGGGATCAATTTGTTGCCCTTATCAGGGAAAATTACTGCCCTCAACATGAGGTGGAGAAGATAGAGTCTGATTTTCTATCCTTGGTGATGACAAACCTCGAATGTCAAGCTTACCTAACGAGCTTCAACACTATGTCTCGGTTGGTTCCATATTTAGTAACCCCGGAACCAAAGCGAATAGCTCATTTTATCGGTGGTTTAGCCCCCGAGATCAAGGCAAGCGTGAAAGCTTCTCGGCCAGCTACTTTTAGATCAGTAGCTGACATTTCCTTATCCCTCACTCTGGATGCGGTCAGGCAGAGATCGCTGAGGAATAAGGAGGCTGAGAAGAGAAAGCGTGAAGATGATGGTTCACGAAAGTCGAACAAGAAGCACCGTGGGAACGGTGAACACAAGAAAGGTTCGGAGTCAAGGAAAGATGGGCATAATTCTGGTGAGAAGCCCAAATGCAAAATTTGCAAGAAGCAGCACTTTGGAAAGTGCAGACTTGAGTCGAACTCACGGACTCAATCAAAAACCTATGCTTGTGGTATATGCAAGTCCACGGATCATAAAACCTTGGATTGCAAGAAGATGAAAGACGCGACGTGCTACCGTTGCAATGAAAAGGGCCACATTAAAACCAACTGCCCTAAGTACACCAAGAAGCCTGAAGAGGCCAAGAAGACTAATGCTAGAGTCTTCAGAATGGACGCAAAGGAAGCGATCCTAGACGACAACGTTATTACAGGTACTTTCCTTGTAAATGACGTCTTTGCTAGAGTACTTTTCGATTCAGGCGCTGATAAGTCGTTTGTAGATCATAAATTTTGCAAATTACTGAAATTACCTGTCAAAACCTTAAACGTGAATTATGAGGTGGAGTTAGCAGATGGTACACTAGAAACCGTCTCAACTGTGTTAGATGGGTGTGTTATATCCATTAAGAACCATTCTTTTCCTCTGTCTCTGCTTCCCTTTAAGTTGGCCGGTTTTGACATAGTTTTGGGTATGGACTGATTATCTCATAACCAGGCCCAAATTGTCTGCAACAGAAAGCAAGTGGTGATAAAGACTCCGTCTGGTGAATCACTTACCATTCGGGGAGATACCCAGTATGGATTGCCAGAGCAAGTATCTATGCTCAAGGCTTCCAAGTGTTTAAAGAAGGGTTGTGTCATCTACATGGCACAAGTGATTATTGACGAGCCCAAACAGAAGATAGAAGACATCCCTGTCATCTCTGAATTCCCAGAAGTTTTTCCGGAAGAACTACCTGGTTTGCCACCAGATAGGCAAGTGGAATTCAGGATTGATATCATCCCCGGAGCAGCACCAGTTGTCAGAGCACCCTATAGGTTGGCCCCAACGGAGATGAAAGAATTGAGGACACAACTAGATGAACTGCTAGCTAAGGGTTTCATTAACCTAGTTCGTCTCCATGGGGAGCGCCAGTCCTGTTTGTAAAGAAGAAGGACGGATCGATGCGTCTGTGCATCGATTATCGTGAGCTTAACAAGGTCACGATCAAGAATAGGTATCCTTTACCCAGGATCGATGATTTGTTCGATCAACTACAAGGAGCAAGTTATTTCTCAAAGATTGATTTGAGGTCAGGCTACCATCAGCTGAAGGTCAGAGATGAAGACGTACACAAAACAGCATTTAGGACTCGTTACGGTCACTACGAGTTCCTAGTGATGCCGTTTGGGATCACTAATGCACCAGCCGCGTTCATGGATCTCATGAATCGCGTTTGCAAACCGTACTTAGATAAATTCGTCATCGTTTTCATCGACGACATTCTTATCTATTCGAAGAATCAAGCTGACCATGAGAAACACCTTCGATGTATTCTCAAGCTCCTGCATCAGGAGAAGCTCTATGCCAAATTCTCCAAGTGTGAATTTTGGCTTCGAGAAGTCCAATTCCTTGGACACGTGGTTAGTGAGCGTGGTATCCAAGTGGATCCCGCTAAGGTTGAAGCAGTTATGAACTGGCAAGAGCCAAAGACGCCTACAGAGATTCGTAGTTTTCTGGGATTGGCAGGATATTACAGGCGTTTCATAGAAAATTTTTCAAGGACTGCTGCACCCCTAACTTCCTTGACCAAGAAGAAAGTAAAGTTCATTTGGGGCCCTAAGCAGCAAGAGTCCTTTGATATTCTGAAGCAAAAGTTGAGCAACGCCCCAGTACTGACATCCAGATGGAATAGAAGAGTTCGTGGTTTACTGCGATGCATCGCACACTGGCATGGGGTGTGTGCTTATGCAGAAAGGCAAGGTTATTGCCTATGCTTCACGACAGTTAAAGGTGCATGAAAAGAATTACACCACCCATGACTTGGAATTGGGTGCCGTTGTATTCGCACTAAAACTGTGGAGGCATTACCTATATGGAATCAAGTGTGTGATCTATTATGATCACAAGAGCCTCCAGCATCTGTTTAACCAGAAGGAATTAAACATGAGGCAACGCCGTTGGATGGAAACTTTAAATGATTATGATTGTGAAATCAGATACCATCCCGGCAAGGCGAATGTAGTCGCCGATGCCTTGAGTCGAAAGGAGAGGGTGAAACCCATCCGAATCAATGCCAAGCGCATGGAGATAAAGAATAATTTGATTGAAAGGTTGTTAGCTGCACAGAAGGAAGCTGTGTTAGAAGCTAACTATCCTAATGAAAAGTTAGGAGTAACTGAGGAGCAGTTAACTCTTAGCAAGGAGGGAATTCTAAGATTAAATGGACGAATATGGGTTCCAATTTATGGAGGACTTCGAGATGTCATCCTCCAGGAAGCCCATAGTTCCAAATACTCCGTTCATCCTGGAGCTGATAAGATGTACCAGGATCTAAAGGCAAATTATTGGTGGATAGGCTTGAAAAAGTCTGTAGCCACCCATGTAGCTAAATGCTTGACATGTGCGCAAGTCAAAGCCGAGCATCAAAAACCGTCAGGTTTGCTACAACAGCCTGAACTTCCTACGTGGAAGTGGGAAATGGTAACTATGGATTTTATTACCAAGTTACCCAAGACAAGGAAAGGCAATGATACAATATGGGTTATAGTTGATAGACTGACTAAGTCAGCACATTTCCTACCCATCAAGGAGACTTATAGCTCCGACATGTTAGCCCAGTTATACGTTGATAAGATTGTAGCCTTACATGGCATACCTGTGGCTATTATCTCTGATAGAGATACTAGGTACACGTCGCATTTTTGGAAGAGCTTCCAACAATCTTTGGGCACACGTTTGAATTTTAGTACGGCTTATCATCCTCAGACCGACGGTCAGAGTGAGCGTACTATTCAAACGTTGGAAGACATGCTACGTGCATGTGCGATCGATTTGGGTGGTAGTTGGGATAAGAACCTACCATTAATCGAATTCTCCTACAACAATAACTACCATACCAGCATTAAGGCTGCGCCTTTCGAGGCATTATACGGTAGAAAGTGTAGATCGCCCGTTTGTTGGGCGGAAGTTGGAGATGTCCAGTTATCAGGACCAGAGATCGTGTTCGAAACGACGGACAAGATTGTCCAGATTCGTGACCGTCTCAAAGCTGCCCGGGATAGGCAGAAGAGTTACGCTGATCCAAAGCGTAAGGATTTTCACTTCGAAGTAGGTGACAAAGTCCTACTTAAAGTGTCACCCTGGAAGGGAGTGATGCGGTTTGGTAAGAAAGGCAAGCTAAGCCCGAGATACATAGGACCTTTCGAGGTTATCGAACGTATCGGGTCAGTTGCCTATAAGTTAAACTTACCGGAAGAGCTCAGTGGAATTCACAATGTGTTCCACATCTGCAATCTGAAAAAGTATTTCGCTGACGAATCACTGGTAATACCGCATATAGATGTGCATATAGATGAGAGCTTAAAGTTTGTGGAAAAACCTTTGTCGATTGAAGATCGACAGGTGAAGAAGCTTCGAAAGAAGCATGTACCTATTGTTAAGGTCAAATGGGATGCCCGTAGAGGTCCCGAATTCACGTGGGAGGTTGAATCCACGATGAAAGAAAAGTACCCTTATTTATTTCAGTAAATCTCGGGTCGAGATTTATTTTAAGGGGGTGAGGATGTAACACCTCGAAAATTCACGTCCTATAATGTGTTGACACGTGTCATATGTTTAAAACGTGTGAAAGAATATTATAGAAGGACTAAAGTTGACAAACATGGAAAGTATGTTAATATACGTATTCGAAGTGTCAACAGTGAATAAATATAATATACATTAACCCTACTTGGTGCTCATACATTCAAACGAATAAATCATGGATCATACGAAGCTAAAAGTGAGAGATTACAAACTACAGGGGCTAAATGTGTCAACATGTTTAAGTTATACCTCTGAGTGACCTTTTGACAAACCCGAAGCTTTGTAACGGTTAATTATGCTCACTAGAATACATGGTTTAAATTTCGTAAAGTTTCGTTAACGTATGAGAAAGTTATGATCGAATTCGTGTGCGAAGGGTTAAAGCGTAAACGTTGAAAGTTAGGACTTTTCGGGTAACAATAAAGTTAACCGGGGACTTAACAAAGTGGGTATATGTTTTAAAGCCCTTATAGATCAATTGTGAGGGTTCATAATGCAATAAGCAAGTGCCTAATCGAATTTTGAAGAGCCAAGGATCAAATCGCAAAAATCTAAAATATTGATTTTGTGCAGACAGGGGGTCGCGCGACGCGAGGCCCAGGGGGGGGGGGGGGTCCGTCGCGTCACGCTAGGGCCTACCTGGTCCGATTTTTATGCTTCTTTGTCTGCCATGGCTCTTGTATTCGACCTTTAACCGATTTTTCACATCCCCCTTGGCCCCTAAACGACCCCTAAACATATAGGACACTTGTTGGAAGGGTATGGTCTGTGGTAGACTTGGTTGTCAACCAATTGTGGTGCTTAAATCCACTATATAAGGGCCATGTATTGCAACCTTGCAAACACACCTTCATCTGCATCTGTGGATCACTTCTGGAGCTCAAACTTCCTCTCAAGTGTTCTCTAATCAAGCTTAGGACTTCAGTAAGTGTTCTAATCCTTCTTTAATTGAGTTTAGTTTAGTTTTTTTAGCTAAAAGTCAAACCGTCGTAATTACGGTTTGACTTCGAGATTAGTCAACAATGGCTCAGTCATATCTCGAATTAAAAGTAGTTATAAGTTGGTAATTATGTGGGTAATAAACCCTCAAAAGGGTTCCCTCTGATTACCACTCTAACCAGGTCAAAAGTCGGGTCAAACTAGTTTATAAAAAGTCAACAGGATACTTAAAATGTGATTTATGCATGATTAGCAATGTAGAACACTTATAACCTGTTTGATCATTAATGTAACTTGGTAATTAGTGTAAGGACATGTCTAAACATGTTCAACCCGACAATTTCCTGTAAATACCCGGTTCGGAACCGAAAGTCACATAGTTTGACTTTCACTTTGACTTTCAGTTCTGACCCGTTAAGGCATGTTTTAGAAATGCCTCAGAGCTTTAATTGGACTAGGTTACATGTTAGAATAACCCTCTGTGATTATGCACCTCGGTTCATTAGTTATCCAATTAATATGCATGTTTCCGTTAATCGCTCATATGTTGACCATTATGCCCTTATTACCTTAAAACGTGATTTTTGGAAATGTAAAAGAGTAGAAACTTTAATTACTGATATATAAACTTGTATGCAAAGTTTGACATCAGTTTGAATTGTAGATCAAGAGTTATGCTCATTATCGCAAAATGAATGCTTTATGTTAATTAATTGGTGTAATTAGCGTATAGCCTAGTTAAGCCTACTTTTTGATATCAAATCTTTTACCCACTGATGCAATATATTATTTTGGGATTTTTAAAGATTTTTAATAAATTTTAGGCTGATCATAACTAGTAGTCGTAGGCTTAATCCGGTAATTGTCGGTTTTGCCCTTACGGGCCATAAAATGAGTTTTACATATCTAAACGACTCCAAACCTTTTGCTACTGATCACATATGATAAATAAGTTATTTTAAGCCTTCTGGAAATATAAAAAATATCAGATTTAAGCATCGAACCCGGAAATGGCCTTTAATCGCCTTATTAAGCGTTTTTAACGCAAAGTATGTATTAAAATTATATTGGACATACCCGGGTTGATACCTACTGATATATGAGGCAAATTATAATATTTTAACAGTAAGCAAAGGTTGATAAACTCAGACTTCAGTTTTGAGCTTTTCGGCTTATGTGAAATTACCAAAATAGCCCTACGGGGCATAGTTTGGTTAAAAATAATAAATTTCACATATATGCTTTAACCTACTGATATAACTTAGCAAATTGAGTATATTTGCTGATTACATCAGACCTGTAACTCAGGTTGTTACTTAAACTCTTTTATAAACTTTTAAATGACCAAACTACCCCTACGGGGCCTAGTTTGTGTTTAAACACGTTTCGGGCATAATGAAAGACATCTTACTGATGTCACAACATATTTGAGGCATAATTAACTTAGGAAACCTGTATATAGCTCTCATGAATACCTGTCACGCTTATTACGCGTACGGTTCGGTTTATGTAACAAGTTTACATAAATTAGCCGAAACGGGTCAAACCTTAACGGTTTTATCTCAAAATCCAGAATGTGAATAATAAACCCATATTAAACAAGTCTTCAAACTTGTCGGGTCTAAATCACATTCTATCCGGTCTTCGCTTAATCGTGCGTACGTACCGTATCTTTGAAACTAGCCGGTCTAAGCTTAAGCTTAACTAAAGACCCGTTAGGATTCTAATAGGTTATTATAAAACCTTCGTTCCAGATTAGGAGGACCAGTAAAAGCTACGTGCATTTTGCTAATTGTGAAATATACTTTGCTCAGGTAAATACTTTTAACTTATTTTCCCTATACGGGCTTGGGTTACGGTATATAGCATACCGCTTGACCGGGCATCAAATTCTCCACCGTTGAGTGGGTAATTGAATAAATTTGATCGGCTCGTTTAAACAGTCTTGTTACTTAAAGCCTTTGGGGGGTTAATGACCATGTCCCGGATATCCTCGGCATCATTTTACGAAATGGCCACGACTGAAGCGCGGGGTGTAGGCGTACACCCGTTAGTGCACAAAAGAACACTGTGGTGCGTCTATTGATCTTTAACCCGGACAAGATCCGGGCTACTGAATGCACAAGGAACATGTAATTCGTTCACATGATTATAATATTAAATAATTCTCCCAAGTTAAATAAAATGTTTATGCCATGTGCATCCAAATCAATTTTCAATCATTTTCCAAAATGAGTCAGTTGAATGTATTTACCAGTGTAAACTGACGTATTTTCCCAAAAAGATTAAATGCAGGTACTAAGCGAAATTGGCTGGGATTTCTCCTTAGCATCATTAGAAGTCTCGCAAGCTTAAGATGCCTGAAGTCTGTTGAACTATAAATTTCATTTTTATTTTTCGATCCGACTGTGGATAAACTTCCGGATATTGTGACTTTGATATTACAATATTAAATTCGGTTGTATCATATTTTTAAATTTGCTTCCGCTGTGCATATTAAATATTGTGTTGTTTGACTATTATGTTGCCAACCACGTCACAATACTCCCCCCACCGGGCCCACCGGTGACACGTGGAAATCGGGGGTGTGACACAACCACAATCAGCTGGCATCTCAGAAATGACGTTCCCTCTCGTCGTATTTCCAGGTGATTCTCTCTCCCACATCCCTAATTCTATTTCCTACCTCCACCAGCTCCTCGCCATAATGACGGAGTTCAGCCAAGTTTTCTGTGCTCATAGGTAGGTTTGGTGCAGGCTTAGGGTCAAACTGGGGGAAATAGGTGTTAGGGTTATTCAAGAGATTCTAAAATTGCCAGTCAGTTGTCCAGCATTCTTCCAGCTCTCCTTGTAGAGGTCGGGGGTTGACAATAGGATCTGGGATAGCAGGTTCTAAATTGGCTGAAAGTTGTGATTCAGCGGGGTAATTGAAGAGGTTTTCATCGGCGGGTCCGATGAGGTCGCTATTTGCCAGTTTGCGATCCAGCTCCTCCCATGGTGGCATTTCCTGGGCCTGCCCTGAACTTTCCCGATCTCCTTTCCTTTGCCCTTATCTTTTGGATTCTCAGTCTTTTTAACCTTCTGGGTAGCTGGTTTCTTCCTACGCCCACGTTTCCAGTCCAAGATTCTCCTTCTCTTTTTCCGCTTTGGTTTCTCTTGCGGCTGTGCCTGGAAGACTATTGGCTTTTCAGTATCAGCCTGATAGCCAGATGGGTTTCCTGTGGTGTCCATATCGGTGGTATGGATAGTGAAATTTCGGAGTGTCTCCGATAGTTCATTCATGCTGTTAGCACACATGAAAAAACACACAAATTTTAAGTTAAAATTTTATTTATTGCATATTAAATTTTCACAAAATCACAGAACGGCAACCAGGAAAATTAAGTATTTCTAAATACTTAATTGGCTTAAATCAGTGGCTCTGATACCACCTTTTTCTGTCACGGCCCCCGGCCCGGTGTTACCCGGTCCAGAAGCCGCGGAACAAAAACCCGTGGTATTTTATTTAATTTGGTAGCGGAAATGTTAACAGGATCGTTTAAACTTGAAAATGCCCAATTTATTTTTATTTCACTAATTTGGGACAAACCTCATAATTTACAATAAAGGAAATTTCACGAGGAAATTCCCTGTTTTACAAAACATATTTATTTATTTTATTGAGCTACTTCTTCAAGCTTGTAGTGCTACATGACACTTTTTCCTGGATCAAAGCAGATCACCTGAAACATGTTTAAAAAAAATTATATCAGCGGGGAAATACTGGCGAGTCACTCAATTAGTATAAAATGACACATTGTTATAATATACAGTATTAAGGGTGATTATATTGTTTCTATCAACCAATTACCCCAAATCGGTATTTGTCACTCGACCGTATCTGTGACTATGGTCAGATCACCCATTGGCTAACCCGTTGTCCAATGGTGATGGGTATCAAGTAATGTATACAAAACCCCATATACCGGCAGTAATTGAAGATTACAAAGACTTAATCCCTGTAATTATAACTTTGAAAGCAAGTAGAGTTTTGGGAAAGCAATTTGATAAAAAGAGAATGACTCACATTGCAAGTTTAATTTGGACAGAACCTTGCCTACTGATTTAGCCTCATAACCTAGTTAAATAACAATGCACACGAAACTAGGTTAGTAACTTAATACAACATTTACGATAAGCTCACGAAATCAAAACCCTCGCGACGAATGACAAAGTGTAGCCCAAATACGGGCAGCACTTAAACATCCATCGGATCGGTTTCAATCGACCGGACATTGTATCGTAGCAGTGATCGAGTTATTACCCTATTGTCGCAGCAGAGGGTCGGGATTTTGATTATTTTGAACTAGACAGTGTATAACTAAACGTACGAAATGAGTTTTTCTGTCGTAACAAGACCTCCATGCAAGTGCCAAATCCCTGATTTATATTCTGGAAAATGGTCCCTGTCGCGTGGCGCACCAGACCCACCTGGTCTTGGCGCGTGGCGCGACGACTCCACTTTTAGGATAGGGTAGCCTCGTGTCTAACTTAGCCCTGGTGAGTTAACATTCGACGAATTTCATGATTTACAACGAGTTTTGATGATAATTATCCATTAGGGTTACCCCCCTTGAGTTTTAGTGGGCCCTGATCCTAGTTTCGATTGTTCTGAAAATTTTATGGGTCATGCTATATTACTTGGGGGTCTTAATTAGGGTTTCCTATTGGACATTAATAAAATAAGAAATAATAATTTTGGCGAGAGTTGTTACAACTAGTGAGACTAGTTTCGTCAACTCGGAAGTTAAATACTAACTTTCTATGCAAGTTATACATATTGAAACTTGAAGGACTTAATGTGTAATTAATGGAAACAACACACAAATACAGAACTCCCAACTCCCCCATTCACAAACTCGGAACCCCCTCCCACGTCTAAATTCGGAATACCTTATACCTTTCACAAACACGTTTTTATAAGATCTAATTACAAACAGCTTTTGCAGAGATTTTTAGGTCAACTTGTATTGACTGTAATCTTATAAAAAACATAACGGAAACGTGTGGTTCTTGAGATTAAAACAAAGTTCAATGAAATTTCTTTCAAGCCTAACTAGATTCATAATTTTTCGACAAGTTTAGGTCAGTTAAACGATTAAAACGGAAACATAGGTACAGGCTGCGTTTTTCTACAGAAGTTGTAGCCTGTTACGAAAGTCATAACTTGGTCTATGGTTGGAGTTAACACTTGAAATTTTTATAGTAGATATTCTTATGAGTTTACAAAACTTTCTAACTGGAATTTCGTCAACGGATTGACGAGGATTTTTCTATAAAATAAACCGTAAACTGTCGACAGAATGTGACGAATTGTGCTTTATGTGTTAAATATTTTTTGGTGATTTTTCTGTGAACAATTAGACCTTGAGAAAATTATACAAACCTTTTAAGACTTAATGACACGTCTCGTAAATTATTTGTAATTTTTATAGGCCGTTTACTATTTTAATCGAAAATCACAAAAACAGCTCAACAACGGACGTTGAGCAGAAACCGCTGAAACTTGATGTTTATGTATATAAGTGCAATTGCTTATTAGTATGAGGTGTTAATTGTTACTTGACGTCAAACCAAATATCATTGAACGCATTACATGTATTGAGTTGTACACATGCACGTGTATGCATATTATGTGGTAGTATACATGTAGAATTTACGTGACTTATGTGCATAGTAACTAACCCCAAAATGGTAACAATATTAGGACGTGATTGACCACACTTACCTCTAGTCACTAAATTCTAGCCGAGCAAATCGTAGGTGAGTTCACTACTTTACTAAAAGCATGCAATCCCTGGTTTTGGGATTACACTATCCCTGGTTTGGGACTACACTTATATTCCTGGATTGGAATATGGCAACTTAAATACTTTAGTTTAATTTCATGTCTGTAGTGGACTAAACGGAACAACTATCTTTAAAGTCCCTACTCTTTATACCGATCAGTTGTCGGGTTGGTAAACGAGGTATTAGTTGATAGCGCTATTAGTTTTGACAAACCTCACACCGTGCAGGGAGCCAGGCGTAAACTTTTGACCTTAACTATTGCATCAATGCGGATACACATTGATGTGGAGGGCACAATAACTTACTACGCTAGTATTCGGTATCACATGTTTAGTTGCTTAACAGTGGGTTAGCTACCCATGACATGCCTTTAAAACATTGTATTTAGAACTTACTTTTCATTCAACTAAAACTGTGAACTCGCTAACTTTACGCTGATACACTTTAGTATGCTTTGCAGGTTGTTAGATACAACACACATGGGAACAGACAACTTGGAGAGTGTCACGGTGTTAATGAACTATTTTCATTATTTATGCTAAACAATTGTGGTTTTCCATTATGTCAGATTTTATACTTTTGCTTACGCTGATAACTTAAACTTACGTTTTTTTAACTTTAAAACTGACTTCGCTATTCATGTTGAATGTGGTAGTTAAACATTTTACAATAACTATGAAATGGTTCAACATGATTAGTGGCTTGATTCTGGTGTGTCACGCGCGGTGAAACCCTGTAAGTGAAATTTGAGGGTGCGACAATTAATCGGTGCTATGTAGAGGTGTACAACAATACTGGTTTGGGCCCGGTGACCTAGAAACCGGCTCTGCCCCGATCCGGTAAAAACTAGTTGAGCCCAAACCAGTATTGGTCCAACCCGCCGGTGGTTTAGTACAGGTTCATGGTTTTTGTGTTGAGAATTAGTTCCAACTTGAATCGGTTTGAACCCACCTAAAAAAACTAATAAAAAGCCGATAAAGAAAAGCTCTGTTTGAACGCCAAACCGGTTTTGAACCCAATCCATGTCGATTTGGGTGGGTTGGTTTTTTCAACCCAAAAACCTGTTCTTAACCCGAACGAGTTTGGGTCAAACCACTTTGAGACCAAACTAAAAACAATGGGCTGGTTTACAAATCGAATACTTTGAGCTTAAGGTCATCCGTAGTCATAAAGCCCTTTATGGGGCGTTATGCGACACGTGTCGTGCCCAGGGGCTTTATGAGGCGTTATATCACTAGAGCCCGTAGTCATAAAGCCCCTACCCATCAATACCTAATTATTAATTTTCGTTTTTATTAATTAATTATAAAAACACTAACTAATTTTTGATTGGTCTATTTTTGAAATCCTCCCCCCATCAGCCGCCATATATATAGCGTCACCCACCTTTTTTTGTCTCATAAAGCCCCTCGTAGTGGTGTTGGGGGCTTTATAGGGGCTTTATGAGGGTATATAACTCCCCACTACACATTGTCTAAGAGAATAAGATGATATAGAGGGTGAGATGTGAATGTTATAATTACTAACTACCGTCTAGTTATTGGAGAGCAAAAGTTACAACTCCACTAGCTTGCCGCCTAGCCCATAACTCTAAACTGATTACATATAATAAAGCTAGACGTCTAATATAATGGCCTTTGAAAATAAAGCTAGACGTGTAATTTTATAATGGCCTTTGAAATGAGTTTAGCACTTTCTGGAGCCCAGAATCTTTCAACTATCTTTACTATACACTAGACATTCAGTCAATTGGTTTCTAGTTGGGGTGGGTTGATTTTATCTACTAATATATTAGATTGTGGGTTACCCACATCCATCTATATATAACGCACCCATCTTTCTGGACACTCAAAACAAATACAACCTTCTCTCATCAATTCAAACATAAAACACATTCAAAACATACACAGATGGATGCACTAAAAGCTCTATCATCTCTTCATTGTGAATTGAAGATTATAAATGCTAGAAACATCCAACTGGCTAACTCTAGTGGCTACTTGTTTGTTAGATGCTATCTTTCGGCTGGAAACAACAAAAGGGTACGCGTGGATAGCCGAGAAGTTTCTTTAAACGGAGACTTATCTTGGAACGAATCGCTCTCCTTGGATTGCCAAGGGACTAAGCAATCAATGGACATGATCACTCACGGAACAATTGTTTTAGAGCTTCGTTGGAGGAGCAATTCAATTGCCTTGTTTGGACGGTCGCAACTTGTGGGAAGAGCCGAGGTGTCTTGGAGAGATGTTTTTGAGTCACCAAACATGGAAATTAAGAGATGGGTGATGATGGAAACGAAGAAAAAAGGCGTCAAAGCGCCTTCGGTTTGTGTAGATATGAAGATTGAAGTCCCTTCTAGTGAAGGTATGGTTGCAAGGAAGATGAATAAATGGGATGAGAGTTGTGGGTGCTGCCATGGTGATTGTTGTAACAATACATACATTGACAGTGAGTTTTTTCTCATAGGAGCCGCTTTGGATGCATTTTAGAAATATCAAGAGTGTAAACATTAGGAAATAGAAAGGAATCAAGAGAGATATTCACAAGAAGAGATTGTAGTTAGTTAATGTACAAGAAATGTGAAAATTTCAACATATTTATCATCAACAAACTAGTCTATGACATTTTTGTTTTTATATCTTTAGGTGGACTTTGCATACGACTATGACTATCTAATGTTGTGTATCATGTTATACAAAGATACAAAAAAAAAAAAAAAAAAAAAATTACAAAAAGGTTCTTCAAGGTGGATGAACTCAGGTATTGAACAATTGAACAAATACACTAATCATACCATCTCTTGGTTCTCAGGGCCATCAGTAGAACAAATAAATTGTAGAGTAAATTTCAAAGTTCGTCCTTTATGTATGTCTAATATATCAAAGTATGTCCTTTATCTTTAATAACCTCAGAAAACATCCTTAATGTTTTAAAAACCAATCAGGTTATGTCCTTTACCCTAAACCTTGTTTGTTTTCCCAGTTAAATCAGGTCAAGTGAGAAGCACATGAGGGCATTAATGTCATTCTACCTACTACCACCTACCAATCACATCATCAAAACCACCATCACCGCACCTAACATAATCAGATCCTAAACCCTCATCTTCTTCACTTACAAAAACAAACCCTAGCCAATCTCTCTTTGCAGACCTTATTCAAGACACATTCAAGAATTACACCAATCAGTGTTTGTACATTTATCCTTCAATACTCATCCACCCTTTTGTAGATTAGACTCCACATCAAGATTCCTGAAACATCTTTTCCTTAAACAACATCTGTGTCTCCACATCAAGATTTCTGAAACATCTTTTCCTTAAAAACGTCTTCAATACTCACTCACCGGAACCCTATCTATCAGGTCAGACGCGAAAGGAGAACACCACCACCGCTGACATCGACCGTACCGTATGGCCGGAGTGACAGCTCCGTTGCCGGTCAGCCGTCGTCGCTCTCTCTCTCTCTCTCTCGCCAATCTCCTTCTGCAACCACTCTCTTGCCGATCTTTCTCTCTCTTTCGTCGACTCCCGTCAACCGACACCACCGTGAGCCGTAGTCGGCTCCGTCGGCCGGAGTCTGCTCGGGCATTTCCTGAGGGAGAGGGTAGCCGAGAGGGGGGGGGGGGTGTTGAGAGATGAGTGTGATGTTTCTTTTTGTTAGATGATAAATGTACAAACACTGATTGGTGTAATTCTTGAATGTGTCTTGAATAAGGTCTGCAAAGAGAGATTGGCTAGGGTTTGTTTTTGTAAGTGAAGAAGATGAGGGTTTAGGATCTGATTATGTTAGGTGCGGTGATGGTGGTTTTGATGATGTTATTGGTAGGTGGTAGTAGGTAGAATGACATTAATGCCCTCATGTGCTTCTCACTTGACCTGATTTAACTGGGAAAACAAACAAGGTTTAGGGTAAAGGACATAACCTGATTGGTTTTTCAAACATTAAGGATGTTTTCTGAGCTTATTAAAGATAAAGGACATACTTTGTAATATATGACATACATAAAGTACGAACTTTGAAATTTACTCTAAATTGTAAGAAATCATCAAGCAAAAGATATACATTAGGATTGGTGAATTGAACACGTATCAGAAGCAAAAGATAAGTTTACGGGATGCATGTAATTCTTAGGGTGGGGGTATGGTTTCGGGGACTCATTCGGGGAAGTGGAGTCACCGATCGGTGACCACACCGTGGTGATTGAGTTAGGGTGTTTGAGTAGGAGATAGGGAGAGAAATTAGTGAATAGTCACCGAAGGTTGAGAAGAGTGATGGAGGAGAGAGAGAGAGAGAGGAGAGAGAGGAGAGAACAACCAATCAAATTTTTTAATTTTTTAATTGAGTAGGTGTTTAAATCATACCTAGTGTTTGAGTAGAAAATGAGAAGTGAAATAGGGAGTTGACATGACATAATATTGTTGGGTATAGAATCACTCAAACACCCTAGAGTGATTAACCATACCCCCACCCCCACCCTAAATGACACTAAATCAAAAAAGATACTAAAAGTAATAAAAAGTAATAGCAGATTGATAAAGAAATAACAAAGATAATAAAAGTAACATAGATCAAATTAGAAAGATAACAAAAGTGTGAAATTAATAAATAAAATAGATAAAAAAAGGTACCATAGACCAAATAAATATACAAAATAATTCACCTCGTATCCACTTACGGATTCGGATAACTTAATTATTTCGTAACCCATTCACAAATTACCACCATCATTACAAGAAAAATATTGTCTCAATCTCCTGCAGTTCGGCTTTCAACGTCCATGCTACAAATACTAAATAAAGATGAAAAACTTAGAACATAAATAGGTGCATAAGAAAATCTTTATAGACTTACAATTTTGCTTATTTGTTTGTGAATTAATTATAATTTATTTTTTTACAGATTTAATATTTACATTTCAAAAACTTATTAACAGACTTGTACATTTTATATTTCACATTGCGTAACCGGTACTTAAACTAGTTAAAAGTTAAAACACATTAAAGATTCACAATTATTGCAATGTTCTTAATTCAATCATTTTAAGTACCCTTGATAATAGTCCAAAGCATAAGAAGACAACCCGATTGAAGCAATTGCCCTCTAGACAAATAACAAGAAACAAAAGGAGTACTTGAGCATAAGAAATAAGAGAGATAATAAACATAAGAGAGAAAATAAATAAAAGCGATAACCTAAGTAAAAGACAAACTAAATGACACTAAATCAAAAAAGATACGAAAAGTAATAAAAAGTAATAAGTAAAAGAGAAACTAAATGACACTAAATCAAAAAATATACGAAAAGTAATAAAAAGTAATAGCAGGTATTGTTCAGATTGATAAAGAAATAACAAAGATCAAATTAGAAAGAACCAAAGTGGTATAAATGAAATTAATAAATAAAATAGATAAAAAAAAAGGTACCATAGAACAAATAAATATACAAAATAATTCACCTAGTATCCACTTACGGATTCGGATAACTTCGACAGTCATAAAGTTACACACAGCTACCAATCCAGTGTAAAGAAACGGGTCATGTGGCCACGGTTTATTTCAAATATTATTATGGATGTCTCTTATCTAAAATGAGTTGTAATTAACTTTTCCTGGGTGCCTTTATATTTGAATATATAATTCTTAGAAACCGTAAAAAAGTGTTAAGGATTAACATGAGCTAATTTGGCTATATGTGTTGTGGGTTAGCGTCTCACGTCAACTCACCATGAGGGCGTCAAATACCACGTCATCTAGTAATTGGGGGCGCCATTCCCTTGTTCGTCCTCCTAGTAATGAGCGCCAGAGGAGAAAAGGTGGGGGCCAATACTAGCTTCAACCAATTACCTTTTTGTTTTCTATATTTTTATTAAATTTAAATTTTAGTTATTTCATTACACTATAATTTTTTTATTTAATTTAAGATTTAGCTTCAACCAATCACCCTTTTTACATTACACTATAGTTTTTTTTTAACGGCAACTTTCTTGTATTAGGCGATCACACTCCTTAAATTGGAGAGCCCCGTTACTCCACTCCGGCCAGACTATGTTGTCTTGACTAGGTCCACGCTGGCTTCAGAGTTTGGCGTGGGCGTTCCCCCGTGAAACCATACCACCGGCTGCCACTTAACAATCGTTGTGCCACCACATGAGTAGAACTCTCTGGCGTAACACACGGTGGGATGAAAACCCGGGTGGACTCAAGATAGAGCATGGCACCTCTGCAAGGAGGCTAGTCTCTATCTATCATTGTCTAATCCACCAAAGTGACATGAGTGAGGATTGAACTTGAATCTTCTTTGGAGAACTCAAACCTCTCTATCACTAGGCCACAAATAGTGGATGGTTACATTACACTATAGTTATTGGGTGGTTCCCATATATATTCATAATCAATTAAATTATATATATTTCCATTCACAACCATTAAAAATATGATTTAGCAGATGAATATAAGGGATGAATATATAATGAAACCCCAAATATGAAGTTTACTTCAGTTTTTCACATAACTGGGGTATGAGATATGGGGATGGGGACTCCGATGTATGAATGAAAATAAACAAAGTCTTACATTTTTCCTATAAATTTGAGTATGGGGAAGCGGATATTGACTCCATTGTGAGTGCTTATTATTGTGAATACTCACATTGGCAATTCCGTTTTGTGTATCGTAGAGATGAGGTTGATCCATTCGATTAAAAAACAAATAAGTAGCCGATGAGAATTTCGTAGCGAAGAAGGTCCAGTCCATTCGATTGGCTTCGATTTCAAGATCAAATAAAGAACTTACATGATCTGTAGTTACAAAAAATAGGGTACTAGTTAGGGGGTTGGGGCGCTCCACTAGTGATGGTTTTCCATCACTCACAACACCCAATCATCAAATGCCACGTTATCGAACTAGGTTCCATCACTAGTGATGGATTTTAGTGGGGGTGTCCATCACTCACCACACACTCATCTCCATCGAACATGGTGTGCGGCACCTTCAATTCTTCACGCGTCATGTGGCCACGAGTTATACAATTCACGCGTTTTGAAGGTTGGTTGCGGTGGTGTATCACGCACATCCACGCGTAAGAATGAAAAACAACTCTACGCCCTGGGTACTCTTTTCTTCGATGTTATTGGGAATAGTAAAAAAGTTTTTCTTTTTGGAAAGTTATTTGGGTTGTTAATATGAAAGCAAACAAGGTCATTAGAGACCAAAACAATATTAAATAAAGTTTGTGGACTAAATCCAGAATTTGCTCAAAACCACATATACCATCAATGGAATCCTTAATCATATCCATATAATTTAACCAAAATATATATATTTACGCCTAAAATTTGTTCACTTTTTAAAAGCTTCTCATATCTGATTTCCATCTATATATAACAGACCCATCTTTCTATATATCTGACAAGGCCAAATTTTGTTTGGAATTAGAACGTACTGAACGAATGAAAATTAAACGATACCATAACATGCTTAATGTTGAATACAGGGAATTCATAAGTCCCTCAAAGTATGAGACATAACAAGAAATAATTGATTGGGTTCGTGAGGGGACTAGAACTTTAAAAGCAATTTGAACGGGGTAAAAATATGTAGATAGAGAGAAATTTTAACCTAACAAAGAAAAGAAAATATTCCGAGCCTCAAAGAAATTCAAGTCCCAAAGTTAGGGATGCAAACGAACTAAACGTTCAGCGAACAGTTCGTGAACTGTTCAGTAGGAAGTTCGTTTGTGTTCGTTCGTTTATTAAACAAATGAACACGAACAAGAAAATTCGTTTGCTTAGTTAAATGACCGAACATGAACATAGGTCGTGCTCGTTCATTTATGTTCGTGAACGTTCGGTAACATGTTCGTTTGTGTTCAATAGTTCATTAATGTTTTTAGTTTTTATATTTTCTTTAAATACTTCAAAATCCTAACAAATAAAATTATTAATAAGTGTCAGTGTATTATATATTCTGCTCATGAACGCTAGTTTGTGTTCGTTTGTTTCCATTTGTGTTTATAAACATTAGTTTGTGTTCATCAATGTTCGTTTGTGTTCTTGCCTAAAATTAACAAACAAAAACGAACAAGTTCATTTCCTTAACAAACGAACACAAACATAAAATCTCGTTCGTTAAGTGTTCATGAACAGTTCGTAAATATATATATATTTCTTAACAAACGAACACGAACAAGGTCTAATACGTGTTCGTTCGGTTTGTTTACCGCCCTACCCAAAGTTGAACAAAGTCATTGCCAAACTTGTGGTTGAAAACACCTAGGTGAATGTCAATTTAAACATTACGGGGCTGTTTGGTAGCCTCTGAATGGTCATTAAGAGGCTAACTCTTAATAGAACCATTAAGAATTTTACCAATGAGAAGGTAGAAGAATGTGACATGTGATGATTTACCATTCAGAGGTTACCTCTTAACCATTCAGACTTGAGGTTACCTCTTATTTATTCAGAGGTTTTTAACCATTAAGAGGTAGCATCTGAATGGTCATTAAGAGGCTACCAAACAGCCCCTACGTTTGTTTCAAGTTGGGAATCCGGGCCACCCAATTTCCCAATGTAAAATTTCAACGAATTTATGTTTCTATTTACATATTTGATGAAAAGACATCTATGCGATCCCAAATCAAAAAATATTTTAACTTCAATGATACAATCAATAGATAAAATATATATATTTTTTTTTTTTACAAAACTAACAAAAGTAACACCAATAAATTAAAGGAATATTAGATTTTAATAGTCCTAACTATTCGTCATTTTCCGTCAACAGTTCCAACTTAAAAAATAACCACTAGGAGTCCCAACTATTATTATATTGGTCTCCAATGAACACTGCCTAACAGAACCCTTAACGTTGTTAGTCTCCGATCGATGGAAAACCGTTTTTGGCCAGAAAACTAAAGTTCCGATCTAAGATTATAAAGAGTTTTGGGACGAAAATGTTGAGTTTTCCGGCCAAAAATGAGTTTTTCGACGACTTCAATAATTGGGGATTTTACTAAAAAATGTTTCTAAATGTCCGTAATAAGGTTACAAAGAGATTTGGGACGAAAACGTTTTTCCGGCCCTGGAGACTAACGACGTTAAGGTTCTGTTAGTCAGAGTCCATTTGAGACTAATATGTTAATAGTTGGGATTGCCAGTGGTTATTTTTTAAGTTAGAATTGTTGGCGGCCGAACAAATAGTTGAGATTATTAAAATCTAATATTCCTAAATTTAACCAAATTAGAAAAATAACAACTAAAATAAGTAGTAGTCACTTCATATTTTTTTACAACAAGTCGGTAACACAATTCACTTAAAAATGATTAAAAGGGTGGTCGTATCCACTAAACGGTTCGGATAACTTGTCCACTCATAAAGTTACATCTCTCTCTACCAATCCAATGTACAGAAGTTAGAAGCCGGGCATGTGGCTAGGGGTTATTTCAAATATTTTTATGGACAACTCTATCCAAAATGAGTTGTAATTAGTTTACACTGTTATTTATTTATCAAAGAATTGATCTAAATGGGCTAAGTTTACTCCCGAGTAAAGAAATGCAAAATCGATGTATTACAGCCGTTTGAAATATTGTGTATGGGCATGGCTTTTATATTCGGTTATATGAAAACTAAATTATAAAGTTTAGCTCAGAAGCAAAAGTCTTGCCGGAGCAGTTTAACTCTGATACCATAAAAGAAATCAAGACACTGCAAGGTTTCATCATTTCTCATTATTTACAATCTATATAGGCAACCTACATACAACTAATCTCTTAAGTAACTTCAACTAACATAAGTGCCTCTATACAAATACTCTATATATACATACACTCTAATAAATTGAACAAAAAAATGTTAACGATTAATGTGACAACTAGCATTTTCAGGTTCTTATCGTTAACTCACTTTATTAAATCTTTACGATTTGCTACCACATACGTACTTGCATACACCTTATACATGTAGGTTATGACACGCGGACATAAGCTAACATAAACTAGTGAGACTAGTTTCGTCAACTCGGAAGTTAAATACTAACTTTCTATGCAAGTTATACATATTGAAACTTGAAGGACTTAATGTGTAATTAATGGAAACAACACACAAATTCAGAACTCCCAACTCCCCCATTCAGAAACTCGGAACCCCCCCTCCCACATCTAAATTCGTAATACCTTATACCTTTTACAAACACGTTTTCATAATATCTAATTACAAACAACTTTTGCGCAGATTTTTAGGTCAACTTGTATTGACTGTAACCTTATAAAAAACATAACGGAAACGTGTGGTTCTTGAGACTAAAACAAAGTTCAATGAAATTTCTTTCAAGCCCAACTAGATTCATAATTTTCCGGCAAGTTTAGGTCAGTTAAACGATTAAAACGAAAACATTGGTAGAGGCTGCGTTTTTCTACAGAAGTTGCAGCCTGTTACGAAAGTCATAACTTGGTCTATGGTGGAGTTAACACTTGAAATTTTTATAGTAGGTATTCTTATTAGGTTACACAACTTTCCAACTGGAATGTCGTCAACGGATTGACGAGGATTTTTCTATAAAATAAACCGTAAACTGTCGACAGAATGTGACGAATTGTGCTTTATGTATTAAATAATTTTTGGTGATTTTTCTGTGAACAATTAGACCTTGTGAAAATTATACAAACCTTTTAAGACTTAATGACACGTCTCGTAAATTATTTGTAATTTTTATAGCTCGTTTACTATTTTAATCGAAAATCACAAAAACAGCTCAACAACAGACGTTGAGCTGAAACCGCTGAAACTTGATGTTTATGTATATAAGTGCAATTGCTTATTAGTATGAGGTGTTAATTGTTACTTGACGTCAAATCGAATATCAGTGAACGCATTACATGTATTGAGTTGTACACATACACGTGTATGCATATTATGTGGTAGTATACATGTAGAATTTACGTGACTTATGCGCATAGTAACTAACACCAAAATGGTAACAATATTAGGACGTGGTTGACCACACTTACCTCTAGTCACTAAATTCTAGCCGAGCAAATCGAAGGTGAGTTCACTACTTTACTAAAAGCATGCAATCCCTGGTTTTGGGATTACACTATCCCTGGTTTGGGACTACACTTATATTCCTGGATTGGAATATGGCAAATTAAATACTTTAGTTTAATTTCATGTCTGTAGTGGACTAAACGAAACATCTATCTTGAAAGTCCCTACTCTTTATGCCGATCAGTTGTCGGGTTGGCAAACGGGGTATTAGTTAATAGCGCTATTAGTTTTGACAAACCTCACACCGTGCAGGGAGCCAGGCGTGAACTTTTGACCTTAACTATTGCATCAATGCAGATACACATTGATGTGGAGGGCACAATAACTTACTACGCTAGTATTCGGTATCACATGTTTAGTTGCTTAACAGTGGGTTAGCTACCCATGACATGCCTTTAAAACATTGTATTTAGAACTTACTTTTCATTCAACTAAAACTGTGAACTCGCCAACTTTACGCTGATACACTTTAGCATGCTTTGTAGGTTGTTAGGTACAACACACATGGGAATGGACAACTTGGAGAGTGTCACGGTGTTAATGAACTGTTTTCATTATTTATGCTAAACAATTGTGGTTTTCCATTATGTCGGATTTTATACTTTTGCTTCCGCTGATAAATTAAACTTACGTTTTTTTAACTTTAAAACTGACATCGCTATTCTTGTTGAATGTGGTAGTTAAACATTTTACAATAACTATGAAATGGTTCAACATGATTAGTGGCTTGATTCTGGTGTGTCACGCGCCTTGCAGTGAAACCCTGCAAGTGAAATTTGAGGGAGCGACAATTAATCGGTGCTATGTAGAGGTGTACAAAAATACTGGTTTGGGCCTGGCGACCCAGAAACCAGCTCTGCCCCGATCCGGTAAAAACTAGTTTAGCCCAAACCAGTATTGGTCCAACCCGACCGGTGGTTTAGTACAGGTTCATGGTTTTTGTGTTGAGAATCAGTTCCAACCCGAATCGGTTTGAACCCACCTAAAAAAAACTAATAAAAAGCCGATAAAGAAAAGCTATGTTTGAACGCTAAACCGGTTTCAACCCGATCCATATCGATTTGGGTGGGTTGGTTTTTTCAACCCAAAAACCTGTTCTTAACCCAAACGAGTTTGGGTCAAACCACTTTGAGATCAAACTAAAAACAATGGGCTGGTTTACAAATCGAATACTTTGAGCTTAAACCAGGTTTTGTACACCTCTAGAGAATAAGATGATATAGAGGGTGAGATGTGAATGTTATAATTACTAACTACCGTCTAGTTATTGGAGAGCAAAAGTCACAACTCCACTAGCTTGCCGCCTAGCCCATAACTCTAAACTGATTACATATAATAAAGCTAGACGTCTAATATAATGGCCTTTGAAAATAAAGCTAGACGTGTAATTTTATAATGGCCTTTGAAATGAGTTTAGCACTTTAGTGTTCATTGTATATATATATATTTTTTTTTCTAGAGCTAAAATCTTGTAAGATCTCTTGGTGATCTTCAAAGATTATTATGAAGTATCTTTACTATAAAGAAATGGTCCCAGAATCTTTCAACTATCTTTACTATACACTAGACATTCAGTCAAATGGTTTCTAGTTGGGGTGGGTTGATTTTATCTACTATTATATTAGATTGTGGGTTACCCACATCCATCTATATATAACACACCCATCTTTCTGGACACTCAAAACAAATACAACCTTCTCTCATCAATTCAAACATAAAACACATTCAAAACACACACAGATGAATGCACTAAAAGCTCTATCATCTCTTCATTGTGAATTGAAGATTATAAATGCTAGAAACATCCAACTGGCTAACTCTAGTGGCTGCTTGTTTGTTAGATGCTATCTTTCGGCTGGAAACAACAAAAGGGTACGCGTGGATAGCCGAGAAGTTTCTTTAAACGGAGACTTATCTTGGAACGAATCGTTCTCCTTGGATTGCCAAGGGACTAAGCAATCAATGGACATGATCACTCACGGAACAATTGTTTTAGAGCTTCGTTGGAGGAGCAATTCGATTGCCTTGTTTGGACGGTCGCAACTTGTGGGAAGAGCCGAGGTGTCTTGGAGAGACGTTTTTGAGTCACCAAACATGGAAATGAAGAGATGGGTGATGATGGAAACGAAGAAAAAAGGCGTCAAAGCGCCTTCGGTTTGTGTAGATATGAAGATTGAAGTCCCTTCTAGTGAAGGTATGGTTGCAAGAAAAATGAATAAATGGAATGAGAGTTGTGGGTGCTGCCATGGTGATTGTTGTAACAATACATATATTGACAGTGAGTTTTTTCTCATAGGAGCCGCTTTGGATGCATTTTAGAAATATCAAGAGTGTAAACATTAGGAAATAGAAAGGAATCAAGAGAAATATTCACAAGAAGAGATTGTAGTTAGTTAATGTACAAGAAATGTGAAAATTTCAACCTATTTATCATCTACAAACTAGTCTATGACATTTTTGTTTTTATATCTTTAGGTGGACTTTGCATATGACTATGACTATCTAATGTTGTGTATCATGTTATACAAAGATACAAAAAAAAAAAAAAAAAAAAAAAAAAAAATTACTAAAAGGTTCTTCAAGGTGGATGAACTCAGGTATTGAACAATTGAACAAATACACTAATCATACCATCTGTTGGTTCTCAGGGCCATCAGTAGAACAAATAAATTGTAAGAAATCATCAAGCAAGAGATATACATTAGGATTGGTGAATTGAACAAGTATCAGAAGCAAAAGATAAGTTTACGGGATGCATGTAATTCTTAGGGTGGGGGTATGGTTTCGGGGACTTATTCGGGGAAGTGGAGTCACTGATCGGTGATCACACCGTGGTGATTGAGTTAGGGTGTTTGAGTAGGAGATAGGGAGAGAAATTAGTGAATTGTCACCGAAGGTTGAGAAGAGTGATGGAGGAGAGAGAGAGAGAGGAGAGAGGAGAGAACAACCAATCAAAATTTTTTATTTTTTAATTGAGTGGGTGTTTAAATCATACCTAGTGTTTGAGTAAAAAATGGGGAGTGAAATAGGAAGTTGACATTACATAATATTGTTGGGTATAGAATCACTCAAACACCCTAGAGTGATTAACCATACCCCCACCTAGGGCTGCAAACGAACCGAACAAACACGAACAAAACCTTGTTCGTGTTCGTTTGTTAAGAAATATATGTGTTCGCGAACCGTTCACGAACACTTATCGAACGAGATTTTATGTTCGTGTTCGTTTGTTAAGGAAATGAACTTGTTCGTGTTCGTTTGTGTTTGTTTGTTAATTTTAGGCAATGAACGTTGACGAACACAAATGAGCACAAACTAATGTTTATGAACACAAATGGAAACAAATGAACACAAACAATCGTTCTTGAACAGAATATATAATATACTGACACTTATTAGATATTTAATTTTTTTTGGAATTTTGAAGTATTTAAATAAATATAAAAACTAAAAACACTAATGAACTATCGAACATAAACGAACACGTTACCGAACGTTCACGAACATAAACGAACGAACACGACCTCTGTTCATGTTTGTTCATTTAACTAAACGAACGAAATTTGTTGTTCGTGTTCGTTTGTTTAATAAACGAACGAACACAAACGAACTTCCCGCCGAACAGTTCACGAATTGTTCACCGAACGTTTGGTTCGTTTACAGCCCTACCCCCACCCTAAATGACACTAAATCAAAAAAGATACGAAAAGTAATAAAAAGTAATAGCAGATTGATAAAGAAATAACAAAGATAATAAAAGTAACATAGATCAAATTAGAAAGATAACAAAAGTGTGAAATTAATAAATAAAATAGATAAAAAAAGGTACCATAGAACAAATAAATATACAAAATAATTCACCTCGTATCCACTTACGGATTCGGATAACTTAAAACTATCTACACACCCCATAAAGTTGATTTTTATCCTATATGCAAACCCTGCAGTGTCGAGCTGTGGCAAAAGCGCGACGTTTTGGTCCGGTTGGCAAAAGCGCGACGTTTTGGTCCGGTCAACCAGACAAAGACTGACGGGTGTCTGATGGGTTTGTTGACTGGACCAAAACGCTTAGCTTTGGCCGCGTTTTGGTCCTGTCAACCAGACACCCGGTCAGTCTTTTGTCTGGTTGACAGGACCAAAACGCGGCCAAAGCTCGGTGTTTTGTTCCGATCAACAGACCCGTCAGACACCCGTCAGTCTTTGTCTGGCTTACCGGACCAAAACGCCGCGCTTTAGCCACAACTCAACACTGCAGGGTGTGCATATAAGACAAAAAACCCCTTTTTGGTGTGCATATAGACACATTAGTGTGCCAATAGGTACACCCTTATTTAATTATTTCGTAACCCATTCACAAATTACCACCATCATTACAAGAAAAATATTGTCTCAATCTCCTGCAGTTCGGCTTTCAACGTCCATGCTACAAATACTAAATAAAGATGAAAAACTTAGAACATAAATAGGTGTATAAGAAAATCTTTATAGACTTACAATTTTGCTTATTTATTTGTGAATTAATTATAATTTAATTTTTTACAGATTTAATATTTTCATTTCAAAAACTTATTAACAGACTTGTACATTTTATATTTCACATTGCGTAACCGGTATGAAATACGAATACTTAAACTAGTTAAAAGTTAAAACACATTAAAGATTCACAATTATTGCAATGTTCTTAATTCAATCACTTTAGACAAATAACAAGAAACAAAAGGAGTACTTGAGCATAAGAAATAAGAGAGATAATAAACATAACAGAGAAAATAAATAAAAGCGATAACCTAAGTAAAAGACAAACTAAATGACACTAAATCAAAAAAGATACGAAAAGTAATAAAAAGTAATAAGTAAAAGAGAAACTAAATGACACTAAATCAAAAAAGATACGAAAAGTAATTGCAGATATAGTTCAGATTGACAAAGAAATAACAAAGATCAAATTAGAAAGAACCAAAGTGGTATAGATGAAATTAATAAATAAAATAGATAAAAAAAAAAGGTACCATAGACCAAATAAATATACAAAATAATTCACCTAGTATCCACTTACGGATTCGGATAACTTCGACAGTCATAAAGTTACACACAGCTACCAATCCAGTGTAAAGAAACGGGTCATGTGGCCACGGTTTATTTCAAATATCATTATGGATGTCTCTTATCTAAAATGAGTTGTAATTAACTTTTCGTGGGTGCCTTTATATGTGAATATATAATTCTTAGAAACCGTACAAAAAGTGTCAAGGATTAACATGAGCTAATCTGGCTATACGCGTTGTGGGTTTGCGTCTCACGCAACTCACCATGGGGCGTCAAATACCACGCCATCTAGTAATTGGGGGCGCCATTACACTATAGTTTTTTTAACGATAACTTTCTTGTATTAGGCCACCTTACTCCTCAAATTGGAGGAGCCCCGTTACTCCACTCCGGCCAGACTATGTTGTCTTGACCGGACCCACGCTGGCTTCAGAGTTTGGCGTAAGCGTTCCCCCCGTGAAACCATACCGCTGGCTGCCACTTGACTGTCGTTGTGCCACCACAAGAGTAGAACTCTCTAGCGTAACACACAGTTGGACGAAAAACCCGAGTGGACTCAAGATAGAGCCTGGCACCTATGCAATGAGGCTAGTATCTATATATTATTGTCTAATCCACCAAAGTGAAATGAGTGAAGATTGAACTTGGGTCTTCATTTAGATAACCCAAGCCTCTCTACCACTAGGCCACAAATAGTGAATGGTTACATTACACTATAGTTATTGGGTGGTTCCCATATATATTCATAATCAATTAAATTATATATCTTTCCACTCATAACCACTAAAAATATGATTTAGCGGATGAATATAGGGGATGAATATATAATGAAACCCCAAATATGAAGTTTACTTTAGTTTTTCACAACTGGGGTATGAGATATGGGTATGGGGACTCCGATGTATGAATGAAAATAAACAAAGTTTCACATTTTCCTATAATTTGAATATGGGGAAGCGGATATTGACTCCATTGTGAGTGCTTATTATTGTGAATACTCACAATGGCAATTTCGTGTTGTGTATCGAGAGTAGAGATGAGATTGATTGATTCATTCGATTAAAAAACATATAAATAGCCAATGAGAATTTCTTAGCGAAGAAGGTCCAGTCCATTCGATTGGCTTCGATTTCAAGATCAACTAAAGAACTTACATGATGATCTGTAGTTACAAAAATAGGGTACTAGTTATCTTCGATGTTGTTGCTCATGGTATTATAGCCTAGTGGCATCTTTGGGGTGGGATAAGGCTTATGACCATTAGGTCATGGGTTCGATTCCCACAAGGGGAGTTTTTTTCCCAGATTTATTGGGTTTACTCTTGAATTGGTGTATAGGCATTATTGCCTAATGGAGATGGACATGATCGGGTAGTTCCGCTCGTGAGATGACGATACTACAGTTATCCGTCAGTAATTCAAATTTCTTCGATGTTGTTGGGAATAGTAAAAAAGTTTTTCTTTTCTTTTGGGAAAGTTATTTGGGTTGTTAATATGAAAGCAAACAAGGTCATTAGAGACCGAAACAATATTAAATAAAGTTTATGGACTAAATCCACAATTGGCTCAAAACCACATAGACCATCAATGGAATTATAACAACCCTCCAAAATATTTCTGACACCCTAATATATCTAAAATGTCCCTATATGTCTTAAAACATACCCCGTATGCGAAAACCCGGGCCCTAAATACCATATATAATTAAAAATAAAATAAAAACAAGATCCAATCCTCGCTCGCGGGCCGCGAACGAGTTGGTGGTGATCTACGCGGGCCGCGGCAACTCATAGCCAGGGCGAGCCCCCAGGCCGCCACGTGGCAGCCTCGTGTCAAGCCTAGTGGCCGAATCAGCACAGCTAGGGCCTACCCTGTGTGGTCTACGCGGGACGCGAGGGCCCCTATTTCAGCCCTATAAATTGAGTCGAGAGGCCTTCAGTCCAAATCGTTCAGTCTTTTCTTTCTCTCTCGAAATTCTGCATAGTAAACATAATTTTCGGGCATAATACCCCCCAAATAACGAAGTTCTTCCTCGTTGTAAGTATCATAACCCCCGGTTACGTATTAGATACGCTGCCTGATTGATCCAGGGTTCCGTAACGGCTGTCGAGGTTCTGCCCGACATAGTCGTTGGAATGCCATCTCGGGGAGGGTATTACTAATGTAAATATTGGGTTATTATACTAACGCGTGTGCATTTGTGTAATTAATAGATAATCACCAGGAAATCCTAAAGGAAAACCCTAAGACAGCAATGTGAGTAATCTCCTTTTTGTAAACCTTTTTACAAACTATTTTACAAAACCTTAATTATTTTACAATGTGATTGATTGAGTCTTTGTAATTCTTCAATTACTACCGGTATGTTGGGGTTTTGTATACAAAATGTGGAACACGTTACCATTGGACAACGAGATAGCCAATGTGTAATATGACCCACCAGTCAGGATTGACAATACTGAATGAGTAGTTGTGTAGATATAAACATTGTAATCGCTCTCAATACTGTTAAAGGATAAAACTCTTCTTTATTAAACTGGGATTCACTCACCAGTATTTTCCACTGACAAAATGTTTTAAACACGTTTCAGGTAGCAAAATGTGAAAGCCAAATAGAAGCCAGCTGGACAGCACTGAAGGCTTGGAAAAGTGGCTAAAAAGTTACCTAAATAAAGAGATGTTTTTATTAAATAAAATAGGGGTTATCCCTATAAAAATGTGTGTACTGAAAACTTGGGAATTTCCCACGTGTTTAATATTATAAAAGTGTGGTATTTTACTCTGATAAAATATTTCCTAACTACGGTCCTGATGTAATTTCCGCTGCCAAAATGATAAACACCGATACCACTAAAACTGGCAGCAGCCGCCCGTTCCCGGGTAATTAAGGGACGGGGGTTGCGACAGAAGGTGGTATCAGAGCTAAGCCACTAATTCAGCCACATAAGTGTTCTGCTGACACCAATATATTATTCAAAATGTTAGGAAATTATTTACAGAACTACGTGCATATTTGTATTTTATCGTTGTGTGTTATTTGACTATTTGTTAGTTTACAGTATGAGCGACCAAGGACCTTCCGACGCCTACCGTCAGTTGTCCAGCTCACCTAGGGACGAAGGTACCTCTTCACAGCCTACCCTCTCAGGGTATTCAGCTGATAATGAAGATGGGATATTCGTGTTCAAGGCTCAATCTGAAGAGCCATTCCCTCCTAAGAAGAAAGGATGGTTCAGCAGAGGTGCGCATGAACGTAGGAAGATGATGAAAAAGTTACAACAACAGCGAGTTTTAGCAGCCGCTAAGAGAGAAACAGATACTCACTCCCAAGATATGCTCAATAGGAGTCTAGCAAATTTTCATATTCTAGCAACTACAGCTGCAGACCCTAATTTAGAGCAACTCATAGCACCCCAACCATTACCTTTGTTTCCCACACAACCAATGGAGATTGAAGTCAACTCGGAAAACCAAATCCCAGCACCAGCTTTTGACCCGACTGAGATACCTAGAGTACCAGCACCCAATCCCTTAGACCCAGACTACGACCCGTGGTTTGACGACCATAGGGACTACCAGCAACGCTACCCAATACCAGAGGAAACCATGCCAAACCTAGCTGCTTACCCAGGTCTGGACCCTCTAGATCCCTATTATGATAATGATGAATACATTAGGGAAATTCTAGAGAATCCATATCCTCAGGAAGAACCAATGCCACAGTACCCAGATCCAATACCAGCACCTGCACAACCCATGAGCACTGAAAATTTGCAAGAACTCCAAACCTTTGGTGAGGAGATTTTAGAAGAAAGCGAAAGGATGAGACAAATAGGGGAACGACTCGTCTGGAAATATGATGAGCGTAATATGAACTTTTGGATGAACCCCTACCATTAGTAATAATAATAATAATAATATAAATATATATATATATATATATATATATATATATATATATATATATATATATATATAATATGTGTGTGTGTTTGAAAAAAAAATGATAATATATATATTGTAGTATAGACCACCTCGTGGTTAGTGATACATACTAGTATTGTATTTTTATTTCCAGTTGTCCTTGTAATAAATATAGATGCATACTATAAGATATAGTAAGTCGCAATGCTCGACGATTTTGGATCAACATGCTTGTTGTGTGATTATTGCATTGAATATTTTATTAATATTTGGTAATTGTTTAAAATCCAGATGGCCGACACAGCAAATCCAGAAAACCAGAATAATGAAAATCAAATAAATAATAGTGAAATTCGACACCTTGTAACTCAAGGAATTAAAGATGCCATGCTAGCTATTATCCAAAATGTTAGGGATGTGGAAAATAATGATAAAAGTGGTAATGGAAGTAAACGAACCCATATAGAACCTAGTCACAGCGTGCACACTGGACCCATACTTCAAGTGCCCATTCCCAAAAGAAGAAGAACCATGTCTTATGGTTGTTCTTACAAAGAATTCTGGTCCTGTAAACCAATAGAATTCTCGGGCAATGAAGGGGCCATTGCAGCTCTACGCTGGATAGAAAAGACTGAGGCAGTCTTAAAAATAAGAAAGTGCGCAGAAGAAGATAAGATAATGTTTGCCTCCAATTTGTTTAAGAACTCATCCCTAGAATGGTGGAACACTATCCTCCAGTCTAGGGGAAGTGACAGGATTTACAATATGGAATGGGAGGAATTTAAAAATATGGTAGAAAGGAAATTCTGCCCTCCCAATGAAAAAGAACAGATAGCAAACAAGTTCTTAAACCTTAGAATGACTAGAGTGGATAGTAAGGGGTACACTACTTTATTCTTTGAATATGCTATAATAGTGCCAACCCTTGCATCACCTGAACCAGTATTAATCTCCCGCTACATCTGGGGATTAATCAGTGAGATAAGGCATGTAGTCAAGGTAGCTAGACCTCAAACTATAGAAGAAGCCGTAGAACTAGCAAACACCTTGACTGATGAATTAGTGCGTACACGAGAAGATGACCAGAGGAAAAACCTAGCTCAAAAGCTTACCCAAGAATTCCGTTCTGGAAATTCCAACCGTGGGAAAAATATAGGTTCTACTTCTACACCCTATTGCAAGTATTGCAAAAGGAAGCATTCTGGAAGATGCTCCATATACTGTAACTTCTGCAAAATATCTGGACACAAGGAAGAAGACTGCAGGAAGAAACCTAACAATAGGATATGCTACAAATGTGGAGAACAAGGTCATATCAAGCCAAACTGTCCGAAACTAGCTCCAGCTGTAACAACTCTCATCAAAAGTTATATTTATTTAATTAAATTGTTTAATAGGAAACCCTAATTGAGACACCCAAGTGATTCTACACAAACCCTAAAATTTTCAGAATTTTCAGAATCAGGATTAGGGCCCCTAAAACTCAGGGGGGGGGGGGGGTAAAACCCTCGTTACGATTATCTAAATAACTCTCTGTCAAAATTGAATTTCACAAAACTGTCGACTCAGCAAGCCTACCCATGCACGTAGCTACTCTATAAAAATAGGTTGGCAGTCGCGTAGCGCGACTGCTAGAGGGGTACCCAGTCGCGCTACGCGACTGGGTCAAATTTTCAGTATAAATAGGTTGGTTTGGGACTTGAATTCTGGTACTGAAACGACGGAAAAATTCGAAGTATACACTAAGTTATAGCAGAAACACTCTCAAAACACACACGATCACTAATTGCTGCCGCAATTCAGGGTAATAACTCGATCGCTGCTACGATTCAATGTCCGATCGATTAAACTATCCAATGGATGTTTAAGTGCTGCCCACATTAGGGTTTATGCTTTGTCATTCGTCGTTAAATCGATGGATGTTTAAGTATCGCACTTTGTCATTCGTTGTGAAGGTTTCAATCTCGTGAGTTATCGTAAATGCTGTATTAAGTTACTAACCTAATTTGTGTGCTGATTATTTAATTTAGGTTATCAAGGCTAATCAGTAAACTAAGCTCTGTTAAATCTGCAATGTGAGTCATTCTCTTTTTATCAAATTACTTTTGAAATCACGTTTATTTTCAAAGGTTATAATTACAGTGATTAAGTATATGTAATCACCAAGTTACAGCCGGTATGTGGGGTTTTGTATACATTACTTGATAATCTTCACCATTGGACAACGAGTTAGCCAAGGGGTGATATGACCATAGTCACAGACACCATTGGACGAATGGGCCAATGGGTCGAGTGACAATTACTGTGGGTAGTTGGTTTGAAATCTGAAACATTGTAATCTCTCTTAATACTGTAAATTATAACAAATGTGTCGTTTTATTAAATAGAATGATTCACTCAGTATTTCCCGCTGACAAAACCTTTTTCAAACATGTTTCAGGTAATCTGTTGTGATCCAGGAAAAGTGCCCTGAAGCACTATCAGCTTAAGAAAGTGGCCCAGTATAAAATAAAGAAACATGTTTTGTAAAATAAAAGATTTCTTCGTGAAATCTCAAGATGGTAAATTATCGGGTTTTATCCCAAATTGTGAAATAAAATAATCGGGAAATATTCCAGTTTTTACATTGATCCTGAAGAAACTTCCGCTGTTAAACTCACTTAATTAAAATACCACGGGATTTCTGTCCCGTGGCTCCTGAATCAGGTCAAACCGGGTCGGGGGCCGTGACACCAGCCATGAACAACAAGACTACTAAAAATGCTAGGGCATTTGTTCTGACTGCAGAAGAAGCCAAGATGATTCCGGACGTAATCGCCGGTACGTTTTTAGTTAATGATGTTTTTGCTAAGCTATTATTTGACTCTGGTGCAAACCAAAGTTTTATTAATACTTCATTTTGCAAACTTATCAATCGACCATTAACTAAACACCCACAAGAATGTCTCATAGAAACAGCCAACGGGGAAACCATTAAGATTTCTGAAATCTTGCAGGGAGCAAGAATAGAATTTTTAAATCACAAATTTATTGCAAACCTTTACCCAATGAATCTGGCAGGATTTGATGTCGTATTAGGAATGGATTGGTTAATAGCCAATAAAGCCAGTATTTTATGTGATTAAAAGTCAATCCAAGTAAATTCACCAAGGGGTGACAAGATCACAATTAAAGGAGATAAACCCTCTAGATCCACGAAATTCATCTTTGTAATGAAAACAGCCAGTTATGTAAGAAAAGGATCATTAGTATATTTGATTTCTATAATCATTAATACTAAAGGAAAAGAACTGAAAGATATTCTAGTAGTATCCCGATTTTCGGATATATTTCCAGAAGAATTACCAGGGCTACTGCCAGACAGGGAAGTCGAATTCAGAATCCACCTGCTACCAGGAACAACACCAATTGCCAAAGCACCTTACCGTTTGGCACCCGCAGAAATGCAGGAACTGAAGAAACAGTTAGACGAATTGTTGGAAAAAGGATTTATACAGCCAAGCTCATCACCATGGGGAGCACCGATCTTATTCGTCAAAAAGAAGGACAGATCAATGTTTATGTGCATTGATTACCGTGAATTGAACAAAGTCACGATTAAAAATCGGTATCCATTACCGAGAATCGATGATTTATTTGATCAATTGCAAGGAGCTCGATTCTTTTCTAAGATCGATTTACGATCAGGATATCATCAATTAAAGGTACAGGAAGAGGACATTCCTAAGACCGCTTTTAGAACCAGGTATGGCCATTATGAATTTACTGTCATGCCATTTGGTTTAACCAATGCCCCAGCCGCATTCATGGACATGATGAACCGAATATGTAAGCCATATTTGGATAAATTTATAATTGTCTTTATAGATGATATTCTCATTTACTCTAAAAGCAAAGAGGAACATGCAGCACATCTGCACGCACTTCTAAGTCTATTAAGGAAAGAAAAGCTTTACGCAAAGTTTTTGAAGTGCGAGTTTTGGTTAGAACAGGTACAGTTTCTTGGACATCTAGTAAATCATGAAGGAATTCATGTGGATCCCACAAAGATCGAGGCGATTACTAAATGGAAAACCCCTAAGTCACCAACCGAGGTTAGAAGTTTCTTAGGATTGGTCGATTATTATAGAAGATTTATTCGAGATTTTTCTAGGATAGCCATTCCCTTAACTAAGTTAACTTGTAAATCTGTTAAGTTTGAATGGGGACCAAAACAAGAAGAAGTCTTTAGAATCCTTAAGAAAGATTGACCAATGCACCCATATTAGCGTTACCAGAGGGAACTGAAGACTTTGTAGTCTATTGTGATGCTTCTAAGTTAGGTTATGGATGTGTGTTGATGCAACGTCAAAAGGTTATAGCTTACGCCTCTAGACAACTTAAGAATCATGAAGAGAATTATTCAACCCATGATATAGAATTAGGAGCTATAATTTTTGCCCTGAAAATTTGGAGACATTACCTTTATGGTAGTAAGTTTACCATTTTCACTGATCATAAGAGTTTAAGGTATGTTTTCGGGCAAAAGAAATTGAATATGAGACAAAGAAGCTGGATAGAGATACTTAGTGATTATGATTGTGATATCCAGTATCATGCAGGAAAGGTAAACGTAGTAGCCGATGCTTTAAGTCGAAAGTATCACGAAAAACCAAAAAGAGTACGTTCTCTTAAATTAAATCTGCAAGTAGATTTAAATGAACAAATTAGAGAGGCACAAGAATCGGTAATCAAGGATGATACTGAAAAGTTGAAAGGAATGATTAAGGAACTAGAACAAGGAACAGGTGGAATTTGGAGATTCCATAAGAAAAGAATGTGGATACCTAAATTAGGAAACCTACGCCATCGTATATTCGAAGAAGCCCATAAGTCTAAGTATACGATGCATCCTGGAAATGATAAGATGTATCAAGACTTAAGAAATAATTTCTGGTGGATAGGAATGAAAAAGGATATAGCAGCCTATATTTCTAAGTGTTTAACCTGTTCATAAGTTAAGGCTGAACATCAGAAACCCTCAGGTTTATTGCAACAGTTAGAAATGCCAGTTTGGAAATGGGAATTGATAACAATGGACTTTGTTACCAAATTACCCAAGACAAGAAAAGGTAATGTGTAACACCCCGTGTTTCGAAAGTCAAAGTCAAATTCAAGATTGAAGTCAAAGGAAGAAAAGATTGCTAATTGCGATCTGTCACTCCTTGCTCAACTCCTGTTTTGACATATTTGACTTGTAGATAGTCTATTTATTTTATCGCATTAGTTGTATTATGTGGAGTACTTGTTAATAATCGAGGTTTAATCGTTATTTATCGTGTGTTTTATCACTTTATCGCTTATCGCATCGCAATCGCATTCGCAACTCGAATTATGCGTTATGGATATTGTGTTACGTGTGTGTGCCTCTTATGTATTACTTGTGCATGTTTATTTATTTTTATGTTAAGGTGATTAATTGAAACGCAATCGCAACTCTATCGCAATCGAATCGCCCACGCTAAACGCAAGTAAATTGTAGTGATTGTATGTTAGATATAGTAGTTATGTTAATTGGGTAACTAATGGGTAATACTATCGCATCGCTCGCTCGGATCGCATCGCAACGCTCAACACGCGAATCGAAACGACAAAACTCATCGCACCGGACTCAAGGATCGAGTGGCCAACCGATCGAGTGGCCATCCGATCGGATTGCCATCCGATCGGGTTGCCATCCGATCGAGTTGTCACCCAATCGGGCAGCCACCCGATCGACCAGCCACTTTCCCCACTTTCCTTTTTGGGAAACCCTATAAATACCCTTCATATGTCACATCACTTGATGTGACACCTCTCACTCGACTCAGCTCGCTCCAGCCACTCTTTCTCTCGATTTCTCGTGATTCTTGTAAGTTTTCAACCTAAATCTTGTACTTTCTTGATCTACACGCGTTAGTATAATAACCCAATATTTACATTACTTGGTGTTATTCTCGTTATCAAACTTTCCGGTTTTTCGTTGTCATTGATACATATGAAGTGTCTAGAACGGTTTATTTTTAGGCTTGTAGTGACGTTCGGGTAATATATATAGTTTTTGTGTCAAAGTTGTCCGTTTCGTTGTAGAAGCATAAAGAATCGTCCGATGTCCGTCGTTATATTTGCGAATATTTGTGAGATTTTGGTCGTAGTGTAAGTGTATATTTTTGGTAAGTATTGTATGTATTATTTTAGTATGTATTCCTCGTACTAATACATACACATAATTATACACAAATTATACACCAAGTAGGGTATTTGAAGTGTATATAATTTTCCCCAAAAATTATATTGACTGTTATACTTATAATTTTACCCACTTTATTTAATAAAGGCAACTTTTAGTGTTTAAACAACTCTTGGATGGTTAAGACTTGCCCCTTGTCATTAGGGTTTGTCTAATCACTATTAAGGTTGTTAATCATGATTAAAGTCACTAATCGCGATTAACCATGCTAATCATCCCGTTAATCCCATTTTAATCGCGATTAAGATTTTAGAAAATTTCGCCATAATTTCCCCAAACTATGGCGTTTTTCCCATGTATTCAAAACGTGTTTAAAAATCATTTTTCAATTTCCAAATCATCATCAATTTACCAAGTTCATCAAACTTATTTTTCAAGTGAATAAATTCTACAATTTCACTTCACACTTCATGAGCCTTCATACATGTATTTTTTATAAAAGTTTTAATAAACTTTATGTTCATCTTTTTAATGAGTTCTTTTAAATACAACTTGATTATATATTTTTATACTTTTAAACCTCTAAAAATCCCAAGACTTTCAAGTATTAAAGTGTTAAGACTTTTTATGTGAAGTTTTTATAACCATTGATTATATCACTTGTTATATATAAAAATCAAGTTTACTAGTTCATTAAATCAAATTTCAAGTCTATTAAAGTCCATGATTCTTCAAGTATCAAAATTATATGTAAAGCTCATGAACCATGAAGATGATGATCTTTCAAGATTTAAACACCTACTTGTTTAAATCATATTTTTATGCCTAATATAGTAAGATCATCACTAATACAAAATACTACACTAAATAAATACCATGGTCATCATAAATCACATGCTTAATCAACCTACTTTAACCAAATCAAGATGCTCATACAACTCACTCAAAACTAATACACATAATAATCACATAATACTTCTTATTCAGTAAGTTGTTATGTTTTGGTTTAGGGTTTTAGGTGAATTTCTTCTTTGATTACAAGATGATCAACAAGTGCTTTATTAATCTACACATAATAACAAGCTTAAAAAGATGGTTAGTGAGAGCTTACAACTTTGCACAAGATTAGTATGAAGATTAGGAAGAAGTTAAGCTCCACACCAAGCTCTAAGGATGCTCCATATGATCTTGATGCTTAGAAGGTCTTATGTAGGCTTAATTTTAGTGAAAATAGGGTGATCTTGAAATGAAAATGGTGGGGTTATGTGGGGGAGTTTGAGCCGAGATGAAGAAGGAAGGAAAGAAGGGTGTTGGTGATTGATTTTGGAAAGAATGATATGTGGTAAGATGTATAGATATGGTATGATGAAGGTGAGATCATAATCTTTCAAGTAGTAAACCAAATCTTTCAATCCCATACCCTATTGTGAAGATTGTCAAGTGTAGGTTAAGGGGAAGTGGACCCCATGTTGACCGATTGGGAGGCGGGATGATTTTTTTTTTATAAATGTTACATTATAAAAGTTGTAAGTTTTAATAAAAGTTTAGGGGTTTAGGGGGTTTGATAAGTTCTTACTCCATAAGCGTTCCGACAATATTTTTGACACAAAAATGTGCTTAACTAGTTCACTAGGATGTTCATTTAGTTGTTTGGATAGCGAAAATATCGCTAACTAGTTCATCGGTGCGAAAACGACGAAGTTGTGCAAGTTATGCCGTAATACCAGAGACTTGTAATTCGGATATTCCATTAGCCTCCACAAGCCTAATTAAAGTGTATTATAATATTTATAAGCCCTACGGACATTAAAATGTTAATTTCTAGTGCCGCGGACATTCTGTTTCGGTTATATTTTGGCGCAGAACGGACAACGTGTAATTATGTGCATTTACCGGAACGTTAATGCGCTTTAGTGTTTAGTGTCCCTAATTAGGGATTTTTATTCGTATTTCATCTATAGAGTGCGTCCATGCCTTTCGTCGCTCGTTCAGACAGTTTTCGGAACTTGCTGGCATGAATAGTGTGCTCAGGTGAATAGTGCTTTCAGCATTTTGCCAACATATTAGGACATAGTTTGCGGTTTTCTCGCAACATGGTGATTGTGTTAATATTGTTTAGCATTTTTAACCATGTCTTATGATTGCTAGAACTTATACGACCTAATCATGCACTAATTAAATCGTAACGAGAGAAATTAAACGTTAAATCAAGTTTTAAGTTGTACGAATTTACCATTATTTTTGCCGGTTGTCACACCGATCCCGAACGAGGTGGAGATGGCGAAGCGGCAAAGGACATCGGAATCCGGTAGTTATAGCGCCGGCGGCTCGGACGCGAGATGTCACATAAACTTAAAAGATGACGCCGAGTTCGACGAAGAAGAATACGCCGTACATGAAGCGTAGCGTCCCCCGGGCCGGGACAAATCAAAGAAGGAGCGGGCGAAAGAGAAAGAAAAGCAAAAGGTCGACCCGAAGATGGACGAGTTTATGACCCAATTTAAAACGTACACCGAGGTCACGGCCCAAAAGGCGAGGGCGAAGGAGCGGGTCATCGAAGAAAAGTCACGCGTGGCGGGAGAAAAGATTCGATTGTCCGATGAAAAGATTCGACAAGGAATGAGAAATATTAACGATGGATGTCGATAGTTATCCCGAGCCGAAACGTTCGACTTTGCTAAAACTACAAAACGACATCATGAAGAAGCATCAAAGTGGTTGATTTTTTTTTAATTCATTAGGATTTTTTTTAAGTTTGTGCTTTTTTTAAGTTTATGTATTGTTTTTTAATATTAATGAAAATATTTTCTTAATTAATTTGTTAAATGTTAAAAATAGTGGAAGGTTAAAAAATAAAAAAGTGGTAGGGTAGGATTATCTAGGATCATCCTCCCATTTCCACTAAATTTGTGGGATGGACCATCCTCCCATGGATGGTGATGTGGAGATGACGTGGCGGATCATCATCCCTTGAAGGATCATCCCCATACCATGTAGCCTTACGATTGTTTCAAGTGTGGGAATACGGGCCACCCAATTTCTCAATGTAAAATTTCAACTAATTTATGTTTCTATTTACATATTTGCTGAAAAGACATCTATGCGATCCCAAATTGAAAAAAAATATTTTAACTTTAATATGAGATAAACAAATAACAACGATACAATAGATAAAATAATTTTTTTTTTGCAAAACTAACAAAAGTAACATCGATAAATTAAAGGAATTGTAAGAGATTGAGGGAATGTTTTTTTGTGCCTTCATTCCATAATTCTTCACAATTATATAATCGTTACATTGATTTGAGATTCCTGTAATTATGCCTCTTTGATTGTGCTAATTACAATAAATATAAATGTAATGCCACAAAATTCGAATTACTTAGTTGCCAGTATGTTAACGCGTTTAAAAGAAGGAAATGTAATAACTAGGTTATTAAACCTAGTTAAATGCCTAGCAAAACAAGAAAGGAAATGAAATTGGGTCAATTATGATTAAGTGACAAACATGAGGGGTTAGTTTTGAATGAGTGAAAAGATAAAATATAAAAATAAAATTAAAAACCCCACACCCACACCTGGGCGTATGTGGGTGTTCGACCAGAGAAGAGAAAGAAGGGGGAAACCCCTTCTCAAACCCTAATCGACCAAATTGGATGGATTCTGGCTGAAATCGAACTTGCATGAACAAGATTCTTGATTGTTCAACTATGTAAAACACATGGTAAGTGGTAATTTTGGATTTGATGATTTTTGTATGAATTAGTTTATGATCAATTCATGAAATTTTATGAAATCGAGCACGAATATATGTTAGAATTATCATATGGACTGTGAATTTATCAAGATTTTGGTGTTAATTGAGGTTTGAAGATGAAACCCACTTGGGCTAACGAAAGGGGCGACATGGGTATAACACCTATGTCGAATTCTTGTTCAAAAAAATTGATGTAGCATGTTGTATGCGATGAATGTTTGTTTGATAGTTTGAGTATGGTGTGATTTTAGGTCGATTTCAATAGTATTTGAATTCTTAAAGGCAAGAATAGGAAGATGAACATAAGATACTTGTACAATATATTCTATTAATGTGAAACCTATCAAGTGTTTGATAAAATGCCTACATGAAACTTGAATTGATTCAAGTTTGTGTTAAAAAGTTAGTAAATTCGTCACTTTTGACAGCCCTAGATAGTCATCTTGTAAAGGCCGTATCTCATTCGTTATTAGGAGTTAGACAATGAGCCTTATATCGTTGAAAAGCTTGTTTCGCATATTACATTTCATATTTGGTCACAAGAGGCTGGTTATGAGATTTAGTGGGTCAAAACAGCATGAAAAGTTAGTAAATTCGTCACTTTTGACAGCCCTAGATAGTCATCTTGTAAAGGCCGTATCTCATTCGTTATTAGGAGTTAGACAACGAGCCTTATATCGTTGAAAAGCTTGTTTCGCATATTACAATTCTTATTTGAAAGTCGAAGTCAGATTATGTGATTAAAAAGGGGGAAAGTGACCCCGAACAGCTGCTGCGTGAAAAATGCAGCAATGAAAATAATGTGTTTTATGAACTTAAAACATATGATTTTCTAGTCACCAATTTACTAAACACTAAATATTGCTTCGGGTGAATGTTTACAGTTGTTAAGGTGTGTTTAAAGCGTTACTATGTGTAAAATTGATCTTGTGAACATCGGATATAAAATCAAGTAATCATGTAGTTGTATGTACCACATAACTTGAATATGAAATGTGTATGACGATACTACAAGTAGTCTATCATATCAAGATAATTGTGTGTGTGTTCATAAGTTGGGAATAAGTAGGTATAACCGTTGACTTTCTAAAAAGTCAACGAATATGTGAGTGGCATGATTAGACTTATGAATATGTTTATGAGATTTTAAAGAATCATGAATATGTGTTAGAACAATTATGTGTACGTACGTATGATAATAAATTTGAGTGAGTATTGAGGTAAGTATTATTTTAGTATAACAAAGGAGTTGTTTATAATGAAAGTAAACTAGTAAGATTAGACGGGTCAAATAATGTATAAAGGGGTTTATAACCCGTTTGCTTATAAATCAGCTTTTGATGCGACCCGAAGTGATAAACGGATCCGTAATTAAATTACAGGCGCGTAGGAAAAAGAATCGGGTAAAATGGATAAAAAATGAAAGAGTTATGTCCGTTTCGGTAAGAATTAATGGATGGGAAAAGTGCAGAGCTGACACGGCCGGGTGGTGAGCTGACACGGCCGGGTGAAGGTTCTGTGAAAAATATATGGTTAGCTGACACGGTCGGGTGGTTAACCCGACCCGGCCGGGTGAAGGGGCTGAAAATAAAAAAAAATATATATGTAAGTAGGAAGTGGTTGCTATGAATGCACGTAAAAATTATGAATGTATACGTTTGTGAATGCGAAATGTTATAAATGTATAAAGGAATGGTACGGAATGGTTTCATTATGTTCGAGCATTAATGATTGCTAATGGTGTGTTTGAGATTGAAATGTATTGCAGGTATATGAACACCGGGTTCTTGAAGTATCGAAGTCGAACTCTGAATAAGAAAATACGAGAGGATAGTTAAATAAATTAAAGTTTCATTGTTAAATGTTATTCACTATTAGATTATATGAGAATCATGTTGTATAACGTTGTCAATGACTAATGGTTAAGTTGTATGTGATGTTCACAGGTATTGCACGTATCTCTACCACTATTATCGAAGATAAGCATGCGTTGATCGAGCCCCAAATTAAAGATTGTACGGGAAGAACGGCCACATAGTCTGATTTATGTATTGTCTTGAAGCGTTACTTTAATGTGGTTATTGTTAATCTCTTTTTTTGTAAATGTTTATCATTTTTATTTGAGCTTTTAAATAAGTGATGGGTCTAAATAAGAAAGAAAATTTTTGGGCTCATATTTTCCGCTGCGTCATGTTTAAGTTCTTACAGGGAATTGTTCATTATACGAACGGGTCATGCCCGAATTTTGAAAATAATAATACTTATTTGGAATAAGAAATATGGGCGTTACAAGTTGGTATCAGAGCCCTGGTTTGAGGGAAATCAAGTATGAGGAGGCAAATACTTGAACTCAAACCTGCGTGCTCTTGTAACCAGGAACCCGTACAATCCAGGACTCGATCAAGATCTAAAGGTAAAAGCGAATGTAAGTATGTATTTATGCATGTGAATAAGGAAACTAACGGTTTTATATGTGTAAGGTAAGCATAAGTGTTTGAAGAGGATGGTCCGTGGATGCAGAATAGGATGAATACTAAGGCAGACAAAGATGCAAATAGGCAAATTAACCCCAGGTACACGCTATTAATATGTATGGGTACCGATGTTAAAAGAAAAAAGGAAGAGATCTCCTTGGGAGGGTAATTATTAAACGAAAGACAATGATGTGGTCTTGGGGAAGTTTTAGAAATATGCACGAAACTGAAACCCACTTCTCGGACATAAGGCGATGATTACACGAAGGCACGAAACTAGTATGTGGATTGCGCACCTGGCCAGTACGCAAGAAGCATATGACGTTTGTGAGACTGTGGTAATTATCGCAGGTATGTCTGGTAGAACCGGGTAGCAGGTGGGCGTGCGGGTGAAATGGGTAATAAGACTCTCGGGAAATTGAGGATCCTACGTAAGAGTAAAAAGTATAAGTGATAAGAATGAAGAATGTTGAATCCGTAAGAAAGTACGGATCAACAAGATATGAATGCAAAGTTTGAATCCGCGAGACGGATTCAAAGAATGAAAGATATGAATGATATGTTAGAATCCGCGAGACGGATTCAAAGAATGAAAGATATGAATGATATGTTAGAATCCGCGAGACGGATTCGAAACATGAAAGGATGAAAGATATGAATGATATGTTAGAAACCGCGAGACGGATTCGAAATATAGAAGGGTATGAATGATAGAATGAAAAAGTTCGAAATTTGTAAATAGGCACGAATCAAATAAGTAAGAATGGATGACAAGAGTGAAGGGCTCAAAATTTTTAATAATTATAGATAGAACGAGTAAATATTCCTTGTGAAGTGGATATTATTATTGCTATGTTTTGAACTTATATATATGTAAATATATGAATATAATTACGCTCAAGTATTGTATGAAAGGATAAATTAGTTATGTGGGTCAAATGGTGAGTACCATTTGAACCAGGTATTAATGTTTGAAATGGTTAAGTTATTTAATTGTAGGTGAGCATGATGTACGGAAATGTAATGTCACAAACTGGAAGGAAATAGTCAAGCAAAATATGGATAACAAGTCAATGGATTTCGACTTGTGCCAGGTATGTATAAAAGTTATGCATTTAATAGGAGTATATGACTCGACTAGATATGGATGCGTCAGGATAGAATAATCGATAGGCATATGTAAGATTGTATTTACAAAGTAGACTTCCGAAGGTCAAACGAAATATAATGATAAGTAATAAAGAAAGTAATAAAATGCGGGTAAAAAGGTGATTGTAGTTTGACTCTTGAGAAGCCGAATGAAGATGAATTGTTAATAATAAAAGAAGTAATAAAGAATGGATAGATTAGTTCGGTCCATTAAGTAGGTATGAAACATCGAAAACGGTTGATGTGGCAAGAAGTTGTAGCCGTAAGAAATAAACATTGGATAAATTACAAGCGTGAAATATGTTGATACTTGACTCTAGAGAGTCAAAGTGAATGACGGGTTACGACCCGGGCGAAAGACCTAAGCTTTAATGGAAAGGACAAGTGTACGTGAGGAGCACTAAAGCATAAAGCGATGAAATTAAATGTATGCTTGAATTGACAAGAAGTACAAACATGTACTTCGTTATGTGTATTCATAAAAAGAAAGAAGTGGCAAGTTGACTTTGAAAAGTCAAACTGCAGAAGTTGATAAATAAGTTAAAGAATTGCGGAAGAACAGTTATGTATTGAACCATCCTGAATGGGTCAAACAACTAAAATGATATGTTAAGAAATGGTCACGTATAGACCTGTTTTTTTTATAGGTGGAACGCATCTATGTTCTACGAAGGAGTTGAGAAAGTATTAATATATAAATAAGGAACCAGGATGTGATAATCCTAGTAAGGTCAGTGAAAGAATGTTCATAAGCGAAAGCTCGTCACACGGATGAATGAGGTCAATCCGAGACATGGTATGGATGGTGACGAAGAGGACCTGCTCGTTGCTGCATGTTCAAGTACTACGTCAAGGAAGTAAGGTTAGCAAATTATTTAATAGATGAATATAAAATTTTACGCTATGATTGAACTTCTGTATGAATTATTGATAGCACAAAATGTGACATGAAAAGGAAGGTTTGACTCTTATAGGTCGACCAAGGAATGAATTTCAACTCGAACTTAATGTCATCGAGCTGTATGAATGCTAGTGCCTAATAAGTAAACCATGAAACGAGTTTAACCAGCAAGTAGTAACCGTAAGACACGGATGATAGCCGTAAATTGTGGCGGGTTTAAAATGAAAGCTCGCCTTAGACTCTAAAACCCATATGTGAATAGAACTTGAACCTACAAATGTGTTAAAATATGTTATTTGTACGAAGGGACGAAACTCGTTTATAAGTAGGTCTATTGTTAGATGATTATATGCATGAACGAGTACGATGTGTTGAATGCGTACGAGTGAACGAGATTGTATGCAGAAATGAATGAAATAATGATGACAATGGGATGTGTGACTAGTGTAAATTATCACAACATGCTTATGTAAGTCTTCCAATGTAACTCGAATTAATGAACAAACGAGAATAAAACTAGACGGGTTATGGCAGAAAAGAAAGAGGTTTCGGGGACGAAACCTTCTTTAAGGGGGGTAGATTTGTAACGCCACAAAATTCGAATTACTTAGTTGCCAGTATGTAACGCGTTTAAAAGAAGGAAATGTAATAACTAGGTTATTAAACCTAGTTAAATGCCTAGCAAAACAAGAAAGGAAATGAAATTGGGTCAATTATGATTAAGTGACAAACATGAGGGGTTAGTTTTGAATGAGTAAAAAGATAAAATATAAAAATAAAATTAAAAACCCCACACCCACACCTGGGCGTATTTGGGTGTTCGACCAGAGAAGAGAAAGAAGGGGGAAACCCCTTCTCAAACCCTAATCGACCAAATTGGATGGATTCTGGCTGAAATCGAACTTGCATGAACAAGATTCTTGATTGTTCAACTCTGTAAAACACATGGTAAGTGGTAATTTTGGATTTGATGATTTTTGTATGAATTACGTTATGATCAATTCATGAAATTTTATGAAATCGAGCACGAATATATGTTAGAATTATCATATGGACTGTGAATTTATCAAGATTTTGGTGTTAATTGAGGTTTGAAGATGAAACCCACTTGGGCTAACGAAAGTGGCGACATGGGTATAACACCTATGTCGAATTCTTGTTCAAAAAAATTGACGTAGCATGTTGTAAGCGATGAATGTTTGTTTGATAGTTTGAGTATGGTGTGATTTTAGGTCGATTTCAATAGTATTTGAATTCTTAAAGGCAAGAATAGGAAGATGAACATAAGATACTTGTACAATATATTCTATTAATGTGAAACCCATCAAGTGTTTGATAAAATGCCTACATGAAACTTGAATTGATTCAAGTTTGTGTTAAAAAGTTAGTAAATTCGTCACTTTTGACAGCCCTAGATAGTCATCTTGTAAAGGCCGTATCTCATTCGTTATTAGGAGTTTAACAACAAGCCTTATATCGTTGAAAAGCTTGTTTCGCATATTACATTTCATATTTGGTCACAAGAGGCTGGTTATGAGATTTAGTGGGTCAAAACAGCATGAAAAGTTAGTAAATTCGTCACTTTTGACAGCCCTAGATAGTCATCTTGTAAATGCCGTATCTCATTCGTTATTAGGAGTTAGACAACGAGCCTTATATCGTTGAAAAGCTTGTTTCGCATATTACAATTCTTATTTGAAAATCGAAATCAGATTATGTGATTAAAAAGGGGGAAAGTGACCCCGAACAGCTGCTGCGTGAAAAATGCAGCAATGAAAATAATGTGTTTTATGAACTTAAAACATATGATTTTCTAGTCACCAATTTACTAAACACTAAATATTGCTTCGGGTGAATGTTTACAGTTGTTAAGGTGCGTTTAAAGCGTTACTATGTGTAAAATTGATCTTGTGAACATCGGATATAAAATCAAGTAATCATGTAGTTGTATGTACCACATAACATGAATATGAAATGTGTATGACGATACTACAAGTAGTCTATCATATCAAGATAATTGTGTGTGTGTTCATAAGTTGGGAATAAGTAGGTATAACCGTTGACTTTCTAAAAAGTCAACGAATATGCGAGTGGCATGATTAGACTTATGAATATGTTTATGAGATTTTAAAGAATCATGAATATGTGTTAGAACAATTATGTGTACGTACGTATGATAATAAATTTGAGTTAGTGAATGTTGAATATTGTGGTTGTCGGTTCATGTCATATGCATGATAAGCTTGACTAATGAAAGTCTATGTAGCTAAGAGCTAGGAATGGATGTGATATGAACGAACATGCATACTAACTATGATATGGATGTAATGACTTGAAATGATAGGAATCCCAATTGACATGGACTCAAGAATGGAAGGCTAAGGGATCAAGGGTAAATAAAGAAGCTATGCACAAACTCGGACGCACGATGTAAGTGATTCCAATTCACTTCTTAGTATGTACGTAGTATTTAATATTTATGTGTAGAAAAATATGCAAGAATCATGTAATGAATGAGAAGTATTGAGGTAAGTATTATTTTAGTATAACAAAGGAGTTGTTTATAATGAAAGTAAACTAGTAAGATTAGACGGGTCAAATAATGTATAAAGGGGTTTATAACCCGTTTGCTTATAAATCAGCTTTTGATGCGACCCGAAGTGATAAATGGATCCGTAATTAAATTACGGGCGCGTAGGAAAAAGAATCGGGTAAAACGGATAAAAAATGAAAGAGTTATGTCCGTTTCGGTAAGAATTAATGGCTGGGAAAAGTGCAGAGCTGACACGGCCGGGTGGTGAGCTGACACGGCCGGGTGAAGGTTCTGTGAAAAATATATGGTTAGCTGACACGGTCGGGTGGTTAACCCGACCCGGCCGGGTGAAGGGGCTGAAAAAAAAATATATATATATGTAAGTAGGAAGTGGTTGCTATGAATGCACGTAAAAATTATGAATGTATACGTTTGTGAATGCGAAATGTTATAAATGTATAAAGGAATGGTACGGAATGGTTTCATTATGTTCGAGCATTAATGACTGCTAATGGTGTGTTTGAGATTGAAATGTATTGCAGGTATATGAACACCGGGTTCTTGAAGTATCGAAGTCGAACTCTAAATAAGAAAATACGAGAGGATAGTTAAATAAATCAAAGTTTCATTGTTAAATGTTATTCACTATTAGATTATATGAGAATCATGTTGTATAACGTTGTCAATGACTAATGGTTAAGTTGTATGTGATGTTCACAGGTATTGCACGTATCTCTACCACTACTATCGAAGATAAGCATGCGTTGATCGAGCCCCAAATTAAAGATTGTACGGGAAGAACGGCCACATAGTCTGATTTATGTATTGTCTTGAAGCGTTACTTTAATGTGGTTATTGTTAATCCCTTTTTTTGTAAATTTTTATCATTTGTATTTGAGCTTTTAAATAAGTGATGGGTCTAAATAAGAAAGAAAATTTTTGGGCTCATATTTTCCGCTGCGTCATGTTTAAGTTCTTACAGGGAATTGTTCATTATACGAACGGGTCATGCCCGAATTTTGAAAATAAAAATACTTATTTGGAATAAGAAATATGGGCGTTACAATAAAGATACAATTTAGGATACATATTTTGCCAACTGTCAAACACTATTCTAATATTCCACCGCACTCGAAACGGGAGGATCGCGGATGTTGAGACTGTTACAAAAATCGTCGAATAGAACCTTTGGCAAGCCTTTAGTGAAAATGTCAGCTATTTGATATCATGAGGGAACATGGAGAACCCGAATATGACCTTTGGCGACCTTTTCGCGAACGAAATGTATGTCCATTTCGATGTGCTTTGTATGTTGATGTTGAACCGGATTGCCGGCTAAGTAGATGGCGCTAACATTATCACAGTAAACCAATGTGGCTTGGTCAAGTGGATGATGTAGTTCAAGTAATAAATTTCGAAGCAAACATACTTCGGAAACTACATTTGCGACGCCCCGGTATTTCGCCTCGGCACTTGAACGGGACAAAGTGGGTTGGCGTTTCAAGGACCATGAAAGTAAATTGTCACCCATGTATACACAATACCCAGAGGTTGACCGGCGGGTGTCGGGACACCCTCCCCAATCTGCGTCCGTGAAGGCTACCAGAGAAGAAGTTGGGGAAGGTTGAAGGTGTAAGCCATGTGTGATGGTGCCCTTTATATATATCAGAATCATTTTTAGAGCATTCAAATGAGTAGTCTTTGGATCATGCATATGAAGACATACTTGTTTGACCGCGTAGGAGATATCGGGTCGTGTAAAGGTGAGATATTGTAGGGCTCCGGCGAAGCTTCGGTATTTGGTGATGTTTTCTACGGGCGTATCATGAGTGCCACTCAATTTATTTTGCGTATCAACAGGGGTGGCAGCCGGGTTGCAATCGGTGAGGCCGGCTCGTTCAAGAATTTCCCGAGCATATTTCTCTTGTGAAAGAAAGAGAGAATATTGGGTTCTTGTTACGGAAATTCCGAGAAAGTAACTAAGCGGTCTGAGATCGGTCATGGCGAATTCTATAGAGAGAAGAGCCATGAATCGGTCACGTAAACTATCAGTGGAGGTGATCAAGAGAATGTTATCAACATATAATAAAATGAAATCCATATGTGTTCCTTGTTTAAAGATGAATAAGGAATGGTCGCATTGGCTATGTTGAAAACCCATCTTAGAAACAAAATCGGCGAACTGTTGGTACCATGCCCTTGGTGCTTGTTTAAGACCGTAGAGAGACTTTTTGAGGAGGCACACATGATTAGGATAAGTCGGATCTTGGAAGCCCATAGGTTGGTGCATGAAAACTGTTTCATTTAGGTGGCCATGTAGAAAAGCGTTTTTTACATCAAGTTGATGTATTTGCCATGATTTTGAAAATGCCAAAGAGAGAACGGTTCTAATGGTAGCCGGTTTAACAACGGGGCTAAAAGTTTCCCCGCAATCAACTCCGACTTGTTGAGATCGACCATCACAAACTAACCGAGCCTTGTATCTTTCAAGAGTCTTGTCTGCTTTCTTTTTGTGCCTAAAAATCCACATACTCCGAACAATATTCATAGCGGGCTTTTTTGGTACTAATTCCCAAGTCCCGTTATCAATAAGTGCCCGAAACTCATCGGTCATAGCATTTTTCCAATGCGGATTAGAAAGGGCTTCGGTTGGTGATTTGGGTAATGGAGAGATTGGAGGAGAAAGGGCTTAAAAATACCGGACATTGACCGGGTGTTTATGGTACGGGTTTATTGGGTCGATTGGGTTGCGGGTGGTGGGTTGGGAGGAATGGGGGTGGGATTGGGCTGAGTATGTGGGCCGTTTAGTGTAGGATTGGGCTGAGGAGTAGTATGGGATGGTGGGGTAGATGGTGTATTAGGGGATTGGGCTGAGTTGTTTGTTTGACCAGTGGGAGAAAGTGGGCTCGCGAGTGGAGAATTGGGTGGGGTATTTTCTAAGGCAGAAGTGGAAACGTGGGTTGGAGTGTTTTGAGTAGCTGAGGAGGTCCAAAAAAATGGGTAAGGAGTAGAAGTTAGAAAATCATAAGATGAGGGGGTGGAGGATTGAGTGGCGAATGGAAAAACATTTTCGTCAAAGATGACGTCTCGAGAGATAGTTATTTGTTTGGTTTTGATGTTATAGCATTTGTAGCCCCGGTGATTTGAAGGGTAGCCAAGAAAAACGCACGGAGTTGAGCGGTCCGCGAGTTTATGGATGGTAGTGGACGGGAGAAGTGGGTAGCAAAGGCAACCAAAAATGCGTAAATGGTCGTATGATGGATGGCGATTGTAAAGACAAAAAGTGGGTGTGGAGTTGTGAAGAACCTTGGTGGGTACGGTATTTAAAAGATTGGTTACATGTTCTAGAACATGGTGCCAAAAATTGTGAGGAACGGAGGATTGAGATAAAATGGTTCGCATTATGTTGTTGATGGACCGTATTTTGCGCTCCAATTTACCGTTTTGAGCGGATGTGTATGGACATGAAAAACGGAATGCCATGCCATTCGAAGTGCAAAAATTATGAAACGAGTTGTTATTGTCCTCAAGACCATTATCGCATTGGAAACATTTTATAGTTGTTTGAAATTGGGTGGTAATTAATTTATGAAATTCGAGAAATTTAGAAAAAAACTTGAGATTTGGATGAGAGAGCATATGTCCATAAAAAAATTAGTTTTATCATTTAAAAATAGAACATAATAACGACACCCGGTAGAAGAGAGAACCGGGGAGGTCCATAAATCGCTATGCACTATGTCGAATAGTAATGCGTTGCAAATATTGGAATCATAAAAAGGAAATTCAATTTGTTTGCCAAACACACACGATTCACAAATACGAGAATGTTTAACATTATTGGAATAAAAATGCAAGGTAGGTTTTAAATATTGCAAAATGTTGTTTCCGGGATGTCCAAGACGTCGGTGCCAAGTGTCTTGGGTCACGGCTAAGAAGGAACAAACCGGAGCATGAAAATCTTGAACTTGGGATCTTGAAGGTAGTGTTAGTTGGTAGAGGTCACCAGTACTATCACATCGAATGAGGGGCTTCCGGGTGCGGAGATCCTTCACATCAAAACCAAACGGATCAAATTCGATTGAAACATTGTTGTCGGTGGTGAAATGTCGGACCGAAATTAAGTTTTTAACGAGTTTTGGTGCAAAAAGGATGTTGTTTAATTTGAAATTTGGAAAAGGTGGTGAAAGGGTGTGATTTCCAATCGCATGAACTGGAAGGCCTGTTGAGGGCGTGGGCCGAGAAGTCCTTGTTGTGGCTTTGAGTTCATGGGCCGAGATTGAGGGATTGTGGGATAAGGACAAGGTGGGGCAGGCCAAATGTCACACCCCGATTTCCACGTGTCACCGGTGGGCCCGGTGGGGAGTATCGTGACGTGATTGGCAACATAATAGTCAAACAACACATTATTTAATATGCACAGCGGAAGCAAATTGTAAGATATAATTCAACCGAATATAATGTTGTAATATCAAGTATCACAATAGTCGATTGTTTATCCACAGACGGATCGAAAATAAATTGGAAACAGTAGTTCAACAGACGATAGGCATCTTAAGCTTACGAGACTTCTATTGATGCTAAGGAGAAATCCCAGCCAATTACGCTTAGTACCTGCATTTAATCTTTTTGGGAAAATACGTCAGTTTACACTGGTAAATACAATCAACTGACTCATTTTGGAAAATGATTAAAAATTGATTTGGATGCACGTGGCATAAACATTTTATAACTTGGGAGAATTATTTAAATATATAATCTTGTGAACGGATTACATGTTCCTTATGCGTTCAGTAGCCCGGATCGTGTCCGGGTTAAAGATCAATAGACACACCACATTATTCTTTTGTGCACTGACGGGTGTACGCCTCCACCCCGCGCTTAAGTCGTGGCCATTTCGTAAAATGATGCCAAGGATATCCGGTACATGGTCATTAACCCCCCAAAGGCTTTTAAGTAAACAAAACTGTTTAAACGGGCCGATCAAATTATTCAATTAACCACCTAACGATGGAAGATTTGATGCCCGACCAAGCGGTATTCTATATACCGTAACCCAAGCCCGTATAGGGAAAATAAGTTAAAAGTATTTACCTGAGCAAAGTAATAATCACAATAAGCAAATGCAAGTAGCTTTTACTGGTTCTCCTAATCTGGAACGAAGGTTTATAATAACCTATTAGAATCCTAACGGGTCTTTAGTTAAGCTTAAGCTTAGACCGGTTAGTTTCAATGATACGGTTCGTACGCATTATTAAGCGAAGACCAGATAGAATGTGATTTAGACCCGACAAGTTCGGAGACTTGCTTAATATGGGTATTTCATACACACTCTGGATTTTGAGATAAAACCGATAAGGTTTGACCCGTTTCGGCTAATTTATGTAAACTTGTTACATAAACCGAACCGAACGCGTAATAAGCGTAACGGGTATCCGTAAGAGCCATATACATGTTTCCTAAGTTAATATGCTTCAAATATGTTGTGACATCAGTAATATGTCTTTTATTATGCCCGAAACGAATTTAAACACAAACTATGCCCCGTAGGGGTAGTTTGGTCATTTAAAAGGTTATAAAAGAGTTTAAGTATTTACCTGAGTTACAGGTCTGATATAATCAGCAAAAATACTTATTTTACTAAGTTATAACAGTATGGTAAAATATATATGTGAAATTTATCAATTATAACCAAACTATGCACCGTAGGGGCATTTTGGTAATTTCACATAAGTCGTAAAGCTCAAAACTGAAGTCTGAGTTAAACAAATTTTGCTTACTGTTAAAATATTATAATTTACCTAAAATATCAGTAGGTATCACCCTTGTATGTTTAAAAATAGTCTTAGTACATACTATGCGTTAAAAACGCTTAAAAAGGCGATTAGAAGCCATTTCCAGGTTCTATACATAAAGCTGATATTTTTATCATTCCATAAGGCCTAAAATAATTTATTTATCATTTAGGATCACTAGCAAAAGGTTTGGAGTCGATTAGATATGTAAAACTCATTTTATAGCCCGTAAGGGCAAAACCGACAATTACTGGATTAAGCCTATGACTATTAGTTATGCTCAGCCTAAAATTAATTAAAAATCTTCAAAAATCCCAAAATAATATATTACATCAGTGGGTAAAGATTTTGATATCAAAAAGTAGGCTTAACTAGGCTATACGCTAATTACGCCGTTTAATTAACATAAAGCTTCTTAATTACGCTAATGAGCATAACTCTCAATCTACACCTCAAACTGATATCAAATTTTGGGTGCAAGTTTATATATCAGTAATTAAAGTTTCTACTCTTTTACATTTTCAAAAATCACGTTTTAAGGTGAAAAGGGCATAATGGTCAACATATGAGCAATTAACGGAATCATGCATATTAATTGGATAACTAATGAACCAAGGTGTATAATCGCAGAGGGTTATACTAGCATGTAACCTAGTCCAATTAAAGCTCTGAGGCATTTCTAAAACATGCCTAAACGGGTCAGAACTGAAAGTCAAAGAAAAAGTCAAACTATGCGACTTTCGGTTCCGAACCGGGTCTAAACAGTAAATTGTAGGGTTGAACATGTTTAGACATGTTCTTACACTAATTACCAAGTTATATTAATGATCAAATAGGTTGTATATGTTCTACATTGCTAATTATGCATAAATTAGAAACTAAGTATCCTGTTGACTTTTTATTAACAAGTTTGACCCGACATTTGACCTAGTTAGAGTGGGAATCAGGGGGAACCCTTTTAAGGGTTTATTACCCACATAATTACCAACTTATAACTACTTTTGATTCGACTAATCACTGGACCATTAGTGATTAATCTTAAAGTCAACCGTTAATTATGACGGTTTGACTTTTAGGCTATAACTAAGCAAAAACTTAACTAAGGAAGGATTAGCAAACTTACTGAAGTCCTAAGCTTGATTAGTGATCACTTGAGAGAAGTCTTGAGCTCCAGAAATGATCAGAAGGCTGAAGGAAGGTGTGAAGAACTTGGTTGCAACAAGGGCCTTTATATAGTGATCAAGAACACATGGATCATTGACACACAATGCTACAACTGATGTTTGATCACTAACAAGTGTCCCTAAATGTCTAGGAGTCACTTAGGGGTCGCCCATTACGTGGAAAATCGGATAAAAGTCGAGTAGAAAGCACTTAGCAGGCAAAAACCCAACTTTTGCGGAACTGGTAGTCCCTCGCGGCACGCGTAGACCCCCCCCCCCCTGGGGCTTCGCGTGGCGCGAGGCCTCGTCTGATCAAATCAGATTTTTTGATTTATTGCGTTTTGATCCTTGGCTCTTCAAACTTTGTTTAGACTTCATTTTCTTGCATCTTGAACCCTCCAAATTGATTTATAGGGGCTTTAAGACATATACCCATTTTGTTTAGTCCTCGGTTAACTTTATTGTCACCCGAAAAGTCCTAAACTTCATCGTTGACGCTTTTAACCCCTCGCATACGAATTTGATCATAACTTTCTCATACGATGACGAAACTTTATGAAATTTATATCGTGTATTCTAGTGAACATAATTAACCGTTACAAAGCTTCGGGTTTGTCAAAAGGTCACTCAGAGGTATAACTTAAACATGTTGACACATTTAACCCCTGTAGTTTGTAATCCCTCACTTTCTTTCATATTTAGCTTCGTATGATCCATGATTTATTCGTTTGAAAGTATGAGCATCATGTAGGGTTAATGTACAATATATTTATTCACTGTTGACATTTAGAACTCGTATTTTCATATACTTTTCATGTTTGTCAACTTTAGTCCTTTCAGAACATTCTTTCACACGTTCAAACATATGACACGCGTCAACACATTACAGGACGTGAATTTTTCAAGGTGTTACATCCTCACCCCCTTAAAAGAAATCTCGACCTCGAGATTTACTGAAATAAATAAGGGTACTTTTCTTTCATCATGGACTCAACCTCCCACGTGTATTCGGGACCTCTACGGGCATCCCATTTGACCTTTACAATAGGCACATGCTTCCTTCGAAGCTTCTTAACCTGTCGATCTTCAATCGACAATGGTTTTTCCTCAAATTTTAAGCTCTCATCTATATGCACATCTGTATGTGGTATAACCAGTGATTCGTCAGCGAAACACTTCTTCAGATTGCAGATGTGGAATACATTATGAATACCACTGAGCTCTTCAGATAAGTTTAACTTATAGGCAACTGACCCGACACGTTCGATAACCTCGAAAGGTCCTATGTATCTCGGGCTTAGCTTGCCTTTCTTACCAAATCGCATCACCCCCTTCCAGGGTGATACTTTAAGCAATACCTTGTCACCTACTTCGAAGTGAAAGGATTTACGCTTTGGATCTGCGTAGCTCTTCTGCCTATCCCGGGCAGCTTTGAGACGGTCACGAATCTGGACAATCTTGTCCGTCGTTTCAAAGACTATCTCTGGTCCTGATAATTGGACATCTCCAACTTCCGCCCAACAAACTGGCGTTCTACACTTTCTACCGTATAATGCCTCAAAAGGCGCAGCCTTAATGCTGGTATGGTAGCTATTATTGTAGGAGAATTCGATTAACGGTAGGTGCTTATCCCAACTACCACCCAGGTCAATCACACATGCACGAAGCATGTCTTCCAACGTTTGAATAGTACGCTCACTCTGACCGTCTGTCTAAGGATGGTAAGCCGTACTAAAATTCAAACGCGTGCCCAAAGATTGCTGGAAACTTTTCCAAAAATGTGACGTGTATCTAGTATCTCTGTCAGAGATAATAGACATAGGTATGCCATGTAAGGCTACAATCTTATCCACGTATAACTAGGCTAACATGTCGGAGCTATAAGTCTCCTTGATGGGTAAGAAATGTGCTGACTTAGTCAGTCTATCAACTATAACCCATATTGTATCATTTCCTTTCCTTGTCTTAGGTAACTTGGTGATAAAATCCATAGTTACCATTTCCCACTTCCACGTAGGAAGTTCAGGCTGTTGTAGCAAGCCTGACGGCTTCTGATGCTCGGCTTTGACTTGCGCACATGTTGTAACGACTCACACAAAAACGTCCTAAAAACATTCTGTAAGTATAAAACCGAACCTTGATATAACAAACCTCATTAAAAGTCCTAATTATATTATTATTTTATTCAATAGGAAACCCTAATTGAGACACCCAAGTGATTCTACGCAAACCCTAAAATTTTCAGAACAATCAGAAACAGGATCAGGGCCCCTAAAACTCAGGGGGGGCATTCCCTACTTGACGATTATCCTCTTAATTCGCTGTCTAAATTGAAATTCGAAGAACAGTCGACTCAGCAAGCCTACACCCACACGTGGCCAGCCTATGGTGAAAAAATTAACCTTACGGACCGTAAGGTTATTAAGCTTACGGTCCGTAAGCTTGTCAAAAATGGTGTATAAATAGCAGCGTTTGGCACTTGCTTTCTGGTGTTCGAGCGACGACTAAATTCACTCTGTACATCGAGTTATAGTCGAAACATTCACACAAATCACTAATTAAGTATAGCGGGGTGCTGCAGAACAGGGTATTAACTCAATCGCTGCTACGATTCATTGTCCGATCGATCAATATATCCAATGAATGTTTAAGTGCCGCCCACATTAGGGTTATACTTTATCATTCGTCATTAATTTGACGGATTATCGTTAATTCGATGGATAAAGTATTATACTTTGTCGTTCGTCATTAATTTGACGGATCATCGTTAATTCGATGGATGAAGTATTATACTTTATCGTTCGTCATTAATTTGACGGATCATCGTTAATTCGATGGATGAAGTATTGCACTTTGTCGTTCATTGTGAGAATTTGATCTCGTGAGTTATCGTAAATGCTGTATTAAGTTATCTACCTAGTTCGTATGCATTAGGTTACAAGACTAAATCAATAGGCTAAGCTCTGCCTGTCTCAATCTGCAATATATCAAGGATTATCTGTAGATTAAATTCTGCCCATATGAATCTGCATGATTATAAGTGAGTCATTCTCTTTTTATCAAATTACTTTACAAAACCCTATTTATTTCAAAGTTATAATTACAGGGATTAAGTTTATGTAATCACCATATTACAGCCGGTATGTGGGGTTTTGTATACATTACTTGATAATCTTCACCATTGGGGCAGCCAAGGGGTGATATGACCATAGTCACAGACACCATTGGACGGAAGGGCCAATGGGTCGAGTGACAAAGTACTGTGGGTAATTGGTTTGATATCAGAAACATTGTAATCTTCCTTAATACTGTAAATTATAACAAATGTGTCATTTTAGTAAATAGAATGATTCACTCAGTATTTCCCGCTGACAAAACCTTTTTAAAACGCGTTTCAGGTAATTACAGTAGATTGGAATAAGAGATGGATACGGCACTGAAAGGCATCAAGAAGTGGCTTATTTTATTAAATAAATCAAATTAAGAAATATGGTTTTATGTAATCAAATTTATCTTAATTAAAGCTACCATTGTAAAACATGGGTTTATCCCATCTATTTAATAAATAAAATCCGGTGTTTCTAAACTCTGATATTTTTCCTAACTCACGGTTCTGATGAAATTTCCGCTGCAACGTTTTCAAAAAATTAAATCACCGGTACCACGGGCTGTTCGCGACTTCCGATTCCGTCCAGGGTGGGTCGGGGGTCGTGACACATGTCAAGCATTTAGCTACATAGGTGGCTACAGACTTTTTCAAGCCTATCCACCAATAGTTTGCCCTTAGATCCTGGTACATCTTATCGGCTCCAGGATGAACGGAATATTTTGAACTATGGGCTTCCTGAAGGATAACATCCCGAAGTCCTCCATAAATTGGAACCCATATTCGGCCATTTAATCTCAGAATTCCATCCTTGCCAAGAGATAACTGCTCCTCAGTTACTCCTAGCTTCTCGTTAGGATAGTTAGCTTCCAACACAGCTTCCTTCTGTGCAGCTAACAACCTTTCATTTAAACTGTTCTTTATCTCAATGCTCTTGGCATTGATTCGGATGGGTTTCACCCTTTCCTTTCGACTCAAGGCATCAGCGACTACATTCGCCTTGCCGGGATGGTATCTGATTTCACAATCATAATCATTCAAAGTCTCCATCCACCGGCACTGCCTCATGTTTAAATCCTTCTGATTAAACAGATGTTGAAGGCTCTTGTGATCAGAATAGATCACACACTTGATTCCATATAAATAATGCCTCCACAGTTTTAGTGCGAATACAACGGCACCCAACTCCAAGTCGTGGGTGGTGTAATTCTTTTCATGCACCTTTAACTGTCTTGAAGCATAGGCAATAACCTTGCCTCTCTGCATAAGCACACACCCCATGCCAGTGTGTGATGCATCACAGTAAACTACGAATTCTTCGATACCTTCAGGCAATGTCAATACAGGAGCGTTGCTCAACTTTTGTTTTAGGATATCAAAGGACTCTTGCTGCTTAGGGCCCCAAACGAACTTTACTTTCTTCTTAGTCAAGGAAGTTAGGGGTGCAGCAATCCTTGAAAAATTTTCAATGAAACGCCTGTAATATCCTACCAATCCCAGGAAGCTACGAATCTCTGTAGGCGTCTTTGGCTCCTTCCAATTCATAACTGCTTCTACCTTAGCGGGATCCACTTGGATACCATGCTCACTAACCACATGTCCAAGGAATTGGACTTCACGAAGCCAGAATTCACACTTAGAGAATTTGGCATAAAGTTTCTCATGATGTAGGAGTTTGAGAATACAGCGAAGGTTTTTCTCGTGGTCAGCTTGGTTCTTAGAGTAAATGAGAATGTCGTCAATGAACACGATGACGAATTTATCTAAGTACGGCTTGCAAACACGATTCATGAGATCCATGAACGCGGCTGGTGCATTAGTGAGCCTAAAAGGCATCACTAGGAACTCGTAATGACCATAACGAGTCCTAAATGCTGTTTTGTGCACGTCTTCATCTCTAACCTTCAGTTGATGGTATCCTGACCTCAAGTCAATCTTCGAGAAATAACTTGCTCCTTGCAATTGATCGAACAAATCGTCGATCCTGGGCAAAGGATACCTATTCTTGATCGTGACCTTATTAAGCTCACGGTAATCGATGCACAGACGCATCGATCCATCCTTCTTTTTGACAAACAAGACAGGTGCTCCCTAAGGAGACGAACTAGGTTTTATGAAACCTTTAGCTAGCAATTCATCCAGTTGTGTCCTTAATTCCTTCATTTCCGTGGGCGCTAACCTATAAGGTGCTCTAGCAACTGGAGCTGCTCCAGGGATGATATCAATTCTGAATTTGACTTGTCTATCTGGTGGCAAACCAGGTAGATCTTCAGGAAACACTTTAGGGTATTCAGAAATGACGGGATGTCTTCGATCTTCGGTTTAGGCTCATCAAAAATCACTTGTGCCATGTAGATGACACAACCCTTCTTTAAACACTTGGAAGCCTTGAGCATAGTCACTTGCTCAGGCAGTCCATATTGGGTATCTCCCCGAATGGTAAGTGATTCACCAGACGGAGTCTTAATCACCACTTGCTTTCTGTTGCAGACAATTTGGGCCTGGTTATGAGATAACCAGTCCATACCCAAAACTATGTCAAAACCGGCCAACTTAAAGGGAAGTAGGGACAGAGGAAAAGAGTGGTTCTTAATGGATATAACACATCCATCTAACACAGTAGAGACGGTTTCTAGGGTGCCATCTGTTAACTCCACCTCATAATTCACACTTAAGGTTTTCACAGGTAATTTCAGCAATTCACAAAACTTATTATCAACGAAAGACTTATCAGCGTCTGAATCAAAAAGTACTCTTGCATAGACATCATTTACAAGGAAAGTACCTGTAATCACATTGTCGTCTAGAACCGCTTCCTTTGCATCCATTCTAAAGACTCTAGCATTTGTCTTCTTGGTCTCTTCAGGCTTCTTGGCGTATTTAGGGCAGTTGGTTTTAATGTGTCCTTTCTCATTGCAACGGTAGCACGTTGCGTCTTTTAGCTGTTTGCAACCCAAGGTCTTGTGATCCTTGGACTTGCATATCCCGCAAGCAAAAGTTCTTTGCGAGTTCGACTCGAGTCTGCACTTTCCAAAGTGCTGTTTCTTGCAAATCTTGCACTTGGGCTTATCACCAGACTGATGCCCATCTTTCCTTGACTCAGACCCCTTCTTGTTGTCACCGTTTCCTCGGTGTTTCTTGTTCGACCTCCGTGAATTATCATCTTCACGTTTTCTCTTCTCAGTATCTTTGTTCCTCAGCGATCTTTGTCTGACCGCATCCAGAGTTAGGGACAAAGATATGTCAGCTACCGATCTGAAAGTAGCTGGCCGGGAGGCCTTCACACTTGCCTTTATCTCGGGGGCTAAACCACCGATAAAACGAGCTATTCTTTTTGGTTCCGGGGTTACCAGATACGGAACCAACCGGGACATTGTGTTGAAGCTCGTGAGGTAAGCTTGACAGTCAAGGTTTGTCATAACCAATGATAGAAAATCAGACTCTATCTTCTCAACCTCATGCTAGGGGCAGTAATTTTCCCTGATGAGGGCAACAAATTGATCCCATGACATGTTGTACAATGGGATTTTCCCGGTGGCTTGAATCAGTGATCTCCACCAGGCTAAAGCTTCACCCTTAAATGATTGCGACACAAACTTGACCACATCCCTCTCAGCGCACCCGCTGATATCCACTACCGTATCCATCTCATCTAACCACGTCATGCAGTCAATGGCTCCTTTTTCTCCAGTAAAATCTCTGGGTTTGCACGAAACAAAGTATTTATAGGAGCAACCCTTGTTACGGGGTTCTTGATTTAGTACAATCTGCTGAGATGGAGCACTGTGGTGGTTTGAGGAGAGTCTATCATCATCTTTCTTCAGTTCTTCCTTCTTGGAAGGTGGCTTCGAATGCGGCATAGAGAGGGTCCTACTTCGAGTCCCACTATACTCTTCGTACTGCCGCTCTAAGGCTTTTGTAACTGCGTCGTCTACCAACGCTTTCAATTCAGCACCCGTTAAATGAACTCGGGCGTTATCAATATTCTCCACTGGATGGCTATTAATTTCGTCTGAGTTAGCCATTTTAATTGAACTGTTACAGAAAACAAGGACAATAGTTTATTTGGGAGTTTATTATGGAATTGCCCCTTAGGGTAATTCATTAACTATGGTAAACAGAGACCATATTTGGTTAATTTATTAATCATATTTATTTAGGATTTCAATTATAATTTATCCTAAATAAACAATAACAATATATATTAGCACATAAGGCCTAGTCACAGGGACATTTTAAATTATAAGCTATGATTTCAGAGAATCAAGGCTTTTAAGGTATACTGGCACAACAGGCCTAGTCACAAGGACATTTATAAATTATAAGCTATGATTTCAGAGAATCAAAGCATGAAGGTATATTGGCACAACAGGCCTAGTCACAAGGACATTTATAAATTATAAGCTATGATTTCAGAGAATCAAAGCATGAAGGTTTGAACCTAGTTCATTACCTTTATCTGACAGGGAGTCATCGCTACCACTGTCTTTTGGCTCATATGGAAATGAGCAGGGCCCGTAGGCGCTATATTACCACGTATGGTCAAAATATGATCATCTCAATTGATGATCTAAACCCATGATTCAGAGATCATTAAATTGGGTTAGGAATCTTTTGAAGAATCCAATAATAAGAATGACGTGTGTGATTTTAATGAATCACGTCTGCCAGGAGTGTTAACATGTTTACAGATGTTAACAGGGATTTGAATCTTTTAAACAGGTCTTACCATCATGGCCAGGTCTTCATAATGACACTCAGGCTAGGTTTCACTCTTAAGATTCTCATTCAATATTTAAATAGGCAGATTATTATCAAAAAGGAATGATTTTAATTTATTTATTTCATGTAATATATTTATGCAGATAAAAGCAAAAATGAAATTTATAAACATAACATTCCATTAATTTATTAAAAGGTTACACGTCGCCCTAAACGGGACTTTTTAATAAACAAACTTACCCACGCAGGGGTTCAAACAAGGACTTACCCACGCAGGGGCTTAACAACAAACATCATAATAGTCCACGCAGGGACTTACACAAATAACATAATAGTCCATGCAGGGACTTAAACAGTAACATAACCTCGTAGGGGTTAACAGAAAGATAGACCCACGCAGGGGTCAAAACAAACAAGCATACCCACGCAGGGGGTTATACAGCAAGACTGGCCCACGCAGGGGCTCAACAACAATTGGAAGGATTCAGTGGTCCTTCTTGCTCTTCCCCTTTATTAGGCTTGTCAATCCTTGGAAGAAAGTCTGTCGCTCCCTGCGATCGCGGTGAAAGTCTCGCTCAACCTGATCCAGTCTCTGAAGAATTTCCTCCCGTTCTGGGGGAGAAAACCGTGGCGGCTGCGATTGCGTCCGTATTATAGGCCTGGCAGGTATCTGGTACCCATTAGTTGGGTACCCTGCTCCCCAAGGAGCTCCATACGGTCCTTCCGGGTTAAAGGCGTTGTAATTGGCCGCTACCATGTATGGGTCGGCTTCAGCGTAACCGCAGTTGGTGTGAGCTGGTTGTTCAAATGGGTTGTACGCCATAGAACCCGTGTATGCTGGAATCGGGTTATCAAAACCCATAGGTGGTGGTTGCGGTGCAACTGGGTGCGAAGGTCCACCCATTTGTGGATCTTCTTGATGTGGCGGATAATGACTGCCACTTGATTGTCGAGGAGAGCTAAAATGAAAGTCTCCTCCTCGCGCTGACATCCGCGCTCCGGTTCTCCTACGCCTCGGCGGTTGTGGAGGTGCCGGCTGAACTGGTGGTGGTGGAGGCGGTGGCGTGACTGCCACAAACCGTGAATCCACAAAGGGATCCTGTTGCTGCTGCTGATAAGGCGACGAATGATGCGAGGGTGTGAAGTACCACTCGTGCTGAGTAAACCTCGCCTGAAAGCTGTCTGGACCACCGTAGGGTGATCCGTGGAAAGAAGAGCCATCCGAAATCTCAATGGGATGGTTCGGTGTACCACTGGCAGGTTCGACGGGATCCGTGTCCTCGTCCATATCCTCCGCGTGATCGCCAGAGAAATGATCCTCTGGCCCCAGTGGGTTAAAACCCACTGGCTGTTGTATGTAGTTGGCCGGGTTGAACCGGCCCCTGAAGACAGGTGTAGGGTCCCCAAAAGAATTGTGCGATAAGGATTGCTGTAAAGGTATGTAGGAAGGTTGAGGGTTGTTGGGCTCATACTCCGGCTGTGGCCCATAAGGGTTATGAACAGGAGGTGTTGAACTGTGCGCAACCGACCGTCTAGCCGGCTCGAAGAGGTTCCTCCGGTTCTGTCGAGGATCGTCACTCTCGGTGGTAAAAGGAGCTCGCACATGCGAAGGCCCGGCTTCATTATCATTGGGGGCGGTGATTGGCCCCTTGCCTCGTCCTCTACGTCTAAAGAATCTTTGCGGCATTTTTTTTCCTGTCAATATAGCATGAGATAACAACAACAATATATAAAATAAAGACAAAGAAAAATAAGTTGAAACAAATTTGGATTGTTCCTATGTTCTTTGTCTAGACTCGAAAATTTTGGGAATGTGCAATTGTGCAACTGAGATTAAACACAAAAGGCTAGTGTTTAATTCACTCAGTGTTGGCTCTGATACCAACCTGTCACACCCTGATTTCCACGTGTCACCGGTGGGCCCGGTGGGGAGTATCGTGACGTGGTTGGCAACATAATAGTCAAACAACACAATATTTAATATGCACAGCGGAAGCAAATTGTAAGATATAATTCAACCAAATATAATGTTGTAATATCAAGTATCACAATAGTCGATTGTTTATCCACAGACGGATCGAAAATAAATTGGAAACAGTAGTTCAACAGACGATAGGCATCTTAAGCTTGCGAGACTTCTATTGATGCTAAGGAGAAATCCCAGCCAATTACGCTTAGTACCTGCATTTAATCTTTTTGGGAAAATACGTCAGTTTACACTGGTAAATACAATCAACCGACTCATTTTGGAAAATGATTAAAAATTGATTTGGATGCACGTGGCATAAACATTTTATAACTTGGGAGAATTATTTAAATATATAATCTTGTGAACGGATTACATGTTCCTTATGCGTTCAGTAGCCCGGATCGTGTCCGGGTTAAAGATCAATAGACACACCACATTATTCTTTTGTGCACTGACGGGTGTACGCCTCCACCCCGCGCTTAAGTCGTGGCCATTTCGTAAAATGATGCCAAGGATATCCGGGACATGGTCATTAACCCCCCAAAGGATTTTAAGTAAACAAAACTGTTTAAACGGGCCGATCAAATTATTCAATTAACCACCTAACGATGGAAGATTTGATGCCCGACCAAGCGGTATTCTATATACCGTAACCCAAGCCCGTATAGGGAAAATAAGTTAAAAGTATTTACCTGAGCAAAGTAATAATCACAATAAGCAAATGCAAGTAGCTTTTACTGGTTCTCCTAATCTGGAATGAAGGTTTATAATAACCTATTAGAATCCTAACGGGTCTTTAGTTAAGCTTAAGCTTAGACCGGTTAGTTTCAATGATACGGTTCGTACGCATTATTAAGCGAAGACCAGATAGAATGTGATTTAGACCCGACAAGTTCGGAGACTTGCTTAATATGGGTATTCATACACACTCTGGATTTTGAGATAAAACCGATAGGGTTTGACCCATTTCGGCTAATTTATGTAAACTTGTTACATAAACCGAACCGAACGCGTAATAAGCGTAACGGGTATCCGTAAGAGCCATATACAGGTTTCCTAAGTTAATATGCTTCAAATATGTTGTGACATCAGTAATATGTCTTTTATTATGCCCGAAACGAATTTAAACACAAACTATGCCCCGTAGGGGTAGTTTGGTCATTTAAAAGGTTATAAAAGAGTTTAAGTATTTACCTGAGTTACAGGTCTGATATAATCCGAAAAAATACTTATTTTACTAAGTTATAACAGTATGGTAAAATATATATGTGAAATTTATCAATTATAACCAAACTATGCACCGTAGGGGCATTTTGGTAATTTCACATAAGTCGTAAAGCTCAAAACTGAAGTCTGAGTTAAACAACTTTTGCTTACTGTTAAAATATTATAATTTACCTAAAATATCAGTAGGTATCACCCTTGTATGTTTAAAAATAGTCTTAGTACATACTATGCGTTAAAAACGCTTAAAAAGGCGATTAGAAGCCATTTCCGGGTTCTATACATAAAGCTGATATTTTTATCATTCCAGAAGGCCTAAAATAATTTATTTATCATTTAGGATCACTAGCAAAAGGTTTGGAGTCGATTAGATATGTAAAACTCATTTTATAGCCCGTAAGGGCAAAACCGACAATTACCGGATTAAGCCTATGACTATTAGTTATGCTCAGCCTAAAATTAATTAAAAATCTTCAAAAATCCCAAAATAATATATTACATCAGTGGGTAAAGATTTTGATATCAAAAAGTAGGCTTAACTAGGCTATACGCTAATTACGCCGTTAATTAACATAAAGCTTCTTAATTACGCTAATGAGCATAACTCTCAATCTACACCTCAAACTGATATCAAATTTTGGGTGCAAGTTTATACATCAGTAATTAAAGTTTCTACTCTTTTACATTTTCAAAAATCACGTTTTAAGGTGAAAAGGGCATAATGGTCAACATATGAGCAATTAACGGAATCATGCATATTAATTGGATAACTAATGAACCAAGGTGTATAATCACAGAGGGTTATACTAGCATGTAACCTAGTCCAATTAAAGCTCTGAGGCATTTCTAAAACATGCCTAAACGGGTCAGAACTGAAAGTCAAAGCAAAAGTCAAACTATGCGACTTTCGGTTCCGAACCGGGTCTAAACAGTAAATTGTCGGGTTGAACATGTTTAGACATGTTCTTACACTAATTACCAAGTTATATTAATGATCAAACAGGTTGTATATGTTCTACATTGCTAATTATGCATAAATTAGAAACTAAGTATCCTGTTGACTTTTTATTAACAAGTTTGACCCGACATTTGACCTAGTTAGAGTGGGAATCAGGGGGAACCCTTTTAAGGGTTTATTACCCACATAATTACCAACTTATAACTACTTTTGATTCGACTAATCACTGGACCATTAGTGATTAATCTTAAAGTCAACCGTTAATTACGACGGTTTGACTTTTAGGCTATAACTAAGCAAAAACTTAACTAAGGAAGGATTAGCAAATTTACTGAAGTCCTAAGCTTGATTAGTGATCACTTGAGAGAAGTCTTGAGCTCTAGAAATGATCAGAAGGCTGAAGGAAGGTGTGAAGAACTTGGTTGCAACAAGGGCCTTTATATAGTGATCAAGAACACATGGATCATTGACACACAATGCTACAACTGATGTTTGATCACTAACAAGTGTCCCTAAATGTCTAGGAGTCACTTAGGGGTTGCCCATTATGTGGAAAATCGGATAAAAGTCGAGTAGAAAGCACTTAGCAAGCAAAAACCCAACTTTTGCGGAACTGGTAGTCCCTCGCGGCACGCGTAGACCCCCCCTGGGGCTTCGCGTGGCGCGAGGCCTCGTCTGATCAAATCAGATTTTTTGATTTATTGCGTTTTGATCCTTGGCTCTTCAAACTTTGTTTAGACTTCATTTTCTTGCATCTTGAACCCTCCAAATTGATTTATAGGGGCTTTAAGACATATACCCATTTTGTTTAGTCCTCGGTTAACTTTATTGTCACCCGAAAAGTCCTAAACTTCATCGTTGACGCTTTTAACCCCTCGCATACGAATTTGATCTTAACTTTCTCATACGATAACGAAACTTTATGAAATTTATATCGTGTATTCTAGTGAGCATAATTAACCGTTACAAAGCTTCGGGTTTGTCAAAAGGTCACTCAGAGGTATAACTTAAACATGTTGACACATTTAACCCCTGTAGTTTGTAATCCCTCACTTTCTTTCATATTTAGCTTCGTATGATCCATGATTTATTCGTTTGAAAGTATGAGCATCATGTAGGGTTAATGTACAATATATTTATTCACTATTGACATTTAGAACTCGTATTTTCATATACTTTTCATGTTTGTCAACTTTAGTCCTTTCAGAACATTCTTTCACACGTTCAAACATATGACACGCGTCAACACATTACAGGACGTGAATTTTTCGAGGTATTACACTAAAAGTAGCCTGTTGGGTTGTGCCAGGGGTTGTTTCGGTTTGGGCTGGCAGTCGGTTGGTTTGACCAAGGATAGTGTGTCCAATGGGATATAGGATTGGTTCGGCAACGGCCTCCGCCGCGCCCGCGACCACGGCCTCGACCACCACGGTTTGAGGATTGCATCGTTTGAGGAGAGGTGGTTATAGGCGTGTTGGTTTGTGGTTGAGTGGAGGTGTGGAGGGCGGTGTCATTCGCGACACGGTTGGCTTTGGTTGATTCTTTAAGAATTAATTGAGAGCGCGCTTCGTAAAAAGTTGGAAATGGCTTGGTGTTTTGTAGGATGGTACCTACACTGCCGTATGCTTCTGTGAGACCGGAAAGAAGTTGGATGACCAGATTTCGTTCGGTGACAGGAGAACCGATGTTGGCCAATTGATCCGAGATAACCTTTACCTCTTGACAATATGCAGACATGGTTTGGAAGGAGTCAAGACGGAGGTTTGCAAACTTCTTTTGTAATAACACGGCTCGAGTTTCTTGGTTGTCATTGTCACACCCCCAAAATCCACCTGCGGAGTATCACCGCTTGGAGGCGTGACTGACCAGGATCCAGCCACCAATCATATTGAACAAGCATGTAAGTAATTATAAAAACCCAACCAATACAATTGGTGTCCAAACAAAACATAGTTTAAGTTGCAAGCGGAAGCATAATGTCTAAAACCAAAGCATAAGTAAATAATGTTTAAGTTCATCATGAACACTCAATGTCCATGCTCCACAATGACCCTTCTCCATGCAAGCTCCTGCTAAACCTATTGACCTGCAAAGCATGTAGTAACGAGTCAACAACAATGTTGAGCGAGTTCACAGTTGGGTGTTCGTTTTAAGTTGTTCCAAAAATAGTTTCCTTTAACTGGCATCCCTGCCGTGGGGGTTACCCCATAGTTTAAAAACGTGTTTTGTTTAATCCCGTTCACTCTGGCTATCTAGCCGTGGGGGCTACCCCATGTTTAATTATCTGGCTCTCTGGCCGTGGGGGCTACCCCATGTATATACTACTAGACTCGTTACCATATCGACTGCTGACTGTAGTCATGTTTATGTGCCCTGAACTGTCAATGTCTATCATCATTGACGTGCCCAGATCCATTAGTTCACGCCCGTCCTCTGCGGTACGGTGTGAGGCTTGTCAAACCTAAATAGCGCTATCTAACTAATGACCCGCTCACCATTGGCCCGGCGATTAAGTCGATATAAAAAGGAGGGACTTCGTGATAGAGTTTTGGTCTAGTGAAATTTACTGTCCATGAGGACGAGGAATTATATTCCTGAACCCGTACTGTCCTACCCAAGAAAGGACGAGGAATCCATATTCCTTAACCCATTCCCAATCCCCTGGGAACCCCATGCTTTGTAGAAAGTGTGAACTCACCTTAGGTTAGCTCGGCAGATAAACGAAAGGTCAATCGAGCTGCTAGAGGTCAACCACGGCCTAACATGGTTACCATACAAGTCAGGTTTTGGTTTCGAGTAGTGCACATAAGTCTCACATAAGCTAGCAGGTTACGAACACATATAGATCATGGAAAACACAAATCATCACGTTTAACAGTCATAACATAACATATCCGAACTTGTGCGATTCACCCAAATGAAGCCCAAAGATACCCGGCCCAACCTGTTGTGCGTCCAGCATATCTTGTGCTACCCATAACAGGTTGTGCGATCCAAAACATACTCGGCCCAGTTACAAATAAGCCCAACAATAATATTCATTGATCTTGTGCGGTCCGGATGTCTTGTGCGATCCGGACGATTTGTGCGATTGGAAACTAGCCCGGCCCAACATGTACCCGACCCAAACAATTAACAAAGCATAACTTGTGCGATCCAATAGTCTTGTGCGACTATTGATATCTTGTGCGATCAGATCAGGTCTTGTGTGACCTGATCTTGTGCGACTGAGAGAGAACTTGTGCGATCAGTTTAATTATTCCTAAAATCTTGCAATCAGTTACATGGTTTCCATTTATGTAGTTATCAATCAACAACACTATCATTTTCCAATCATAACATATTCGATCAAACTAGTGTTTTAACATCAATTCTTATGAACCCTATCATAATCAAAACATGAACAATAATCACAACACCAACCATATTAACATGATTCATATTCTCGATCACTAGCAAACATCCTATCATGACAACACAATAAATCATCCTAACGTAAACATATCACAGCCGATTAACAAGCATTCAGTTTTCATTCATCATCTACAAATCCAATTCATACTAACACAAAAATCAAACCATTCGGATCTAAACACATATATGGCCGATTACACTTCATTCATGTTCAATCATCTATCATTCATAAATCATTACATACCTCACCATAACATCTAACAAACAATAACTATGAATTTACTAACCGGTTATGAGGTAAAACGAGGATGGTCCGAATCAAGGAGGCTTCGAGGAAGAGAAGGTATTGCCGTCGGCTTCTAGAGAGAGAGAGTAGGGTTTGGTGTGTTTTTCTTGTGTTAGCAAATAATGAGAAGCAAAACTCCCCAAGGGATATGTGCATACGTATAAAAGGAGTGGGCCGAACCCTTCCTTGGGCTGCCTTTGATCCGAATACAAAGAGTGTAGCCCGAATGGGCTTGTGCGATCGGGTTGTGTTGTGCGTTTAGGCTCGTTTATATACATACATACATTACACAAAACACATAACATTTCATTAATCATCAAGTTCACATAGTCACATAGTGTTCACATACGTTACATTAAGCACATAAATAGGTTCTGAAATACGAGTTGTCACAGTCATGGAAGATGCTTTTCAAGGCAGTCCATGCGTAACGTGCGGTGGAATCGGGTCGTATAATAGTGCTCAAAAGGTCACTAGAGATGGTGTCATATATCCACTGAAGGACTATGGCATCCACACGATCCCACACATCATCGGCTGGAACCATGGGTTTCTCTTTGTCAGCATCGGATGAGGCAGTAGCTGGAGTTTCTTTTTGACGGGGAGAGAGGTGTCAAGGACCTAGAACGCACGACAATGTACCTTGAATAATTCCGCCCAGGATGAGTATTGGTTAGTTTCCATCTCGAGGGTAATTGGAATGAAGGTTTTGATGTTCGAGACGGTAATGGCGGGGTGAGTTTTTGGGTCCATGGTGGCGGAGATAACAAAAGAAAACAGAAAGAAGAGGAAGAACAGGGGGTAGGATCGATACAATTATGGTAGGAGGTGTGATACCATGTAAGAGATTGAGGGAATGCTTTTCTGTGCCTTCATTCCATAATTCTCCACAATTATATAATCGTTACATTGATTTGCGATTCCTATAATTATGCCTCTATGATTGTGCTAATTACAATAAATATAAAGATACAATTTAGGATACATATTTTGCCAATTGTCAAGCACTATTCTAATAGGTATATTGGATTTTAATAATCCTAACTATTTGTCATTTGTCGTCAACCGTCCCAACTTAAAAAATAACCACAGGCAGTCCCAACTATTAACATATTGGTCTCCAATGAACCCTGACTAACAGAACTCGAACGTTGTTAGTCTCCGGACGCTGGAAAACCGTTTTTGGCGAGAAAAAGATTCCTAATGTTGCGATCTAAGGTTACAAATAGTTTTGAAACGAAAATGTTGAGTTTTCCGACTAAAAAGTTGAGTTTTCCGACAAAAAAAAAGTTTTCCAGCGAAAAAGGAATTTTTCGACGACTTCAATAATTGAGGATTTTACTAAAAAATGTTTCTAAAGGTCCGTAATAAGGTTACAAAGAGATTTGGGACGAAAAAGTTGAGTTTTCCGACAAAAAACGTTTTTCCGACGCTGGAGACTAACGACGTTAGGGTCCTGTAAATCAGTGTCCATTTGAGGCCAATATGTTAATAGTTGAGAATACCAATGGTTATTTTTTAAGTTGGGATTATTGGCGGCCGGACGAATAGCGAAATTATTAAAATCTAATATTCCTAAATTTAACCAAATTAGAAAGATAACAACTAAAATAAGTACTAGTAGTCACTTCATATTTTTTACAACAAGTCGGTAACACAATTCACTTAAAAATGATTAAAAGGGTGCTCGTATCCACTGAACGATTCGGATAACTTGTCCACTCATACAGAAGACGGGCATGTGGCTAGGGGTTATTACAAATATTTTTATGCACAACTTTATCCAAAATGAGTTGTAATTAGTTTACACTATTATTTATTTATCAATGAGTTGATCTAAACGGGCATGTGGCTAGGGGTTATTTCAAATATTTTTATAGCAAATGATCTCTAGATCAAGTGGTGGAAGACTTGCATTTCTTTTGGAGATGTAAGTTCAACTCTCACTTGGTGCAGAGTGAGGCATTGGTGGGCAATGATAGGAGACCCAGTGGAACTTGGGTTGAATCCTTAAGCCAAACGGGTTTTACCGGTAACTTGATCGTCGTGCCTACGGGCGGGTGGGTTACCGGGTTTTCCCTGGAATTGGTGGTGGACCCGGGTACTCTCGGAGTACTCCGTTTGGTCCAGTGGATGCCCCAAGAGTACTCGGGATTAATTCTGTTGGCCGTTAAAAAAAATATCAATGTATTATAGCCGTTTGAAATATTGCGTATGGGCATGGCATTTATATTAGATTATATGAAAAGTAAATTATAAAGTTTAGCTTAGAAGCAAACAGTCTCACCAGAACAGTTTAGCTCTGATACCATAAAAGAAATCAAGACTAACGAAAGGTTTCATTTCATTTCTCATTATTTACAATCTATTCAATCTCTATATATAGGCAACCAACATACAACTAATCTCTTAGCTAACTTCAACTAACATAAGTGCCTCCATACAAATACTCTATATATAGATACACTCTAATAAATTGGACAAAAAAATGTTAACGATAAAACCGGTGTTATGTAGAGGTGTACAATTGGTTTGGGCCCGGCGACCCAGAACCGACTTTGCCCCGAAACCCGAACTGGTTTGAGCCCACCGAAAAAAGCTAATAAAAAAACCGATAAAAAACCCTGTTTGAATGCTAAAACTGGTTTTGAACCTGACCCATCAGTTTGGATGGGTTGGTTTTTTCAACGCAAAAATCCTTTTCTTAACCTGAATCAGTTTGGGTCAAACCGCTTCGCTTTGAGACCAAACTAAAAACAAGGGGCTGGTTTATAAATCTAATCGTTTAAGCTTAAACCGGATTGTGTACTCCATATATATTTACTAACTAATGTCTACTTATTGGAGAGCAAAAGTCACAACTCCACTAGCTTGACGCCTAGCCCATTACTTTGAACGGGACATGGATTAAATTAAATACAAGAAAGCTAGACGTGTGTGTAATTTTATCATGGCCTTTGAAATGGTTTAGTGTTCATTGTATATATTCTTTTTTTCTAGAGCTAAAATCTTGTAAGATCTCTTGGTGATCTTCAAAGATTGTTATGATAAAATAAAGGAACGGTCCCAGAATCTTTCAAGTATCTTTACTATACACTAGACATTCAGTCAAATGGTTTGTAGTTGGGGTGGGTTGATTTTATCTACTATTATATTAGATTGTGGGTTACCCACAACCATCTCTATATAACGCACCCATCATTCTGGACATCATATTATTAATCAAAACAAATACAACCTTCTCTCATCAATTCAAACATAAAACACATTCAAAACATACACAGATGGATGCACTAAAAGCTCTATCATCTCTTCATTGTGAGTTGAAGATTATGAACGCTAGAAACATCCAACTGGCCAACTCTAGTGGTTACTTGTTTGTTCGATGTTATCTTTCGGCTGGAAACAACAAAAGGGTACGCGTGGATAGCCGAGAAGTTTCTTTAAACGGAGACTTATCTTGGAACGAATCGTTCTCCTTGGATTGCCAAGGGACTGAGCAATCAATGGACATGATCACTCACGGAACAATTGTTTTAGAGCTTCGTTGGAGGAGCAATTCAATTGCCTTGTTTGGACGGTCGCAACTTGTGGGAAGAGCCGAGGTGTCTTGGAGAGACGTTTTTGAGTCACCAAACATGGAAATGAAGAGATGGGTGATGATGGAAACGAAGAAAAAAGGCGTCAAAGCACCTTCGATTTGTGTAGATATGAAGATTGAAGTCCCTTCTAGTAAAGGTATGGTTGCAAGAAAAATGAATAAATGGAATGAGAGTTGTGGGTGCTGCCATGGTGATTGTTGTAACAATACATACATTGATAGTGAGTTTTTTCTCATAGGAGCTGCTTTAGATGCATTTTAGAAATATATAGAAAGGAATCAAGAGAGATATTCACAAGAAGAGATTGTAGTTAGTTAATGTACAAGAAATGTGAAAATTTCAACCTATTTATCATCTATAAACTAGTATATGACATTTTTGTTTTTATATCTTTAGGTGGACTTTGCATATGACTATGACAATCTATGTATCATGTTATACAAAGATTAAAAAAAAAACACTAATCATACCATCTGTTGGTTCTCAGGGCCATCAGTAGAACAAATAAATTGTAGGAAATCATTAAGCAAGAGATATACGTTAGGATTAGTTAATTGAACAAGTATCAGAAGCAAAAAGTAAGTTTACGGGATGCATGTAATTCTTAAGAATACTTGTATTTTGCATTTTCATTTCGTTAACATTTTATCTTTCTGAATGATACTTTAGCCTTTTTTTTTCTTTCAATACAAGTTAAAGAACGAGTGTTCAATAGAAGACAAGTCTATCTTTGAAGTCCAAGTTCAAAAACTTTTAAACTAATTCAGAGATCTTTGAAGACAGAATAATATAACTCTAAAGTCTCTATACATTCAAGAATTAGTCTTTCCCGCAAACTTAAGAACGAAGGCCTCTTTGCAATCATTCAAGGCTTATGTACTAGAGACAAAAGAATTAAAAACAAAAATAAGCGAGGTAAAATGAATAAAAGCGATAGCTTATGTAAGACATAAAAGAAATGACACTATAATACATGAGATACAAAAGTAAAAATAAATTTTAGAACTATAACAGATAAAAAGTTAGAAAGATAACAAAAGTAACATTAATAATAAGAGATAAAAAGTTAGAAAGATAAGGGTGTAAGGGGCACTCCTCTAAGTGGGGAGTGACCTCTCTTACCCACAGCCAATCAGCACGCGCCACGTCAACTCCCCACTTAACTCCTCCCACACCCTCAATTTGATGGCGGCACTCCTCTCTTGGGGACTTGGTTTTTTTTTTATATAAATATTTTTATAAAAGTAAAACATAATTTAAATAAATTAAAACTAAATAAAAATAAAAAATAGAACATTCCATTTAATTAAAAACAAGTTTGAGGGGTATTTTTAAAAGTAATAAAAAAAATTTAAGTGTTTTTTTTAATTAAAAACAAGTTTGAGGAGTATTTTGAAAATTCTTTTTCTTCTTCTTTCTTCCTCCTCCCCTTCTTCTTCTTCTTCTTCTTCTTCTTCTTCTTCATATTTGAAAGTGTAACAGGTTCTAACTTAACTCACAAACTCAACATGTATATTAGATTATCACAAGGAAAAAAAAAAAAACTCAAAAATATGGTTTGATTCACACGGTGACCTCTCCCCGCTCCCCACTCCCCGATTTGGGTCACCGAGGGGTCGGCGGCGGTGTTCCCGATCGGGGAGTACACTCACCGCACCCCTCCCCGCAGGCGCCTCGGACACCCTAACAAAAGTAACATTAATAAAATAAATAAATTACAAATATTAGAATATAGCTTGACAATTGGCAGATCCCAAAATTGTATATTTACAGTTATTGCAAATTAGCAAAATCATAGGACATAATTATAGGAAACCCTGTAACAACCCCCGTCCCAAACGTGGAACAAAAGGTTACATCAAATGTTAACAGAAAACCTTAAGTCCAAAATAAAAACTTAAATTACTGGAGTCCGACATAGAAAAAACAAACTATCCAAACAGTCCAACTTATAAGTTCTAAAACAACCTGAAGACAATAGGTACTAATTCAGAAGTCTAAAAGTTCATGAAATAAAAAAAAAAAAAAAGTCTTCAATCCATAGATTCAAAGCCTAGTCGCTCACTGCACACAGCCCCGATCAACCCTGATTATGATACATATCCCCTAGTCTACTCACGATGGAAGAACCGAGTCAAGACTTCAGCTGAAAAAGCTCAGTTTAATTCACTTTTGAACTACTTGTTTGACCCATTCTCTGGTGGAAAAACAGAAGGAGTGATAAGCAGTTTTCAAGCTTCTTTTTAGGAGCAATTAGTTAATTATGTTTTACAGAGTCTATAAGTAGCATGCTTTGTCATTTTAGTTATTTTCATTTTTATGTTTTTAATTCCCAGACTCAATTCTGTAATCGGAGACCTAGCCCCTCTCGAATTGGGCCTTATCCTTTCAATTCAAGTATATTTTGCCTGCTATTTTTCTTAGAATCTATCATTGGTTCCATTGTCGGGAATCGAAATGCCACCTTCAACCCGGAGCACGAACGATCCAGACCCCATCGCCGCCATTGCAGCCCAATTAACGGCCATGGCTTCCCGATTGGATTCCATTGAAGCACTGAAGGAAGAAGTAGCAGCCCTAAAAAATCAATCCCCCAATTTCAATCGTTCTAAGGGTGGTTCGAGACGCGATGATGAAGGAAAGAGTTCTTGGCGAAAAAACCATCATTACCGCCCATTCCAAGAAAATTGACTTTCCTGCTTATGATGGAGGAGATCCACGTGGGTGGGTTCTTAAAGCGGAAAAGTATTTTAGCTATTATCAGATCCCAGATGAAGAGAAAGTGGATGTGGCCTCTATGCATCTAGAAGTAGATGCTTTAGATCTGTTTTCCTGGTTATCAACAGATCAAACAATTAAAGTATGGGAGGAATTGGTCCTTGCTTTTCAAAAGAACTTTGGTCCAGCCGAGTTCCAGAATCTGGACGAGTACCTTTGTAGCATCAAACAAACCGGATCCGTTCAGGAGTACCGACAAGAATTCGCCAAGAGATCGGCTTGGGTTTCCAACTGGCCAGAAAATTGCTTGTTAGGGGTGTTTCTGAATGGCCTGAAAGATGAGCTGAAAGCTGATGTACGTATACAAAAACCACGCTCTGTGTACAATGCAGCCAGTCTAGCCCTAGAGTATGAATCCAAGATGTGTGTTAACAAGCCCACTAAAAACACATGGAGCCCAAGCCCAAAACCTAATCTATCAGATATCAAAAACTCAGCCCAGACTAACAATTATAACCCCAGCAGCCAGCGCCCCCTCTACGAATCTCTGAGGCAGAAAAACAAAATCGTTTCTTGAAAGGGGAGTGTTATCGATGCGGAGAGAAATATGGACCAGGTCATCGCTGTAAGACCAGAACATTCAAACTCTTGGAAGCTTCTGATGAACTAGACGAGCCGGCCAATACCAATAAGGAGGGAGAATCGGTTGAGCAAGAGGAGTTTGCAGAAATAAGTCTCCATGCAATTCTTGGTAAATCCAATATAACCACAATGAAACTACAAGGAACTTTAGGAAGCACTGAGGTATTGATTTTAGTAGATGGCGGCTCCACCCACAATTTTATATCTGATACTTTGGTACGCGAGTTGAAGATGATCGCTCAATTCATTACCCCCTTTAGCGTCCAGATCGGGAACGGTGATATTATAAGGTGCAATCAGCTTTGCAAGGATGTTTCTGTGAAGTTGACTGACCTAACTATTGTCCAAGACTTCTACCCGTTCTCAATCGGGGGAACAGGTCTAGTTCTGGGTATCCAATGGCTTTCCACTCTTAATATTGTCCAGGCGAATTGGAATGAGATGTTCATGATCTTTACTATAGATGGCAAGAAATATAAGTTACAAGGTATATCCTCTGGTCCTCAAAAATCTGCCTCTTTTCAGCATTTAGTCATTGATATGGATGTCTCATTAGATATCCCTCACCCATTACAGCCTATAATTCGTAAATACCAAGGAGTTTCTACCCAACCGAATAGCCTGCCACCCTTTCACACTACTTCCCACTCTATTCCCTTGTTACCTAATTCTACCCCTCCGAATATCCGACCATACCGTTACCCGTATTCCCAAAAAACTGAGATAGAAAAACAAGTGGATCAATTGCTGACAGCCGAGTTCATACAACATAGCACTAGTCCCTTTTCAAGTCCCGTTTTGCTGGTTAAAAAGAAAGGCGATACTTGGCGAATGTGCGTGGATTACCGTGCTTTAAACAAAATTACGGTGGCTGAAAAGTACCCAATCCCCAATATTGATGAACTTTTAGACGATTTGTACGGTGCAACGGTTTTTTCTAAACTTAATTTGAGGTCGGGCTATTACCAAATCAGAGTGAATCCATCAGACTTGTCAAAGACAACTTTTTGAACCCATTCGGGTCACTATGAATGCAAAGTCATGCCATTCAGCCTGACGAATGCCCCATCAACCTTTCAATCGGTAATGAATGATCTATTTCGCCCTCATTTACGACGTTTTATATTGGTTTTTTATGACATATTAATTTATAGTCATAACATGGAGCAACATATTGATCATTTAGAATAGGCTCTAGCACTCCTCCATAACCATCAATTATTCGCTAAGTTGTCTAAATGTTGCTTTGGGCAGCCCTAAGTGGTATTTATAGGCCATGTTATTACTTCTGCAGGTGTACAAGTGAAACAAGAAAAAACCTCAGCCATTCAGTCATGGCCTATCCCAACTTCAATGAAGGAAGTACGCGGATTTCTGGGGCTTACGGGGTATTATAGACGTTTCTTTCGGAATTATGGGTTAATAGCTCGTCCACTCACGGCCCTAACTAAGAAGGACGGTTTCATTTGGTCCACCAAAGCTTTGAACGCTTTTCAGCAGTTAAAGCAAGCTTTAATGTCAACACCGGTCCTTCGTTTACCAGATTTCACCAAAGATTTCACTGTGGAATGTGATGCTTCTTTGGATGGGGTGGGGGCCATACTATCTCAAGAAGATCATCCGGTAGCATATTTTAGTAAGGGTTTTTCACCTTCAAATCGTTTTAAATCTGCTTATGATCGTGAATTACTCGCATTGGTGCTCGCAGTTCAAAAATGGAATCACTATTTATTGGGTCGCCATTTCTTTATTCGCACGGATCATTACACACTGAAGTTTTTGTTGGAGCAACGAATTACTACAACCGAGCAACAATGACTTTTACTTAAACTTATGCCGTATGATTTCTCTATCACTCATCGTGCTGGAAAGGAAAACAAAGGAGCCGACGCATTGTCACGTCGACCTTATTCGAGTGATTTATTCGCACTTTCGGTACCCTACAGTTCTGAAATGGTTAATATTAAAGCTGGCCTGCTTTCGGACTCCTACAACATCAATATAATTAGCCAATTAATAGCTGATCCCACATCAGTTCCTGAATTCTCTTTAGTTGGTCAACTTCTTTTTTACAAACAGCGCATGGTGATCTCGGATACTGCTGATACTCTGTCGCAACCCCCGCCCCCTATCTGTCCCGGGAACGGGCGGCCGCGAACATCATTTGTAGTGGTATCATTTTGTTTATTATTTTGGCAACGGAATTTCATCAGGACCGTAGTTAGAAAATGTTTATCAGAGTAAAACCACCATATTTTATATTAATAACCACATGGGTAAAACCCAAGTTTTGTTATTACAACATAGGGATAAACCCTATTTTATTGAATTTAAAACATCGTCTTTTAGGTAACTTTTATAGCCACATTTTTTTCCAAGCCGTCAGTGCTCTTAAGCTACCTTTCTTCTAATTTGGCTTTCACATTTTGTTACTTGAAACGCGTTTTAAAAACATTTGTCAGTGGGAAATACTGGTGAGTGAATCCCAGTTTAATCTAGAAACATTTTACCAATTAACACAGTATTGAGAGCTATCACATTGTTTATTTCAACACAATTACTCATTCAGTACTGTCAATCCTGACTGGTGGGTCATATTACACATTGGCTAACTCGTTGTCCAATTGTAACGTGTTCCACATTTTGTATACAAAACCCCAACATACCGGCAGTAATTGAAGAACTACAAAGACTCAATCACTCCTGTCACACCCCTATATTTCCACATATTACCGGTGGGCCCGGTGGGGAGTATCGTGACGTAGTTGATATCATCATTGACAATACACACAATATAATAGCACAGCGGAAGGCTTGGTAAATAAACTATTACAAACCATAATGTCTGAGTGTTCGACGAAAGAATATACAGACTGGATTGTAATAAGATCCACAGGAGGATCATAAATAGAATACAAGAAAACAAAAAAAATAACAGACTTCAGGCATCTTAGGGATTTGCAAGATCCTCTTATACGACACCTAATAGCTCTAGTTTATTACGAGAAGTACCTGTCAATCAATCTTTAGAAAATACGTCAGTTTACACTGGTAAATACAATTAACCGACTCTTTTGAAAAACATTTATAAAATTTATTTAAGTGCACACGGCACAAATCAATTATAACTTGGGACAATTATTAAATATAATCTTGTATACAGATTTACATGTTTGTCTTACAATTTGGGGCCGGTTGGAAGCCGGTCATGATTAATCGACTCACCACTTATAGAACCCACAAAGGAGTTATCCCCAACATGTGGGTTTATATTTTAGCATTTGCATCTGTCAGGTGTATGCCTACACCCCGTGCATAGGTCGTGGCCATTTTCAAATGAAATGAGCCGAGGATATCAAGGACACGGTCGAATTAACCCCCACTGTGTAACAACTCTCATTAAAAGTCCTAATTCTTATCTTATTTTGTCCAATAGGAAACCCTAATTGAGACCCCCAAGAAATATTGCATGACCCCTAAAATTTTCAGAATAATTGGAACTAGGATCAGGGCCCCTAAAACTCAAAGGGGTGTTCCCTAATTACGTTTATCCATTCGAAACTGTTACAAAAAACGTAATTTCGAAAAATTCCGACTCACCAAGGCTACACAAGACACGAGGCTACTCTAGGCTAGGGGGTATGCCCCGCGACTCGCGACAGGGGTGGATGAACCCTCCGCGACACGCGGGAGGTTCCAATTCGGGCTATAAATTCAGGGGCTTGGGACTTGAAATTCTGCGTTGGTTCGACGTAAAAATTCATTTCGTACGTTGAGTTATCGACTGTTTACTACAAAACACACACAATCACGAAATTCTGCCGCAATAACAGGGTAATAACTCGATCATTGCTACGATTTAATGTCCGATCGATAAAAACCAATCCGATGGATGTTTAAGTGCTGCTCGAACTCGGGTTATACTTTGTCATTCGTCATTAATTCGATGGATGTTTAAGTATCGCACTTTGTCATTCGTCGTGAAGGTTTTGAATCTCGTGAGTTGTCGTAAAAGTTGTATTAAGTTACTAACCTAGTTTTGTGTGCATTGTTATTTGAATTAGGTTAACAGGCTAATCAGTAGGCAAAACTCTGCCCGTTTAAATCTGCAATGTGAACCATTCTCTTTTTATTAAAATGCTTTACAAAACCCTAAATGTTTTCAAAGTTATAATTACAAGGATTAAGTCTTTGTAGTCTTCAATTACTGCCGGTATGTGGGGTTTTGTATACATTACTTGTTTCCCGTCACCATTGGACAACGAGTTAGCCAATGGGTGATCTGACCACAGTCATAGATATAGTCGAGTGACAAATACCGATTTGGGGTAATTGGTTGATATAAACAATGTAATCACCCTTAATACTGTATATTATAACAATGTGTCGTTTTGTGTAAAATGAGTGACTCGCCAGTATTTCCCCGCTGATAAAACCTTTTTAAAACATGTTTCAGGTGATCTGCTGTGATCAAGGAAAAAGTTCCGTGTAGCACTACAAGCTTGAGGATGTGGCTCAATAAAATGAATAAACCTGTTTTTGTAAAATAGGGGTTTCCCAGTGAAATCGCCTTGATTGTAAATTACGGGGTTATCCTGAATAATTATGAAATAAGAAAATGGGCATTTCAAGTTTTAAACGATCCTGTTAATAATTCCGCTGCCAAATTAAATAAATACCATGGGATTTTCTGTCCCGCGGCTCCTGGACCGGGTCAAACCGGGCCGGGGGCCGTGACAGAAAAAGGTGGTATCAGAGCCACTGATTTAAGCTAATTAAGTATTTAGAAATACTTAATTTTTCTGATTGCCATTCTGTGATTAGGTGTTTTTGTGTTATTTGACTAATTGTTAATTTACAGTATGGGTAAGCAAAGAATTTCGGACATCTATCGTCAATTAGATAGTTCACCGAAAGATAAGGGAACCTCATTTTCCTCAAGACACGCAGCCGATACTGAGGAAGGAATATTTGTTCGTAAGGCACAGTTTGTGAAACCACTTACCACTAAGAAAAGAGGTTGGATTATTAGAAAAAGTCAAGAGAAAATAAAGAAGTCACAACCAAAAGGAGTGAGGGTTAATAAGGAAACTCAGGAAATAGGCAATAACCCACCATGGGAAAATGAATTAGATGAACAATGGGCAAATCTCTATATGTTAGCCACTACAGCAGTAAATGTTAACTTTTAATTAAGTTAAACTGCCAACACCCTGACCCAGTACTAGCTAGACTAAAATAAGTTACGAATGCTTAACCACTAGTATATTTCAAATTTCAGTTGTAATCTGCAATATAGAGAATCGCAATATTTCGTTTTAATAATCATATTAGATATTTGTAATTAATAATTTTTCTGATTACCTTTTTGTGATTATGAGAAAATTTAACTTACAAAGTTTTAACCTAGAATTTTGTATGTTTTCTTCATATATGCTAAACAGCATGAATGAGTTGTCTGAAGCTCTTCAGAATCTCAATCTCTATTCTGTAAAAGTGGAAGTCTCCAAAGACTTTACTGGTTATTGTGCCGACACTGATGAACCTATGGAATTTAAAGCTCAACCTCCGGAGAAACCTAAACCGAGAAAGAAAAGAATATTCGTGGGTTGGAGGCATGTGCCCAGGAAGAAACCAGCGGCACGAAAAGTTGTAAAGACTGAGGATCCAATGGATAAGGGTAAGGGAATAGAAATTGGGGAAAGTTCTAGGCAAGACCAGGAAATGCCATCCTGGGAGGAGCTGGATCATAAACTGGCACTTAGTGACCTCATCGGACCACCCGGTGAAAACCTCTTTAATTACCCAGCGGAAGCACAACTTCCAATTGATCTAGAGCCTGAGATCCCAGATCCTATTATCCACTCCCAACCTCTACCAGCAGAATTAGAAGAGTGGTGGACCACCGACTGACAATTTCAGGACCTTTTGAATAACCCTTATACCTTTTTCCCTTAGTTCGACCCGGAGCCTGCCCCAAACCCACCAATGAGCAGTGAGAATTTGGCTGAACTCCGCCACTATGGCGAGGAGCTGATAGACGCAGGAAATAGAATCCGGGAAGTGGGAGAACAGATCTCCTGGAAGTACGACGAGAGGGAACGTGATTTCTAAGATGCCAGCTGACGGGGATGGTGTGACTGGGGTTGTGTGGTTGTAGAAATATGTGTTTAATAATACTAATATAATATAATCGTGTAAAATAACTAAAAATGAAACTTTTGTAAGATACCGGGTGTGTACGGAAGCATACTATAATATATAAAAATGGAAGTCGAAAATCGACAATTTTGGCTATACATGTTAACTTGATTATGTGCGGTTGTTTTATTATGTTTGGTTGTTATTTATTTTATGCTAATAACTTATATATATTAATTACCAGATGGCACACGCTGGTAATGAACAAGTTAACGAGGGTAACCAATCTGAGCAAAACCATGAAGATCAATTCCTGAATAGGCAAGATATCGAGAACATCGTTGCTCAAGGAATAGCCAATGCTATTCCAGCAATCCTTGCTGCTGCTCGAAATCCAGTTGAACCTCAACAGATTATTCATAGTAAACGTACTCATGAAGACAACTTTAGTAATAGCGTAAATGGAGGCGGTAACATTAATAACATTGATAATAATGTACCGCAAGCCCCAATTCTCAAAAGAATGAAAGCTGCAACGCCTGGTTGTACTTACAAGGAATTTCTTGCCTGTAAACCCGTTGAATTTGCAGGCAATGAAGGGGCGACTGCGGCGCTACGTTGGTTGGAGAAAACCGAGGCAGTAATAAAAATAAGTAAATGTGCCGAGGAAGATAAAGTCATGTATGCTTCTCACCTTTTCAAGGAAGAAGCATTAGAATGGTGGAATACGGTATTACAAGCCAAGGGAAGTGACCTGGTTTATGCCATGAGTTGGGAGGAGTTTAAGCGACTGGTGGAAAGAAAATTCTGCCCTGAATATGAAAAAGAGCAGATGGCGAATAAATTCCTGAGCCACCGAATGGTGAATGTTGATTACCGAGGGTATACTTCGAAATTTTTCGAATATGCTCAAATCGTGCCTACTCTGGCTTCGCCAGAACCGGTACTTATCTCTCGCTACATCTGGGGTTTAATTAGCGAGATCCGTGATATTGTCAAAGCTGTGAGACCCCGCACGATCGATGATGCGGTGGAATTAGCCAACACTTTGACAGACGGACTGGTGCGTACGCGAGAAGAAAATAGGAATAAGGAATTGGCTCAGAAAATTACCCAAGGATTTCGTGTGGGTAATAATAACAAATTCAAGAAAAGAGGAACGGGGCAATCTCCCCCTCCGCCGTTCTGCAGAAACTGCAAAATGAAACATTTTGGAAAATGTAATGAACCCTGCAACTTCTGCAAAGCTATAGGACATCGTGAAGAAGATTGCAGAAAGAAAACAAGGGTCTGCTATAACTGTGGAGAGGCCGGGCATTTCAAACCAGAATGCCCTAAGTTGGTCAAACCAGCGGATAACAAGGCCAAACCTGCAGAAGGAACTACTAAGAAGAACGTAAGAGCCTTCCAATTGACAACACCGGAAGCCAAACTGATTCATGACGTAATAGCTGGTACGTTCCTAATTCACAACGTGTATGCGAAAGTATTATTTGACTCTGGTGCAAACCAAAGTTTTATAAATATTTCATTCTGCCAAGCTCTTAAGCTACCCTTAACAAAACTTAGGCAAGTTTTTACAGTAGAAACGGCAGACGGGAACTCTGTTAATATAGATACGGTTTTGCAAAAAGAAAATATAGAACTTTTAGGTCATAAATTTTCTGCAAACCTACTACCTATGGATTTAGCTGGATTCGATGTTGTGTTAGGAATGGATTGGTTAGTAACCAATCATGCTTGAATCCTATGTGATAAGAATTCCATAGAAATTCGTGCACCCACCGGAGAAGTAATCATGGTTACAGGAGATAAGCCACGAAACCCCATGAAGTTCATTTCAATAATGAATATCGCTAGTTATGAACGAAAGCAAGGAATAGTGTATATGATTTAGGTGATCATTAGCACTAAGGGTAAGGAACTTAAGGAAATTCCTGTAGTCTCAGAATACTCTGATATATTCCCAGAAGAGTTACCAGGATTACCACCAGATAGGGAGGTAGAATTTAGAATTCATTTGATTCCTGGAACGACACCAGTAGCAAAGGCGCCTTATCGTCTAGCACCCACCGAAATGTTAGAACTGAAAAAGCAATTAGATGAATTGCTCAGTAAAGGATTTATACAACCTAGTTCATCCCCGTGGGGAGCTCCAGTGTTGTTTGTAAAGAAAAAAGATGGTTCAATGCGAATGTGTATCGATTATAGGGAATTGAATAAGGTTACAATTAAGAATCGATACCCATTACCTAGGATTGATGATCTTTTTTATCAACTTCAGGGGGCTAGATATTTCTCTAAGATAGATTTACGCTCCGGATATCATCAATTGAAGGTACAAGAAGAAGACATACCTAAAACTGCTTTCAGAACTAGGTATGGTCATTACGAGTTTACAGTCATGCCCTTTGGACTAACAAATGCTCCTGCAACATTTATGGACATGATGAATAGAATCTGTAAACCATATTTGGATAAATTCGTAATTGTCTTCATCGATGATATATTTATTTATTCCAAAAGTCAGGACGAGCATTGTAAGCACTTGCATGCACTCTTAACTTTGCTAAGAAAGGAAAAGCTTTACGCCAAATTCTCGAAGTGTGAATTTTGGCTACAGGAAGTGCAATTTTTAGGTCACATGGTGAATCATGAAGGTATTCATGTAGATCCCTCCAAGATAGAAGCGATCACCAAATGGAAAGTCCCGCAATCAGCTACAGAAGTTAGAAGTTTTCTAGGCTTAGCTGGATACTATAGGCGCTTTATTAAAGATTTCTCTAAGATAGCTGTGCCATTAACTAAGCTAACTTGTAAAACAGTTAAGTTTGAATGGGGACCTAAGCAAGAAGAGGCTTTTAGGATTTTAAAACAAAGGTTAACCAACACCCCAATTCTAGCCTTACCAGAAGGGACAGAAGATTTTGAAGTATATTGTGATGCTTCTAAACTAGGATTAGGATGTGTGCTAATGCAACGCAAGAAGGTAATTGCATATGCCTCAAGGCAATTAAAGAAGCATGAAGAGAATTATTCGACTCATGACTTAGAATTAGGGTCGATAATTTTTGCCCTTAAAATTTGGAGACACTATTTGTATGGAAGTAAGTTTACTGTCTATACAGATCATAAGAGTTTAAGATACATATTTGGGCAAAAAGAATTAAATATGTGGCAAAGGAGATGGATGGAAATTCTAAGTGACTACGACTGTGATATTCAATATCACGAAGGAAAGGCAAACGTAGTTGCGGATGCTTTAAGTCGTAAGTATCACGAAAAGCAAAAGCGAGTTCGTGCTCTTAGATTAAGTTTACAATTAGACTTAATGGAACAATTGAAAAATGTCCAGGAAACAGCAATCAAGGATGATGCTGAAAGAATAAAAGGAAGAATAAAGGAATTAGAACAAGGAGCTGATGAAATTTGGAGATTCCACAAGAAAAGAATTTGGGTACCTATGCACGGAGATTTAAGATATAAGATTTTAGAGGAAGCCCATAAATCTAGATATACCATGCATCCTGGTAATAATAAGATGTACCAAGATTTAAGAAATAATTTCTGGTGGATAGGAATGAAGAAAGACATAGCTAGATATGTATCTAAGTGTCTTACTTGTTCACAAGTTAAGGCAGAACACCAGAAACCTTCAGGACTACTCCAACAACTAGAAATGCCTGTATGGAAATGGGAACTCATAACAATGGACTTTGTTACTAAGTTGCCCAAAACCAGAAAAGGTAATGATGCGATTTGGGTAATTGTGGATCGATTAACCAAATCAGCTCACTTTCTACCTATGAAGGAAACCTTTAGCATGGAAAGGTTGGCAAAGTTGTACGTAGACGAGGTAGTATCCTTACATGGAGTCCCACTCTCCATTGTATCGGATAGAGACAGTCGTTTCACTTCACATTTTTGGACTAGTTTCCAAGAAGCCATGGGGACGCGATTAAATTTAAGCACTGCATATCATCCTCAAACAGACGGACAAAGTGAAAGGACGATCCAAACCCTAGAAGACATGCTCAGGGCATGTGTAATAGACTTTGGTGGAAACTGGGATGACCACCTACCCTTAATTGAATTATCCTATAATAATAGTTATCATGCAAGCATTGAAGCTACCCCATTCGAAGCACTGTATGGACGAAAATGCAGAACTCCAGTTTGCTGGGCAGAAATAGGAGAAAGTCAGTTATCAGGTCCTGAAATCGTACAAGAAACCACCGACAAAATCACTCAAATCAAAGAAAGATTAAAGACGGCTCGAGATCGCCAGAAGAGTTATGCAGACAATCGACGCAAGCCACTAGAATTTCAAGTCGGAGATAAGGTACTTTTGAAAGTTTCTCCTTGGAAAGGAGTAATTCGGTTCAGGAAGAAGGGAAAGCTAAGTCCAAGATACATAGGACCATTCCCAATAATCCAGCGAATAGGACCAGTTGCCTATCGCTTACAACTACCAGAAGAGCTAGCCGGGGTACATGACGTATTTCATGTATCCAATCTTAAGAAATGTCTATCTGACGAATCCTTGGTAGTACCTCTTCAAGATATAGAGGTAAATGAAAACTTAAAATTTATGGAGAAGCCAATGCAAATAGAAGAAAGATCAAGCACAAACGACTAGTGCTGGTCAAAGTCAAGTGGGATTCAAAGAGAGGACCTGAATATACTTGGGAATTGGAATCAGAAATGAAGCGGAAATATCCCTACTTATTCCAATAAATCTCGAGGACGAGATTTTTATTAAGGTGGGGAGGATGTAACAACTCTCATTAAAAGTCCTAATTCTTATCTTATTTTGTCCAATAGGAAACCCTAATTGAGACCCCTAAGAAATATTGCATGACCCATAAAATTTTCAGAATAATTGGAACTAGGATCAGGGCCCCTAAAACTCAAGGGGGGTGTTCCCTAATTACGTTTATCCATTCGAAACTGTTACAAAACACGTATTTTCGAAAAATTCCGACTCACCAAGGCTACAAAAGACACGAGGCTACTCTAGGCTAGGGGGTATGCCCCGCGACTCGCGACAGGGGTGGATGAACCCTCCGCGACACGCGGGAGGTTCCAATTCGGGCTATAAATTCAGGGGCTTGGGACTTGAAATTCTGCGTTGGTTCGACGTAAAAATTCATTTCGTACATTGAGTTATCGACTGTTTACTACAAAACACACACAATCACGAAATTCTGCCGCAATAACAGGGTAATAACTCGATCACTGCTACGATTTAATGTCCGATCGATAAAAACCAATCCGATGGATGTTTAAGTGCTGCTCGAACTCGGGTTATACTTTGTCATTCGTCATTAATTCGATGGATGTTTAAGTATCGCACTTTGTCATTCGTCGTGAAGGTTTTGAATCTCGTGAGTTGTCGTAAAAGTTGTATTAAGTTACTAACCTAGTTTTGTGTGCATTATTATTTGAATTAGGTTAACAGGCTAATCAGTAGGCAAAACTCTGCTCGTTTAAATCTGCAATGTGAGTCATTCTCTTTTTATTAAAATGCTTTACAAAACCCTAAATGTTTTCAAAGTTATAATTACAAGGATTAAGTCGTTGTAGTCTTCAATTACTGCCGGTATGTGGGGTTTTGTATACATTACTTGTTTCCCGTCACCATTGGACAACGAGTTAGCCAATGGGTGATCTGACCACAGTCATAGATATAGTCGAGTGACAAATACCGATTTGGGGTAATTGGTTGATATAAACAATGTAATCACCCTTAATACTGTATATTATAACAATGTGTCGTTTTGTGTAAAATGAGTGACTCGCCAGTATTTCCCCGCAGATAAAACCTTTTTAAAACATGTTTCAGGTGATCTGCTGTGATCAAGGAAAAAGTTCCGTGTAGCACTACAAGCTTGAGGATGTGGCTCAATAAAATGAATAAACATGTTTTTGTAAAATAGGGGTTTCCCAGTGAAATCGCCTTGATTGTAAATTACGGGGTTATCCCGAATAATTATGAAATAAGAAAATGGGCATTTCAAGTTTTAAACGATCCTGTTAATAATTCCGCTGCCAAATTAAATAAATACCACGGGATTTTCTGTCCCGCGGCTCCTGGACCGGGTCAAACCGGGCTGGGGGCCGTGACACAATGTTTATGTTATCAAACAAGACAGATTAAAACGGGTTATGTAAATTTATTAATCACAATCCGATTAAATGATTTCATACCCGACCAAGTGGTATTATTATAATACCATATCCCAAGCCCGTATAAGGGAAAATAAGTTATAAGTATTTACCTGAGCTTAAAGTGAAGATAACTCAGCCGTAAATCCTAAACCTTTATGATGGTACCTTCTACTGGATGTTACTTAATATGAATAGAAGGTTTAATAACCTATTAGGATACTAACGGGTCTTTAATTAAGTCAAGGACTTAGACCGGCTAGCTAGGAAGAAACTTTACGATTCTAAACGCTAGATTAAGCGGAGACCGGAATAGAATGTGGTTTAGACCCGACAAGCTTGGATACTTGTATAATATGGGTAAACTAAACACATTCTAGAAGTTGAGGATTTAATGATAAGGTTAGACCCGTTTCGGTCATTTTACGTAAACTAGTCACATAAACCGATCCGAACGCATAAACGCGCAACGGGTAACCAAATGAATTATATACAGGTCTTAATTGTTATTATGCCTAAAATATGTTAGTACATCAGTAAGATGTTGACATATATGCCTAAAAAGTATTTAAAAACAATTTAAGTCCCGTAAGGGCATTTTGGTAATTTTAATGCTTATAAAAGAGATTTTATAACAAATTGAAGTTCTGGTCTTTTGAAGTCAGTAAAAATATTTAATTTATCTCATTACATCTGTAAGATATCATACATATGTGAAATTTACTATTTATGACCAAACTATGTCCCGAAAGGGCATTTTGGTCATTTCACATAGGCTTTTAAGGGCATTTTTGGAAACATGAGTTCATAACTTATACCCACTGTAATAATATTTAAATTTGTTTAAGAATTCAGTAGGTAACAAGTCTTAGATGTTAAATATGGTTTTAAACCATACTATGCACCTAATTAGTGTAGAACTCGCTAATTGACGATAATCAAGATGTTTATGTAAATACTAGGTTATCACCCGGGTGCTACCCGGGTTGGAGAAAACTATTAAGATAAATATTAAGTGTACAAATAAAATAAAATAAAATACAAAGTCTCATGTTACATAAATTAGTGATACAGTGGATACACAATTTAAAGATAGTCGGGTCCCTTTGAAGATGCATATCATTCGAGTTACCAAAACTTTCCCCTTGGTAAATTGAGTTCCCTCTACAAAAAAAAAAGAACCAATTATAAGTGTTTATGTATATAATATAAACTTTAGTGTCGATACTAAGCTTGCCTAAGTAGTATTGCCTAGGTACTGTACCTTTTAAGTCAGTCTTGTACTTTGTCTCATATTTGTCGTCTTTTAAAATGTAAGGCATTTAATCTGCATATTAAGAGACCAAAAGATGTTGTAAACTATTTAAATAATATGTACATAAAAAGAGTAGCCACCACATACCCGAGACCCCAACACGCCTGCAACATCCAATAACAAAATCCAGTTAGTATCGATCGTTTTGTTCAAAGATTCAATTTTGACCCAAACCCATGTTACGTACCAGCACAGGAAATAATGGGGATGTGATCTTGTTGTGAGATGATTTGTATTTATGAGTATCCAACATAAGAAATGCAAAAAGTGCACTTGCAAGACTCATTTTATAAAGGTTTTTTTTTCCGCTCTTTCTAACACCACTTGGTTCAACTCAAGTCCATTTTGGTCATAACCCATTTTGACCCGAACCAACTGATGTTTTTTAGATGGTCCATATCAACCCGAAAACCTTTTAACCTGTTGCCCAAACCGATCATTTTGCCAGGCTTACTACAAGTTATTAACAAATCCTGCATGAACAAATGAAAGCTTACAATTTGATAAATAATGGAAGCAACTGTGATGGTCCAAAACCGGCCAGCGAATGAATCGGCTATAAAGGTCCCGAGCAAAGGCGTCAAACTATTGATGCCACCAAAGTTGGTGAGTGTGTTAGCAGCTTTAGTCATTGGCATATGAAGTTGTTGTGTCAAATAACTGATCATATTCGTCTGCACAAACACCTTTAAAAATCAACACATGAAGCCTTTATGCATTTTAAAAAAAAAAATTGTAGAAGAAAGAGTGTACCACATAAAACAATGTTTTTGAAACAATAAAATATATATATGCATGAATATTAGATTATACCCATCCTGCTCAGTGATTTTAACAGCGAACTCTTTCGACCAACAGTTACTTAGCCTGCTCCGACCCAAAATCTTTATCAACATCTTCATAGTACCCATCCTCTTTGCATGTTGGACGAAGTAAGATTGTGTGTTCATGCTGAGAGACATAGCTACCCTTTACATCGCACAACGGTGGGTAAGGCTGCAAAACCACAATTGTTTTAGCATTATGAGAGAATTAAGAAAAAAAATGGCCGAAAATAGGAGACTGATATGTAAAAACAAATGAACAAATTATGAGAGATTTGCTTGATCAATCGGTTAATATATGAAAATATGAGTTCCATAAAGTATAACTGCATAAGCGAGTACTTAAAAATGGTTAACGCCGCAATCGGTCTTCACATCAAATCCCAAAAGGAAGAAAAACCAAACCCATACCTGAATAACACCAGCATCACACAGATTCTTGAGAGCCATTAAATATTTGGTCTCTCCAAGTCGATCTAAATAGCGTGCCGCTACCCCCTTCTGAAGATTTGCCGCAACAATTCAACCTTAAATACCTGATTCGCGCCAGTAGTAACCATCACTGAAGATTTGCATATATTATTTTCTTCACGCAACTGCAATAATAAAAAAAATATGAATATAAAGGGGATATTACTGCATTTCATATAATTGAATAGTTGGCATTTTGACCTTTTTAGTCAATGCTTCCCTAAGCTCAGGAAGACCTTCATCGGCACCATAACGACCAACAGAAGGCTCCCATACAAGTTTTTGCACCTTCTCTAAAGCCTGTCGGGGTGGTTGCCAGTACACAACACCCTGTATTTACAAGAAAACCAATTGCAACAGTCATATAAATCTTTTTTTTTTTTTGGAAAATTCAACTGTGAAAGCAACAATCTGGAAACACTGAGTGCTCATCTGAACAAATTAGCTTTAATTTCAATTCAAGTTTTTTTTTTATATTATGCCTCAAGAGTGAAGACACTAATTTATTAAAAAACTTATTTAATTCTTCAAGAATTCTTGGTAGATGGGTCTCCATGATTGTTACAGCAATATGAAATCCATTTGACAAATTAAAGATGTTCTAAAACTTGGAGCTCAATTATGTCATTGAATTTTGTGAATTTTGGAAAAACAAAAAGTTTTTGAAATCAAAAATCAATAATATTCATGAAAACAATCAATACAAAGGAGAAAATAAACCTGTATTTTCAGGAAAACTAATTGCAAAAATGAAGAACTTTTTCTTAAAGTTCAGGTGTAACAACAACAATCATGCCAACATAAAATTCAAATTTGAACCCGATTTTGGACCGTCGATGAATCGTTGATTTTAGTCGATGAAGAAAACCTATAAAATGACATAATCATAATAACAAAGACTAAAAAAAACCTATTTTTGAGATAGACTAAAAAAATACCAAATCTGTCTGGAAATAAAATATATAAACCAAACTCACCTGAATGACGGGTCAGGACTAAGGAGTCACCGGAAAATACCTATGCCATCGGAAAACTCGTTTGTTCTACCGAAACCGAACACAAACATCACCAATCCTATAATTACACCTCATGATCAATCAAGATACACCGACACCCAAATTTAACATAAACCACTCTAATACTCACTGATCTTATTCAAATTCTTCAAATCTATTTAAAAACAACTTAAATAAAAAAAATTAGTCAATTAGATTTGATTCAAGATTCGAATTCTTTCTCGATCCTATTAAAAGACGGAGTAAACACTAATAAGATAACCAAATAGCTATAAAACGACATAATCAAAACAACAAAGACTAAAAAAAAACCTATTTTTGCGATAGACTAAAAATGCAGAATTCAAACATTGAAACCCTCTCAGCCACCATAACCATGGAACACGATGACATCAGCAGCCTCCTCACTCGATCTATAGCAGCACCCAATTGGACCGTCGATGAATCCTTGATTTTAGTTGATGAAGAAAACCTATAAAATGAAATAAACGAAAAGAACAAACGAAGAACAATCAGTAATGCAAAACAAACAACCAAAGAATAAGAACATTACCTTAAGAATTAGAGAATCAGAAGCGGCACAGTGAGGCGTAGACTGAAATGGTGTATTACTTCAACAGAGATCTGCAGAAATTGTGAGGAGAAAAGAAAACCATGTCTTGGAAGCGTGAGTGAGAAGATGTGAATTAGGGTTTCGATGACGGATTGGGAAGGGAGAGTACAGGAGATTGTATTAGAAAGAAGAAGCGTACAGGAGAAGGAGATACAATTAGGGTTTTACAAAACAACGTGTATATGAATGTGTGGGTCGTAAAAACATAATACGGATCCCGTGTAAACCCATTTATCAAAACATTTGACCCGAATTTTGGAGCCAAAACCAATTTCTTGAATGCCTAAGGTGATGCCACATCATCTCTCAAGCCCTCACAACATGACACATAAGCCCTTATTTATCATGTTTATATATATATATAGATGAGGTTTTGATCAGTTTTAAATGATCAAAATAATTTATTTAATGTATAAAATCAGTAAGAAAAAGTTTAGCATTCAAATCATTTGTTAATCTCATTTTACGTTTAAAAAGGGTATTATCGTCATTAGTCGAATTATAAAAGAACTCAATGTTTTAAACAGATAATAATCTGACCAAAAATCTTAAAATCCCTTAAAAATAATATCTTAACAGTAGGTAATGAGTTTTGGTTCAAAATCCAAGTTTAAACATGCATTATGCAAGATATCGCAATTTAATTAATAAAAAACTTCTAATTACGATATCGAGCATAACTCCTATTTGGGACCAAGAACTGATGTCAAATTTTCGGGACAAGCTTATATATCAGTAGCAAAGGTTTGTGTCCACTCAAAATTCTAAAAATCTCATTTGTGTGTCAAAAGGGCGTTTATGGCATTTATAAGCATTTTAATGATCAAGAGCATATAATTCAAACCACTAAGAACCATGCACTATAAATCTAGAGGGTTATACTACTGAGTAATGTGGTCCTAATGGAAGCTTAAAACATGGGAGAATTAAGCTTGAACGGGTTAGAACTGAAAGTCAAAGCAAAAGTCAAGCTTTTGCGACTTTCGGTTATAAACTGACCTTAGACTGATAATTGTCGGGTTAGGACTGACAAAACATGTTCTAATATTAATTACCAAGTCATTAGAATGTTAAAATATAATTTAGAACCTCTGTTTAATTAATTTAATTCATTTTTAAACTTTCTGTCAAGTTTAACTTTTTGTCAAACTAGTTTGACCCGACAATTAACTAGTCAAACGAAATAATTAGGAGGTGCCCTTTTAAGGGTTAATCACCTACATTAATATGGTTCCATAACCACTTTCGTTTCGGTCAGTGGCTGGACCATATGAGATTAAACCGAAAGTCAAAGCTAAATTACGATATGTTGACTTTTCGGTAATTAAGCTAATTAAAAGGACTAAGCAGGAGTTAAGACTCTTACTAATGGTCCTTGCTATCTTTTCTACACTTGTAATTCTTCTCTTAGTGCTTGCTTGCTCCAGAGATGAGTGTTTTGAAACTTGGTTGCAATTGTGAGTTCATGAAACATGAACTAATGCCACTTATATAGTAATTTCCAACTTCATGGATCACTTGCAGCTGTTATGGGACCTCCTAGGATCACTCCAGGTGTCCTAGTGGATTATTAAAACCGTATAACAGCCCCTAGGATCGATACAATCGAGTTTAAGGCGGTGCAACAGCTGAAACCTGCACCTGTCCTCAAGTTTCTGCGCTGGGCACTTCTACGCGGCCCGCGTAGATGTTCTGCCCGGGTTTACGCGGCCCGCCTGGAGGTGGGAAACAGGTTAAACAAGTTTTAAACATGGCAGAATCAGTACCTGGCCATTACAAACCCTATACAACTTGATTTTTGTCATGTAAGGCCCTTGTAGTTAGTTTGTAGAGGCTCAAGGATGTGTAATCAAACTTCGTTAGGCTCGGTTTCGTTAAATATCACTATAAATGCAAGTTTCGTCAAGTTGACACTTTTCACCCAAAGTCTTGAAAACTTGCTTAAGGGTCTCGAAACCACGTGAAATTTATACCACTTATCCTTGAGAGTATATTTGAATATTTTGAAGCCTCGGGTTCATTAAAAGGTCACTCAGAGGTCAGAATTAACATGTTGACACGTTTAACCCTTGTAGTTTTATAATCTTCCGATTATTTTCACAAACGGCCTCTTATATCCAATTATTCACTCGTTTAAGAATATATTCATCACGTATGGTCATTCAGAGGCACAAGTTTGGCATGTTGACACTTTTAGTCCCCGTGGTTTCATATTTCCACTGTTTGCCAATTTTAGTCCTTCAAACTCAATCCTTCACATAATTAGAGTTTAGGACACGTGTCTTTACATAATTGGACACGTTTTTACGTGGTGTTACAACTGCTTAATCATATTGTCAAACATTTAAGGTTTTGTAAAACAATTTACAAAAAGGTTTACAAAAAGAGGATAAACTCACATTGCCGTCTTAGACTTCTTTTAGGGTTTCCTGGTGATTTATCTATAATTTACACAAATGTACATATGTTAGTATAATAACCCTTTATTTATATTAACGATACCCTCCCCGAGACGGCATTCCAACAACAACGTCGGGCAGAACCACGACAGTCGTTACGGAACCCTGGATCAATCGGGCAGCGTATCTAATATGTAACCGGGGTTATAATACTTACAATGGGGCAGAACTTCATTAATTAGGGGGTATTATACTCGGAGATTATGCCTATTACTTCAGAATTTCGTAAGAAAGAAAAGAAATGAGCGGCGGAAAACGAAAACCCGATGCCTTCTTATATAGGGCTGTAATCTGAGTCTCTCGTGGCCCGCGTAAAGCTAAGCATAAGCTTACGCGGCCCGCCTCATAGGGGGTTTAGACCGTAGGTGATCCGTGTAACACCCGTTCTTATAAATTAAGGTTTAACGTATCATTTACGAAAAACAATCATGTAATTAAGATTACATATGCATTGGAAATTACGGGTTTATTAAAACTTTTTACAATTTAAAAGTATACAACATATCATGTGTACGTTCGTCGTTTAACATAATAATGATACATAGTGCGGAAGCTTATTTCGTGATCGTGTTCGGTTCTTGCTCGTCGCTTGATCTTCATCCGTGCACTCTTGGCATTCACCTATGATCAAAACCAACTTAAAAGTTAGTTTTGATAGTCAAATATTAAGTTCAAACAAGTACAGGGGTTAAAATGACAAAATTTTAAAAATTTTCGGAGTTAGGGGGCTTCGCGTGACACCAAGGGCCTAGGCGTCACGCCTAGCCCTGTTTTTCACAGCCTGTTGCCTTCAGCTGATACTGTACATACCCAGCACGACCTGATTTCACGGAAACGGCCATAACTTCTTCGTTATTGATCCGTTTTACCCGATTCTTTTTCCTACGCGTCCGTAATTTAATCCTCCATCTTATGGAGTTAAAATCCTACATCCAACATAAGAAATTTTGAGACTTCTAATCCTTCGACTCGTTACCTTTTTACCGAATTTTAACCCGTTTATGCATTTTATCAAACAAACGTATTTATTTGATTCCTATATCTCATACACTTCTTCAAATTAATGTTACCTACTATATTAGGTTCTAATCATAGGTTTATTACACAATTTAAACCCGTTTTCGCTCGTATGCTTATTTTGACCCGTTAAGGGTATTTAAGCACTTTAAAGCTTGAAATCGCTTTCATTCATTTCTAGCATCTTATTCCTACATTTCTTATCAAGTAATCTTCAACTACAACTCTTTGTGTGTTGGATTTCAATGTGTATATCTATCTGTTCCGAGTTTTACCCTTCGGATTGTTATTTTACGGCAAGACTCAAATAGAGCTATTTGACTAACGTATTATATCTTTCAACTTCTACACTTATTCTAAGTATTTATTTAATCATGAAACTCGTTTCCAAACAACCTTTAAGGGTTGTTTGTTCAATTTAACCTACAAGGGCATTTTGGTCAATTTTGGTCCTTCTTTTACGACAAAGGACTTTCAGATACTTGTTTGACCCAAAAATTCGATCTTTTAACTATAACCTTGTTTAGAAGCCATTATGTTTCTAAAACACTACAATTATAACTTGAATTATTCGGTTTATCTTTAAGATAACCAAATATCCAATTTGACCTTGTTTAACTCTTAGAAAACCTCAAGTTCTACATGATGAATTGAATCGTTATACATACCTGGCTCGGATCAATATATTGACCCGTTTCAATACCATGACTTAGTAGCCGCTAAGCAATAGCGATGTGCGTATCCATTTGATATTCATTCCAATAAACATGTAACTCGACAAACCATTAGTCAATATTGTCAAAGGGTGATAATTTCACCTTTTGACCCGTTTATATACCTAGTGATCTTCGTCACTTCCACTAAATGCCAATTTCATGTATTATGCTAATTTAAAGTCTACTAACAAAAATACGAAATCAAGCATAATGTAACGGAACCGTAGTTACGTACCTTTTTAAGCACCCTTTTCAAACGCGTATTTCCACCGGCTTGTCCACTTGACGATCCGGATTCCTCGCCTAAAGAGTTCAATTCACAATCCGTTTAGAAACCTTTTTATAAGTCTTAACTCACAATTTGCCACTCAATCAAATATGCGTTTTTAGCCCGAATTTTCGACATTTCTTTTCTCTTAGGCATTATATCAAACACCTAATGAGCATGATTTCATATAATTCACAATCAAGTTTTTGACTAACTATTTAGCCAAGATTTAAGCATCATGTCCCATGTTCATGTCAAAATTTTATATCAAAAATTCTGGATTTTCTTCATGGAGCTCAAATACGCTAGGTTAACAAAGATAATCCTAGTGTTTAGCAAAATTCTACAAAACCCACTTGACACATGAGTGTATGATCATGAATTCTCAACCATGAACATCAATTCAACAAATAAATGACTAGGGTTTACTCCTAGACATAATTTCATCCCTAATTTCATCCAAACAACGAACATGCAAGCTCAGATTCGAAACTCATGTGTTCATCAAAATTTGAGATGGAACCAAAGTGGGAATTTTGACATACCTTATGATCCTTTCACTGAAGTGATCACTAATTTGTGCTTAAATCTCGATTTGGGTTTGATTTGCCCTTCCAATTTCTTGATTTTGTGCTTGTTAGGGTTTTGAGCTCAAGTGTTCTTGGCTCCTGTGGATATTTCGACCAGAACACACACTTTAAGTGTGTGTTTTGGTGTTTAGCTTTTGTTTTAATAAAAATCATTTAGCAACTTACCAACTCTAGTCCCTTAACTTTACCCAAGTTCTTATAAAGGGTTTTTCACCATATTTTCTTATTATTTCTAGGCTTATAATTAACTAACTTGGTTAATTATTCCTAGTTAAATTTTGTGGGTTCGGGAAGTTATAACCCGTCATATTTTAAGTCCCGTTAACTCGGGCATTTTTAAATACTTTGTTTTCTCAAAGTATTTATCTTCCTCTCTTTTTTTTTATTATTAGGTTTATTTATTTAAATCCTAATATTCACCGGGTTAATTTTACCACCAAAGGTATTTTACCCGTTTTTACTATTAACGAGGTTTGATTACCAAACCCGTTTTCGGGGTGTTACAAGTCTACCCCCCCCCCCCCTTAAAGAGGTTTCGTCCTCGAAACCTTTTCTTACATAATTTATCGAGTTTAACTCCATGCATATGCTCTCGGTAATCAATTGAGCATTGCTCATATTTTAATTGATTGTTAGTATTACCAGAAAAATTATGGTAATATCTTTTTGGTTACAAAACATCTACGTGCCTCATTCGACATAATGCAACTTGAAATAACGTAATTTCGTTATTTCTACTAATTTAGTTAACTTAGCGATATCCATCGTTTTTATATATTATCGAACCCTTTGTGAATCCGTTACCTTGACCCGTTTAAAGGTCTTTAGTGAAATCTTTCACTTTTAACAACAATTTCTTTTGTTTTCAAGTTCATTTATTCGGTTCAGTTATACCGAATCCACCGCTTATAAGCAACCAAATTTATTTAAATGACCTTAACCGGTCCCACTAACTATACTTATTAGAACAGTTACTCTTTACCGCTCGCTTGGTTATAATGTGATTCCACTTCACATTGTATTTCTTGACCGTGATCGTGTCACGTCATGTTTAATTTTATATCAACGTTTCTTTATCATACTTCTTCTTTTCGAATGTATTGTCTCGCACCTATCGATGTTAAGACCCATACTCTTTGATATTAACCATTTTCTAATCTCCCTCGTAATATCCATATTTGTTAAAACATTGTTTCTTACTAAAACTAAATTTTAGTTTAACGTTTCCTTTTTCTCCTTGTCTTACATCTTTTACTCATTTTCGGGACTTTTACGTCTGAAAGTTTAGTCCTTTCCGTTGTCTTTTCGGTAATATTTTTGTCCTTTTTGTGAATTATCAGAATTTAAATAATTGTGAATCCTTTTTGTCATTTATGCCCGCTTATATGTTTTAGTGAAATCCCTCACTTTTGTCAACCAGGCCTTTCACGATCTCTTCGCTTTTAACTCACTCAGTTAAGTTAGCGAAACCCCTCGCTTTTATACTACCTTTACCTTCCGTTATTATTTTACGCGGGGAGTTTAACCATTTTCCTCGCTTCACGTTATTGACCCGTAGGTTCTTTCACTTAGCCTCGTAGGCTATTTCTTTAGATTTTTCACCTTTTTAAGGCGAGACCCTTATGATCCCTTTGCTTCAATTCATGTCCCGTGGGTCATTTTGGCCCCGTAGACCTTTACACTAATTAATATCCCGTAGGTTATGATGATCCCGTAGATCATCTTTTATTCTAGTCTTTATTCAAATGTGTATACGTTTATATACGCATATGGCGTTAAGGCACCCCTTTTTATGTTTATAATTATTCACCTTTACTTTTTGGATTTCATTTGACCTTAACCGTAGTCTAAGGCTACATTGTTTTCTTTCGAATCATCTTTCCGACTTCTCGACTTCTAACGTCAATTTACACGTCGGTTTTCTATACACTTACCGTTACCCGGTTCTTACCTGTACTTCTTTACGTCCCATTACCCGGGTTCTTTTATTTCAATGTTTTTAACGCCTATAACTCCTTTACATAGGTTTATTAATATTTCGCACTTTTATTTATCCGATTCGCGCTTACTTACTTTAGCAAGTGTCATCCTTTATTAAATTTGTTTGACTTGTTCGTGTGAACATTCATCACTTATGAATGCCAAACTTCAGTCTTTGTTTGACCCGTTCAGCTTTGAAATAGCTGAGCGTAGTTATTAACATTTCTGTTTGCAAATTCTCATTGTCTTTTATTCATGACTCATATTCCGAGTCTTTTGACTTTCTATCTCGCGTTCCCGTCCCTTGGTTTACGCATTCTTTCCAAATCCTACCCATTCATCGGGTATCTTTACTGTAATCATTTTCAAGTAACCATTCTTATATGGTTTTAGACGTTATTTTAATTTATTTGGTCGTCTTAGCGAGATCCATCGCTTTTATTCAATCAAGTCCTTTATTCTTAATTCGATTCTTTTGACTTGTCCATGTGAATTTCATTACTTGTGACAGTCAAACTTTTATCCCTATGCCTTAGCATTCCTATTGGTCGGTCTGTATTTTCTTTTTACTTGATCCTTGTCCCTTCTCTCGGGCTCGTTATTCTTACGTAATACGCTTCCGTCATCCGACTTACGTTTACGTTTACTATCAAACATCTTACTTATTTGATTCATTTGGGTACCATTTAAGTTAGTCCCATTCACCCCACCCTTACTACATCGAACATAAATGTGTCCGCTATAAGAAGTTCATGGTATCATATGCCACTACTTACTTGGCCAGAGTAAGCGATTAACACATGACACGCATTACCTTTTTATAGTTTTCACGTCACGCCCTATGTAAGTAATGCCTCTATTTGTTTCTCTTGGAAACAATATCCCGAATACATTTTCTATTCGGGTTTTTCCAAGTTTTTAATCTACATATGCAACTTTCAATTTCTACATATTTGTTGCATATTACTATTAGTGCAATTATATTTAAAATGTGCACCTGGTAATGCTTGCCTTAACGGGCTTTCTTGCCATTACTTATTTGCGATCGTTACGCGATTTAGGTCCTTGATGAGTATGCTCTTCTTGTCATATCTCAGACCGTTCCATCATCATATCCACAATCCATTCATCCATCGTCATCTTCCGACGCGAGAGTCCTTAAATTAAAACATTAACAAGAGTTAGTAGCGTCAACTTCAATAATTGCCCGTATTATAATACAAGGCTTTTCTACTATACACATCAACACACGAAATTTCGTCAACTAATTCAATCATTTAATTGGGGTAACGTGTGTCACACGATAACCCTATGTGTTGTTTACAACACTTTAATACACTAAATCATTAACATACATGCACTTACCGGATTTGCGATCAAGCCTAGAACCGAACACCAATCTTTGTCAAGAGCATAAGGTTTAAGTCCAAGCATGGTTTTCCCCACCATACTTGAATCTCTTAAACCAAGTCTCTGATACCAACTTGTAACACCCGTTCTTATAAATTAAGGTTTAATGTATCATTTACGAAAAACAATCATGTAATTAAGATTACATATGCATTGGAAATTACGGGTTTATTAAAACTTTTTACAATTTAAAAGTATACAACATATCATGTGTACGTTCGTCGTTTAACATAATAACGATACATAGTGCGGAAGCTTATTTCGTGATCGTGTTTGGTCCTTGCTCGTCGCTTGATCTTCATCCGTGCACTCTTGGCATTCACCTATGATCAAAACCAACTTAAAAGTTAGTTTTGATAGTCAAATATTAAGTTCAAACAAGTACAGGGGTTAAAATGACAAATATTTAAAATTTTCGGAGTTAGGGGGCTTCGCGTGACGCCAAGGGCCTAGGCGTCACGCCTAGCCCTGTTTTTCACAGCCTGTTGCCTTCAGCTGATGCTGTACATACCCAGCACGACCTGATTTCACGGAAACGACCATAACTTCTTCGTTATTGATCCGTTTTACCCGATTCTTTTTCCTACGCATCCGTAATTTAATCCTCCATCTTATGGAGTTAAAATCCTGCATCCAAAATAAGAAATTTTGAGACTTATAAGCCTTCGACTCGTTACCTTTTTACCGAATTTTAACCCGTTTATGCATTTTATCAAACAAACGTATTTATTTGATTCCTATATCTCATACACTTCTTCAAATTAATGTTACCTACTATATTAGGTTCTAATCATAGGTTTATTACACAATTTAAACCCGTTTTCGCTCGTATGCTTATTTTGACCCGTTAAGGGTATTTAAGCACTTTAAAGCTTGAAATCGCTTTCATTCATTTCTAGCATCTTATTCCTACATTTCTTATCAAGTAATCTTCAACTACAACTCTTTGTGTGCTGGATTTCAATGTGTATATCTATATGTTCCGAGTTTTACCCTTCGGATTATTATTTTACGGCAAGACTCAAATAGAGCTATTTGACTAACGTATTATATCTTTCAACTTCTACACTTATTCTAAGTATTTATTTAATCATGAAACTCGTTTCCAAACAACCTTTAAGGGTTGTTTGTTCAATTTAACCTACAAGGGCATTTTGGTCAATTTTGGTCCTTCTTTTACGACAAAGGACTTTCAGATACTTGTTTGACCCAAAAATTCGATCTTTTAACTATAACCTTGTTTAGAAGCCATTATGTTTCTAAAACACTACAATTATAACTTGAATTATTCGGTTTATCTTTAAGATAACCAAATATCCAATTTGACCTTGTTTAACTCTTAGAAAACCTCAAGTTCTACATGATGAATTGAATCGTTATACATACCTGGCTCGGATCAATATATTGACCCGTTTCAATACCTTGACTTAGTAGCCGCTAAGCAATAGCGATGTGCGTATCCATTTGATATTCATTCCAATAAACATGTAACTCGACAAACCATTAGTCGATATTGTCAAAGGGTGATAATTTCACCTTTTGACCCGTTTATTTACCTAGTGATCTTCGTCACTTCCACTAAATGCCAATTTCATGTATTATGCTAATTTAAAGTCTACTAACAAAAATACGAAATCAGGCATAATGTAACGGAACCGTAGTTACGTACCTTTTTAAGCACCCTTTTCATACGCGTATTTCCACCGGCTTGTCCACTTGACGATCCGGATTCCTCGCCTAAAGAGTTTAATTCACAATCCGTTTAGAACCCTTTTTATAAGTCTTAACGCACATTTTGCCACTCAATCAAATATGCGTTTTTAGCCCGAATTTTCGACATTTCTTTTCTCTTAGGCATTATATCAAACACCTAATGAGCATGATTTCATATAATTCACAATCAAGTTTTTGACTAACTATTTAGCCAAGATTTAAGCATCGTGTCGCATGTTCATGTCAAAATTTTATATCAAAAATTCTGGATTTTCTTCATGGAGCTCAAATACACTAGGTTAACAAAGATAATCCTAGTGTTTAGCAAAATTCTACAAAACCCACTTGACACATGAGTGTATGATCATGAATTCTCAACCATGAACATCAATTCAACAAATAAATGACTAGGGTTTACTCCTAGACATAATTTCATCCCTAATTTCATCCAAACAACGAACATGCAAGCTCAGATTCGAATCTCATGTGTTCATCAAAATTTGAGATGGAACCAAAGTGGGAATTTTGACATACCTTATGATCCTTTCACTGAAGTGATCACTAATTTGTGCTTAAATCTCGATTTGGGTTTGATTTGCCCTTCCAATTTCTTGATTTTGTGCTTGTTAGGGTTTTGAGCTCAAGTGTTCTTGGCTCCTGTGGATATTTCGACCAGAACACACACTTTAAGTGTGTGTTTTGGTGTTTAGCTTTTGTTTTAATAAAAATCATTTAGCAACTTACCAACTCTAGTCCCTTAACTTTACCCAAGTTCTTATAAAGGGTTTTTCACCATATTTTTCTTATTATTTCTAGGCTTATAATTAACTAACTTGGTTAATTATTCCTAGTTAAATTTTGTGGGTTCGGGAAGTTATAACCCGTCATATTTTAAGTCCCGTTAACTCGGGCATTTTTAAATACTTTGTTTTCTCAAAGTATTTATCTTCCTCTTTTTTTTTATTATTAGGTTTATTTTTTTAAATCCTAATATTCACCGGGTTAATTTTACCACTAAAGGTATTTTACCCGTTTTTACTATTAACGAGGTTTGATTACCAAACCCGTTTTCGGGGTGTTACAAGTCTACCCCCCTAAAGAGGTTTCGTCCTCGAAACCTTTTCTTACATAATTTATCGAGTTTAACTCCATGCATATGCTCTCGGTAATCAATTGAGCATTGCTCATATTTTAATTGATTGTTAGTATTACCAGAAAAATTATGGTAATATCTTTTTGGTTACAAAACATCTACGTGCCTCATTCGACATAATGCAACTTGAAATAACGTAATTTCGTTATTTATACTAATTTAGTTAACTTAGCGATATCCATCGTTTTTATATATTATCGAACCCTTTGTGAATCCGTTACATTGACCCGTTTAAAGGTCTTTAGTGAAATCTTTCACTTTTAACAACAATTTCTTTTGTTTTCAAGTTCATTTATTCGGTTCAGTTATACCGAATCCACCGCTTATAAGCAACCAAATTTATTTAAATGACCTTAACCGGTCCCACTAACTAGACTTATTAGTCCAGTTACTCTTTACCGCTCGCTTGGTTATAATGTGATTCCACTTCACATTGTATTTCTTGACCGTGATCGTGTCACGTCATGTTTAATTTTATATCAACGTTTCTTTATCATACTTCTTCTTTTCGAATGTATTGTCTCGCACCTATCGATGTTAAGACCCATACTCTTTGATATTAACCATTTTCTAATCTCCCTCGTAATATCCATATTTGTTAAAACATTGTTTCTTAATACAGGCAATAATAAATCTTCATGAACCATAAACTTAGCAAAATTTTTATTATCATCCACAAGGTATAACTTACCAAGGAAACCATAGTAACCGATTCTTCTAGCATCGGCAAGGAATCCTTCCGAAAAATCTAAGAGTACTCTTTCTTCGCATAGAGTACGACAACATATGTTATTTTAATTATTTTTCTCATTGTTTTCTATCGCCTGCGAATGCCAAACTATGTTTGATTAAAGTGTCATATGAGGATTGGCGTATCCTAGTATGTCCCATAGATTATTTCCATGTCTGATCAGCATGGAGGTCTAATACATGGAACCCTAAGATATCCCAATGATCATATTGTACTAAAGTCGACTAGTAGTATTCAAAGAAGATATCCAAAAATGGAATTTTTTTTTTCAAGTAAATGTTCCCGATTAAGGAATTCGTGGACTTATAACATAAAAGTGTCACTCATTTGACACGAACAATGATGGATGAACTGGAGCCTGAGATATGGAAAATCTCTATAGCCTCCTTGTATCTTAATTATCTTCTCATAAGTTTTCCCTGCTTACCTCCGGGAAGGCAGGTAGAATTAAGATTTTATCCCGCTGTGGGCTGGAGTATTGTGAAAACTCCATATTGATTATGGAATAATCGAAACCTTGATTGAGTAGGTTTTAAGACATAGGCTCGTATAGCCTGACTCAATATTCTGAGGGTTTGATGTTGTTAAATAAGAAAGACGGTTCATATTACTTACGTATTAAATGCCGCAACCCTAATTAGGCAACGATTAAGAATTTGCCATCAGCTACTCAGGATCTAAGGGCAAATTATTGGTGGATAGGCTTGAAAAAGTCTGTAGCCGCCCATGTAGCAAAATGCTTGACATGTGCGCAAGTCAAAGCCGAGCATCAGAAACCGTCAGGTTTGCTACAACAGCCTGAACTTCCTACGTGGAAGTGGGAAATGGTAACTATGGATTTTATTACCAAGTTACCCAAGACAAGGAAAGGAAATGATACGATATGAGTTATAGTTGACAGACTGACTAAGTCAGCACATTTCCTACCCATCAAGGAGACTTGTAGCTCCGATATGTTAGCCCAGTTATACGTTGATAAGATGGTAGCCTTACATGGCATACCTGTGGCTATTATCTCTGATAGAGATACTAGGTACGCGTCACATTTTTGGAAGAGTTTCCAACAATCTTTGGGCACACGTTTGAACTTTAGTACGGCTTACCATCCTCAGACAGACGGTCAGAGTGAGCGTACTATTCAAACGTTGGAAGACATGCTATGTGCATGTGCGATCGATTTGGGTGGTAGTTGGGATAAGAACCTACCATTAATCGAATTCTCCTACAACAATAGCTACCACACCAGCAACAAGGCTGCGCCTTTTAAGGCATTATACGGTAGAAAGTGTAGAACGCCAGTTTGTTGGACGGAAGTTGGAGATGTCCAGTTATCAGGACCAGAGATAGTGTTTGAAACGACGGACAAGGTTGTCCAGTATCGTGACCGTCTCAAAACTGCCGTGATAGGCAGCGGAGTTACGCTGATCCAAAGCGTAAAACTTTTCACTTCGAAGTAGGTGACAAAGTATTGCTTAAAGTATCACCCTGGAAGGGGGTGATGCAGTTTGGTAAGAAAGGCAAGCTAAGCCCGAGATACATAGGACCTTTCGAGATTATCGAACGTGTCAGGTCAGTTGCCTATAAGTTAAACTTACCTGAAGAGCTCAGTGGAATTCACAATGTGTTCCACATCTGCAATCTGAAGAAGTGATTCGCTGATGAATCACTGGTCATACCACATACAGATGTGCATATAGATGAGAGCTTAAGATTGTTGAAAAAAAAAACCTTTGTCGATTGAGGATCGACGGGTTAAGAAGCTTCGAAGGAAGCATGTACCTATTGTAAAGGTCAAATGGGATGCCCGTAGAGGACCGAATTCACGTGGGAGGTTGAATCCACGATGAAAGAAAAGTACCCTTACTTATTTCAGTAAATCTCGGGTCGAGATTTATTTTAAGGGGGTGAGGATGTAACACCTCGAAAATTCACGTCCTATAATGTATTGACACGTGTCATAAAGTTTGAACGTGTGAAAGAATGTTATAAAAGGACTAAAGTTGACAAACATGGAAAGTATGTGATTATACGGATTCTAAGTGTCAACAGTGAATAAATATACTTCATAATAACCCTACATGATGTTTATAACATCAAACGAATAAATCATGGATCATACGAAGCTAAAAATGAGAGATTACAAACTACATGGGTTAAATGTGTCAACATGTTAAAGATATACCTCTGAGTGACCTTTTGACAAACCCGAAGCTTTGTAAATGTAAATTATGCTGACTAGAATGCACGATTAAAATTTCATAAAGTTTCGTTATCGTATGAGAAAGTTATGATCAAATTCGTATGCGAGGGGTTAAAAGCGTTAACGTTAAAAATCAAGACTTTTCGGGTTAACCGGAAGTGTCCAGGGACTTGGCAAAGTGGGTATAAGTCCTAAAACCCTTATGGGTATATTACAAGGGGTCAAATTGCAAGTTTCTAGCTCAATTGACCTTTCAAGAGGGCCAAGGGGTGTGATGCAACATCAAGAAAACATTTTTGGCTCCTGATGACCGCTAGCGCACCGCTACAATGGTAGCGTAACGGTGCGCTAGCACCTGCCAGCGACAGAAAATCATTCTGTTTTACTGTTACGCGCATGAAACCTATTTTAACAATTTTCCTCATCCCTCATGACCTCTAAACGACCCCTAAACACTAGGGACACATGTGGGAATGTTGTGGGCAGTAGTAGACTTTGTTGTCAATGCCTTATGGTGTCTTGGATCACTATATAAAGCTCACATAAGTGCAACAATTGGTCATTCATTCCTCAATCATATTCTGATCACTTCTGGAGCTCATACCTTCTCTCAAGTGTTCACTAATCCATCTTAGGACTTCAGTAAGTGTCCTAATCCTTCTTTAATTGAGTTTAGCTAGGTTAATTAGCTAAAAGTCAAACCGTCGTAATTACGGTTTGACTTCGAGATTAGTCAATAATGGCTCAGTCATATCTCGAATTAAAAGTAGTTCTAGATTGGTACTTATGTGGGTAATAAAACCCCAAAAGGGTTTCCCCTGATCACCATCCTAACCAGGTCAAATGTCGGGTCAAACTTTTAATTAAAAAGTCAACATAATGCTTAAAATGTCATTTATGCATAATTAGCTATCTAGAACATATATAACCTGTTTGATCATTGTTATAACTTAGTAATAAGTGTAAGAACATGTCCAAACATGTTCAACCCGACTATTTCCTGTTTAGACCCGGTTCGGAACCGAAAGTCACATAGTTTGACTTTTACGTTGACTTTTAGTTCTGACCCGTTTGGGCATGTTTTAGAAATGCCTCAGGGCTTTAATTGGATTAGGATACATGTTAGAACAACCCTCTGTGATCATACACCTTGGTTCACTAGTTATCCAATTAATATGCATATTTCCGTTAATTGCTCATATGTTGACCGTTATGCCCTCATTACCTTAAAACGTGATTTATGAAAATGTAAAAGTGTAGAAACCTTAGTTACTGATATATAAACTTGTATGCAAAGTTTGATATCAGTTTGACTTATAGATTAAGGGTTATGCTCAATATCGCTAAATTTATGCTTTATGTTAATAAAATGGCGTAATTAGCATATAGCCTAGTTAAACATACCTTTTGATATCAAATCTTTTACCCACTGAGGAAATATATTATTTTGGGATTTTTAAAGATTTTTAATTAATTTTAGGCTGAGCATAACTCATAGTCGTAGGCTTAATCCGGTAATTGTCGGTTTTGCCCTTACGGGCCATAAAATGAGTTTTACTTATCTAAACGACTCCAAACCTTTTGCTACTGATCACATATGTATAATAAATTATTTTAAGCCTTCTGGAAATATAAAAAAAATATCGGATTTAAGTATAGAACCCGGAAATGGCCTTTAATCGCCAAAATTAACGTTTTTAACGCATAGTATGTCTTAAAATCATATTGGACATACCCGGGTTGATACCTACTGATATATGAGGCAAATTATGATATTTTAACAGTAAGCAAAGGTTGATAAACTCAGACTTCGTTTTTGAGCTTTTCGGCTTATGTGAAATTACCAAAATACCCCTACGGGGCATAGTTTGGTTAAAGATGATAAATTTCACATATATGCTTTAGCCTACTGATATAAATTATCAATTTAAGTATGTTTTCTGTTTACATCAGACCTGTAACTCAGTTGAACATATAAACGCTTTTACAAACTTTAAAATGACCAAACTACCCCTACGGGGCATAGTTTGTGTTTAAATTCATTTCGGGCATAACGAAAGACATCCTACTGATGTTACAACATATTTGAAGCATATTAACTTAGGAAACCTGTATATGGCTCTTACGGATACCCGTTACGCATATTACGCGTTCGGCTCGGTTTATGTAACAAGTTTACATAAATTAGCCGAAACGGGTCAACCCTTATCGGTTTTATCTCAAAATCCAGAATGTGAATAGTAAACCCATATTAAACAAGTCTTCAAACTTGTCGGGTCTAAATCACATTCTATCCGGTCTTCGCTTAATCGTGCGTACGAACCGTATCTTTGAAACTAGCCGGTCTAACCTTAAGCTTAATTAAAGACCCGTTAGGATTCTAATAGGTTATTAAAAACCTTCGTTCCAGATTAGGAGCCCAGTAAAAGCTACCTGTACTTGCTGATTTGATATACGGCTGGGATTGAATTTATATTTAGCTCAGGTAAATACTTTTAACTTATTTTCCCTATACGGGCTTGGGTTACGGTACATAGCGTACCGCTTGATTGGGCATCAAATCTCCACGCTTAGTGGGTAGTTGAATAATTTGATCGGCTCGTTTTAAACAGTCTTGTTTACTTTACAGCCTTTGGGGGGTTAATGACCATGTCCCGGATATCCCTGGCATCATCTTACGAGATTGGCCACGACCTGAGCACGGGGTGTAGGCGTACACCGTCCGTGTATAACTCATTATAGTGGTGTGTCTATTGATCTTTAACCCGGATTAGATCCGGGCTACTGAACGCATAAGTAACATGTAATTCGTTCACAAGATTATGATATTAAATAATTCTCCCAAGTTAAAAAGATTAATTTTGCCTCTGTGCATTTTAATCAAATTATAAAAGATATTTTGTGCCACGTGCATCCAAATCAATTTTCTTAAAACCATTTTCAAAATGAGTCAGTTGAATGTATTTACCAGTGTAAACTGACGTATTTTCCAAAAAAGGCTAAATGCAGGTACTATACGAAATTGGCTGGATATTTCTCCTTAGCATTAATAGAAGTCTCGCAAGCTTAAGATGCCTAAAAGTCTGTTGAACTATTGTTTCCATTTTATGTTCGATCCTTCTGTGGATAAACTTCCGAATATTGTGACAGTTGATATTACAATAATAAATTCGGTTGTATTATATTTTAAATTTGCTTCCGCTGTGCATTATTATATTGTGTTGTTTGACTATTACGTTGCCAACCACGTCACGATACTCCCCACCGGGCCCACCGGTGACACGTGGAAAATCGGGGTGTGACAGGTTGGTATCAGAGCCAACACTGAGTGAATTAAACACTAGCCTTTTTGTGTTTAATCTCAGTTACACAATTGCACAATTCTAACCTTCTGAGTGTAGACTTAACATAGAAATAATCTTAATCCTAATATGGAAATTTTTGCTTCCAATTTTTATTATTATTATTGGATACGTCGCCAAGCGAGGAAGCTGAACTAGGGATTCTCCACACCCGGAGCCTTGAAATGCTGAGCTTCGTACAGCGACCAAGATGAGACGTGCAACCAAGGAGAAAGCATTCAGGAATTGAATGAAGAAGAAACTCCTTTGCTGAAAATCGTTTCCTCAATAGTCCTTATAAGGACATATTTATCTTTTTAGTCCCTACGAGGACAACATTATTCCTTTCAAGTCCCGCTTAGGGCAACTTTATACTTTTATTTTTATATAATGGAATGATTAGGTTTAAACTTTCATTCTAAATAAGAAATATTAAATAAATGGAAAAAAATAATATTTCCTTTTTGCAAGATCTACCATTATAATAAAATGGCAAAATCTAAAAGGGCAAGACCTAGCTTCGGGTCGTATTAAGACCGGCCAAGATGGCAGTTCCGCAATTTAGATTCAGATCCATATTTACACCTCATTTTAAAATTGTTCTGCTTTAATTATTAATTAAGAATCTTAAGTGTGAAACCTAGCCTACGGGTCAATTATAAGACCGGGCCAAGATGGTAAAACCTGTTTAAAAGATTTAAATTCCCTGTTAACATCTTAAAACATGTTAACACTCCTGGCAGATGTGATTCATTTAAAATCACACACGTCATTTTTATATAGGATTCTTCAAAAGATTCCTAACCCAGTTTAATGATCCCTGAATCCTGGGTTTACGTCATCAATTAAGATGATCATATTTTAACCATACGTGGTAATATAGTGCCTACGGGCCTTGCTCAATTCTACATGAGCCAAAATACAGTGGTAGCTATGACTCCCTGTCAGATAAAGGTAATGAACTAGGTTCAAACCTCAAATGCTTTGATTCTCTGAAATCCTAGCATATAATTTAAAATTGTCCTTGTGACTAGGCCTATTGTGCCAATATACCTTCATGCTTTGATTCTCTGAAATCATAGCTTATAAATTATATATGTCCTTGTGACTAGGCCTATTGTGCCAAGATACTGTCATGCTTTGATTCTCTGAAATCATAAGCTTATAATTTATAAATGTCCATGTGACCAGGCCATTGGGTGCCACTGATAAAACTGTTAATGTTTTATAATTAGGATAAATTATAATAGAAATCCTAAATAAATATGATTAATAAATTAACCAAATATGGTCTCTGTCTACCATGGTTAATGAATTTCCCTAAGGGGCAATTCCGTAATAAACATCTCTTATAAGGGAAATGCCTACGGGCTATAGTTAATGTCCTCTGAGACTAAAGACAGTGGTAGCCTACAGCTCCCTGTCAGGAAAAAGGTAATGAACTTTGATTCAAACCTTAATGCCACGATTCTCTGAAATCATGGCTTATAAATTTAACTTGTCTACGCGACTAGGCCATTTGTGTTATTATTATTAACTTATGAATTAGGATTTATGATAAAAATCCTGAATAAAATAAATATCTTTCCTTCTCTGTCAGTATGCAATTGAAGGGAATCTTAAAGGTGAAACCTAGCCTACACGGCCAAGATGGTGAAACCTACTCAAGGGATTCAGATCCTTGTTAACACCTAGGAATGTGTTAGCACTCTTGACAAATGTGATTCGGGAAAATCACAACAGTCATCCTTATATTGGATTCTTCAAATTTTCAAATCTAGCCCAGTGATCTAGGAATCATGGTTTATATCATCCTATAAGATGATCATATTATAAACATACGTTAGTGATAAAGTGCCTACGGACTAAACTTGTTGTCCGATAAGACAACGACAGTGATGGTCTTTGACCTCCTGTCTAAAATATTGGACTAGGTCCAAACATAATAGTCTATATGATCAATGCGATCATGACTAATATCATCTAATACGATGATCATATTATTTAACATCCTTTAGTGATGTCTGGCCTACGGGCTATAATATATTGTCCATTTGAGACATTGACATTATTATCTTTATGATTCCTTGTCTAAGGTGGTGAGCTATGCTCAAGCCAAATAGTCAATATGATTAATGCAATCATGACTTATAGCATCTAATAGGATGAACCAATTATAAACATCCATGAGTGATATTTTCGCCTATAGGCCAAATTATACTGTCCATGTGTGACAAAGGCATGTGATCTTTACAATTCCCTGTCCAAGGTGGTGAGCTATGCTCAAGCCTAATAGTTCATATGATCAATACGATCATGACAAAAATCATCAATACGATGATTAAAAATTTTAACATTCGTAATGATGTTTTGCCTAAGGGCTATATTATATCGCCCAACTGAGACAAGGCAATTGTAATTTTTGTGATTCTTTGCCAAGGGGGTGAACTATACTCAATTCCCATAGTCTATACTATCAGTGCGATCCTGACTAGTATCCTCAGTATGATGATCATAATATTAACATCCCTCGTGATGAAATGCCTACGGGCTATACTTTATTCTAGTGTCGGTAATACAAAGATAGTAGTGATCTTTATGATCCCCTGTTCAAAATGGTGTGATTATACCCAAACCTAATAGTCAATATGATCGATGTGATCATGACTAATATCATTAGATACGATGGTTATATATAAACATCCATTAGTGATGTTGATTGGCTTATTTTTCTGCCAAAAGAATCGTCTTTCAAGACGATGACAGTTGTAGTCTATGACTCCCTGTCCAAAGGTGAAGAACCACGTTCAAACCTTGAAGCCCTAATCTAATAAGATTGCGGCTTATAAATTAAGGTCCTTGAAAAATAGACCATCGAGTTATGTTTTAAAGTCATTCAGGACAAGCCTATGTGCTATAATTGGTCATTCGTGACAAGTTAACATATTAAATGTTAACATTTCTGGTGACATGCCTTTGTACCAAATTGATGAATGTCCTTATAACAAGGCCGTTTGTGCCATATCTAAATGTCATCACGACAAGGCCTTCGCGCCATATGATTACTTATGTCCTTCATGACTGTGCTTTATGCCATATTTTCTACGTCCATCGCGGCAGGCTTTTATGCCATATATGTATATATATAATAAAAGTCTTGAAAGGATAGCCTTTGAGCTATCCATGATCGTCCTTGTGACAAAGACAGCTATGACATTATGGTCCCCTGTCAAGCAAGTATTGGACTAGCTCCAAACTTTGAATGCCATTGATGGTCCTGTTGTGACCTAGGCTAAATATAATGGAATATGTTCAAAAATAACATTCACTATGAATGTTCGGAACAGAATATCCCATACGGATTATGAATGCCATGACTAATTTAAGTCAAGTCATCAGGATGATGATTAATAATGGTTAAATCTTGGTGATTGGTACCAAGTTTCGAGTATGGAAAACTCGGATGAGGTAGACGACAGTCTCAACACTATTAAAGCAACGAAAGTTAATAAAACTACAAACGTAAACCTCAATATTAATGGAGTTAATCTTCAGGCTGTGGTTGACGCAGCAAATGGAAGGACCATAGAAAGGTCATGAGACAATCCAAAGAGCCGAATTCTTCTCGCTCTAAATCTCATTCAAAACCATGTTTAAATTGCTCATGAGGAGATCTTGTTCACACTTTGTATATGAAGGATGAACCAAAAGAAGGAGAATAACTCCCAGAAAATCTGAGAAAGAGAGCGAGTACAGGCTTAATAAAAAGCAACGAAAGTTCGGTAAGAAGCCTGTATACCTCTGAGACTGCTTCAGCATTTTTAGATGGATGTTTTATATCCATAAGGAATCATTTTTCCGATGTCCTAGTTCCGTTAAATATAAGGACTCATTAAAGTGATAAAAATCGATTGATTGCCTCGAAAAATCAAGCCCATATCGTGGGTGATAAGAAGCAATTAATTATCAAGACTCCTTATGAGACAACTCTCATAATTACACGTATCTGTGCGATTAATTAATATTAAACATAAAAAAAATGGTGGAACTGGCCGTCCCCGGAATCGAACCTGGGTCTAGGCCGGCCGCACCCTTTCGCGCGCCTAGCCAACTGAGCTAGGTGCCTAGTTTGTGAAACTTCCATTATTGATTTAATATAAGCACTTGCACAATAAACTTCCTTATCATTTATCAATGATAAACATCTGCTAAGTGTCCTGTTTTTAATACAGGCAATAATAAATCTTCATGAACCATAAACTTAGCAAAATTTTTATTATCATCCACAAGGTATAACTTACCAAGGAAACCATAGTAACCGATTCTTCTAGCATCGGCAAGGAATCCTTCCGAAAAATCTAAGAGTACTCTTTCTTCGCATAGAGTACGACAACATATGTTATTTTAATTATTTTTCTCATTGTTTTCTATCGCCTGCGAATGCCAAACTATGTTTGATTAAAGTGTCATATGAGGATTGGCGTATCCTAGTATGTCCCATAGATTATTTCCATGTCTGATCAGCATGGAGGTCTAATACATGGAACCCTAAGATATCCCAATGATCATATTGTACTAAAGTCGACTAGTAGTATTCAAAGAAGATATCCAAAAATGGAATTTTTTTTTTCAAGTAAATGTTCCCGATTAAGGAATTCGTGGACTTATAACATAAAAGTGTCACTCATTTGACACGAACAATGATGGATGAACTGGAGCCTGAGATATGGAAAATCTCTATAGCCTCCTTGTATCTTAATTATCTTCTCATAAGTTTTCCCTGCTTACCTCCGGGAAGGCAGGTAGAATTAAGATTTTATCCCGCTGTGGGCTGGAGTATTGTGAAAACTCCATATTGATTATGGAATAATCGAAACCTTGATTGAGTAGGTTTTAAGACATAGGCTCGTATAGCCTGACTCAATATTCTGAGGGTTTGATGTTGTTAAATAAGAAAGACGGTTCATATTACTTACGTATTAAATGCCGCAACCCTAATTAGGCAACGATTAAGAATTTGCCATCAGCTACTCAGGATCTAAGGGCAAATTATTGGTGGATAGGCTTGAAAAAGTCTGTAGCCGCCCATGTAGCAAAATGCTTGACATGTGCGCAAGTCAAAGCCGAGCATCAGAAACCGTCAGGTTTGCTACAACAGCCTGAACTTCCTACGTGGAAGTGGGAAATGGTAACTATGGATTTTATTACCAAGTTACCCAAGACAAGGAAAGGAAATGATACGATATGAGTTATAGTTGACAGACTGACTAAGTCAGCACATTTCCTACCCATCAAGGAGACTTGTAGCTCCGATATGTTAGCCCAGTTATACGTTGATAAGATGGTAGCCTTACATGGCATACCTGTGGCTATTATCTCTGATAGAGATACTAGGTACGCGTCACATTTTTGGAAGAGTTTCCAACAATCTTTGGGCACACGTTTGAACTTTAGTACGGCTTACCATCCTCAGACAGACGGTCAGAGTGAGCGTACTATTCAAACGTTGGAAGACATGCTATGTGCATGTGCGATCGATTTGGGTGGTAGTTGGGATAAGAACCTACCATTAATCGAATTCTCCTACAACAATAGCTACCACACCAGCAACAAGGCTGCGCCTTTTAAGGCATTATACGGTAGAAAGTGTAGAACGCCAGTTTGTTGGACGGAAGTTGGAGATGTCCAGTTATCAGGACCAGAGATAGTGTTTGAAACGACGGACAAGGTTGTCCAGTATCGTGACCGTCTCAAAACTGCCGTGATAGGCAGCGGAGTTACGCTGATCCAAAGCGTAAAACTTTTCACTTCGAAGTAGGTGACAAAGTATTGCTTAAAGTATCACCCTGGAAGGGGGTGATGCAGTTTGGTAAGAAAGGCAAGCTAAGCCCGAGATACATAGGACCTTTCGAGATTATCGAACGTGTCAGGTCAGTTGCCTATAAGTTAAACTTACCTGAAGAGCTCAGTGGAATTCACAATGTGTTCCACGTCTGCAATCTGAAGAAGTGATTCGCTGATGAATCACTGGTCATACCACATACAGATGTGCATATAGATGAGAGCTTAAGATTGTTGAAAAAAAAAACCTTTGTCGATTGAGGATCGACGGGTTAAGAAGCTTCGAAGGAAGCATGTACCTATTGTAAAGGTCAAATGGGATGCCCGTAGAGGACCGAATTCACGTGGGAGGTTGAATCCACGATGAAAGAAAAGTACCCTTACTTATTTCAGTAAATCTCGGGTCGAGATTTATTTTAAGGGGGTGAGGATGTAACACCTCGAAAATTCACGTCCTATAATGTATTGACACGTGTCATAAAGTTTGAACGTGTGAAAGAATGTTATAAAAGGACTAAAGTTGACAAACATGGAAAGTATGTGATTATACGGATTCTAAGTGTCAACAGTGAATAAATATACTTCATAATAACCCTACATGATGTTTATAACATCAAACGAATAAATCATGGATCATACGAAGCTAAAAATGAGAGATTACAAACTACAGGGGTTAAATGTGTCAACATGTTAAAGATATACCTCTGAGTGACCTTTTGACAAACCCGAAGCTTTGTAAATGTAAATTATGCTGACTAGAATGCATGATTAAAATTTCATAAAGTTTCGTTATCGTATGAGAAAGTTATGATCAAATTCGTATGCGAGGGGTTAAAAGCGTTAACGTTAAAAATCAAGACTTTTCGGGTTAACCGGAAGTGTCCAGGGACTTGGCAAAGTGGGTATAAGTCCTAAAACCCTTATGGGTATATTACAAGGGGTCAAATTGCAAGTTTCTAGCTCAATTGACCTTTCAAGAGGGCCAAGGGGTGTGATGCAACATCAAGAAAACATTTTTGGCTCCTGATGACCGCTAGCGCACCGCTACAATGGTAGCGTAACGGTGTGCTAGCACCTGCCAGCGACAGAAAATCATTCTGTTTTACTGTTACGCGCATGAAACCTATTTTAACAATTTTCCTCATCCCTCATGACCTCTAAACGACCCCTAAACACTAGGGACACATGTGGGAATGTTGTGGGCAGTAGTAGACTTTGTTGTCAATGCCTTATGGTGTCTTGGATCACTATATAAAGCTCACATAAGTGCAACAATTGGTCATTCATTCCTCAATCATATTCTGATCACTTCTGGAGCTCATACCTTCTCTCAAGTGTTCACTAATCCATCTTAGGACTTCAGTAAGTGTCCTAATCCTTCTTTAATTGAGTTTAGCTAGGTTAATTAGCTAAAAGTCAAACCGTCGTAATTACGGTTTGACTTCGAGATTAGTCAATAATGGCTCAGTCATATCTCGAATTAAAAGTAGTTCTAGATTGGTACTTATGTGGGTAATAAAACCCCAAAAGGGTTTCCCCTGATCACCATCCTAACCAGGTCAAATGTCGGGTCAAACTTTTAATTAAAAAGTCAACATAATGCTTAAAATGTCATTTATGCATAATTAGCTATCTAGAACATATATAACCTGTTTGATCATTGTTATAACTTAGTAATAAGTGTAAGAACATGTCCAAACATGTTCAACCCGACTATTTCCTGTTTAGACCCGGTTCGGAACCGAAAGTCACATAGTTTGACTTTTACGTTGACTTTTAGTTCTGACCCGTTTGGGCATGTTTTAGAAATGCCTCAGGGCTTTAATTGGATTAGGATACATGTTAGAACAACCCTCTGTGATCATACACCTTGGTTCACTAGTTATCCAATTAATATGCATATTTCTGTTAATTGCTCATATGTTGACCGTTATGCCCTCATTACCTTAAAACGTGATTTATGAAAATGTAAAAGTGTAGAAACCTTAGTTACTGATATATAAACTTGTATGCAAAGTTTGATATCAGTTTGACTTATAGATTAAGGGTTATGCTCAATATCGCTAAATTTATGCTTTATGTTAATAAAATGGCGTAATTAGCATATAGCCTAGTTAAACATACCTTTTGATATCAAATATTTTACCCACTGAGGAAATATATTATTTTGGGATTTTTAAAGATTTTTAATTAATTTTAGGCTGAGCATAACTCATAGTCGTAGGCTTAATCCGGTAATTGTCGGTTTTGCCCTTACGGGCCATAAAATGAGTTTTACTTATCTAAACGACTCCAAACATTTTGCTACTGATCACATATGTATAATAAATTATTTTAAGCCTTCTGGAAATATAAAAAAAATATCGGATTTAAGTATAGAACCCGGAAATGGCCTTTAATCGCCAAAATTAACGTTTTTAACGCATAGTATGTCTTAAAATCATATTGGACATACCCGGGTTGATACCTACTGATATATGAGGCAAATTATGATATTTTAACAGTAAGCAAAGGTTGATAAACTCAGACTTCGTTTTTGAGCTTTTCGGCTTATGTGAAATTACCAAAATACCCCTACGGGGCATAGTTTGGTTAAAGATGATAAATTTCACATATATGCTTTAGCCTACTGATATAAATTATCAATTTAAGTATGTTTGCTGTTTACATCAGACCTGTAACTCAGTTGAACATATAAACGCTTTTACAAACTTTAAAATGACCAAACTACCCCTACGGGGCATAGTTTGTGTTTAAATTCATTTCGGGCATAACGAAAGACATCCTACTGATGTTACAACATATTTGAAGCATATTAACTTAGGAAACCTGTATATGGCTCTTACGGATACCCGTTACGCATATTACGCGTTCGGCTCGGTTTATGTAACAAGTTTACATAAATTAGCCGAAACGGGTCAACCCTTATCGGTTTTATCTCAAAATCCAGAATGTGAATAGTAAACCCATATTAAACAAGTCTTCAAACTTGTCGGGTCTAAATCACATTCTATCCGGTCTTCGCTTAATCGTGCGTACGAACCGTATCTTTGAAACTAGCTGGTCTAAGCTTAAGCTTAATTAAAGACCCGTTAGGATTCTAATAGGTTATTAAAAACCTTCGTTCCAGATTAGGAGCCCAGTAAAAGCTACCTGTACTTGCTGATTTGATATACGGCTGGGATTGAATTTATATTTAGCTCAGGTAAATACTTTTAACTTATTTTCCCTATACGGGCTTGGGTTACGGTACATAGCGTACCGCTTGATCGGGCATCAAATCTCCACGCTTAGTGGGTAGTTGAATAATTTGATCGGCTCGTTTTAAACAGTCTTGTTTACTTTACAGCCTTTGGGGGGTTAATGACCATGTCCCGGATATCCCTGGCATCATCTTACGAGATTGGCCACGACCTGAGCACGGGGTGTAGGCGTACACCGTCCGTGTATAACTCATTATAGTGGTGTGTCTATTGATCTTTAACCCGGATTAGATCCGGGCTACTGAACGCATAAGTAACATGTAATTCGTTCACAAGATTATGATATTAAATAATTCTCCCAAGTTAAAAAGATTAATTTTGCCTCTGTGCATTTTAATCAAATTATAAAAGATATTTTGTGCCACGTGCATCCAAATCAATTTTCTTAAAACCATTTTCAAAATGAGTCAGTTGAATGTATTTACCAGTGTAAACTGACGTATTTTCCAAAAAAGGCTAAATGCAGGTACTATACGAAATTGGCTGGATATTTCTCCTTAGCATCAATAGAAGTCTCGTAAGCTTAAGATGCCTAAAAGTCTGTTGAACTATTGTTTCCATTTTATGTTCGATCCTTCTGTGGATAAACTTCCGAATATTGTGACAGTTGATATTACAATAATAAATTCGGTTGTATTATATTTTAAATTTGCTTCTGCTGTGCATTATTATATTGTGTTGTTTGACTATTACGTTGCCAACCACGTCAAGATACTCCCCACCGGGCCCACCGGTGACACGTGGAAAATCGGGGTGTGACAACCATTCATAAAGAGCTTATGACAAATAAAATCAAAGCAATAGCACGCAAACGAATTTAATAAGTTTTCAGAAGCACACAACAATTTAGCTCAAAAGCAAGGAAGGGGGTCATATAAATGAGTCGTAGATCAGCTGAACGGATTTATATAAAAAGATTAGCATGTATTTCGCACATAAATAGAATATTGCAGAACATCCGTACCTAAACGAGTGTCTAGAACTTCTAAGATCTCAAGTCAAAAGTCCACCGACGTGCTCAACAAAATCTACACGAGTAATTATACACCTAAATTAGGAGTATTAAATAACGGTTCTGCTATTCTTTCTAAAAAAATCCCCAACCTCGCTAATAGTTATTATTTATATATTGCTGGTAAAGATATTACTACCTTTATTATTATTTTATTTTAATTTATCGTTATTGTGGTTGGTTCTGTTACTTAGGAAAACAATTTAGAGAACTTATGAGCTCAATATAGCGTATGTTATTGTTGCAACCCCCGCCCCCTATCTGTCCCGGGAACGGGCGGCCGCGAGACCAGTTTTGGTGGTATCGTTTATTTATCAATTTGGCAGCGGAAATTTCACCAGGACCGTAGTTAGGAAATATTTATCAAAGTAAATACCACACTTTTATAATATTAAACATATTGGGATAAAACCCAATTTTACATTACAAACATTTTCATAGAGAAAATCCCTATTTTATTTAATAAAACATCTTCTTTTATTTAGGTAACTTTTATAGCCACTTTTCCAAGCCTTCAGTGCTGTCCAGCTGGCTTCTAGTTGGTTTTCACATTTTGTTACCTGAAACACGTTTAAAAAACATTTTGTCAGTGGGAAATACTGGTAAGTGAATCCCAGTTTAATCAAGAAGATTTTTATCCATTAACAGTATTGAGAGCTATCACATTGTTTATTTCTACACAATTAGTCATTCAGTATTGTCAATCCTGACTGGTGGGTCATATTACACATTGGCTATCTCTTTGTCCAATGGTAACGTGTTCCACATTTTGTATACAAAACCCCAACATACCGGCAGTAATTGAAGAACTACAAAGACTCAATCACTGCTTAATCACATTGTAAAATATTTAAGGTTTTGTAAAAACAGTTTACAAAAAGGATATTACTTACATTGCTGTCTTAGGTTTCTTCTAAGGTTTCCTGGTGATTATCTATAATTTACACAATGCACACGTGTTAGTATAATAACCCTTTATATTTACATTAGTTATACCCTCCCCGAGACGGTATTCCAACGACTACGTCGGGCAGAACCACGACTGCCGTTACGGAACCCTGAATCAATCGGGCAGCGTATCTAATACGTAACCGGGGTTATGATACTTACATCGGGGCAGAACTTTGTTAATTAGGGGGGTATAATGCCCAAAAATTACTTTATCTATGTGGAAATTCGTAAGAAATGAGCGATCGTAGACTGAAGCCGAAGCGTTCAATTTATAGGGCTGATCTTTGGTTCCGTCGCGCCCCGCGTAGCATTCCTCCAGGGCTTACGCGGCCCGCGAGGCTCCTTAGGGTAGGCCCTAGGGTTGCTGATTCGGAACATAGACTCCACACTCGTCTCGACACGTGTCGCCCTAGGGTTTCGACCTGATCTCTTGCTGTCGCGGCCCGCGTAGGCAGTAGCCAAAGGCTACGCGCCCCGCGAGAGCCCCATTTTTCTTGTTTTTAATTAAATTTTATAATATTAAAGGTATCCGGGCCCTGTTTTCGCGTATGGGGTGTATTTTAGGACATATAAGGGTATTTTAAAATATATTAGGGTGTCAGAAAAATTCAGGAGAGTTGTTAGATCCTCCCCACCTTGTTTTAGAGCTCGTCCTCGAGATCTACTGGAATAGGTGTGGATATTTCCTTTGCATTTCTGATTCAAGCTCCCATGTGTATTCTGGTCCTCTTTTGGAGTCCCATTTCACTTTGACCAGAACTAATCTCTTGTGCTTGAGGTTCTTTATTTTTCTGTCTTCAATCTGTAGAGGCTTCTCTACAAACTTTAACTGTTCATTTACCTCTATATCCTTAAGAGGTACTACTAGTGATTCATCAGCTAAACATTTCTTGAGATTAGATACATGAAATACATCATTTATTCCTGCCATTTCCTCTGCCAGTTGTAGCTGATAGGCTACAGGTCCTATTCTTCTAATAATCTCAAAAGGTCCAACATACCTGGGGCTTAGCTTTCCTCTTTTGATGAATCTTACCATTCCTTTCCAAGGAGAGACTTTCAATAACACTTTATCTCCTACTTGAAATTCCAATGGCTTTCGTCTGTTATCAGCATAACTCTTTTGTCGATCACGTGCTGCTTTCAGTCGTTCCTTGACTTGAATGATTTTGTCTGTTGTTTCTTGTACTATCTCAGGTCCAGATAGTTGCTTTTCTCCTATTTCTGCCCAACAGACTGGCATTCGGCACTTTCGTCCATAAAGTGCTTCGAATGGTGCAGCATTAATACTTGTGTGATAACTGTTATTATAAGAAAATTCTATCAATGGTAAATGATCGTCCCAATTACCTCCGAAATCAATTACACAAGCTCTAAGCATATCTTCCATTGTCTGAATTGTCCTTTCGCTTTGTCCGTCCATTTGTGGATGATAAGCGGTGCTTAGATTCAATTTGGTTCCCATGGCTTTTTGGAAAGTTGTCCAAAAATGAGAGGTAAAACGACTATCTCTGTCAGAAACAATTGATAGAGGAATTGCATGTCATGAAACTATTTCATTAACATATAATTTAGCTAACTGTTCCATACTGAAAGTTTCTTTCATTGGTAGGAAATGAGTTGACTTGGTTAGCCTGTCTACAATCACCCAGATTGTATCATTACCTTTTCTTGTTTTGGGTAATTTGGTAACAAAATCCATTGTTATCAATTCCCATTTCCAGACTGGCATTTCTAACTGTTGCAATAAACCTGAGGGTTTCTGATGTTCAGCTTTGACTTGTGAACAGTTTAAACACCTTGCAACATATGCTGCTATATCCTTTTTCATTCCTATCCACCAAATTTTTTTCCTTAAGTCTTGATACATCTTATCACTTCCAGGATGCATCGTATACTTAGACTTATGGGCTTCTTCTAATATACGGTGGCATAGGTTTAGGTATCCACATTCTTTTTCTTATGGAATCTCCAGATTCCATCTGTTCCTTGTTCTAATTCCTTAATCATTCCTTTTAACCTTTCAGTATCATCATTGATTACTGATTCTTGTGCTTTTCTAATCTGATTATTTAAATCTATTTGCATATTTAACTTAAGAGAACGTACTCTTTTTGTCTTTTTATGATACTTTCGACTTAAAGCATCGACTACTACATTTGCTTTTCCTGCATGATACTGGATATTACAATCATAATCACTAAGTATCTCCATCCAGCGTCTTTGTCTCATATTCAACTCCTTTTGCCCAAAAACATACTTTAAACTCTTATGGTCGGTGAATATGGTAAACTTACTACCGTATAGGTAATGTTTCCAAATTTTAAGGGCAAAAATTATAGATCCTAACTCTAGATCATGGGTTGAATAATTCTCTTCATGATTCTTAAGTTGTCTAGAAGCGTAAGCTATAACCTTTTGACGTTGCATTAACACACATCCATAACCGAACTTGGAAGCGTCACAATAGATTACAAAATCTTTAGTTCCTTCTGGTAACGCTAGTATGGGTGCATGGGTTAATCTTTGCTTAAGAATTCTAAAGGCTTCTTCTTGTTTTGGTCCCCATTCAAATTTAACGGATTTACAGGTTAACTTAGTTAAGGGAATGGCCATTCTAAAAAAATCTCGAATGAACCTTCTATAATAACCGGCTAATCCTAAGAAACTTCTAACTTCGGTTGGTGACTCAGGGCTTTTCCACATGGTTATTGCCTCGATCTTGGTGGGATCTACATGAATTCCTTCATGATTAACTAGATGTCCAAGAAATTGTACCTGTTCTAACCAAAACTCACACTTCGAAAACTTAGCATAAAGCTTTTCTTTTCTCAATAAACTTAGAAGTGCGTGCAGATGCACTGCATGTTCTTCCTTGCTTTTAGAATAAATAAGAATATCATCTATAAAGACAATTATGAATTTATCCAAATATGGCTTACATATTCGGTTCATCATGTCCATGAATGCAGCTGGGGCATTGGTTAGACCAAATGGCATGACAGTAAATTCATAATGGCCATACCTTCTTCTGAAAGCGGTCTTAGGAATGTCCTCTTCCTGTACCTTTAATTGATGATATCCTGACCTTAAATCGATTTTAGAGAAAAATCGTGCTCCTTGCAATTGATCGAACAGATCATCGATTCTTGGTAATGGATACCGATTCTTAATCGTGACTTTGTTCAATTCACGGTAGTCAATGCACATACGCATTGATCCATCCTTCTTTTTGACGAATAATATCGGTGCTCCCCATGGCGATGAGCTTGGCTGTATGAATCCTTTCTCCAACAATTCATCTAATTGTTTCTTTAGCTCTTGCATTTCCGCGGGTGCCAAACGGTAAGGTGCTTTGGCAATTGGTGCGATTCCTGGTATTAAATGGATTCTGAATTCAACTTCTCTGTATGGAGGTTGCCCTGGTAGCTCTTCTGGAAATACATCTGAAAACTGGGATACTACTGGAATATCCTTTAATTCTTTTCCTTTAGTGTTAGTGATTATAGAAATCAAATACACTAATGATCCTTTCCTTATATAACTTACTGTTTTCATCACAGAGATGAATTTTGTGGATTTAGAGGTTTTATTTCCTTTAATGGTGATCTTTTCACCCCTTGGTGAATTTACTTGAATCGACTTTTGATCACATAAAATACTGGCTTTATTGGCTATTAACCAATCCATTCCTAACACAACATCAAATCATGCCAGATTCATTGGATAAAGGTTTGCAATATGTAAAACCTATTAGGATCTTTCAATGATATCAATTATAACTTGTGAGAGTGCGGAATCCTATCACAAGTCGATTCAAGAACAAAACAAATATGAACCGAAACAATATGAATTAAACAAACCGGAAATCTTGCATTCAATGATGAACAAATTTCTGATTTAAAATTTCTATTCTTGCTCCCTGCAAGATTTCAGAAATCTTAATGATCTCTCCATTTGCTGTCTCTACTAGACATTCTTGTGGGAGTTTAGTTAATGATTGATTAAGAAGTTTGCAAAATGAAGTATTAATAAAACTTTGGTTCGCACCAGAGTCAAATAATACTTTAGCAAAAACATCATTAACTAAAAACGTACCAGTGATCACATCCGGGATCATCTTTGCTTCTTCTGCAGTCAGAACAAATGCTCTAGCATTTTTAGTATTCTTGGTGTTCGTGGCTGGAGCTATTTTTGGACAGTTAGGCTTGATATGACCTTGGTCTCCGCAGTTGTAGCATATCCTGTTGTTAGGCTTTTTCCTGCAGTCTCCCTCCTTGTGTCCAAATATTTTGCAAAAGTTACAGTATATGGAGCATCTTCCGGAATGCTTTCTTTTGCAATACTTACAGTAGGGTGCAGAGGTAGAACCTACATTTCTCCCACGGTTAGAATTTCCAGAACGGAATTCTTGGGTAAGCTTTTGGGTTAGGTTCCTCCTTTGATCATCTTCTCGAGTACGAATTAATTCATCTGTCAAGGTGTTGGCTAGTTCTACTGCTTCTTCTATGGATTGAGGTCTAGCTGCCTTGACTACATGTCTAATCTCTCCAATTAATCCCCAGATGTAACGGGAGATTAAAACTGGTTCAGGTGAAGCAAGGGTTGGTACTATTCGGGCATATTCAAAGAATATTGTAGTATAACCCTTACTATCTACCCCAATCATCCTAAGATTTAGAAATTTGTTCGCTATCTGTTCCTTTTCATTAGGAAGGCAGAATTTCCTTTCTACCATGTTTTTAAACTCCTCCCATTCCATATTGTAAGTTTTATCACTTCCCCTAGACTGGAGGATAGTGTTCCACCATTCTAGTGCTGAATTCTTGAACAGATTAGAAGCAAACATTATCTTATCCTCTTCCGCACATTTACTTATCCTTAAGACTGCCTCGGTCTTTTCTATCCAGCGTAGAGATGCAACGGCCCCTTCATTGCCCGAGAATTCCATTGGTTTACAAGACCAGAATTCTTTATAAGAACAACCGTAAGACACGGTTCTTCTTCTTTTGGGAATGGGCACTTGAAGTACGGGTCCATTGTTTACGCTGTTTTCAAGTTCAGAGGGTCGTTTGCTATCATGCTTACTTTTATTTTCTGCTTCCTTAACCGTTTTGATAATATATGGCATCGCATCTATTATCCCTTGTGCCACTATATGTTGCATGGCACTGTTATCCACTTGGTTTCCATTATTGTTGTTCGGGTTTTCGTTATCCAGGTTAATGTTACTCTGGTTATCATTATTCTGGTTTTCCTTATTTACTTCGTCGTCCATCTAAATTTTAAACATTTGCCAATTATTAATATCACAAAATAATTAATAATTTGGGCAACCACCACACAACACACATATTGGTCAAAAGCGTCGAGCATTGCGACTTACTCTTTTCTATTATAGTATGCGTCAAATACACACTAAGACTGGAATTTAAAATTACAATACTACTATGCATCGCTAACCACGAAGTGGTCTATACTACATCATATATTATTATTACACACACACACACACACATATATATATATATATATTCATAAAAACATATTATATATTATATTATTATTATTATTATTACCAACTCCACCATCACTTTTACTGATATGGATTCATCCAGTAATCCATATTGCGCTCGTCGTACGTCCAGACGAGTCGCTCTCCTACCTGCCTCATCCTCTCACTACTCTCTAAAATCTCTTCTCCGAAAGTTCGGAGCTCATGCACATTTTCTGCACTCATTGGGGGTGCAGGTGCTGGTACTGGGTACTGGGGCATGGGATTCTCCTGAGGGTACGGATTCTCTAAGATCTCCCTAATGTATTCATCGTTATTGTAGCAGTAGGGATCTAGAGGGTCCAGACCTGGATAGGCTGCTAAGTTCGGCATGGGTTCGTCGTTTAGGTGGTAACGTGGCACATAATCCCTATGATCATCGAACCATGGATCATAATCTGGGTCTAAGGGATTAGGGGTTGGTATCCTAGGTCTCTCCTCAGGGTTGAAATCATGCATTTGGACTTGGTTTTCGGGGTTGTTTTCTATCTCCATCGGCTGCGAGGGGAACAAAGGTAAGGGTTGTGGGGCTACTAGTTGTTCCAGGTTTGGGTCGGCAGCTGTTGTTGCTAGGATATGAAAATTGGCTAAGCTCCTATTAAGCATATCCTGTGTATGGGCATCTGACTCTCGCTTAGCGGCTGCTAGGACTTTCTGCTGTTGCAACTTTTGCATTCTTTTCCTACGCTCGAATGCTCCCTTACTGAACCATCCTCTCTTTTTCTGAAAGAATGGCTCTTCAGACTGAGCCTTAAAAACAAACATCCCTTATTCCTGATCAGTTGAATACCCAGAGAGGGCAGGCTGGGAAGAGGTACCTTCACTCCTAGGTGAATCGGACAACTGACGATATGCGTCTGAGGGTCCTTGATCACTCATACTGTAAACTAACAAATAGTCAAATAACACACAACAATAAAATACAATTATGCACGCATTTCCATAATTAATTTCCTAACAATTTGAATAATATATTGGTGTCAGCAGAACACTTCTGTTGCTGAATCAGTGGCTTAGCTCTGATACCACCTTCTGTCGCAACCCCCGCCCCCTATCTGTCCCGGGAACGGGCGGCCGCGAGACCAGTTTTGGTAGTATCGTTTATTTATCAATTTGGCAGCGGAAATTTCATCAGGACCGTAGTTAGGAATTATTTATCAGAGTAAATACCACACTTTTATGATATTAAACATATTGGGATAAAACCCAAGTTTTCATTACAAACATTTTCATAGGAAAAATCCCTATTTTATGAGTAAATTACAAAATACGTCCTTTATGTTTGTATCAGATTGCAAAGTGTGTCCTTTATCTTAAAAAATTACAAAAAACGTACTTTATGTTTGCAAACCCTAACACGTTACGTCCTTTAGCCCTAACTCAGTTAATTTTTATGGTTAAATCTGACCAAGTGAACACAACATGAGGGTGTTTTAGTCATTTTACCCTAAATACTAAAATAATAAACATAAAGAAACCCCAAACACCCCCCTCCCCTCTCGCTCTCTCTACAATCTTAATGGAGAGAAAAAGAATTCTAGGGTTCTACTCAATACCCTTTTATTCACCAGCTCTTGCATATCAGAAATACAACGCCCAATCTTATTCAATCAATAATTTCATCAAGATTTTCCCTTTTTGATCCATTCACTATCCACTTATAGACTCAGAACCAAACACTTCCAATTCATCGATTTGATACTGTATCGATCAGAAATAAGATCTATCTCTTTCAAATTGAACTACACGCATATTTCAAATAAGATCTGGAGTCAAACTACATGCAGATTCATCGATGGCGAGGGCGGCGTCTGCATTGTTTCTTCTCGACATCATTGATTCTAAAGTGGGGGTGTTGCGATGGTGGTAAGAGAATTTTTAGGGGTTTTAGGTTGTGTGGGGTGGATGGTGCGGTGGCAGGTTGTGGTGGTGAGTAGGTGGTGGTGGCTGGTGTCTGATGGTGGAGGTTAAAAGAGATGCTGGTGGTGTTTGGTGAGAGATAGTGCATGACTGTTTGTATGTGTGTTTTAGAGAGAGATATATATATCAAGTTTTTTAATTATTACTTTTATGTTTGTTTATATGAGTAAATCAATAAATAAGGTAAAATGACAAAAATACCCTCAAGTGGGTCTATGTTATCAGATTTAACACTAAAATTAAACGAAGTTTAGGCCAAAGGACGTAACGTGTTAGACTTTGCAAACATAAAGTACGTTTTCTGTAATTTTTGAAGATAAAGGACACATTTTGCAACCTGATACAATCATAAAGGACGTATTTTGTAATTTACTCCTATTTTATTTAATAAAACATCTTCTTTTATTTAGGTAACTTTTATAGCCACTTTTCCAAGCCTTCAGTGTTGTCCAGCTGGCTTCTAGTTGGCTTTCACATTTTGTTACCTGAAACGCGTTTAAAAAATATTTTGTCAGTGGGAAATACTGGTGAGTGAATCCCAGTTTAATCAAGAAGATTTTTATCCATTAACAGTATTGAGAGCTATCACAATGTTTATTTCCACACAATTACTCATTCAGTATTGTCAATCCTGACTGGTGGGTCATATTACACATTGGCTATCTCTTTGTCCAATGGTAACGTGTTCCACATTTTGTATACAAAACCCCAACATACCGGCAGTAATTGAAGAACTACAAAGACTCAATCACTGCTTAATCACATTGTAAAATATTTAAGGTTTTGTAAAAACAGTTTACAAAAAGGAGATTACTTACATTGTTGTCTTAGGTTTCTTCTAAGGTTTCCTGGTGATTATCTATAATTTACACAATGCACACGCGTTAGTATAATAACCCTTTATATTTACATTAGTTATACCTTCCCCGAGACGGTATTCCAACGACTACGTCGGGCAGAACCACGAAAGCCGTTACAGAACCCTGAATCAATCGGGCAGCTTATCTAATACGTAACCGAGGTTATGATACTTACATTGGGGCATAACTTCGTTAATTAGGGGGGTATAATGCCCGAAAATTACTTTATCTATGTGGAAATTCGTAAGAAAGAAAAGAAATGAGCGATCGTAGATTGAAGCCGAATCGTTCAATTTATAGGGCTGATCTTTGGTTCCGTCGCACCCCGCGTAGCATTCCTCCAGGGCTTACGTGGCCCGCGAGGCTCCCTAGGGTAGGCCCTAGGGTTGCTGATTTGGAACATAGACTCCACATGCGTCTCGACACGTGGCGCCCTAAGGTTTCGACCTGATCTCTTGCTGTCGCGGCCCGCGTAGGCAGTAGCCAAAGGCTACGTGCCCCGTGAGAGCCCCATTTTTCTTGTTTTTAATTAAATTTTATAATATTAAAGGTATCCGGACACTGTTTTCGCGTATGGGGTGTATTTTAGGACATATAAGGGTATTTTAAAATATATTAGGGTGTCAGAAAAATTCAGGAGGGTTGTTAGAGTTATAACTATATAAGTTAACTAAACCAACCAAGGACCGAATCGAAACCATTAAGGAGCTTTACAACTGAACTGTACTTGATACTTCCAAAATGGGGACTTCATATTCATATATTGAGCGAATGGGAAAAAATTGGACCGGTAGACTAAACAAAGTGGACCCACCAGAGATTATAAATTAGTAAACGAAAATGCGGACTCGGAATGGACACGACTTGACCCAGTAGAGAAAAAATGCAACAAGGCCTGACCTGATTATTCATTTACTGAAATCTTTCGACCAGTTCGCTTATTTAGTAAAGTCTTTTGACCCATTTGCTCCCCAACATCCAACTGGATTTCTTTTTTTTTTTTTTTTTTTTACTGCTGATCACTTTCGATTTTAACTTACAATTTTATGGTCCAAAGAAAAATGGTGGCAGAAAACCTACAGGGCAACAACTGCAGAACTAGATATGAATGAAGATATATATTTGGTGGCTAAGAACAATTGACCCGTTAAATCGATCTGGTGTGAGCATCACCAGATAGTAATTTAGGAGATAAATAATAGTTCGACCTAGTTTCATCCTGTATAAATTTTAATAAGTGATATATTGTTTCTCAGTTCCCTCGAGCAATTATCATCGTCTAAGTTTCAACATCAACATCAAGGGTGTACCAGAATGAGGGCTAATAATGAAAAAAAGTTCAGTGGTTTACCTTAAGATAAGATGAAAAAGCGAACAACAGCAGGGACGTGAATGTGATCGAGTAGAAGTAGTTGTGATGAAATTGAAGTCGGTTCCATTCTCATAAGACATAATTAACACAGGATAACAGGTTCCTCTGATTTTGTTTGCGAGGATTCCGGTAATAACCAGATGAGGGCTACGTGGAGTTAAGGGAAAGGGAATTGGGTTTGACTCTGTACACATGCTTATTATTTAAAAAGTATGTATTAATTAATTTATAAATCCTTTTCTATTTTGTATAAAACTATTTGTTCAAATGATAGTTTGACTTGAAAGTTAACCTAAAGAGTCATTATTAACTATTTTTTTTAAATATAGCACAGATATTTCAAACCCATTCACTGTATTCATTATATATTGGTTGAGAATTATGGAATGGAGACACACGAAAATATTCTCTCATATTCTTACATGGTATCACACCTCCTTCCCTAATTCTGTCGATCCTATCCCTGTTTTCCTTCTTTTCTCACTGGCCAGCCACCCTTCTCTGCCACCATGGACCCAAAAACCCACCCTGCTATCACTATCTCGAACATCAAAACCTTCATTCCAATTACCCTCGAGATGGAAACTAGCCAATACTCATCCTGGGCGGAATTATTCAAGATACAATGCCGTGCATTCCAAGTTCTTCATCACCTCTCTCCCCGTAAAAAAGACACTCCCGCTGCTGCCTCATCCGATGCTGACAAAGAAAAACCCGAGGCTGAAACCGATGATGTCTGGGATCGTATAGATGCCATAGTCCTTCAATGGATCTATGGCACCATCTCTAATGACCTTTTGAGCACTATTATACGACCCGATTCCACCGCATGTTACGCTTGGACTGCCTTGAAAAGTGTCACACCCTGACTTTTGTGGAAGCGTGATTATGGTGTGACTTTCTTAATACCATTGCATCCAATCATAACAACAACTATATGATAAAACCATAGATTTTTCATCCATTAAATAAGTTTAAACATAACAACATTGTTTTGAAACGTAGACTTCAAACACAAGTTTTACAAACCATACGAATTGTTTTAAGAGTTCACTAAGGACTCATCAAAAGACATTAAATAAAACCAAGGTTTGGAAGACGTGTCTCGTCCAGGATTAAGACACCCAACCCAAACCTCACAACCATGGATGACATCTTTATTCACAACGCAACATAAGACTTCCAACGCCCGCCAGATCCACTTCCTAATTCCCTGAAATACATGTATTTTGAAAACATCAACAAAAGTTAAGCGAGTTCGTGTGTTTGTTTATGTGTATGTATAAACCTTTGAATCCATTGCAAGTATGTATGTAAGTTTATAAATCCCGGTATGAAAGCAACAAGGAAAACAGATCACCAATGGTTTGCAAGGCCATTGATATGTGTGACGTGATGCAGGTAGCTCAAACCTAGCAAATTTTGCACCGGGCTTCCGGCTGTAAGACATAGTCTACCCATGGGCCAAACCCTGGTCCAACATGGGCGGGGCTCGCTACACCCAAATAGATCTATCACTCATGTCCCTCGGTCCTATAACTAGGATTGATGGCCTTATGCGTTATGCCCACCACTCACATGATCTAAGTGTACCCTTCCTTAGCTAACCATACCAAATAATAATGTTTGTAAACAGTTGTAACATGTATTTCATCCCCAAAGTTATAAAACTGAAAACAGTTAAAGTAAAAAGGGGGAACACGAAACTCACAGTCTTGCGTCTTCAACAATCGTAACTCGAACTTCTCCGGTGAACACGACTACCTACAACGTACTAATGTCTATTAGACGAACGGGCCGTGCCTTGGCTTTAGTGTTAATGTTTCTGAGTTACGTTTCTTTTACGCTTCTGATATTATTCCAAGTTATATAATTATTGTCAAAATAGTTAATATTTTAACTTAAATTATATTTATTAAATTTTGGAATAATTGTTAAACATATATATTAACTTAATACTTCCCAAGTATTAATACTTGTATTTCCTTCCCAAGAATGGGGGTATCTTATACATGTGTATTCGTATTCTTGAATTTGTATATTTTGCCATGTATTGGTGTCTTATTCCGGCGTATATTTATACGTACGAGAATACGTATTCTTAATGTATTTATTAAGTATCCTCATACTTAATTAGTTATTAAACTTTCCGGAATATTATTTCTAATAAGAGTCCACCAATATATACATATTTCCAAAATATAAATATTTCTTAGAAAAATTATTCAAAATTTTTCTTTTGGCAAAATATTTGTAGTTCCAAAATAATATATTTTCAAGTCTAACTTAGAAAATATATATATAAACTTTATCTTTATCAAAATAGTGTATTTTCAGTTTACTCAAGAAAATATATATTTTTCCAAAAAAAAAATAATATATCTTCTAATAATTCCAAGAAAACTGTATATATATATATTTTTTTATTCACCAAAAATCATATATTTTCTTCTTGTCAAAATATGATATACTCTTGTGATAATAAAAATCATACTTTAGATTCCTTGTGTCCAAAATATTATTTACCAAAATATACTTGCGAATTAAGTTCCGGAATATTTTGTAAGTTACATTTCTTGTTCGGTTTTGCCAATATTTTGTGTGTAACTTATATGCTTATTCCTTGTGATTTTTGGTAATATTTTGGATAGTAATCCTTGGTGTTTTAATGTGTTATATTATTTTAAGTCCTAAAATAATATAACTATTTCACAAGGTATACACATAATCACACATGTGTGTCTTCATTGTATATATATATATTCTAAATATATATTTATCCATTTTTATTTATAAAAACCAACCTCCAATATTTGTATTTTTGTAACAAAAATTACGGCAAGGTTTATATAGAAAACTCATGGTTAAAATACACTTATAAATATTTGTTTAAAAATATTTTTCTAAGTGTTTATATTTTTAGAAAATTTTGCCATAGTTCCCCTTAAAAATGGAGGTTTCCATGCTTTCAAGCATATCATTTTCTTTTGTAAAAATCATCATAATAATTAACAAACAACATTCACTTACCAATCTTGCCAAAATCATGTTTAATCTACTACATGAACTTGAAAGTTTATGAAAATTTGTAGTAACTTGGTAGTGTGTTTAGTGAGTTTAGTTACCCGTCAAAATGTGTTTACTTCTTTAAAAACTTCATTTTTAAAGAAGTTGGATGTTTACAACTTCAAAACACATTTTCTAAAAATGCTTCTTTATGTAATCTTCTTGTTACACAAGTGTTTCTACACTTGTTTAACCATTAAAAATAGTGTTTGTTTATGTAAGAACCAAGATCAACTAGAACTCATATTTTAAGCTTGGTTCTTTGAAAAACCATTCATAAATTTTAGATCTATATGATTATTAACTCACTTTGATTATTATTTTTCAAGAAACCAAAGTATCCTTTTCAAGTTCATGATTCAAGTGTGGATGATCTTTCATCCTACAACCTTCTTACTTTCTCATCTTGCTAAACTATGTTTCTAATCATGATCTAGCAAGATGTTATGATGATCAACATCATCTTTACAAACAATCAATGACCAACAAGCATTCATACCATAAACAACTTAGTTTCATCAAGATTACTTCATAAATCAAGCTTATGTTCAAGTTACATGCTTATGTTCTTTAGTGTTCTTGAAGTTTTGATTATGTTTCATCATTAACCACTAAAAATAGATGTAATATAGAGTGTTTTAGGATCTTACCACTAGCACAAGGCTAGGGATGATTCAAGAGTAGAAAATGAGTGGATAAAAGCAATGAGAGAAGGTCCTTGAAGTTCCAAAGCCACCAAACTTCCTTATCTTGCTTCTAACACCTTTGTATGGTCTTGTAATGGTTGAAGGTTGAACGAAAATGATGGAGGTGTGTGGATGATGGTTCGACCGAGAACAAGCAAGGAGGGAGGAAGAAGAAAGTGTGTGTTGTGTGTGTGAGATAATGAAAGAATGATCTTCTATGTATTACTTATAACCATCTCAAGCCCTTAACCCTTGTATAATGTGTTCTAATCAAGGAAACATGATCCAATAAAATAATCCAATGAAATCTCCATCTGGGGCCACTTGGGCCGATTACATAAGTGGGGGGGGGGGGGGTCTTGGCATAGGTTAAACTAAATTAGTTACAATCTAGTTTAATTTCAAGTATTAGTTACATGTGTTAGTTACTAGATATTTTGTATGAGGTGTTATGTTGTTCGGGGACCATAACTAGCTTGGAAACATTAAAACAATGCTTCAAGTGTAATTTTGATGTTTCGGGTAGTGTCCGGTTGTTCGGTTAGATACTGATTCGTTAAAGTGCTAAACTTGCAGTTTAGTGTGCTTTATGTACCCTTTTGTGACACTTTTAATTCCCGACACTTAGGAAAGCATTCAGGACCATTTTACCATGTTTCTGCATAATATTAATGTGCTAAAATGCTGATTTTTGCTGAATTCAGCACCTTGGGTGAGTTTTAGGCACTTTCCGGCACTTAAACTATTACTTAAAAAGCAGTTTTGTGGTCCTTACTTCCCTACACTCTATACTAGTGTAGTACTTAGTCTCTGGCCCACACTAGGTCTCAAAATATTGTCTGTCTATGTACTGAACTTCGTCAGCATATTCCTGATTTATCGGATAACTGTGCTAACTATATTTAATGCATCATTTGAGGCAATATAGCCTTCATGCAATATTGATATGACATTAAACAATGTATGATACTCATGTATGTGTATGGAAATAATCAGAAAGCAGTTAATTTGTAATTCAGCACAGTCATTAAGCATTAATCAAGATTAATTAATTGTACGGATACCTGGATTTTTGACACTTGTCACAAAAAGCATCTTTCATGACAACCTAGCAACTCGAGCCGTGTTATTACAAAAGAAGTTCGCAAACCTCCGTCTTGACTCTTTCCAAACCATGTCGGCATACTGTCAAGAGGTAAAGGTTATCTCGAATCAGTTGGCCAACGTTGGTTCTCCCGTTACCGAACGAAATCTGGTCATCCAACTGTTTTCCGGTCTCACAGAAGCATATGGTAGTGTGGGTGCCATCCTACAAGACACCAAGCCGTTTCTTACTTTTTACGAAGCGCGCTCTTAATTGATTCTTGAAGAAACGACCAAAGCAAACCGTGTCGCGCATGACACCGCCCTCCACACCTCCACTCACACACCTCAACCACAAACCCACACGCCTATAACCACTTCTCCACAAACGGCTCATTCCTCTAACCGTGGTAGTCGCGGTCGTGGCCGCGGACGTGGCCGAGGCAGGACTAATCCGGTATCCCACTGGACACATTATCCTTGGTCGAACCAACCCACTGCCAACCCAAACCGAAACAGCTACTGGCCCAACCCAACAGGTTACTTCTGGCCCGCCCCACCGTGTCCTTATCCCACAACCGCTCAACCTCGGCCCATGAACTCAAACCCACAACCAGGAATTCTCGGCCCAAGAACTCAACAGGCATACATAGCTTCGGACCACACATACTTTCCAACCGAACTTGATCAAGCATTCAACGCATTTACGCTTCATCCACCGGACCAAAATTGGTATATGGACACGGGCGCCACAGGTATAATGACTAATAACCTTACTAATTTCACTTCTCATTTCAATACAGCGCATACACGAAACATTATCGTCGGAGATGGCAAAGATATTCCGGTTCATGCGATTGGAAATCACACCCTTTCACCACCTTTTCCAAAATTCAAATTAAAAAACATCCTTTTTGCACCAAAACTCGTTAAAAACTTAATATCGGTCCGACGTTTCACCACCGACAACAATGTTTCAATATAATTTGATCCGTTTGGTTTTGATGTGAAGGATCTCTGCACCCGGAAGCCCCTCCTACGATGTGATAGTGATGGTGACCTCTACCCACTAACACTCCCTTCAAGATCCCAAGTTCAAGATTTCCATGCTCCAGTTTCCTCCTTTTTAGTCGTGACCCAAGACACTTGGCACCGACGTCTTGGACATCCCGGAAATAATATTTTGCAATATTTAAAACCTAGCTTGCATTTTTATTCCAATAATGTTAAACCGTCTCGTATTTGTGAACCTTGTGTGTTTGGCAAACAAGTTAAATTTCCGTTTTATAATTCCAATACTTGCACCGCTTTACCATTCGACATAGTGCATAGCGATCTATGGACCTCCCCAGTTCTCTCTTCTAGCGGGTGTCGTTATTATGTCCTATTTTTAGATGATAAAACTATTTTTTTTATGGACATATGCTCTCACCTCCAAATCTCAAGTCTTTTCTAATTTTTTCAAATTCCATAAATTAATTACCACCCAATTTCAAACAACTATAAAATCTTTCCAAAGCGATAATGGCCGTGAGTACAACAACACCTCATTTCATAATTTTTGCACTTCGAATGGCATGACATTCCGCTTTTCATGTCCATACACATCCCCTCAAAACAGTAAATCGGAGCGTAAAATACGGTTCATCAACAACATCATGCGAACCATTTTATCCCAATCCTCCGTTCCTCTCATTTTTTGGCACCATGCTCTCGAACACGCAACCTATTTCTTAAATATCTTACCCACCAAAGTCCTTAACAACTCCACACCCACTTTTTGTCTATATAATCGTCACCCGTCATACGACCATTTACGCATTTTTGGTTGCCTTTGCTATCCACTTCTCCCATCCATAAACTCGCGGACCGCTCAACTCCGTGCGTGTTCCTTGGCTACCCTTCAAATCACCGAGGCTAAAAATGTTATAACATCAAAACCAAACAAATAACTATCTCTCAAGATATCGTCTTTGACGAAAAATATTTTTCCATTCGCCACCCAATCCTCCACCCCCTCATCTTATGAATTTCTAACTTCCACTCCTTACCCATTTTATTGGACCTCCTCTCCTACTCACGTTCCTAACTCTACCTCCGAAAATAACCATTCCAAATCCCTACTCATTTGCCCAACTTCTCCTTCTGATCAAACAAACAACTCAGCCCCATCCCTTAATACACCGCCTACCCCACCATCCCATTCTACTCCTCAGCCCAATCCAATACCAACCGGCCCACCTACTCAGCCCAATGCTACTCCTTTCGGACCTAACCTACCATCGTCACTCCATCCAATACCAACCGGCCCACCTTCTATGGCCGACCCAACCAACCCACCACACGCACCAAAAACGGCCTAACCGAACCGTACCATAAACACCCGGTCAATGTATGGTATTTTTAAGCCCAAACAACACTTTAACCTTAACACCTCTACTCCTCCTATCATCTCTTCCTTACCTAAATCACCAACCGACGCCCTTTCTAATCCGCACTGTAAAAATGACATGACCGATGAGTTTCGGGCACTTATTGATAACCGGACTTAGGAATTAGTACCCAAACAGCCTGGGATGAATATTGTTCTGAGTATGTGGATTTTTAGGCACAAAAAGTAAGCGGACGGAACTCTTGAAAGATACAAGGACCGGTTAGTCTGTGATGGTCGATCTCAACAAGTTGGTGTTGATTGTGGAGAAACCTTTAGTCCGGTTGTTAAACCGGCCACCATTAGAACCGTTATATCTTTGGCTTCGTCAAAATCATGGCCAATACATCAGCTTGATGTCAAAAACGCTTTCCTCCATGGCCACCTAAATGAAACGGTTTTCATGCACCAACCTATGGGCTTCCGAGATCCGACTTATCCGAATCATGTGTGCCACCTCAAAAAGTCTCTTTTGTGACAAATGGCAAATAACCGGTGATTCCGTACAATCTAATCACTATGTTTATTTACATAATCTCATGCATTTAGCGTAATTTAATTACGTAACTGTGTCGTTTATTAGATAACAGTGTTAGGACAAGAAAGCAATGCTAAACCATATGTTGGTTTTTGTCGTATTTCGAAACCAATCAAACAATGTCCTAAAAGTGTTGGTAGAAAGTGTTGTGCGCACTATTCATGGTTACACTATTCATGCCAGCAAACCGTGAAAACAAAACGAAACAATGAAAAACGACACACGAACAACATGACTGAATCCATATACATAAGAAAACACTAATATGAAAACATATCTTGCAAAAATATAAGACTTTCCGGTACAACGCCCTAATCACTAAATCGTCCGTTTCGCTAAAAATAAAACAATTCTAACTTGTCTGAACTAATAATTTAGCATTTCCGGGACTCCGAAATAATGACAAATGATAACAAACACATGAAAACAATATGAGAATATTAATGGGGTGTCCGAAAAATAAGCTTTCGGCGCTACGCCCAACCCCCATAACTTGTCCGTTTTTGAACCGACAAGCTAGTAAATAATATTTTCGACACCAGAACAACTAAACGGAACACATGGCGAACTAGTTAAGCTTATTCTGGGATTCGGAATAACTTCATACATCGCTTGATGGTAGAACAACAACTTGCGACAAAGCTTCGTCGGTACGACGCAAAAGTGACGTTAATTAGCCGACGCCTAAACGGAAAGCATTTAAGGTACCAAAATACAACTTACACTAGTCTAGCGAACTAGTTAACCATATTTTGGCATCGTAAGCACCTTAAATAAACGTCATAGCATCGATGGTAAATTAAAACCATAACTCCCGATAATATATTATACCTTCCATATATCAGCCGGTGTCAAACCGACGAGCGAACTAGTGGCATTTTTGCCATCCAAAATCAATACCCATTAAACTAATAAATTAGTTGGACTTACTGAAAACCTAAACTACCATTAATACCCAAATTGCCCTAATTGAACTAATGGCTAAAATATCTAGCAAATTAATAAATATCTATCTAGTTAAAATAGTTTACAAAAAAAATTACACTAAAACCTCCCCCCATGGTCATTTACGTTCAATAAAGTGGGGCCCCACCCACTTTACTTGCTTGAATTTGTGAAGATTTAGGCATGGTAAGTATTAGATTCGTTGTTAAAAAGTTGAACATAATTCACCATACTCACCATACATGAACTCATCATATCCCATCATTTTATCACATTTGCAAAACACAAGAAGTCCTCCATTTTCACCTTCATTCACGGCAGCCAAAAAGTCCCATAAAATTCCATTAAACACCTTATTATTCACTAGGTTTAACCATTACATGATCATATATGCATGGATTAAGCATGGAGGATCATTAAAAGCTTGGTTGGAGCTTAAATATCTTCTTAATATTCTTATTTGGCTTGTACAAATTTGTAAGCTCTCAAACCATCATATTTAAGCTTCTTATTACTAGCATTTACTAGATGTACAAGTTGATCATCTTAAAAATCAAGAAAAACATAACCAAAAGCCCTAATCCTAAACTTAATAATCTACTAATCATGATTGTTTATATGATTATTTGTGTAGATTAGTGTAGTTAGTTGATGTAATATTGATGATCATGTTAATTTTGTTGAGATTAGTGGTTTAAAGTTTATGTTTATGAGATCTTGTGATTAACTTTATGTAGTATTATAGATTAATGTTAACCTAGTCATGTTAAACTTAAAAATGTGATTTAAACATATGAATGTTTAAATCACACAAGATCATCAACTTCAAATATTATGAGCATATGTATGTAAACATGATTAAGTAAATTTTAAGCCAAGACTAACCATGTGACAAAGTCTTAAAACTCTAATGAACTTGATTTTCGCATAAAGCAAGCTTATGGAAATTTTTACTTTACAAAATGAAGCATAAAAGAGTCTTAAGAATTTTTACAAAATATGGGATTTTTTAAGAATGAAAAATAATTAGAATAAAGTTTATATAGTGATGAACTTGAAAAATTGTTATTTTAAAGTCTTGGAATGATTTGTGCAAGTAGTATGCTCATAAGAATTTGAAGGTAAAAATTTTGTGTTTAATGCTTGAAAAATGATTTTTGGAAAACTTGATGAATTAATGATGATTTGAAAATTGATTTGGTGATTTAAACGCGTTTTGGAAACGTGAGAAACGTCATAGTTTAGGGGAAACTATGGCGAATTTTTCTAAAAATCTAATCGCGATTAAAAATGGGGTTAACGGGTGATTAACAAAGTTAAACGCGATTAGTGGTCTTAAACGTCATTATGGAAGCTTTGTTGAAAATGGTTAAGTCCTAAATATTCAAAGAATTCTTATGAACTTGAAAATATGTTTATGCAAAAATAATAACCATGTATAAATATAATTTTGACAAAAATTATATATTTTGGAAACTTACTAGGTATATGTATTTTGTGCTATGTGTATGTACTTAGATACATTTAGGGTGATCAAAATAATACACCCATGAAACCAAGAAATATTTGTAAGAAACAAATATAAAAAGGCACAAAAAAATAGGTATACATGTTTCCCAAAGATATGCGACGAAAAATGACATAAATAAATCCTAAAACATATTGTGTCCATAAGCAAATAAACAGACGAACAAACGAGACGGACAACGGACGAGCTACAAGGCGTATTTCCTAGAAGTAAAAATATCTCTAACCGACAAAGTAAGACATTTTTAGGCGTCTAACGGATAATTATGAATATCACTGTTAACAAAATCCGGAAAGTTGAATAATAAAAAAATGCAAGGCTATTAAAATGGACTCATAAAAACATATGGGCTAGAGCCCAATGATAAATTATTTTAGTTAGGCCCAAATTACTAAAATATTTGGGCTAGGGCCCAATGCTAGATTATTTGGGGCCCAAATTACTAAAATATTTGGGCTAGGGCACAATGCTAGATTATTTGGGTGTGGCCCAAATTGCTAAACTATTTGGGCTAGGGTCCAATGCTAGAATATTTGGGCTAGGCCCAAATTACTAAAGAACATGGGTTAAGCCCAATGACATAGGTTAGGCCCAATGACACGCGTGCGAAGCACGAAGGCATGTACACGGCGAAGCCGTTCGCATATAATTCAATACATATAAAATATATGTAAGCACTTATGAAATATATACACATAACAAGTGAACAAACAAACTACCAACACTCTAAAATACAAAGTTGTTCCAAAATGACAAGTGAAAACACAATAAGAATTCAAGATGAACAACTTGTACGAGGTCCGATAAGACATAGTGTCTAATAAAGTTAGTACACATGTAGGTTAATCACACGTATGGACGCTCACTACGGTATTACATATAGGAACGCAAACTTGTGAGTTCATGTCCCTCCTTTCAATGATTTCAATGTTTTATTTTAAAACAGTCGAGGGGAAAATACATGTCAAAACTATGGGTATGTTAGCTATGGGTTTAGATGATAACATGATCAATGTACATAAGTAGGATGATAACATACTAACCATTAATCACTTAGTGACCAGGGTACAAAAGGTGTAGATCAATTGAGCTTGAGACACCTCCACTCCTAGTTGGTATACCCTGGAGTGCTTTTGTGATGTCAAAGTTGTCTCGGGTTGGTTACGTACTTTTGGTACATAATGTAAGGGGGCTCGCTACCCACTGATGGATCCTTAAACTCCATAAATGCTATTAACATACAAGGATTTCATTACAAGAATACAAAGATTTCATATGATAACAATAACTGCATGAACTCGCTCAACTTTTGTTGACTTTTTAAGACTACATGTATTTAAGCAAACAAGTCTTGAGCCGGTGATACACTACAGGGAACGGGAAAGTCTATGACAACGATAGCCGCTTTTGGAGGGTTTGTCTTTTATATCCCAACCTCGTATGGGTATATAGGGGACAAAACCTCACTATGTTTTATTTCAAAAACTATCTTTTGTGTTGCGTAATATAACTATGTTTTGGTTAATGTTTGTAAACGTTATGGAAACTAGAAACTATGTTGGAAACTTGAAAACTTTGTTTGAAAACAATATATCTATGGCATCGTTGTGGCTTATTATGTTTACTCATTTGGATGCAATGATTACCTTTCTTACGTCACACACAATACGCTTCCGCTACTAGCAAGGTGTGACAGCTTTACGGTCTTAAACAAGCACCAAGGGCATGGTACCAATGGTTTGCCGATTTTGTTTCTAACATGGGTTTTCAACATAGCCAATGTGAGCATTCCTTATTCATCCTCAAACAAGGATCACATATGGCGTTCATTTTACTATATGTGGATGACATTCTCTTAATCACATACACGGATAGTTTACGTAACCGATTCATGGCTCGTCTCTCCAAAGAATTCGCCATGACCGATCTCGGACCACTCAGTTACTTTCTCGGAATCTCTGTCACAAGAACCAAAAATTCTCTCTTTCTTTCACAAGAGAAATATGCTCCGGAAATTCTTGAACGAGCCGGCCTCACGGATTGCAACCCGGCTACCTCCCCTATTGATGCGCAAAATAAATTGAGTGGTACTCATGGTACTCCCGTTGAAAACATCACCGAATACCGTAGCTTCGCCGGAGCCTTACAATATCTCACATTTACATGACCCGATATCTCATACGCGGTCCAACAAGTATGTCTTCATATGCATGATCCAAAAACTACTCATTTGAATGCTCTAAAAAGGATTATGAGATATATAAAAGGCACCATCACACATGGTTTACACCGTCAACCGTCCCCGACCTCTTCTCTCGTAGCATTCACGGACGCGGATTGGGGAGGGTGTCCCGACACCCGCCGGTCAACCTCTGGATATTGCGTATACATGGGAGACAATTTACTTTCATGGTCCTCGAAACGTCAACCCACCTTATCGCGTTCAAGCGCCGAGGCGGAGTACCGGGGCGTCGCAAATGTAGTTTCTGAAGTATGTTGGCTCCAAAATTTATTACTTGAACTACATCATCCACTTGACCGAGCCACATTGGTTTACTGTGATAATGTGAGCGCCATCTACTTAGCCGGCAATCCTGTCCAACACCAACGTGCAAAACACATCGAAATGGACATACATTTCTTTCGTGAGAAAGTCGCCAAAGGTCATGTTCGGGTTCTCCATGTTCCGTCACGATATCAAATAGCCAAAGGTCAATCCTCCCGCCAAGACACCAAGCGCAACCAGGAAACCTGGAATCGCGGCAACGATTCCAAACCATACGTCCCATGCAGTTATCAGCCCAACGCATGGGCAACGATCAATGCCCAACGCGAACAACGGGCATTAAAGAAGGAATCTCAAGACCGCAATTGGACCGAGATCAACAAGTCGCCAAGAGAAGTCCTCCAGACGGACGCACAATTCTTGCGACCAGCCCAACCAATGAAGTCCAAAAAGAACCAAGATCTCACTCTTTACTGTGAGTATCATAAGGACTCGGGCCACTCAACCAACAACTGCATCAGTCTCCGATTGGAGATTGAACAAGTCCTAAAGGAGGGGAAGCTGCAACATCTGTTGACAGCCGCGCAGAAACAAACCAAGCGCATCACCCCCCCCCCCCCACGACGAGGGCACGTCCACAGGCAAAAAGACCATGCATGTGGCCTCAATCCACATGATCAATGGGGGCCGTGGAAGGCCGAACAAGGCGGCAAGAAGAGGGGATAACGACTGGAAAGATGAACAGGTCGTTTTCCCCAAAGTTCGAGGCGGACCGCGCGACAGGAGCGCCGTTGTAATCACCGGCTACCTAGCTCATTACTGCACGGAACGTCTATTTATCGACCTGGACAGTACCTCTGACATCATCTATGAGCAATGCTTCAACGAATTCGATCAAGAAGATAAAGATCGATTGCAGCCGGTAGATTACCCGTTGGCAGGATTTGCGGGGGAAACATTATTCCCCCTGGGACAAATTACTTTCCCCGTACGCCTTACCAACAGTAAGCACACGCGGACCGAGGAGGTAAACTTCATGGTTTTACCGCACATCCCCCGATACGACGTACTTCTCGGACTAGAATCTCAGGGCGATTTTAACATGATCACGTCTGTCCCCCACTCTGCCATCGGTTTCCCAACCGAGACGGGGGTCGCGATAATTTACGCCCGCAGAGAAGTAATGTCCTCGGACGAACCGCGTCCGACCAAGACAACAAGGCTCACCCCCAACACCGAACCAGAAAAATGGGTAATCAACGCGAGGTACCCCAAACAGACGGTGACATTGGGTCATGCCTTGTCTAACAGCACAAGAGCGCGCCTAAAGCAACTTCTCTTCAGGAATCAAGACATCTTCACATGGACATCCGCAGACATGACAGGTGTGCCACGCGAGGTCACGCAACATTTCCTGAATACCTTACCAGGTATCAAGCCGGGGATCCAAGGCCAACGCCACCTTGGATTCGCAAAGAACGAGGCGATGAACGAGCAGGTCAAAGAACTGTTCTCCACATGTATCCTGCGGGAGGTCAAATACCAGACTTGGTTGTCCAACCCAGTCATGGTAGAAAAAGCGACCGGGGGCTGGCGCATGTGCGTTGACTACAAAGACCTCAACAAAGCCTGCCCCAAAGATTGTTACGCATTTCCAGAGATCGACGAGAAAGTCGATTACCTCGCCCCGTTCCGATGGAAGTGTTTCCTATATTGTTATAAAGGCTATCACCAAGTGCAGATTGCAGTCGAGGACGAAGATAAAACGGTATTCCGCACCCCTACCGGGAATTACTGTTACACGAAAATGTCGTTTGGATTGCGCAACGCAGACGCAACTTATCAAAAGTTGATAAATGACACTTTTAGTGATCAAATCAGCAAGAGTGTCGAAATCTACATGGACGACTTAGTCTTCATGAGCATGGAGGAGGATACCATGCTCACAGATATCGAAAGAACATTCCAAACTCTGTGAAGCGTCAACATGAAGCTCAACCCAGGGAAATGCTCGTTTGGAATGGAAGAAGGCAAGTTACTCGGATTCATCGTCACCAAAGATGGATTCAAGGTAAACCCGGAAAAAGTTCAGGCGATCGAGCGCATGCCATCACCTTCTACGATGAAAGAAATGAAATGACTAGCCGGTCGGCTAGCCGCGTTAAACATATTCTTAGCTAACCACGCGGCTAAATCTTACCCCTTCATCAGTACTCTGCGGAACTGCTTAAAAAAGGAACAGTTCCAGTGGACCGCAGAGGCAGAAAACGCTTTCCGGGAGAGGAAAGAGTGTTTGATCCAACTCCCAACTCTCACAGCACCATGCAAGAAAGAACCACTCATCATGTACATGTCTGCCGCAGACAAAGCGGTGGGTGCAGTACTCATAGTGGAACGAGAGAGAGTTCAAACACCGATCTATTATGTCAGCAAAACGCTCAACGATCCAGAGACAAGATACTCCATCATGGAAAAGTTGGTACTCGCACTGGTACACGCATCCAGACGGTTACGCCGTTATTTTTCAAACCACGTCATCACCGTGCTAACCAACTACAGGATCAGGAAAATCCTCTCCAAGCCCGAAATCTCTGGGAGAGTAGCAAAATGGGCCATCGAACTCGGCGCACACACATTGGTTTACAAACCGCGTCCAGCAATCAAAGACCAAGTTTTAGCTGACTTCGTCGTGGAAGTACCGACGAATCGCATTCAAGAATGCGTAGATGAACAAAACCCTACACCTCCACCATCCTCATCGGACATTTGGGCACTGTACACCGATGGTGCGTCCAACGAGGATGGTGCAGGCGCAGGTCTGCGACTCATCAGCCCTGATGGCCAAGAACTCACCTATGCAATCCGCCTCGATTTCAAAAGCACAAACAACGAGGCAGAGTATGAAGCTCTACTAGCAGGGCTGCGTTTGGCAGTCAAGCTCGGTGTACAACATCTGGAAGCACACGTCGACTCATTACTAGTTGCAGGGCAAGTGCGCGGCGACTACGCCGCAAAAGGGGATATCATGATCCTCTATCTCGAACAAGCCATGCAACTGAAATCACGATTCACCTCCTTCAACATCCGCCATATCAACAGGAGTGAAAACAAACCCGCGGATGCACTATCAAAACTTGCATCCACCAGCTTCCAACATCTGGCAAAGGAGATACGTATTGAGATCCTGCAGAACCCCTCGGTACCCCTACGTCAAGTCAACGTCATCCAATACGGTACAACATCTTGGATGACACCAATTATTGCATACTTGCAATCAGGTGTTACTCCCGAAAGTAAAGCAGAGGCACACAAGCTACAACACAAAGCGTGCCACTATCAGATGGGAGACGGTATTTTATACCGCAAATCATACCTAGGGCCACTCCTACGATGCGTTAACCCTCAAGATGCCACATATTTGATCAGAGAGATACACGAAGGAATATGTGGCATACACGTAGGCCCACGCATGGTAGTGGCCAAAATCATGAACGCTGGGTATTACTGGCCCGGCATACACCTGGATGCAGTCAAAATCTTGCGCAAGTGTTTCAATTGTCAGCGACACGCACCCAAAACCTTGTGCCCCAAGAACAATCTGATCCCTGTCACCACCGCATGGCCTTTCCAAAAATGGGCAATTGATGTGGTGGGACCTTTTCGAGACGCACCAGGTGCGGTGAAGTTTATCATAGTGGTTGTCGACTATTTCACCAAATGGGTAGAAGCAAAACCGCTAGCCTCTACCACCGCTATGATAACAAGGAAGTTTGTCTGGGAACACATCATCTGCCGTTTCGGTCTACCAATGTGCATCGTAACCGACAACGGCACCAACTTCGCTGCCGAAGATTTCCAAAACTGGCTAAAGGAACTAAACATTGAACATGTCTTCTCCTCAGTGGCGCACCCGCAAGGGAATGGTCAAGTTGAGAGCATCAATAAAAGTTTAGTCGAGGGCATAAAGGCACGGTTGGGAACAGCCAAACGCGGCTGGGTCGATGAACTCCCAAGTATCCTATGGGCCCATAGGACCAACCCGAAGACAAGTTATAGTGAGACACCCTTCAGCCTTGTCTATGGCTCTGAGGCGGTGATCCCTACCTGAAGTAGGTCTCCCTTCACCTCGAATGTTGGCTATCAACAAGATTGACAACAGCGACGAACGCAGGCTTGACTTGGACCTCTTAGAAGAAAGGCATGAAAACACAGCAATCAATGAGGCCAAGTACAAAACCAAACTTGAAAAATACTACAACGCACGCGTTCGCATTTGTACCTTTAACCCGGGAGACTATGTCCTTCGCGACAATGAGGCTTCTAACGCAGAACGCCCAGGGAACTTGCCCCCAAATGGGAAGGACCCTACCTCATCCAAGAGGTCTTGTGTAAAGGTGCATACAAACTACAAACGTTAGAAGGAAAACCTATCGCAAGAACATGGAATGAACAGCAACTTCGACGCTGTTACATGTAAGCTACATTTACATTTTCTATGTAACCTACTGGTCTGCAGGCCATTTGTCAATAAATAAATGAACAATTCAATGCAATATTGTTTATCTTTTCTATTACAAATGCGTGTTCCACTTTGCGGTATATGCAAAAACAGATTGGAAAAATCTTCATTCGCAATACCCACACAAAGTGGTGACCACACACAAATATTGTAATAGGCCAGCAAAGGCAAAACATCAATGTCTATCCGGCCGGATACGCACATACGGTTATTACAAAACCTGCACAATTCCTAAACCCTAACGGGATTAAAACGGGAATTGACTACTACTCACACGACAAAGGTGTAGAGTATACTCAACCGCGCTCTACAGCCAACAGAGTCCATGTCACCTAGACATGCAAATGGCAAATAAGGACTTAGTGTTATTTACATACACCTGAAACATTGGCCTTAAATAAATACTATTTCAGTCGTGCTCACACAAAGACAAAGTAAATGTTCTTTACTTACGCACTTTGAGCCACGCATACTTGCATATCACCTAGACATGCAAATGACAAATTCGGACTTAATGTTATTTACAAAGGCCTTAAACATTGGCCTTACAAAACATTAACCCACATATGTTTAAAACACAAGAAATTAAAACACTTGTACAAATTGAGCAAAAGGATAAAACCTTGTATTCCAAAAAGATTTCTACACCGATGCGGTGCATAAGAAATTTTACATAAAATTTTTCTTCTAACATTTACATCAAAAAAGGAAGTCAAAAAGGGCACGCAGGCCAACCTAATTTTCTTTTGTACCACTGCTGCCCGCATCCTCCTTTGAACAACCAGCAGTTTCCTCCTCCTCAGGATGTTCATACAACAACCGCAAACGGTCCACGTAATCTTCCGCCTCCAAGCATTTCTCAATATCTTCAATGGCGGAAAGGGACAAGTTGTTGTATGCATTAACAGCTGCGACATACAAAGCTTCAGTATCTATGCCATGGAACCCAGATCTTTCATCAGTAAATTTACTCTGGTAAAAAGGGTTCACATGACTAAGGCATTCGTTGTAACCAGCCTTGAACCCTGCCTCCCGTGCACGCTCCTTAAGCTCATTTACAGTAGTTGCGTTCTCAGGCGCGTCAAGAACAACCCCAACGATCTGCAAAAATACAGGTGACAAGGTTAACAAAAGCAAACATAAGAATGGGAAAGACACCAGGTACTTACATGCCCAATACCGTGATCACACATCCAATCACGATCTGCCTTAAGCTGGTTTAGAGAGATGGTCAACCCATCTCTAGCCTCTTCATCCTGCCTAGCCCGTGCTTCAACCTCAGTAACGCGGGCAGTCACCTCCTCAAGGATAGCCGCACGGCTTTGCACATCCGCCTGTTGACAATCGGCAGGAAGAAGTATAAACACATCTTACATACAAGAAACAAAGTAACAACTCGTGTGTAATCTGATTTCGTACCTGGAGTTCCTCAACAACTTTGTTCAACTTACTGCGGTCAGCATCCGCCTCTTCAAGCGCCTTGGCACCCCGCGCCTCCGCCTCCTTTGCCTTTTTTGCAGCCGCTTCAGCTGCGGCCTTTTCCTTCATCAAAGCAGTGTTCGCCGCCTTGAGATTAGTCAACTCCTGACGAACACGGAAAAGTTTTTCATTCACTCGAGCACAAGCTTCCCTCCAACCCTTACGCTCATCAGAAACCAATTCGGCAAGAGTACGAACCTGTTTAAGGCCGGCGGTTGCAGCCCAAGCCTCAGTCTGCTTCAACGTTTCAAAAGCAGCTTTATCTTTTTTCAACCGCTCCGCACCTTCCCGAGCAGCTTTCACCAGTGCCTCAGCTTCAGCCCGCAGCCAAGAGGTTTCCTCCTCCTTGCGACCCAAGCTTTCGTAGTCTTCCATAATTGCATTCGCAATAATAGAACTTCCAACAAGTATGGAAGAAAGCTGGTTTATCCGGTTCCCACGAGGCAAACCACGGGCCCGAAGAGTCTCATAAGGGATACCCAAACCCCCCAAGATCTCCATGCAAGCTGAAGGATTATTGGAAATATCATCCCCTAGCATAACAGTCCAAGGAGGGCGATGATAATCCAAACCTCGGTCTACCGCATAGGAGCGGTAATAAAACTCCAATTCAGTCTCGCCAGGCTGAATAGAAGGTTGATTTTCAACCCCAGTCCCCGCGGCAGTTGAACCGGAAGCCTTCTCAGCAACGGGGGACTTAGGTTTCTCAGCAACAGGGGACTTCAGTTTCTCACCCCCCGACCTTCAGCATCATGCGGATCAATTAAATTGTTGGACGAATCCAACGTATCATCAATAGTTTGAGCCGCGGGTTTCTTCGCGGTGTCCGCATCATGAACAGAAGGTGGAGTAACCACTTCAATCGAAGGGCTTCTTCTAACCTCTTTGTAGGCTTCCATGTCCGCAGCCGCGTCTCGCGGAGGAGAAGGAGGAACGTCAAAAAAAGAAAAAGTTTCCTCATGCGGTTCTACAACCAAACACAAAAACATCCATCAGTTACAACTGTCAACACTTAGTATGTGTATACTACCAACTTACCAGTTGTAACCACAGGTGTTGGCTTCGAGATCGCAAACCCCGGGTTCTTCTCAACTTGGGACATTTTTGCCCACCAGCAGCATGGGCATCCCCTTTCCTTTTCTTATCATCAACGGGTTTAGAACCCGCATCCGCACCACCTGGAACACCCAAACCCTCAAGGGTGTCAGACACTACCACGTAATCATTGTATTTGCGTAAACGAACACAAAAGATACCTGCCACCTCCGGCACCAAAGGAGGAACAACAACCGGCTCATGCGGTTTCTTCGGTCTGCGTAACCGTTTATTACCATGTTTCTCCACGTGCTGTTTGGGAACACCCGTGGCATCAGGGTCTCCCAAGGCCCCAAAATCCCCTGCGTTTCGTCCGCCAACAAACAATCAGCAAGGCCATCTTGTTTACAAAACACTAAAGGAAGAATGCACTATTGTACCTTTGCGTTGCGGTAGCACTGCCTCCATTGCGTCCCGTTCAGGCAACCGGAAATTGTCATGAATGGTGTAGTTGAACCCTTCCTCACCATCCGCACAAGCCAATACCTCAACCTTGCCTTTGAAATCCGGGAAAAACATTCTCCAAAGGGGAGCATCCTCTGATAGCACATATATCAAAAACTCAGTAACAAAAACAAGGAAGCAAGAAACCGCACGAAGAAAAAGGACACTTACCACAACTTTTTTCCCGCACCACGGGCCTTGCCTTCCTGCTCATCCTCCCCAACATCATCCCAGCACCCACAACTGCGAGTTACTCAACTTTTTCCACCCAATGATCCGCAACCTCAGGAACCAGTCTACCGTATCCGCCTTGGGGACGCTAATGTTCTCAGTTATGATCGGGTCTGTCACATTCCTAAAGGTCAACCTTGCAGTAATAGCAGCAGCTTTAATGTAGAAGAACTTTGTCTTCCACTTCGTTAGACCCTTCGGAGGGACCATCAACTTAGGGGTACCCTCCCGTTGACGGAAAGAAAAGAAACCCATCAACACAGACATCTGATAAAACCGCCAAAAATCTCCGACGGTGGGTTCTATACCAAAAGCACGAAATGTGTACTCGAAGTTTCGAACCCAAATCATCCCAAAAGGACTCAATTGGGAAATGTGGAGTTTATACCACTCCAAGACCTCATCAACAAACACAGTCAACGGCAAAGGAGGTTATAGACGCTGAAAAATCAGACCACATGGTTACATACCCCGCCGGAGCATCGGCGGAGGTGTCATTCTCTTGTGGGTAGATAGCCCCATACTCCGGTGGCATCTGAGTATCCCTCAAAAGATTATCCAACAACGATTTTGACCACCTCAAAACCGGCAACTTCTCTCCAGGAGCATCACCTTCAGCCTCCTCCTCCATCGCCACCGTTGACGAAGGTTCAGGGTTTTAACCTGGAGTAGAATGTGGATTAGATGGTTCAGCCATCACGAAGAAGAAAATGTAAGATGCGTTCAGGAACTTCGAAGAAACCTCACCGGAAAAACAAAGCGTTGATCGGAGAAGACGAAGGTATTCACTTTCTCTTGCCGGAAAATTTTTTGAATTTTCGAAGAAGTGAGGGGAAACCCCAAACGGTTTCCCCTTTTATACTCATCGCAATAAATGTTGTACAGTAACCGAAACGTCGTGCATAAAAGGAACGACTCATGCGACGCCACATGTCCAACAACGGTTACTTTGACGGTTACCACGTGCGCGTAGCCGCCCACGCGCCTGACAAAAGAGACTTTTACAATCCTGCTACAGTGCATTAATTACCTCGGGCAGTGCAAACGTCCTTTCATTTCAGCACATGCCAGGTAAATCCCACCAACTTCTACCAACTCACACGTGCGGTCTACCACGTATACAACAAACAAAAAAGCGACGACAACATTCAAATAAGCGGCATGCGGTTTTTCTGGCATTCTGCACCATAACCCATACCGCATGTCGTTTTTTGCATACCCCTCAAAAAAGGAAAAAATATATATATACTATGTAAAGGAGAATAACAATATCCTCGTATGTCCACGAGCACACGTGGAATATGCGGAGATGACACACACGAGCCCACACAGGTGTGTCAGATACTCAGAACCAGCGTTGTTCTTTAGACTGCGAAAACCGCTTCTCAGGAACACGCAAACCGCAACACATTAGAGCTTCTTCAAGTTTCAAATCCCTCGTGTCCGGTTCACAACCACAGAGGGGACGCAAACAGCTTCTCCATAGGGGAAAGGATAAGTATGCTGAGTAACCGCACATCAGCAACCCTGACTCCTGATCCTTCAAGAGCTACATCCAAGCATAACACTCTTTTAAAGCAAGTCTTTCGTTGCAAATTGCAGACACTCATGAGTCGTTGCGGTCGCACATAACCCCGCGATCGGTAGCTATGGAAGAGCCACGACTAAGTCATCACAAGGACGAGCGAAGCTACTTCCAGAAAAATTGCTTTCCAACTAAGCGTGAAGGAAAGTGGCTACAGAACGAATACGGACGAGTTTCACCCAGATTCCTAACTATCCAAGGTGATCTCCTTGAGCAACAAGCCAAGCAACAGTGGTAACAAGTCTGCTTATGACTTTGTTTGCCCACCTATGGGCCGCATAGAATAAATAATGGTGGGCACTAACATGCCTATGACCATGTTTATTTGCCCATAGCTCATGTGAACGATTCACATTGTTCTACCAAACACAGCCAACGATATGTGGCAACGAGGTAACCGCAAAGAACGTGCGGTTACTTGAGAGCTAAACTGGAAGAAAATGAACACCCCACAAAATAAGGATCATCGTTCCTTGTCCAGTTGATAAACATAAAGCGTTAGCAAGGCACTTGCAGCATTGCATCCGCAACCTCAGAGGTTACAACTAGAGTTGCGGACACTAACATCTTCAGTCACCGTCTCAAAGGTTGGTTCGGCACACCAACAGGTGGCTACCAACCCTGATGACATCAGAAAAAGGTAGACCATACTACCGGATCAAACTTCTCGGCTGAGAATTCCGCATCAGACGGAACTTACTCACCGGTACGGAAGAGACGTCACATGACTCTACCAGATCCACAACTTGATTTACTTGAAGCAGGAGCCATCGGTCTGGCCTAGAATCTTCTCCAACTTATAATATCCCACTCGACCTTATAGTCCAGTATTCCTCCCACATGCAACTTGCATGAGGAAACAACACTAGACTGGGGGGACTTGAAGGGGTATGGTCCCAGATCTCGCACCGGCATGGCCGCGAGTGACCATCACCCTTATCGAAAACCCCCACCGACAAGAACTTATCTTTGTCCGTGCGGGCACGCGCGGACACAGCGGTCGAATCCAATCGGTCAAGAGATGAGAAGACTTACCTTGTGTATGAAAATGGGTGTTACACATAGCGATGTGGCTTGGCACCGCATCCTATGAACATTTTCGTCACGACAAGGGATCTGGACAACAGCAACAGTCACCACAAGTGACGATGCGGCCTAGCACCGCATCCCGCACGTGTCTTGGCCAGAGCAAGGACGCGGAAACAACAGAAGTTACCACGAGCAGCGATTCGGCGCGGCACCGCATCCTGCCCACAAGGCAAGTGGGACTGACACCGCAGAGCAAGTGGCACCAATGACAGTTGCATGTCAGCCCACACGTAAGCGATAGACTGACACCGTAGTGAGACGTGGCATCAGCAATAGGACGTGGCATCACCTCCATAACCGAAAAGCCTGACACACATGCAAAGGGGCTACGCATTGTCAGTCTAGCCACTCAATTACCCTCCTTCACTCCTCGGTTATAAATACCCATCCCGGACCAGGTTTGAGGTATCGCTTATCAACTCTCTCACTACTACTACTATCACACACTTTGCTTCACAAGCAAATTACTGATTCTCACGCCGGAGAGTGGTAACAAGGAGCACCCCCACCCCATCCTCCTTGTTACGAGTCACGGTTTGTTTTCCTTGTGCAGGAGACCGACCACCGGACGATCCAGCCACCGATCCTCGGAAAGAAGGGATTAACCCTGATGAGACCAGTGAATTAACCTCCCTTGGTTAACCACTCTTTCATCAATTATGTATGTATCGTTTTTATTTGTTTTATTTGAAACGTAAAACATAAATTTTAATAGTAACAGAGTTGTTATCATGATTTATATATTAATTGAATCAAACCAGACAAAAAGTATACTAAATGTTACATATATATTTTTCACTGCCGTAACCTAGATTAAACTTAAATGATAAAGAGACAAGAGACCCATTATTTTTCTTTTACGTTTCTTTTACAGATTGTATATGTTAATTTACATAGGTTTACATGCTGATTAAACGGATGGAATTACCTATTACCATCTATTTAGACCGTGGGGCGGGGTTTTGGGGCATGGGTTGACACGTGGACTTCAAGTGGCACCGCTGGTCAGTTGCATGTTGGGTCGGTATGGCGGGGCGTGGCTAGGCCGCGTGGGTTGGCCACGTGTTATAATTTTTTTTCAATTATTATAAAAATACACACAAAATTATAAAAAAAAAAAATCAACTATAGTCTAGCCAACCCAGCCAATGAGAGCCGGCCACGGAAGACCGCTAGGCCCGCCCACCGCTGACCGCCCGGGCTGAAACCCCCGCCCAAAGGGCCACGCCGAAACCCAAGCCCACCTGGGGTGGTGACTTGGGCGTTTGTACCCAACCCACGCCCCAACCTCCGCCCCAAACCCCATAGTCTTATTGGAGAGCAAAAGTCACAACTCCACTAGCTTTCCGCCTAGCCCATTACTTTGAACGGGACATGGATTAAATTAAATACAAGAAACCTAGACGTGTGTGTAATTTTATCATGGCCTTTGAAATGGTTTAGTAGTGTTCATTGTATTTATTCCTTTTTAGAGCTAAAATCTTAAAAGATCTCTTGGTGATCTTCAAAGATTGTTATGAAGTATCTTTACTATAAAGAAATGGTCCCAGAATCTTTCAACTATCTTTACTTTACACTAGACATTCAGTCAAATGGTTTCTAGTTGGAGTGGGTTGATTTTATCTACTATTATATTAGATTGTGGGTTACCCACAACCATCTCTATATAACGCACCCATCTTTCTGGACATCATATTATTACTCAAAACAAATACAACCTCTCTCTCATCAATTCAAACATAAAACACATTCAAAACATACATAGATGGATGCACGAAAAGCTCTATCATCTCTTCATTGTGAGTTGAAGATTATGAATGCTAGAAACATCCAACTGGCTAACTCTAGTGGCTGCTTGTTTGTTAGATGCTATCTTTCGGCTGGAAACAACAAAAGGGTACGCGTGGATAGCCGAGAAGTTTCTTTAAACGGAGACTTATCTTGGAACGAATTGTTCTCCTTGGATTGCCAAGGGACTAAGCAATCAATGGACATGATCACTCACGGAACAATTGTTTTAGAGCTTCGTTGGAGGAGCAATTCAATTGCCTTGTTTGGACGGTCGCAACTTGTGGGAAGAGCCGAGGTGTCTTGGAGAGACGTTTTTGAGTCACCAAACATGGAAATGAAGAGATGGGTGATGATGGAAACGAAGAAAAAAGGCATGAAAGCGCCTTCGGTTTGTGTAGATATGAAGATTGAAGTCCCTTCTAGTGAAGGTATGGTTGCAAGGAAGTTGAATAACTGGGATGAGAGTTGTGGGTGCTGCCATGGTGATTGTTGTAACAATACATACATTGACAGTGAGTTTTTTCTGATAGGAGCTGCTTTGGATGCGTTTTAGAAATAGTAAAGAGTGTAAACATTAGGAAATAGAGAGGAATCAAGAGAGATATTCGTCTAGTAGACAAGAAGAGATTGTAGTTAGTTAATGTACAAGAAATTAAATGTGAAAACTTCAAACCTATTTATTATCTACACATGAGTCTATGTGATTTTTGTTTTAATATTTCTTTAGGTGGACTTTGCATTTAACTATGACGTCTAAATGTTGTGTATCAAGTTATATCATTATTTCTATGCATTTATTATAACTTTTCTTCTAACAAAGACTTTTAGACACAAAATAGCGCGTAAAAGATGGAAGCGTAATCTTTGTCTTGAAACTAGGACTAGTATACAAAGATACAAAAAAAATATCAAAAGTTCTTCAAGGTGGATGAACTAAAGTATTGGACAGATACACTAATCATACAATCAGTTGGTTCTGGTTCTCAGGGCCATCGGTAGAACAAATACATAAGAACGAATTAAGAGTAAAAGATATAAAATGAATAAAAGTGACAACACATGGGTAAGAGATAAAAGAAATGACTCCGGAATAAGTGAGATAAATAAAATAAAATAAACATTAGAATTATAAAAGTTAGAATGACAAGTTGATAACAAAAGTAACACTGATAATAAAAAAAAAAAAAAAAAAAAAAAAAAAAAAAAAAACCATTACAAAGATAACAAGAAAAGTGACATAGAAAAAAAAACAAACAAATTAGAAACTTGAAAGAACAAAAGCAACATATACAGGCAAAATAAGTAATAAATTTGCCCCTTAATTACACAATAATTTCACTTAAAAATGGTCAAAAGGGTGCTCGTATCCACTGATGGATTCGGATAACTTGCACAGTCATAAAGTTACATCTCTACCAATCCAATGTAAAGAGGGTTATTTCAAATATTATTAAGATCGTCTCTGTCCAAAATGAGTTGTAAATACTTTACACTTTATTGTACTTATTTATCAGTGAATTGATCTCAGTGGGCTTATGTTAATTTACACTCAAGTAAATAAAATTTGGTGATAAATCTATATATGATAGCAGTTTGAAATGATGTATATATGTAGCGTCTAATAATAACATAGTTCTAATTCTAATCATGATTTATTTATTATTTGAATAGAAACCAGGCAAAAAAAAGTATATTAAAAATTACAGAAATATATATATTTCACCGTTGTATTAATAATTTAGATTAAACTAGAATGACAAAAGTCATGAGAACTATATATTATCATTCATATGTGTTTCTTTTAAAGATTTTTTTTATTTTAATTTATATCTGTTTACATTTTGTTAAATAAAAGGATGTAACTAAAATTACCATCTACTTATTGGAGAACAAAAGTCACAACTCCACTATAGTAATTTATTTCTATTAAAGGATTACATAATATTATAAACTAAATGATTAAGGATTACATAATATTATAAACTAAATGGATATATAATGACCTTGTAATTCATAATGGCCTTTGCAAATTGCAATGGATTAGTGTTTCTTTTTTATTTAATACCTTTTTCTAGAGCTAAAATCTTCAAAGATCTCTTGGTGATGTTCAAAGATTGTTATGATAAGATATATTAAGAAATGGGTCCTAGAATATTTCAAGTATCTTTACTATACACTAGACATTCAATCACATAGGTTCTAGTTGGGGTCGGCGGATTTTATCTACTTTTATATTAGATTTTGGGTTACCCACATCCATATATATACCGCACCCATCTTTGTGGACACCATAGTACTCAAAACACATATAATCTCTCTCTATAGCCCTCTCTCTCATCAATTCAAACGTAAAGCACATTCAAAACATATACAAATGGATGAACTAAAAGCTCTATCATCTCTTCATTGTGAATTGAAGATCATGAATGCAAGAAACATCCAACTGGCCAACTCTAGTGGCTACTTGTTTGTTAGATGCTATCTTTCGGCTGGAAACAACAAAAGGGTACGCGTGGATAGCCGAGAAGTTTCTTTAAACGGAGACTTATCTTGGAACGAATTGTTCTCCTTGGATTGCCAAGGGACTAAGCAATCAATGGACACGATCACTCACGAAACAATTGTTTTAGAGCTTCGTTGGAGGAGCAATTCAATTGCCTTGTTTGGACGGTCGCAACTTGTGGGAAGAGCCGAGGTGTCTTGGAGAGACGTTTTTGAGTCACCAAACATGGAAATGAAGAGATGGGTGATGATGGATTCGAAGAAAAAAGGCGTGAAAGTGCCTTCGGTTTGTGTAGGCATGAAAATTAATGAAGTCCTTTCTAGTGAAGGTATGGTTGTAAGGAAGATGAATAAATGGGATGAGAGTTGCGGGTGCTGCCATGGTGATTGTTGTAACAATACATACATTGATAGTGAGTTTTTTCTAATAGGAGCTGCTTTGGATGCGTTTTAGACACAATAAAAGGGCAACCATTAGGAAATAGAGAGGAATCAAGAGAGATGTTAGTTTGGTAGACAATAGACAAAAAGAGATTGTTGTTAGTTAATTGACAAGAAATATGAAATTTTCAATTTATTTATCTACAAGCTAGTCTATGTGGTTTGTGCCTTTTATTTCTATAACCGGTTAAACTAAAGAGATAACATGTTAATTTAGTTAACGGATATAAAATAAACATTTACGCTTTTTACTAATATGAACGCATCAGTATTCATATATTAGAAAATGGAAAAAAAAGGATGTTTACAGGTTAGCGCCAACTATTATGACATGTACTAAAAATTAAACATTCGATATGTAACCCAAATTACAGATTTGTTACCTCTACTTGGACCATATTAAAAAAAAGAATTAAATCTTACTCACTTGATGAACAATTAAAGAGACTGATCTTGTACGGGGTAATTTTATTTTTAATTTAGTCAAGAAAGCATTGATGGGGTTATTTAATACCACAAGATGATGATGTAGCTAGTATACTGGATCAAACCATTAAAACTCAATCAAGAAAATACTAATGGACTTGTTGGGCCAGCCCACCCATACGAACTCAACCCACTAGGGTTTGAGTTCCCTAGTCCAACATACATACATACATTACATACGGGGAAGGATCCACTAAAAAGTGGATTTTGCCTAAGTAGCCTAAGAAGGATTGTGATGATGACATGTGAAACTCCTAATAAGTAGGAATGAAGGGCATTTTGGTCCTTATAAACAGGAGTAAAAATGACATGTGGCACCCCTTTTGTTTTTTAAAAATACAACAAAAAAATTTAGCACAAAAAAATCTAGTACAAAAAAATATAACACAAAAAATCTAGTACAAAAAAAATATAGCACAAAAAATCTAGTACAAAAAAATACAGCACAAAAAAAATCAGCAAAAAATGTAGTATAAAAAATCCAGCACAAAAAATTGAGAAAAAAAAAATTTAAGACAAAAAAATTCAGCACAAAAAATTTGGCACAAAAATATAGTACAAAAATCCAGCACAAAAAAAATGTTATACAACATAGAAATACAATACATTTTAGTGGGTTTTTTTAGTCTTCATATTTTATATAGCAATATGGTACTCAAATTAAAGATAAAAATACGCTCGATTTTACGGTAAAATTTTTATGAAAAAATAATGTCGTATAAAAAAATTATGAACGTTTAAAAAACGAGGGTGAAATATGCATGTACCTTGCATGTGGAGAGAGAAAGTCCATAAATAGGATTTTTCCAAGATACCCTTACACTCCTCCTTTCTCCTACACTTTCATCTTAACCATTGATTTGAAAAATGAATGGTTAAGATTACTTTTCATCCTACTTAGGCAAAACAAATTTTTTATTTGATCTTACCCCCATTACATACATACACACATATACATCTATGTAATTGTTATACTTTTACCTACATACTTGTATTGGATAAATCACTAATGTTGAGCGCTATATGGCGGTTTAAAGACTCTGGTCGCTTACCCTCTCTAATGAGTTCTTTCATCTTAGCAGATTCAAACGAAGAAGACCATGAGGGTTAAAACGTCTGGCAACTTAGATTCCACAATTAATCTTGTGAGGCTTGCATGTATGTTTGCGGGGCACGATATCTAATTGTTGTAGACAAAAATGCTGGCACAAGATCTAATGGTTTGTACTGACGATTCATGGTCATGTTGATCTAGGTTATTGTTTATTGATGTCGTTACGGGTTGATAGCAACAATGTTTGGTTGGTGGTGATCTGATTGTTGTTAACCATTTTAAAGAGGAATATGATGAAGTGGCCAGCCGATTTAGGGCGGATGAAGACGCTCAATTGAGGTTGAAGACAACATTGAAGCTGAAAGAACGATTTTACCCCTCAAGTGAGGGGAAATTGGTGGATTATAACGTCACGCAAGTTGGTTCGTTCACTAATTCGTAGGGGCGTAGCTTACTTGGGGCGGGAGCCCCCCCCCCCCCCCCCCGGTTTCGGAAAAGAACGGGGGATCAAGCTTCGCCAATGCTAATTCGTTTAAAAGAATTGATGGTTACTTCATGGATGACGTCACAATGACATCACTAATCTGGAAGATTAAGAGTATTAACATGTTTATGTATACTGGTTTCTAATAATGGATTGATGGATTTTTATTTTTTTTAACAGTAATTCCTAGGTTTTCTAGGATAAATACCATCACAATCTATTTGAATCACATCACTTTGGTTTTTCTTTTCTTTTATTTGAACAATAGTGGAAAATATATTAAAACCTATATAAATTAGCAACATGTATATGCATAATGAGTTGTAACCTATGCTTTGGACGTTTTCCAAAAAAAAAGTTGATTTTCTACTTTTCACCCAAAGGTTTATATCTTTTACAATTTTAACCCAACATAGTTTGGTTTTATAACTTTAACCCAAAACTTTTCATTATTTCCAATTTAACTTCACAACTTTTTTCACTTATAGTTTTCATCTTTCGCAAATTTTCGTTTTACGTATAGTTCTAATTTTTTAGAGTTAATACGACGCAATGTGGATGTGTGGTTCAACGTTTTTACCTCTATTTTTTCACGTTTGAAAGGTTCGTCGCAACACGCATATCCTAGGTCGAGTCAGTGTTGGTGATCGATGACGGTTGTGTGACATTAGTACTATTTGACACCGTTTTACGCCCCGCCGCAACACGGGGTGTGCTTTGAGGGTTTTCTAAAGAAAAAATGGTTATGCATATGGTTGTCGTAACGTTGGCTTTGGGGTTTTCCAAAAAAAACTGATTTTTTTACTTTTCACCAAAAAGCATGTCATAAATTACTTTTAACCCAAAACTATTTATTTTTTAACTTTTAACCCAAATTTTTTTATGTTTTGCAATCTATTCTCAAAACTTTTTTTACTTTCAACTTTGGCCTTTTATAGTTTTCATTTTCCGCAAATTTTTCGCTTTATGCTTGGTTCTAAATTTTGTGACTTAACACATTGCAACGTGCGTCTTTGGTTTAACGTTTTCACGTTTCGTTCTAAATTTTGCGAGTTAACACGACGCAACGTGCGTGTGTGGGTGAACGTTTTTACATCGTCTATTTTTTTCCCCGTTTGACAGGTTTAACATAACGTGCGGGTCCTAGATCCACTATGTTATAACTAAACAATCCCCGCCGCATTGCGGCGGGTCGCAATCCTAGTTAAAATCAATTCCTAGGTTTTCTAGGATGAATACCATCACAATCTGCATCCGGCATAATTTAAACAACCAACTTTTTTCTTGTGAATCAGGTCACTTCAAGCTTATACTAAACAGTGACGAAGCTTGAGATTTCCGACCGAGAGAGGGGGGGGGGGGGGGCGGAAGTCACCGGACCTAAAAATTTCTATAAAATCGGAGGGTCGAAAACGTATATACTAAAAAAATATTATACGAAAACTACATACTCTCTACCACTGAGTAGAAAAGTTCGGGGGGGTCGGCCGCCTCTTCCCGCCCCTTAAAAGCTTTGCCCATGATCCCAAATAGCAATGGTAAATTGACATTAACCAAACGGGTAAAGATCAAATAGGAAGTTTATTTTGGCTAGGAAGTGTAAGAAGCAATAGGATTAGGACATGTGGCAACACTTAAAATAAAGAAAAAGGGTATTTTAGTCAATCCAACCCTTTCTTCTTCCTTTTCAAAACCCAGTAACTTCAAAACCCACCATTTTCAAAACCCACCATCTTCAACCATTTATTCACTTTCTATCTCAATAATCACTACATTATAGTGCGATTTTCATTACCAATCAATGATTCAAACACCCGATCAACGTGTTCTTCAGCTTTTTTTGAAGAAAACCCAGTTTAATTTCATTAAAAAATCTCGTTTTTTCCGGTGATTTTGGAGATAATCACTCGATTCGTTCGATTCCGAGCGTTGATAAGTGTTTCTATCATTCGAATTTCGTCAATTGATGAAGAAATCGGCTTCGATCCATGTAAGAAATTCTTTAATTTCATTTTCACGATCTGGGTTTTTGATTTAGTCATTGCGTTTTACGATCTTGTCGGGGGTCCGGGGGCGGCAGCCCCTGGTAGCGGGGTCCCAGGGGCGGCAGCCCCTGGCGGGGTCCAAGGGGCAGAGCCCCTGGCTGGGGTTGAGCTGTACTAAAAATGCATCAGAAAAATTATTTTTCCAGAAATTGGCTCATTTCGAAGACAATTCAGACAATTCACAAACAGTTCACAGACAGTTTTATGTGTCCATTGCGTTTTAGAAATAAGAGAGTCTTATGTGTTTTCTGCTATTGCGTTTTAGAAAAAAACACATTTTTAAGTGTCTTTAGTCATTGCGTTTTAGGTAAAACACATTTTTGAAGTGTTTTTAGTCATTGCATTTTAGGTAAAACACATTTTTAGGTGTTTTCAGTCCATTGCGTTTTACAGATAACACTTTCTTTTGTTTTTTTAGGCCATTGCGTTTTAGAAATGAGACATTTTTATGTGTTTTCAGTCCATTGCGTTTTACAGAGAACAATTTCTTTTGTTTTTTAGTCAATTGCGTTTTAGAATGAGTCATTTTTAAGTGTTTTCTAGCCATTGCGTTTTACAAATAAGACATTTCTTTGTGTTTTTTGTGCATTGCGTTTTCGAAAAATGTCATTTTTTAGGTTTTTTTTCATTGCGTTTTACGTAACTGGGGGTTTTTTATTGCGTTTTACGCAACTGGGTTTTAATTTTTTTTTTAAATATAGCAATAGTATACTCGTTTTAAAGATAAAAAAACGCTCGTTTTTTGGTGCAATTTTTATAAAAAAAATAATGTCGTATGAAAAAGGTATTAACGTTTAAAAATTTGGGGGGGGGGGGGAATTGGAGGACAGAGAAACTATTGTGCTGGATTGACTAGAATGCCCCTAACAAACCCACGCGTCTCTTTTTTTTTGCTTCAATTTCATTAATTTAATCTTAGCCATTGATTAACTAAATGGATGGTCAAGATCACTTCCTAGCCTTCCTAGCCAAATAAACTTTCTATTGTATCTCCACCCTTAACCAAACAGATAATTAGAAGACTCTGGCTGATCACCACACAATGAACAAAGAATAGAAAGAATATCCACGTCTCTATCCAAAATAGTACACCGGGTCGGAAGGCGGTTCAACAAAATCCTTCATGCACAAATATTAATTTTCCTCGAAACGTACTTGAACCAATATGTTAAAGTTGAACTCATTACTTAACCACCTAGATGTTCTTTTGGAGACGATTGATGCCTTTTAATTGATTGCTTGTTCTTTTTATATCATTTTTATAAGATTCTTGGTAAAATCTCAAAGAACTTTTGTTAATAACTAGACAATCCAAGCACAATACATGTGCAAAATAAGATTTAAGTGATGATTCCTTTAAGGTGCCATCTTTCACTTGTGGTTAAATAATCATTTATGTTCATGAACTTAAAGTATCAAGAAAATGTTTTATTACTTCAATATAAAGTAATAGTACATGAATGACAATATTCGTTTTATGCCCATATGGATGATTATGTAGCATCTTGTTTCCTTACATGTCATGCGCATTTGCACTTTACCAAAAAGTTTATGTTGCTTTCAAAATTTGAGTTCAATTAACTTGTGCAATTAACATGCACATGGTTGAGTCATGAGTATTCGTTTGTTACATGCACATGTCTATGTCACTCTTAGGGTGGATGGCATGCATTAGATGAAGCGGAATTAGAGCAGCGGCTGAGGTGGAGAGATGGCGTTAAGTGTTTTGCATGATGGAGAGGAAGGAGTAGCGCGGGTTCCATCTCGAATTGGAGAAAACACAAAGGAGTGGGAGCGGATTCAACTAAAAGAAGCAAGAGTCATTTACTCAACTTTACTCGTAAACATACACATGTATATGTAAAAAAAGGTATATGTATATGTGTCCTTAGTTGTCATAATCTTGTAATAAGAGAAAAAAGACTAACCTTAGTTGGATTTATGAAATATTTTTGGATAATGTAATTTATAGATAAGGAAGAAAATACTAATAATATTAATATTAATATAATAAATAAAGTAAACAATCTTATATTATTTATAATTAAGTAGGAGATAATTAAGTAAGAATGAGAAATGAAAAAACAAAAAAAAAAAATAGATAGATTTTATGAATAATGGGGAAGGATCCATTAAAAAGTAGATTTTGCCTAAGTAGCTTAAGAAAAATTGTGATGATGCCATGTGTCATTCTATATAAGTAAGAGGGAAAAGTATTTTGGTCCTTAGAGCATTCACATCCATGGTTTCAAATTCTGTGTGTGGTGTTTTTAAAATATAAAAAGTATAAAAAGTGGTTGTGAGTGGAGGAGAGAGAAAATTGTACTATTCATCTGTATATTTTGGGGGACACTGTTCACCAACTATAAGTTTTTAATATATTTTGAAAGTGGTTGTGAATGGAGAAGAGAGAAAAGATAATGATAAATGTATAAAAAATATCATTTAATTGAAAAGGAGAGTGAAAATGTAGTGTTTTTTAGTGTAATTTAGGGTGAAAATATGGTGAGATGGATGTGAATGCTCTTATAAATTGGAGTGTAAAAATGACATGTGACACCCCTTTTGTTTTCTAAAAAATACAACAAAAAAATCCAGGACAAAAAATCTAGCAAAAATAATCCAGTACAAAAAAATATAGGACAAAAAAAATATAGTACAAAAAATCTAGCACAAAAAATTGAGAAAAAAATGTAAAGAAAAAAAATCACCACAAAAAATTAGCACAAAAATATAGTACAAAAATTCAACACAAAAAATGTTATACAACATAAAAATACAACACATTTTAGTGGGTTTTTTTAGTCGTCATATTTTATATAGCAATATGATACTCAAATTAAAGATAAAAAACGCTCGATTTTATGGGGAATTTTTTATGAAAAAATAATGTCGTATAAGAAGTTATGAATGTCTAAAAATTAGGGTGAAATATGCATGTGCCTTGCATGTGGAGAGAGTAAGTCAATAAATAAGATTTTCTCAAGATACCCTTACACCATCTTTTTTCCTACATTTTCATTTTAACCATTGATTTGAAAAATGAATAGTTAAAATTATTTCTCATCCTACTTAAGCAAAATTCTCTAGATTTAATTAATGGTAAAGTGATAATTAATTTATCATTTATTATAATTATGTCTTTTTATATTAATTATTTATAAAATTGAAAGAAATAGATGATCCACTTTGATTTGCCTTAGGGGCTACGGAGTGGCATCGGTTTCATACGCTAAACTTGGTTTATCGAAGTGGTAAACTACTGCAAACATAAGTTTACCGATCAAGCTAAAGGATTTCGGTGAACCTTCACCGAATCGGGGAGAGGGAGGGAAGGGGAGAGAGTGGAAGGGGTCCATGCCTTCTCAACCAATCACACATTTTTCATTTTTTTTAAATAGTTTACCTATTCCAAAGTGTCTAACCATCGTCAAAGTTTTTGACCAATAGGTAAACAAAGTAGGTAAAATGACGTGACACTGTTTTGATTGGGTGATTTGAGAGTTTACCTATTCAAAGTGTTTAACCACTCCCAACACACTTATATCTAAAGTTTAAACTGAACACTTTTACGTACATGAATGCATGTATTATGTATGCTATAAAACAACCATCGCTAGCACTCTAGTGGTGGCCACGAGTATTTAAGTTCCACCTATAGTGGGCTTGGATGAGTTTTTCCCTCCAGGTCTCAAGTTCGAGTCTGGGTGATAGGGGTTTCTCATGGCTTTCTAGCACGTACCCGGTTAAGACAACGTATGCTAGACCTCTCGACACTTGCGAATAATTCACACCTTTAAAAAAAAGTATGCTATACAACAAATGAAACTTTTTAAGGATACTTAGGCCATGTGTAGTCATAAGGCCCCATAACGCCCACAAAGGGGCGTTATGCGACACGTGGCGCGCCACGTCAGCGTGGGGCGTTATGGGGCCTTATGCATTTTAAGCCCGTAGTCATAAAGCCCCCGTCTAATCATTACTCAATTATTAATTTCCAATTTTTTATAATTATTTTCTAACTTTATAAAATTAAAATTCATTTCATTAAATTAAAAAACATTACACTAAAATAAAAAAAAAACATTACGCATAAAAAAAAATACAGTAACCTAAAAAAAAAAAAAAAAAAACGGTTCAAAAAAAAAAAAAGTTGGACTAAAAAAATAAAAAAAACAACACTTCAAAGATTAATCTTCTTCGTCTTCGTTCTCTCCTTCTTCCTCTTCGTTTTCTCCAGCATCCAAACCTACGTCTTCAAAGTTCCCGTCTTCGAATTCCTCAACCTCTTCTTCCTCGGAATCTTCTTCGTGTTCATTGTTGTATCGAATTGGGCGAATCGCCCAAGCATGCTCAACCAAATCTGCCTTCAACGTGTTATGTATGTCCCTAGATCGCAATAGTTGAGCATTTGCGAGTCTCTCTTCCATTGTTGCTTGGGTTCCTTCGACTAAATCTTCCGGAATGTAGTTTTGGCATATCGTTTTTCCATCATCCTCAATGATCATATTATGCAAAATGATGCAAGCATACATGGTCATTCGTATTTTATCCTTATGCCACATGCGACAAGGATTTCTGATAAAATGCCATCGTTGCTGTAGAATCCCAAAACACCTCTCGATATCCTTTCTTGAAGACTCTTGTAATTTTTTAAAATAATTTCTTTTCTCATCGAACGTTTCAGAAAACGTTTTAACAATAATCGAATACTCCGGGTATATACCATCGCCCAAATAGTAGCCATGCTCGTAGTCGTTCCCGTTCGCGTGAAAACCGGCCTTTGGTATAGTTCCCGAAATGTAGCTCTCTACTAATGGTGAAGCCTCTAACGTATTAATATCGTTAAAACACCCGGCTACACCAAAGAAGGCCGACCAAACCCAAAGGTCGTATGACGCAACAGCTTGTAATACCAAAGTTGGCCCTTTTTGATCACCCCGTGTATGTTGACCTCGCCATGCGGTTGGACAATTATACCAACGCCATTGACGACAATCCAAACTACCAATCATGCCGGGTATTCCATGCTTTTCTAGATGCACCTCATATATTTGTTGAAGGTCGTTCCAAGTGGGATTTCTCAAATAACGTTTTCCATATAACTGGCATATACCTAAAATATAATTTAATATATAAAAGTTTTACTAGTAAGGTACTAAAAAATCAATATATAAAAGTAGGTAAATAAATAAATAAAAGTCAGTAAAAAATACCATAGCAAAAATGTTCCACGCAATCTCGGGTTGTTTTCTCCGCCATCTTCAAGTACTCGTCGTTGATGTCGTACGTGTTTCCGTATGCTAATATACGTAACGCGGATGTCACCTTTTGAATTGAGGTGAAGCCTAAATATCCTCGCGCGTCCATTCTTTGCTTAAAGAAATCATAATGATTTTCCAAATCATTAGAAATGCGCAAAAATAACCTTTGGCTCATACGAAAACGCCGTCTAAAAACATTGGGTCCGTGAACCGGTGTCGCATCAAAATAGTCTCTCATCAAACGCGTGTTCGCGGCTTCACGATCTCGCAAGATATAGGTGCGCCGCAAGATGGGTCGTGGAGGGGGAGTAGGCCGAACGTGCTCAAGTGCTTGTGTCATAAAAGTACACACACTCGTAACCGCTTCTTCCTCCTCCGCATCTTCTTCCGGTGAAAAAAATCTTCGGTAAATATCGGTGAACGAGTCTTCCGACGGGGAACCCATTTTTTTTTAATTGGATGGGAGTAGCTTCAAAACTTTTAAAAAAATATATAGAGAAGAGGAGGGTATTTGAGTATGATTTGTAAAAAAAAATAGAAGAGTGGGAGTTATTTATAGTGTGAGAATTAAAAAATTGAATTTTTTTTTTTTTTAATGGATATGACCGTTTTATAACGGTCAAATTACTAAATAACCATTTCATCAAAGCGCTATACATATCGCGCCAAGTTCCTTTTTCCGCTCGATGGCGCCGCTTGTTTTGGTGTTCCGGCGCTATGCCGGCGCGATGAGGGCATACCGCCCCTCACATACCGCCCACTACACATGCCCTTATCGCTTTGTGGTGTTTGTTCACTTTTATTTTCTCATCTCCCTTTAATTAAATTAAATAATAATACTAAATCATAATGTTTCTAAACTAATAAATAATAATAAAGTAACTCAATCAATCGTTTCATAATTTTCCACATGAGATGCCTTTGAATTTGCCACATTATTGAATGTTTGTGTATATTTCTAATTTCCGGGTGCACTCCAACCCAAAACCCACCAGAATTTCCCAAAAGTTAATTCTGTCACGACTCTAAATATTCTGTTTCATCCAGAAAACCATTCGAAAATGATATGCCAATCGAGATCTCACGTGATTGTGAGTGTACACCATGTGCTGTTGCGTTCTTATTGATCCACACCAAAATCATATAAGACTGCATGGAGTTGTGGCGTTGGTTGGGCGGGGAGTTATATTAGGCTACCGCACTCCCTAAATTGTATAGAGCCACGTTGTCCCACTCCGGCCAGACTATGTTGTCTTAACCGGACCCACGCTGCTTCTACACGGCTACACCCCACTTTTTTTGGGTGGTTCGGTGGAAAAAAACTGACGTGGATAAGATTTTTTATATATATACAGACACATTTATCATTTAATACAGTCTCTCATGTCAATAACAAAATAAATACTTACATAGTAACTAATATTTATGGGTGCGTTGGTGTGCCACGAGGGCAATGGAGGCTAGTGGACACCGACCCTCAAGGAGCTGGTTCGTGAATTGCGTGGCTTGGTCACGGCTACCAAAGGGCCGATGTGTTTTTAGGGGATGATGATGGAGGGGAGTGATGAAGGATGATGACCACATCCTATATGTTGGTGTTGTGAAGGATTGTTAAGAAGTAAAGGACCATTACCATACTAATAGCCTTAACCTTGAGAGAGTAATGTTAATTTCTAAGACCATGCGTAGTGGGCATTATTGAGCAATCAAACAAGCCCAATCAAGCCCCCTCCCCACCCCCTTGGGCATTATTGAGCAATTTCCCCCCTAGGCATTTTTTAAACGACGCCTTTCTTCACCTCACGTTGTCGTGCCGCTGATCGCATCCTGGTTGTCTTGGAACTGGATGAGTGCTCGTTCGCGTGCCTTATAGTTATCGTGGTTCTCTGTACTGGCTTGAACGGCTCGATCGCAAGGAACAAGTTGGGTGTCATACGGTACGGTCGATTGATCCATTGATGAAGTGTCTGGTTGGACATACGGTTGGATCATAAGGTGAGTGTTTGGTTTCTCTAATGGGGGAGTCATAGATTTGTGAAATCATGGAACTTAGGGAAAGTCCCATCATTCAAAAATACAAATCACATGAAATATTATGGAGTATCAAAGGGGTAGCAAAAGTCAAACCCTTCGACAAGGTACAAAAGATAGGGTGATTAGAGCCGAGTGATCAGAGCCGAAGTTTAATATTTAGGGTTGTTTTTCGGTTAAGTCAGCTAAACAACTGATCAGAGCCGAAGGTAATCCCGTTTCTGGTTTCGTATTGGATTGGTGCAAATGGGTCCCCGCGAAATGTAACGTTCATGTTTGGAGGTCCATATTGAATGGTATCCCGACGGCGGAAGCTCTTTTAAGAAGGAACATTCACATCGAAGACACTATGTGCCCGTTCTGCAGCTCGTATGAAGAGTCGGCTGAGCATATTTTTGTTTCTTGTTTCTCGGCTGCGATTTTATGGAACTGCATAAGTTCTTGGTGCAAGATCAGTAATATTTTCGCATTTTCGTTGCAAATATTTTCGCATTTTCGTTGCAGGATTTGTTCGTTATTTATAAAAATCTCAACGCTTCGGTTAGAAAGAAAGATGCGGTCCAAGGTATTATCATTATAGCGTGTTGGAGTCTATGGAGGGCTAGAAATAACGCTAAATTCTCTAGTTCCGCCATTAGAATCGAGAATATTATTAGTGAAGTCAAGGCTTTAAGTTTTTTGTGGTTTTCGCATAGATCGAGACATAAAGGGGTAGGTTGGGAGGAATGGTGCTCGTTTGTAAATATGTAATGTAGTTTTGTTTTTGTTGCTTGTCGGCCTGGTTTGGGTCGGCTGCGTGTGTTTTAATGAAATTTACCTTTCAAAAAAAAAAAAACTCAAATACCTTTATATTTAAATTAAAAAACAAGAAAATATTAATTAGGTAATCACTGATGGGGCATTATTGGGCATTATCCCATTACGTCCATTTGTGAAAAACGCCCATAATGCCCCTTTGCTGACTGGGATGACACGTGTCGTAAAATATCCATAGATAGGAGCTTTATTCATATGTATCACTACACATGGTCTAACCACCTCATGTTATTCTTTTGTTTCCCAATCCCCAAGTAGATTTAATTTTTGTATTCTGATTTGACTTTTTTTCTTACTATTTTTTTCTCATTTCAAGCATGTTTACAAAGTAGGCCTTTTAGATAAATCTCAAGAGAACATCATGGTGGCCATTATTTACTCTACAACTAAAAATTAAGAGCTTAAATCCTATAGAATGTAGATGTGGTGTATTAATCATAGAAAATATAGGAATTATTGTTCGAATGAAAGAAAAAATAACGTCTGGAGTTAACTCGATATATCCAAACAATTAGCTGACACTACTAGAAAATACACTCCTCTTGACACGCGAACAATGACACGCGTATATTTATGACATTCAAAAGCGTATGTCAAGAAAAAATGTCATGGGTTACAAAATTTAATAAATCTATGACATTCTTTTTTGTGTGTCATGTTTTTAGCATCATAAAAAAAACAAGATTTATCTTGACATGCAAACAATGACACACGCTTATTTTTATGACATTCGAAAGTGCCTGTCAAAAAAAAATGTCATGGTTTTACAAAATTCAATATATTTATGACACACTTTTTTGTGTGTCATCCTTTTAGCGTCATAAAAAAACAAGATCTATCTTAACACGCGAATAATGACAAACGTTTTTATGACATTTAAATGCGTGTTAAGAAAAAAAAATGTCATGGTTGTACAAAATTTAATAAATTTATAAAACTGTTTTTGTGTGTCATCTTTTTATCGTCATAAAAAAACATTATATAAACATAAGGGTTAATTTCCTATAGCAGTTATTGTTTATGTAATATGGATATCATGATTAATTTCCAATAGCAAATCATGTGAAAAAATTGAAAACTGTTAAAGAAAAAAAATTGTACAGACTTATGAAAAGCGATATATATCTAGTATATTAATTAAAAATTATTTTAACAATGTCTCGTTTAGGCTCATAAGCCGGGTTGAACTCGGGCTAGTTTACTTAACAAGCTTGTTTTTAGGTTCAAGCTCATTACAATTAGGCTCGTCATAGTGGTTTTGGGATGGCCATGCTGTTTGGTGTTGGTTTTGCAATACTTAGGAAAAAAAAATAAACAAATGGATAAAAGGTAACAAAAAAATAAAATTAAACAAATGGATAAAAAGTAGCAAAAAATTAAATAAATGGATAATAATTAAATATCAATCCAGTTTACCCGTTCCTCTACGCCTCTAATTCTTCCTTCACACATTTAATGAAATATCAATAAAGATTAGATAATAATTAATATTTGAGATATAATTAATATTTGAAATTTGAAACTTGAATTTGAGCAATATATGGATAAAAGGTACCAAAACACTATTTCAATCTCAAACACACGTCTGATTGGTGGTTTATTTCTCTTCAACCCTCATTGATCGATCACTTCACCGAGGATAATATTGGGGACTGATTTGTATACGACTAATTTTAGGGACTGATAATTAGTTGCTAATATTTTAGTATCTTATCTAAGACTAAATTTCATTCCCAAACAAATCTAGGCACTATTAGGTTTTGGAGGGAAACTTATTGGCGACTAAATTTCAGTCCTAGATCCATAGAAGAAAATGACCCAAATGTATGGCGACTAATCTTCGATCTCAAACATGGAAGGAACATATTAGAGACTAAAAATCAATTCTTAATATTCTAAAATGTATGGAGTTAGGGACTGATATCAGTCTTGGACAACTTTTCTACATGAAAAAGGATCAAGGACTAACTTTTAGTCTCTAACTATTTGACATAAATTCTGTAATTTTGAGAAAAGTATTTGCGTCTGAAAATCGATTTCAAATATCTTGTAAAAGGACCTTATTTGGGACTGATATTTAGTCTCCAACGAGTTATGTAGTTGAAATAAGCAAGGGAGTGATATTTTGTCTCCAATAATCGATTGGTATTATACTATTATAAGAAAACATATTAAAGGATGAAGAAAATCCTAACAATTCCATTATGAAACCATATTGGGAACTAATGATTAACCTCTAATGTCTTTTGTATAGAAAATTATTGAAGACTAATTTTTAGTCTCCCATAAGTCATTGTTAATGCAACTCTTATCGAGCTTATCCCTAGCCAAAAGTGGTGAAGCGTTGTTAAACATAGTGACACATGTGTATTTAACTCATTAAGACGACTTAAAGAAAATACTAAACTATAATGATTAATTGGTAATCCTTACGACAAGTTAATGCACTTACGAGATATCATGAACTATATGACTCATTACAGATTTATATAATAAAAGTGGGGTTCTTTTCACGCCCAATACCACCCTATGGTTTTTTTACCACACCTCTTTGCTGACATGGCTTACACATGACGATTAATGCCCTCCCACACCATAGTCTAAGGGATGAAGGATTAATTTAAGTTTGCCTTTAGAAAGTTAATAATTATTATTTTGTAACCATATTTTATTATATTATAAGTTAAAAAAAGATATAAATTTAATTTGACTATCTAAATTTTAGAATATTTCATTTTCTATTAATTTTATTTCTATCTTTTATAATTTTTTTTAGAATTAGCAACCTAAAGTTTAAATAAAGGTTATAATTTTTTTTTGAATTAGCAAACTAAAGTTTAAATAAAGGTTAGTTGAATTAAAGTTTTCAAAATTTTTACAAATCAAATGATCAAAGTTTTATATTTTTAATACAATATACATGTAAAGTTAGGAAAAAATAAAAAGTCTCTCCAACTTAGTTCCCGCTCAACACTCCCTCTCAATGATTTGAATTTTTTATTTCCCCCACACCCAAATTAACTCCCCTACATCTAACCCTATCTGCTCAATTCTCCCGTTCCCAATCGATCTATGATTCCTCTCCACCTTTTCCCCCTAAATTGATCAACGAAAATTAGTGTCTCGATCTATATCTCCGGTGGAAACCGTCCTCGTTAATTAAGATAAGTTCATTCTCTCTTCTTGATTTCTTTTTATTTCCATTCGATTTAGTTCTGAAATTTTATGTTGTAAGTTGTTTTGTTTAGTGTGGTTGACTTTATATCTAGATATTTGGAGATTGTTAATTTTATGACTCCTCAATCAACGACTCGCATTTGCGTGTCATAAAGACCCTTTCATGACACGCAATGCATGTCAAGAAAGGTGTTTTTTCTAGTAGTGTGATATGAAAATGCGTTAAAAATTTCACAAGTCATTCAAAGTGTAGCAATATACCTTCTAGTTTAGTTTTTTTAACTGTTTTATTTCACAAGTTCCATTTATTATCTTTTTAATTTTGAATAGTTTTAACTTGTAATATTACCAATTAATCTATTATGGTTGAAAAGGCTGAAGATAAACAATTAGGGAAAGATGCACTAAAGAGGCCCTAATCATGTTGCTTCAATTAAAAATCATTTAAGTTTTCAGTTCATCTTTTTGTTCTTCTACATGAAATATAAAATTGTAATTGTAGAATGATTGAAACTCTGCATGCATAATCTAATAATCTAATGAGTATATTATAATCACGGAAACACGACATTATAATATAATACACTCAAGGACGGCTAAATATGTTATTTATTTATTTTTTTAGCAATTTTTTTGTAAAAAAAAATATTTGTTAGTAAAATATTAGTTTTAGAGAACTTAAAATATGACGAATGTTAAGTAAAGAGCTTAATATTATACATAACACCGTATAAGTACAACATTTTGTATGCATGTGTAGTGACGGATATATGTGTAAACTATGATGGGCACAAATGTGTAGGATTTTAGGAATATGAAATTTAAATATAAGGGATGATGTTTTTTAGTTAAATTTGTAGATATATAGATACCAAATAGAATGTGAATATTCTAAGCATCACACCACAAGACCACTGTGGGCTTTTGTTAGTAACTGGAGTAAAATACAAAACTTTGTGGTGTTTTTGTTTAGGGACCTAATTGAAATTCATGAACATGTTGGATTGAAGGATCAAAAAAGGAAGCTCTCAAGGGTATCGTGAGATCGGTTGCTGGAGCATCTGGAGGGCTAGAAATAGCGTCAAGTTTAATAACTCTCTGGCTAAAATGGTTGATATCATCAACGAGGTGAAATATGTGGGATTTTTGTGGTATTCGACTAGATCTAAAAATAAGTCGGTTAGTTGGGAAGATTGGTGTAATTATGTAAATTTGTAGTTTGTTTTCCGGCTGCCTCGATTTGAGACAATTTGTGTTTTAAATTCGTGTTTTAATGAAGTTTACTTTTAAAAAAACACCACAAGACCACTACCCAAAATATAACTAAATTTTGACATCGTTATTAAAATAAATGTTGGTTTAAGTTTATTTATTATATTTATTTATTTATTATTATTTAATGTTGAGTTCGGAGGAATCAAGGAGGGTTGGTAAAAACTTGCGGCTCTATTATATTTCCCGAAAATCAAGCCGCCAATCACTCCAAGGAGACACACAAGGTGGTTTTATGATTTCCATATGATGAATTTTCAAAAGTTCGAGAAAAGTTCTGTAAAGTTTTTTTTAAACATCTTTAAAATACTTTTATACGTGTAAATGAGTCATGATATTGATAAGTTACTGTATAATGAAAGAGTTAAATGTCCGGATAGTCTTTGTTGTTTGCTATTTTTCATATTTAGTCCATAACTTTCTAAAATTACAGCTATAGTATCCAATTTTTCAATTTTTGTTCTCGGATAGTCCTTGTGCCGAACATCAGTGAGTTTTCTCACTTAAAAGGGTGTGAAATGACAAAAATACCCTTTCCTTAAAAAGGGCAAACCACAGAGACTATCCGGACATTTAATAAATTTAAAATAAGTTTAAATAAAAAATTGAGTAAACTGTCATTTTGGTCACTGTGATTTGGCCACTTTTGCCATTTTAGTCCAAATCTCAAACTTTTTAAATCTGGGTCCCTGTGGTTTCACTTTTATTGCCATTTTAGTCCAATATCAAAGTCAGCTTAAATTTCTAAAAAAAATTCCAGATTTTTGTCTTTTTCCTCAGTTTAATGAAGGGCACTATGGTCATTACAAGTTCTATTATAACAATTATTAATAATAATAAAATTAAATTCAATATTTGACCTTATAAGTAGACTAGATCATCATCTTCCCCAATTAAACCCTAATCAACACTTACCTCCTCCTCTTCATCACCACCACCACCGCTAAAATCTGCCACACTTCCCTCCGATCCGACCCCCGCCCCATAATCCCCTTAGACGAATTCGGCTTCACCCACACCGGCCGACTCGAACTCGACGTCACCAACCTGTCATTCTCTCAGATTCCCTCACGTTTGAACTAGTGTTACATACCGCTTCTAGGGTTTGTGAAAGAAGGTAGGCGGTGGCGGTCATCTGCAGATGAGAGAGATATGAAAGAGAGAGAGAGAGAGAGAGAGGGGGCGGTGGCGTCGTTGGCCGGAGACAGAGATGGAGACGATGGTGACAGTGGTGGCTACTTCTCCGATGTAGTTAATCTGAGTTAAACGTTATGGATCTGAATTGTTGTTTGTGTAAGAAAAGATCGAGATCTGACTTTGTAGTAATAGTGAAGGTATCGAAGAAAAAGTAAATGGGTAAATCTGTGATTAGCGGCTTTGTTGGTGTAAGTATCGAATATGAGAAGTCGAAGAGACGATTGCTGGTTGTAACTGAGGTATTGTTGTTTGCGATATTTATGTTAGGATTGAGAATTGTTACTGAAGTTTATTCGAAATAGTAAAGAAAATAATTGAGTTGCAGGTTGTGATTATTAGTGATAGCTGTGAATTGTCAAGAAATGTGATTAATTAGTGATAGCTATGAATTGTCAAGAAAAAGAGTTAAAAGTGTAGCTACTGGGTTTTAAGGACAAACGAATTCAGGATTGATTTGGGAAATTTGTGAAGATGGGGGTGGTAACGGTGGTGAGGCTGTAGTGGCAGTGGTGGTGATGATGGTAGTGGCAGTGCATACATATACAAGAGAAAAGAGGGTAGATGTTTTTTTATTTAATGACCAAAATGCCCCTGAGGAAAAGGACAAAAACCAGGTTTCTTTTTTAGAAATCTGACCCGAATTAATTTTTGGACTAAAATGGCAATAAAAGTGAAACCAGAGGGACCCAGATTTAAAAAGTTTGAGATTTGTACTAAAATGGCAAAACTGCCCAAACCACAGGGACCAAAATGACAGTTTACTCTAAAAAAAATCCAAATCACTATCATCTTTTGGAACATGCATTTTATTATCTATGTTTTTTTTTGTATGGTTTTAAATTTAGTTAACAAATGATTTTTATGTATGTTTTTTGTATTATTTTGTGTATGTTTTTACTTTTAATGTTTACTTTGAGTTTCATATATTTATTTTTAACTATTACTCTTAACTATGTATTTTTAGTTTAATTTTAAAATAAGTGAAATATAATATATAGATTATTATAAAAGTAATTTGATTCATATTAAATTAATTGTAAAAGTATGTGATAATATGGAGTGTTTTAGGGAAAATGAAGATTTTGAGAGAGGTTTGAAATATAGTATGCATAAGGTAAAGGGATGTGGAGTTCAGCGTTGTGCATGCTCTAACAAATGGATGTTGAGAGAGATTATAAATAGAGTGCCAAAAGAGAGATAGTAGAAAGAGAGTGGTGTGAAAGGGTTTTGTTATTGGTTTTTATTTATATTCAAATCAACTAAAGACTTAAATAACCTTATTAAAAAGGCACACACCCAAGTATAAGAGACAATTTGAGCCCGTTAGTGGAAAGGATGAAACGTGCAAAAATTTTCAAACATAAATGACACTTTCTGATATTACCTTAGTTTGAGGATATTTTTTAAAATATAGTATAAACATAAAGGATGAATAATGTAATCCTCTTTCAGTTATACGTTGAAATCACCAAATAGGACCATTAACATGTTAGAAAAAAATCGATCGTTGAAGAATAAAAGTCTAGCTTTGTTACCATTACATAAAAAATCGTTCATCATCAGTCATTCCTATAGTTTGTCGAATTCTCAAAAAATTAGGTCAAAAGAAAAACATATCATTTTGATAAAACATTTTTTACAATAAAGTTGAAATTATAATTTGACATAATATTATGTTATTTGAGAAAGTTTAAATATGTTAAATCTATTTACAAATTATCAAAGATAGCCAGTTTTCTTTTTTAAAAACAGGGTTATATGAAAACTATCAATATTCGACCCTTTCGAAAATCATTGACATGGCATGTTTAATTCAATTCACCATCTATCCAGTTAAATATCGATGATATATTACCATATATCGGTTATCGGCACCCATATAAAATATTCGTGTCAAATATCGGTCAGAATATTGGTGCCAATATTATCGGCGATATTAACAAATATTTGACCGATATATCACTGATTTTTCGATATCAGTACCTTTCTTCTTAGTTCTACCATTTATCTTTCTTGTTATTGTTGCCATTAGTGTTTTAAGTCTTAGTTGTCAAATGTTAGTGTTTTATGTCTTAATCTATTCCTACTTGCTACAGTTATTAGTGGTTTGCAAAGTGCAAAAGGTTAATTTGTTAATGGTATGAGAGTATACTGAATTGTTAGTGTTAAATTGCTATATATATACATTTTGCATAATGCTAAAATTACCGATATCCTACTTCAATAACCAATATCTTAAACATCAGTCCTTGACCGATATCTGATTTTTAACCACATTAACTTGTTTGTTCACCATAAGATACCTCAATCAGTTTCCGTGTTTATATTACCTATATTAACCATTTACATGTGTAGCTAGCAGTGTCACACCCCCCAAAATACCACATGCGGAAACACCGTGGGACGTGTGACGTACCAGGATCCAAGCCACCAATCACGTTGAACTACGCATAGTATTTAAATAAAACATTCCATTCATTTCAAAATATAAATCCAAGTCATGAGTTAAACCAAAGTAAGCATTCAGCGGAAGCATAATGTAAACAGTAATTCAATTGTTTCAAAACATGTGTTCATAATCAACAAAGCGAGTATCCAAGAGTCTCGACCCATGACCACTCCAGTACTCCCAGATAGCAAGTCCATATCAAGAATCTAACGACCTGCAAGCATGCAGACAAGTGTGTCAGACGACGCTGGTGAGTTCAAAGTTTTGTTAACGCGTTAGTTACTAGATATGAGTATAAAACACTTCAATGATTTGATTTGATGTTGTTATTAACTCGATTACCGCAGATGGCTACAAGATTTATTTACCCAACCCCAATGTCTCTATCAAAACACTGGTCATGATTTAAGGTAATTAGTTCACGCCCGTCCTCCCCGGTACGGTGTGAGGGTGCCAAACCTGATAGCGCTATCAACTAATAACCTCGTTGCCTCCCCGACAACTATCGGTAGATGTAAGGTGTCTTAATGATAGAAATGAGTGTAATAACCAACATCCCAATAACCCGACGTTCCTCCCCGGAACAATTACCAGATATCCCTCCCCGGGATGCATGCTTGGAAAAAGAGCAGTGAACTCACCTTGGTTTGCTCGGTTTGTTAAGTTACCCGTTATCCAAGTTAATCAACCAACCCTACTGTGGTTAACAATACTTATCAGTCTCATAGTTATCCAAATCACACGTTTTTCACAGAGTTACAGTGCAACAAGTAGCATGCATATCATCACTAATATGTAACACAGATCGTATATACACACAAGTATCTGACATCCTCATTATTACATACACCTACTGTTCAATTCCTTAACTTACACGGCGAAACACTTCTTGTGACGAAAGATCAACTTTCGTCGAGAGTTCCTTGTGACGAAACTCAGGTGTTTCGTCGACAATGTGTATGGCGAAACTCAAGTGTTTCGTCGACAATGTGAATGACGAAACATTTGATGTTTCGTCAAGATGTTAACAGTTCATACATTGGCTTAACTGTTCACCGAAAATCCCGTAAACACATCCCATGTTCCGAACCCGATCAAACAAGCAATCCCCAAACATGTAAAACGATCAATTGCAACCATTACCTAATCGCAAACAACCCTAAAACAACCATCGCGCTTAATGTTGCAAATCTCAATCATTCAGTAATCGTGTGCACATATAGAATCATATGCACATGGCAATAGAATCATCAACCAAACACTAAGCATGACTGAATACAAGACATCGAATCTATATCATACATGTTCCAATCTATCGGCTTAAACGTTAAAATATTAAAGCCCTAATCAACACAACATATGATTATGGTTTCTAATATCAACCCTTACATTCACAATAAATCACAGACAATACATAACAATCATCAAACAATGCGCAGCAAACAATCTAATAATAAAGATGGTGTACTAACCACAAGATCGAAGGGTTTATCACAGGGAATAGACTTCGCAAGAGGGAAGAGGTTACAAGGAAAAGAACTGCCGTCGCACTACTAAAAGTAGGTTAGGGTTTGCTAAAGAGTGTTTCGTAACCTTGTGCATGTATTTATATTTGAACAGTCAACTGGGCCTCATCTGGGCCGAAGGCCCATACGGCGAAACTCTCCTCCGGCGAAACCCCATTTTTCGTCGAGTAAATATATGGCGAAACACTAATGTTTCGTCGGGTCTTAATTTGCAAACAGTTTAATTTGTTCATTCACAATAGCATAGCAATTCATTAATCATCACCACTCTAGTCTTTCAACCAATAACACATCATATAATCACAAAACAATATAACAAAACAGAATTGTCACAAAGAAGATACGTAAATGAAAGGACTTGGAATCTCGGGTTGTCACAAGCAGGGCCGGCCCTGAAGGAGGACGGGGAGGACAACCGGCCAGGGCCCGTGATTTCGTAGGGCATGTAATTTAAAAAAAATCCGATATTATATATGTAAAAAAAATTAATAGGGTATAGCCAAACAAATATTAACATAGGCCCACTTAAAAAAAATCATATTGTTTAAACTATTTAGCCCATTAGGTTAGTGAGCCCAATACCCAAATACTTCTAAAAAATAATAAAAAAAAATCCATTGTTGGGCGGCAACTTATTTCCTCCGTGGGTATTGAAACGCCGCTGGATAGGAGTCGGATATATCAGAGGAGCAGGCCTTCGATTTCACAGACAGTGATCATCATTCTGCAGTTCACAGCAACAGCCTTCGATTTCACTCATCAGCCCACAGTTCACAGCAACAGCAGGCCTTCAATTTCACAGTCATAGCCTTCGATCTCGGATCAGTTCACAGTTCACAGGTAAACATCAATTGTCGAATTCATTTAACTTATAATTTAAGATACACAATGAACTTATGATTTACGATTTCAGTTATTATGTCGAATTCGGTTAACTTATGTCGATTTCAATTAACTTATGTCGAATTCAGTTAACTTATGTTGTCGATCATTATTTAGGCATGAACTTAAATTGCTACAAATTTTGTCGATTATTTAGGCGTTAATGGCTCCTAAGGGCACGTTTTTTTCGAGCTCGAACTAGTTTAAATTTTTTATTTAGTTAAGACCTAAGACCACGTTTTTTCCGAGCTCGAACATGGTACAGGAATTCTCAGGACCGACCCTGGTAGCTAGCAAGGTCGGCCCTAGGGGGTGAAGAAGTGCCTACGAGCTAGGACCCTAAAAATATGGTGCCCCAATTATATATATATATATATATATATATATATATATATATATAGTGGAGGGTTCAAATGAAAAGAATTTTTTTGTAAGAAGAAAAAAGAAGAAATTTCAACCAATAAGAATGCTTCATTTTACTTCATTTAATATTTGTATTTAATTTTAATATAAGGGTATATTGATAAACTTACATAAATCATTAATTTGTATTCTTCCCCTTTAATAAGTAGCTAAATTAAATTTGTAACTCCTTTTCAAAATATATACTTTTTCCAAATTAAAAAAAAACTTAATTTAAAGTGTAGAATAAATTACTAGTTGTGTAGGATAAATTACGAGTTGTGTAGGATATATTTCGAGGTGTGTAGGATAAATTTCGACTATGTAGGATAAAATTCTATAATGTGTAGGGTATATGTAGGAAAATTTTGATATGTGTAGGTTTTGTAAATTATATGTAGGATAATTAATGATTAGTTAACTAATTAATTAAAGAGAGAAAAATTAATGATATAAGTTATAAATGAAATAACATTTTACTAATATGTCATTTCTTCTTTTTCTTCTCACATTAAATTTCTTCTCAAATGAACCTTCCCCTATATATATATATATATATATATATATATATATATATATATATATATATATATATATATATATATATATATATAGGGGATGGATCATGAGAAAACTAGTTTAAATGAGAAAACCAAAAAACTAACCAAAAAAGCCTAAAAAAACCTAAAATCATACCAAAAATTTTTTTTTTTTTTTACAATTCTTTTTTTAAAATCGCTACTTTTTATGTATGGAAAAAAAATTTCAAAAAAAATTTTTTTTTTTCTTTGGTTGTACTGCACATGTGCACTAATACATAAAGCTTAAACCACTTAACCCACCCCCCACCGACACCCCCCAAAAACCTAAACCCCCCACCCCCCAAAAACCTAAACCCCCCCACCCCCCACCCTCCCAAAAACCTAAAACTAAACCCTAAACATAAACCCGAAAAAAACCTAACCCCCCCCCCCCACCCCCCAAAAACCTAAACCCCCCCTCCCCCCACACCCAAAAACCTAATCCTAATCCTAAACCTCCAAAAAAACTAACCCTAAAAGCTAAACTAGACTCAAAAAGCTAATTTTAAGCATGTAATGCAATAAAAAAACCTAAACCCCCCACCCCACCCCCCAAAAACCTAAACCCCCCCTCCCCCCCACACCCCACCCCAAAAACCTAATCTTAATCCTAAACCTCCAAAAAAACTAACCCTAAAAGCTAAACTAGATTCAAAAAGCTTATTTTAAGCATGTAATGCAATTGTAGTACATGTTATATTGCACATGTGCACTACTATAATAATAGTATTGAAAACAAGACGACACCATAAATCTTTTTTTATGTCATAAAAAATATGCTCGAATATACTTGAATGAAAGATACAAAAATTTGTGATCTTATGGTGCCATTTTTGTTTTAAAATGATAACGTATGGAGAAATGGGAAATATTTGAAAAGTTATATTTTTTTTTTCCAATTTTACCCCTCCTTCATTAAAAGTCTCCCCCCTCCTTTTTAGTGTTTTTTTGGTTATTTTTTTGGTTTTCTCATTTATATCTAGTTTTCTCATGATCCTCTCCCTATATATATATATATATATGGGGGCCGCTAGAATGAGAACCACCCCGAGTTATGAGAACCGCGAGAACCACACCATCCGGGGCGCCGTTGACCAAATTTTTTTTTTACAACTAGATGTGTGTATTATAAACACATTCGTAAAAAAAAAAAATTAAAAAAAGGCCGAGGGGGGTAGTTTTTTACACCACAAGTTTGGTGTAAAAACAAAAAAAACAAAAAAAAAATAAAAACACCAAACTTGTGGTGTAAAAAACTACCCCCTCGGCCTCTTTTTTAAAATTTTTTTTTTACGAATGTGTTTATAATACACACATCTAGTTGTAAAAAAAAAATTTGGTCAACGGCGTCCCGGACGGTGTGGTTCTCGCGGTTCTCATAACTCGGGGTGGTTCTCATTCTAGCGGTCCCTATATAGATATGTATGTATATATATATATATATATATATATATATATATAACATATTGAATTTGGTTATTTTGGCTGCCAAAATAAATTTATATTTAAAAAATTAAGGCCTGCTGTAAAAATTGGTACATCATATCAAGGCCCAAGAGTCGCCAAAACGAAAGGCCCTGAACCTCTCAATAAGTAGGCGACTTTGATGAACTCAGACCAACACATGCGATCTAGGGGCGGTATTAGAGATTTAGATAGTCAAACAGGCGATGGATTAGACAACCTATTACCGATTATTCGTTCATTATTACTAAGGTATTCATCTGTTTTAACCCGTTACCCTACTCACTTCAGGTTAAAAAATAGTTACAGAAATTAAGAGTCCCAATTTTCGAATTCGATTTGGGCCCCAAAATTTTTTTGCTGGCCGTAGTAGCTAGCAATGTTTCATGCTGTATACTTGTAGATATGAAACAATGTTAACATGTTTTCGAACCAATCTTACATATAAATTAACACAGATTACAAAATAATATTTGTACTAGCTACACTTAAAAGAACAATAAATCATATTGGAATAAACCTTTGTACTAATAAACCTTCTCTATATAATCTCTCATTCATTCTAACATGTTTTAGTAAATGTTATAGTTTTAACAAGTATAGTAGTATACTAAATAAAGATTATTAGGAAAAGACTATAGAAAGGTGAGAAATGAGTAGATATCTTCCTTTTAATGCACATAAAGAGATGAGGTACTAAGAATATGAACACACTTGCATCAGATCTCTTCTTAATGATAACAAATCTCCATGTTCCTAAACAGTATGCAAAAGTCAAATCCCATGTGACTCCACCTTACAACTTCATCATCGTTTTCATAAAGTCTTCAACCTAATAATCCAAGTATTTACACACAAATTAAATCCCAAATCTTCAACCCTTGTCATTGTTAGATATACCACCACATACTACAATCATAGATTTTTTTTTTCTAGGTATTTTAGCAAAATGATAATTGTTTTAGGAGGTTTTTGGAAGTGTTTCGGTTTCGAGTTAGGGAGTCTGCTTGGTGGGTAGAGGACTCTAAAAAATCTAACACGAGATATTCATTTGGTCAGCGAACTCCTCGAATACCCTGACATGACACAACTAAAATGATTTGAGTATGCTTCTCTGACTAGCCGACTATTTAGAAACCAAAACAAGTTCAAAAACCTCCTGAAAACACTTATGATTTTTCTAAATCACCTATAAATAAATAAAAAAGGGTGTACCTATTGTCACACCCATTTGCCTATCTACACACCTTAAAATATGTTTTTTGTCCTTATATGCACACACTGCAGTGTTGAACTGTGGCCAAAACGCGGCGTTTTGGTCCAGTTAACCTAACAAAGACTGACGGGTTTCTGACGGGTCTGTTGACCGGACCAAAACGCCGAGCTTTGGCCGCGTTTTGGTCCTGTCAACCAGACAAAAGACTGACACCCGGTCTGGTTGACAGGACCAAAACGCGGCCAAAGCTCGGCGTTTTGGTCCGGTCAACAGACCCATCAGACACCCGTCAGTCTTTGTCTGGTTAACCGGACCAAAACGCCGCGTTTTGGCCACAGTTCAACACTGCAGGGTGTGCACATAAGGACAAAAAACACCTTTTTGGGGTGCCTTCTACACACCAAGTGTGTAGATAGTTTGGGCCATAAAAAAATATCTATAAACAATTAGTTTTCAAACTAATAGCAAATCACTAATCAGATGAACAAACCCATGGTTCAATGAACCCTTGATCACCTTTCACACCAGATGGTTCCTTACCATTGTTGTAGTTATCACCGCCTCCGCCGTCCCAGTTTCCGGACGCCACCGGATCGTCATTTCTCGAGCTTGTTGTTGTTGGTGTTGCTGCAGTTGAAAGGAGGTCTGGCAAAGTGGTGTGGTGTTCATGAATCTGAGTTTGTCCAATCACACCAAACCCTACTGAAGGATTAGGGTTTTCTGTCGGTTTAAGATTCAGAAGTGGTGATTGGTTGAGTGGATTATAGGGAAAAGTGATAGGGTTTTGCATGGTGTTGAGAAGGTTACATGAATGATCAATTAATGAAGAATATTGTTTTGGTGGGAGAAGATAAGAAGGTAGTGCATTTAGGTTATGATCAAAGTTGTTTGTGTTAGATCTCATCATGGCAGAAGGTCTACCAAAAAGATCTAAACTTGTGTTTAGGGCTGGAAAACCCGAAGAGGGTGAGGAAAAAGGCGGTGAAGGGATGCCGGTGAATTGTTGCACCATAGCCCTAAAGTTATGAGTGTCAGTGTTCAACACAGTAGTCGGCGCTCTTCGTGACGCCCTTGATCGCTTTTTCGGGTTGCGAGAGGGCGGAAGAGGATTAGTAGACGTAGTTGTTGCAATAGTAGCAGTAGCAGTCTCTCTGTCCCCTAGGACAGGGTTAAGGTTTGTCATCATGACTCCCTCCCCAGACCCTAGCAGTAGACCTGCTACAAGTGGGATTTCACTAGATACGTTTGTAGTGGTTGTAGCATGAGAGAAGTGGTGGTCGGAGAAAGAAGGTAGGGTTTTGTTCCACATAACCGAATCAAGATTAAGAAGTTGGTGTTGTGAAGAAGAAAAGAACAAGGGGTTAGAGTTGTTGGTGATCTGATTCTGATGGTGGATAAGGTGGTTGAACAAGGGTGGTGGAGGAGGTTGGTGAGGTAGGTGGTGGGAGGTGATCAAACCGGAATCATGAACGGCGGCGCGTGAATCGCATTCTTCATCAGCACCACTAGATGACTGGAAGCTACCACTGTTGCCAGAATCCATTAATTTGATGTTGCAAAGATGAAAAAGATCTACTCAAATCTTGGGAGGAATCTAATGAAGGGTTGTTTTATAAAGATGAAAAAGGCATCGAATTGATGATGATGATGAAAAGGTGAGATCTTGAAGGAGCAAGTTGGATGGTGGTGATTAAGAGGTGGGTAAAAGCTAGGGTTTGCATAAGCATCAAATATAGATAGATAGAGTGATGGAGGGGGAGACAGAAGTAGAACTAGAAAGGCTGCTCCATCAACTCACGTTTCCACTAGAAAGGAGCTTGTGGGGACATATACACATAGTACACGGCATATTATTATGGCGTAATTCTAGAGAAACAAGAGAGAGACATAAACATAAATAAATATATAGAGGGGGGGGGGGGGGGGGGGGGGGGTTGGGTTGTTAATTTAGGAAATTGATTGGTTGGTAATTACACAACTTAGGCCATGTGTAATCATAAAGCCTTTTAGTGAGCGTTAATCGTTATACGACAAGTGGCGAAAAAACGCAAGAGGGGGCTTTATATCACAAAAGAGTGCAGTAGTAACTGGTAAGGGGGTTGGTTATATAACTCCTTCAATTATACATATATATATATATATATGTATGTAAATATATGTGCGAGTGGGGGAGGTTATGCACCGCGTGATAATTTTCGCGTGGAATCAAAAATCAAACCCCATAGTGCCGGCCGTAATGGTGTTACCGGGCGCTATAGGGCACTATACCCCTCTCCAACGTGATATGCAGCTCCACTACGAAGGGCTTTATGTATATAGGAAATTGATTGATTTTTCGTGAAAAAACGTAAGAAGTGGGTTGGTAATCACACAACTTATGTATAATATCAATAACATTTATGCGCACATAAATTGCGAAATGTATATATACATAATTACGCAACTTATATGTAATTACACAACATTTACGTACAACGAACAAACTTATTTGTTTAATATAGCAACTAACAAAATAGAATAACATGTTTGATTTTGTAAATTTTATAGTAAAATTTAAGAAAACTAATGAAGTATATATTATGGATTTCAAGATATTAAATTAGATAAACAGTTAGCAATTGTCTTACTTTTCAACTAATTATAGAACTAACATATCCATATTAGTCATTGATCTGAATTAATCAAGATTCAACTTACTTCGTATATATGTATTTGATCCACTTGTATACAAATACATATATACACATACATAGAGGGAGGGAGAGCATAAAGATCGGGATAGAGTTTGGTTCAAAGTGTGAAATGAAGAAAGAAAATATAGGCCGTGGTTCAGTACTACCAGTCTAGCACCCTATTTATATATATATATATATATTTAATTATTTAGAGAGAGAGTTAGGTTGGTGTTTGTTCGATGTGTTTTGGAAAGGTATAATTCTATTTTTATTGAATCTGGTTCAAATTGTTTAGTTCTCATCTGAGTCCTCTCTGTCTTTCTTTTTTAGTTCCAAACTATATATATTTTAATTTAATTTCAAGTTAATATATAAAATGAACATTATTTTAGAATAATCTTGCATTTTCTTTTGACTCGTTTTCTTTCCATCTTTTACTCATTGCATTTGTCAACTTGCCTAACAAATATGATCTTAATATTTATTTAAAGTAAACGAATAGTGTGTGATTTGTTTAAATTTTAACTTTAGTCAAAGTACACATACGATTAATCCAATTTTTTTGCATGCGCAGGGGCGGATCTAGGCCACTTTTGTGTGTTCCCTGGAACCCATTCGGTTAAGAAAAAAATGAAAAAAAATAGTGAGAAGCTCGTATGATTTAAAAAAAAATAGTAAGAATTAGTGAGAATCTATCAAAAGGAAACCCAGTGAAAAAAGTTATTAGATCCGCCACTGTGCATGCGTAAATACCTTTAATGCCCTGCTTGGATAGACACGATTTTTTCTATTAAGTGTGAGTGAAATGGCCACAATACCCCTTAATATATGTTAAAGTCATAAGAAACAAAAAAATAATAATGTTTTTCTTTCTTTCTCCTATCTCATCTAAACCCTAGGGCAGCTTCAGATCTAATCGTGTTAAGCAAGTCAAAGGCGACGACTAACATAAGTATGAAATATGAAAACGACTCGTTTAACTACTTTATATCTCATATCTATAACGTTAAAGTATGTTTTATGTATCAGGCAGAGGAGAAATGATGAAGGCTAGCCTCCTAATATTAACTGTATTTTTTAATAATATATAAAATTACATAATTTTTATTAAACATATCTAATCATGCTATAAACGGGTCAAGAATTTCCCATACGTCTTTCATGAAGTCTTAGTGAGCGATACAGGCATCCCTGGACAATCAGACAAGAGTGGTAGTTATGGCTTCATATACTTTAGAATTCGTTATTTCAAGTATTTTAGCCTAGAATTGAGTCTTAAAACTATTTTGAAGTCTCTCATTCTGTGTGATTGTGTCTGATAAGTAAACCCAATAAAAGTCGCGCACTTAGGTTTTGAGGTGTGACAAGTTGGAATAAAAGCCATTTTAAGATAATAAGTTACATTGGTTTACTAAACTTAAACTAGAGTCCTTCGTATGAGCTAGGCTGCTAAAGAAAAATCAAATGATCAGGATACCATATGAGAAAGTTCAAGTGTTTATAATACGTCTTGGATAAGTTGGGGTTAAGGCTTAGACACATAGTAAATGCCTTTAGGTATTTAACGTGCGTCTCTGAGCAAATATAGACCCAAAAGTAAGACTATGATTTGTTTGACACTCTATGGAAGTCAATGAAAATTATTGTCACTTACATATGGATCCTTAGCCGGATTTATTAAAAAAAAACATGTTTCTAGCTTCCATTGCAAATAATTTCTAAAAGGACATATTAAAAACCCAACATCATCTTCCTAAGATGAAGGCCGAAGCACTCAACATACTTAAGGGATCAAGTGTTTAGACTCAAGCTCAATTTTCTTCAATAGAAATTGGTCAAGCTCAAAGTAGTTGAAGTTCACAAGTTGCTAATGATAAAGATCAACCCCATGGATATTTAAGTCAGGGTGAAGGGTCTAGTACTCCAAATGAGATTAGCAATGATGACGAAACCACACCAAAGACAAAGGAGTGAGATTTTACTCAAATGGTTCCCATAATTGAAGAGGATTAACTCCACCTCCTCTTGGTAAAAAGTGAGTGAAGACTCTGGAAAGAAAGAAACATATTCCAAAGCCAAAGATTGATCAAAACGAAAGTTTATTCTTTAAACTCATACAATTGAGAATGTGAATGTGCATGAAGGATCAAATGAACCAATTAGCGAGCCTATTCCTTAGCAATGGTGCATCTTATCATAGGTTGGTCTTATTGTGTTAGTTTAAAGGATTTCACCATCACAAGTGAATGAAGTTATACAAGTTCATCGTAGATGCTAACCACTTTATAAGATTGGATGATGATAACATGGAGGGGTTGGGCAAACTATCTTTGAATAACTTTACCGGCAATGGGTATTAATATACAAGTTCATTCGTAGATGCTAACCACTTTATAAGATTGGATGATGATAACATGGAGGGGTTGGGCAAACTGCCTTTGAATAACCTTACCAACAATGGGTATTAACATAAGGTACACATTGTTGCATTTTATGCTAATGCTAATTTTATTTAGTGTGTGATAGAGGGTAAGTTATGAGTTTTGGAATCATTATTTCTCGGCGAGTTCTTTTTAGAACATGATCAGTGGTTCTTTCTTGGATCATGGATGTATCGGCACACCTTGTTGACTGCAAAAGTAATATCCGGTCTGGACAAGGTTACATACTTGAGTGCTACAACTAGTTGTTGATATTTGACTGGATCTGGTAATAATGGACTATCCCAAGAGATAATTGTTTTGAAGAGCTAATTGGAGATGGCAATATGATGTAGGAGATCTGATATGTATTTCTTTGAGGGAGAATGATATTCTTTCCCTGAGAAACCACTTCAATGCCCATAAAATAATCAAGAGCTCCAAGATCCTTAACAGCAAAGGCTTTGCTAAGTAATTGTATAACATGGTTGACCTCAAGTGTTGTCATTGCCGGTAACAATGATGTTTATGTAGAGAATTGTTTTGCCTATGATGTATGTAAAAGGGAATGAAGTGTCTATGTTCTTTTGGTAAAGCTTGGAACAAAACTTAAACACATAATTGTGATATTAGACGCACCACTGTATTATGATTGGACACACTGCTCTAATGTCATAGTTCATTCACGCACTAGACCTTAACAACTTGAAAACATCGTTATAATGTTAGACGCTTCATTGTATATAGGTTTGACGCACCATTGTATCAAATATTGGATATACCGTTTAGTAAGCAATGTTACATTTGTTTTTTTTTTTTCTAATGTAATACTCAACGTGAAGATCATAAAATATTTTATTGTTATAATTATAAAGAAAGTAATAATAAAGTATAACTAAAAAAATTAGACATAATTATCTTTTCAATTATTTTTAACTTTTTATAAGATATAATTTTATAATCATCCATTAAAAAGAATATAATCATGAATCAAAATTCCTTTCACACAATGTTTTAAATGCCGGTTCGAACCGGTTGGTAATACCGATTGAACCGGTTACTGTTTGTTATTTGGGTACGGTTGAACCCAGTATAAATAGGGTTTCGACATAGTCTTTGAACCGCCGGTATATCCGGTAATACTGGTTCATACCGGCCTACCGGTTTAATTCCATGTTAAAATTTTGAGTTTAAATTAGCGATGATAGCGAATTTCATCATTTACACAATCGTGAACTTGATGCATTTCACACTCCAATGCAATAAACCTATTATAGACTTTCATTAAATAAAACTCTGTTAAAAATGATTAGCTCAAGTGGTAGGAGGACTTGAGTTCTTCTTTAAAGACGCAAGTTCAATTCTCATTTGGTGCAAAAAAGAAGTGAGACACTGGTGGGCAATAATAGAAGACCCAGAGAAACCTGGGTTCGATCCTTGAGCCAAACGGATTTTAACGGTAATTTTACCATCGTGCCTACGGGCGGGTGGGTTACCAGGTTTTCCCCGGAATTGGTGGTGAACGACTCGGGTTACTCTCGGAGTACTCCGTTTGTCCAGTGGGTGCCCCGAGAGTGTCCGAGATTGATTTGTTGGCCGTTCAAAAAAAAGTATAGAATCATGTAGTTTTGAATTTTTTTTTAGTTGAAACTGTATTTTTATGGAATTATAGGGTTAACTAGTTAATCCGGTTGAATCGTCTAATACAACCCGGTACACTCGATTAAACCGTTTCTAAGTTCAACCCGGTACAATTATAAAACCGATTTTTAAAACATTGCTTTCACACGTCTTACAAAAATTTCAGTTTGGATTTCAGTATTTTGTAAATTAAATTCTCGAAAATTAAAAACCAAGATTAATAAAATTCTTGGACAACAAGTAAACTAAACCAAAATTCCTACTTCTTCTTTCGGCTCAAGAAACCCACACAGGGGTTTATCAAATTAGGGTTTTACATCGTTGATTCCTTCAGTTTCATCCATGTCTGTATCAAATCTCATACGAAAGAAGTCTGCAGAGGGTCTATTTTCTCCTACAAGGTGATTATCATTAATTTCATCTTTATTTTTTCTATTTCTGTTGAATCATTTGATGTTTGTTTCATAAAATTACTTTGTTCAATGGGGATTGTTGTACTTATAGCTTAATTGAGGGTTTATCCACTTTATTTTACACACAATTGCATTGTAATGAATCAACTATGACATTACATGTATATATTTTATCTGAATCAGATTGTAGAACCTTTGGTCAAAGTTGGTCAAAATTAGGGTCTGTATTATCTGAATAAGATTGTGGAACTCTTGGTCAAAGTTGGTCAAAATTAGGGTCTGTAGGAGGTTTATTTGGAAAAACATGTATGCAGAAAGTATGAAAGGATTACTTGATAAATAGACTTATGCTTAAAACAGATGAGAGATATGCGGTTTGAGGTGTGTACATGCGCGCCTTGCGCCTCTCTCTTGTTTTAAACCAGACTATGAATTTGTTTGAACTATGATGCATAGTTGTCAATGGCGAGCTTAGCGATCGCTATAGCGCGCTACGTAGCGTATAGGTCTAGGCTCGCTATTAGGGTTGTAGCGATAGATAGCGATAGTTTAATTTTTTTTTGTTTTAATATAAGTAACAATTAAATATAGTTATAAAATAGCTGGATTTTAGGTTTTTGTTAAATCTACATGTAAAATAGCATATATACCAGGGTATTTTGAAATAGTATGCGTATAAAAATTTAAAAAAAATTTCTAGTGTATCGCTATTCGCTATGTAGCATATAGGTACCTTATCGCTATTTGTCGCTATTCGCCATTCACAACTATGCTATGATGGGATTAAGGATGATTTTGTTTCAACGTTGGTTAGGTGTGGCACACAGAAGATGATGTTTCATTCTTCAAGCTACATGAGAGCGGCACAATGGTCGAATAAGAATGGGCGTTTATTGGATAAGGGTCGGGAACAATTGGCTTCTTCGTCATCGTGGCAATCTTACCTTCTTGTATGTTGACTCACATGAATTCTATTATTATCATTAGGCAAATTGTACTTTAATAATCCAAACAATGTTTTACTTATGATAATCCATACCTGCAGTTTAACCGGTGGGACCGTGGGACTCTTTAACTTTCGTATCCGTTGCCAAGAGCGATCCCAGTTTTGCATAATCATTGTAGATTTACACTTAAGTTCGCTCACATGTAATGTACATCTACTCATTTTGCTCATAATAATCCGCGTGAGCGAAAACGATGCAAGTGGGATTGCTATTAGCAACAAAATTAGAAGTTAGGAGTTGGAAAAATTGTCAGGATGTATTTTTATCGGCCAATAAATTATTGTTGGATTATTAAAATCTAATTTGCCTTAAAATTATTATGCCACCATGATCTTCATTGTAGCATTGGTAACTCTGTTATTGTAGCCAATTGGTGTTTTTGGTGTTCTTGGTGGGATTGGTGGAGGATATTTTTTTATGCGTTCTTATGATGAGAAGAGAACTCCTCGTAGAGGTCAGCTCTTCTTTACGCCTTTTTTCGCTTTCAGAACATAATCCTCATGTATGATGTGCTTGAAGTGTCTAAATGGAATGGAAAGATTACTTATGTTAGTTAATATAAACACGTATTTTTTTTCCTTTCCTGTTTTTATGTGCTCTGTATCTCTGAATGAGTCAACGTTCATAGTCAAGATGTTACAGTAGTTGTAGGTGAAGGGGTCAACTTAAGTCAAACTTCATTCGCGGTTTTAGTGTTTTTTGAAACTGAAGTTTAATAGATGGCAATAAAGTGGATTGTGTAACAATTCAAAGCAGTTTGTTTTTGTCGGTTGACCCGCAAACATTTTTTTTTATCCAATCAGGAGAGGGTAGAAACGACGGACGCAGTGCACGAAACGCACCGGTGATTGGTGGGCCTTTCAGCTTGATTGGTTCAGATGGTAGATTAGTGACCGAAAAAGACCTTCAGGGGGGAGACTGGATACTTATCTACTTTGGTTATACTTCATCCCCTGATGTGGGGCCAGCGGAACTTGCGAAATTAGCCAAGGTTATCAATACACTAGGTTCTTCCTCTTACTTTTGTGATATAATATAATGAATATTGTTATATTTCATACTCTGACTCAACAACCATTAACCTTTTTCCTGTGTTTTTGCTTCTTCATTTTGACGCAAAAAGATTCAGAACACAACATTACGATTCGACCTGTTTTCGTCACCATGGATCCGCAACGTGATACCCCATCTCACCTTCGTGCCTATCTCAAAGGCCAGTTCTCATTTCACCCATACAAACTATATCTCTTAAAAATTTTGTAACTTATCACTGTTTCTTTAAACATGGGGTGCAGAGTTTGATGAGAGAATAATGGGTCTAACTGGACCAGTTGGTGCTATAAGACAGATGGCGAATGAGTACAGAGTGCCTTTTAAGAAGGTTGAAGAAGATGGGGATGATTATCTTGTCGAAACTTCACACGGAATGTAAGCTGCACTCTCTCATTAAACAGCTATGTAGATGCATGTGCTTTGCGATTATGACCGTAAATAGTTATTAAAATAAGGATTTAATAAATAATTTTTTACCGAACTTAATATTTTTTAGAAGGAAAAAAAAGAGATTTTGCAGTTTTAATAAAAAGACCAAATCTTAATATATATTTCTATTGTTTTATGTTTTAGTATTTTACAATTAACAGGTATCTGATGAATCCAAGTATGGAATTTGTTAAAAGCTTTGGGGTTAGGTATACTGCAAATCAACTATCCCAGGAGATTCAAAAAGAAGTACAGAAGACACTAAACTGATTTTTTTTTTTTATCATCATTCATCATTACTAAGCAGGAATGTGGTTTATTGATTAGCTTCAAGTAAAGGGTTTGTTTGGATAGCTGCTAATTGATTGGTTTTATTTTGTTTTTTCACTCTTCTAACAAATAGAATTGAAGGGTAGATCTTTGTTGGTATCAGTTTTAAGATCATGAGTAAAGTCTTGAGAAATAACACAAATGCAAGGATAGCGCTTGTCAATGCTTTTTGAGTTGAAAATATTATTGTTGTGAATAGTGTTTTATTTTTTTTCCTATATTATTTACCGGCAATATTTTTTCTAATGGTGGTGGAAGGAGCGAAGATATTATCAGGGATGTTAAGTCGTTATGTTTTCTTTGGTTAAAAAACAGATCGAAGTTCAAAGATGTTGTTTGGGTCGAGTGGTGTAATTTTCCTTTGTATATGTTGTAGTTTGTTTTGGTGAGCTGGCCTGTTTTTGGTGCGGTCTCGGTGTTTATAAAAGTTACATTTCAAAAAAAAAAATTATAGTGTATGCAATGGTAGCATTGGATATGTTATAATTTTTAATGGTTCTATTGATGGTGTGTTCACTGTGAGTGCCAGTAGTCATCAGCGACTATTCTTTTTTAACTATTCAACAAAACGGTTTTTACTTGTACAAAATAGTTTTTTCTCTAATTAGTTCGTAACCAAACCGTTGATTTTTTTTTTCTCATTTTTGCTTTCACCGGCTTTACTCTAACCAGTTTAGTTAATAACCAGTTTTTTTCTTATAATTTTCAGTTATTCACTTTAACTTGTTTAGTTAATAACTGGTTTTTTCATCCTTTTTATTCGCTTTAACTAGTTTAGACAATAACCGGTTTTTTCATCCTTTTTTTCGGTTAACTGGTAAACTGATTAAAAAACCGGTTTCTTCTAAAAAAAATTAACCGGTTACAACCCTATGGTTAAAAAAGCCACTAATCAGTTATTAATCGGTTACGGTTTTAATTTAATAACCAGTTTCGGTTATTTGGTGCACCTTTGGACCAAGAATGCATATATTGACTTGGTGAATATAATTGTTCCCAAGACAAGAATGCATATATTGACCCGTGAATAAAATTGTTCCAACGGCATGTGTTTTTGTGCATGTTAAATTATTAATGATGAATATGTATAACATAGCTTTGATAACATATACGAAATACTCGGAATTTTGAAATACATCGTGTCTTAACAATTATAGAAAAAATATATATGCTCAATATTAATTATTATAAGAAAATAATAAAAACAAGTTTTAAACAAAACAAAATAATTGAAAGAAATATATCTTTTTTCACTATTCATCCTCTATATAGATGTTAATATATGTAATAACTAGTGGATTATGCCCGGACGTTACAACAATTTGATTTTGAATAAAACTTACTTGTATCAAAACGTAAATAAGAAAAAGAAAAATTCTAAAATTTCAGAAATATTACAATGACAATGCGAAGTGTAGCTTAGGGATGAGCATGGTACCCGTTGGGTACCGAAAATCCCCAAAAGTGGATACTGGTACCGGTAACGAATATACCCGGTACGGTTTGGTACCGGTACCATTTGTTCATCCCTAGTGTAGCTTATATAATATTTTAGTTTCAGTCGAATAAATTGAATTTTATGACATGTAATATCATTAAACATATAATGAAAAATAAATTGTTTTCTTTCCACCGGCAATTTTGAATAGGTAAATATAAAAACAGAAGCTATTCTAATTACATGATAGCTTATGTGGTAATAACTTGAGTTGAACATGGAAAAGTTGTGTTTTGTTTAATATTGACCAATTTAAGATATTGAATGAGGTAAATTCTAGTTTGCTAGTGGTTTTTCAAGCAATATGTAAAGTTTTTACAAATGGCGAATTCAATAGTTGATGAAGGATACATTAAGTTTACAAATGTGAATCACAATTCTTGCATTTGATTATGTAGATAGTTTTTCATTTAGATGATGATCGATAAAATATATGTTTCGCATTGTTACACGATCTAAAAAGATTATAGTTTTATGTTATACTACCAAGATTATGATTTGAATCTACTCTTTCAAATGTCATTATACAAAGCTTACTATAAATTTTATATGTTCAATTGGTAAAGATGACACGATATAGTGCGTTAGGACTTAATTGAGGTGTAGTTTGTTTTGGAGATATATATACGGTTTTTGTTACACTTCATGCGAAATCATTTGTTAAACAAGTTTAGTAGCATACGTTGGGTAGGATTGAGTGTATTTTACCGGATTCTAGCAATAAGTATTACACACATGGTGTGTCTTATTCTAGTAAACCACAAGTAGGCAAGATCTTTGGATCGATTGTGCTTGTGTTTCTTATTTACTAATATTCTCAATCACATCTCAGTGTTACTCTTAAACATTTATGAGATCATTTAGATAGGCAACTATAGTCTAGGATGGCACGTTTAATCTCATCTTATCCGCCTCTTAGATTAGCTGAGCCATTTTCCACTCATTCAAGTGATAGGTTGAGCTATTTTCGAACACGTGAGTTGGCCTGGCTATAGATGGATCGAAAAAACTCGATCGGCTTCTTCCCGACAGAAGTCCCCCGAAATGTGCATTTAAGGCCAATACCCACCCATTAGTCATGTCGTTCCAAGTGTCCTAAAATAGGGCGACGAACCATTTCAAAAGGATTTTGAAGTAGGTTTAGTTACTAAAATTGTGTAAATCCGATCTCACTTGGTTCTTGATTTACAAAATCTCAAATTTATCTTAGATGTCTTGTTTCAAAACTTATATTAATATGTCAGTAATAAAACAAACTAATTTTAAATTATTGTTAAATCTTATTCATTAAATTAAAGTCTAAAAAACAATTATCCTCAAAATCTCAATTCTAGATAATTTCATACCTTGTTTTAAAATATGATCGGAATGTGTAAGTGACCCGACCAGTACGTATTATTAAAAGAAAAGTGAATAAAAGACATTTAAAATTAAAATATTAAATACAATGTGACATTTTCTGACCCGAAACTGATTTGACCCAAACCCGTTTTGATTCGAACTAAAATAACATTTTTTATGTGACTTATTCTGACACGACATATTGGCCAACCCAACTAGTATACATATTATTAAATACCAAACATGTTATTAAAAAAAAATTGAATACATATTATTAAATACCAAATGTATCATCAAAATAAAAATGAATAAAAGAAATTTAAAATTGAAATATTAAATTCAACTAATTAGTAAATATTAAATATTTATGTTTTAAGTAAAAATTGTATTTGTATATTCAACTAATTAATTAATATTAACTATCATGTAACATGTTCTGATTCAAACCCGTTTTGACTCGAACCAAAATAATCGTTTTTATGTGACCTTTTCTAATGCAACATGATGCCCGACCTAACCTGACCCAACCAATACGAATTATTAAAAGAAAAATGAATAAAAGAAATATAAAATTAAAATATTAAAGTTTTACTAGTTAATGACCCAAACCCGTTTTGACTCGAACCAAAATAATTTTTTTTGTAACTTGCTCTGACGCGACATGTTGCCTGACCCGTCCTAACCAATACGTGTTATTAAAAGAAAAATGAATATGTATTATTAAATACCAAGCGTATTAATAAAAGAAAAACTAATAAGAAATTTAATATAAAATATTAAATTTAACTAATTAATAAATATTTAATTTATGCAAATTGTTCTGACCAAATTGTTTTGACTCAAACTCATTTTGACTCAAACCAAAATAGCCCATTTTATGTGACCTGTTTTAACACGACATATTTGCTCGACCCGATCAATATGTATTATTAAAAATGGAAAAAGGAACTTTAAAAATAAAATATTGTATTCAACTAGTTAATAAATATTAAATATTATGTTATAATTAAAAATAAATATAAATTATATTCGTAGAATTTGTCATTAAATATTATGTCCATTCATTGAATATATCATTAATATAACAAGAGGGACAAAATGGTAAATTACAAGTTTTTTATACAATAAAAAAATTGTACCAAATGTAATCTCATATTCTAAAATTCAAATATTTGTTATTAGTTTTAGAGTAAAATGCCCGGATAGTCCCTGTGGTTTTGTAAAGTAACACCTATAGTCCCCAACTTTTAAAAATTACATTGGTGGTCCCTGTGGTTTGACAGTTTGTTACTCAGATAGTCCCTGGAGTGGATTGGGGTTAATTTTCTCCGTTAAGTTCATCTGAAATTACTTATTTACCCATTGCTTTATATTTTTATAGCATAAATGATAATCCAAACAACAAACCGAACCCAATCTCTCTCCACCCAAACCCTCCACCTTCCTCCGTCGTTCACCGTCGCTCACGACGGTTCTTCCACCACCTAGGTTTGCTTCTTCACCAGACTCACAATCTTACCGCCACAAATCCTCTCAATTCTCTTCTCTCTCTTCCATTTGATTGACTCGAATTGCAGTAGTTCTGGACGGTTGTTACTGTACCTAGGTTTCCGATAGGCGATTTGAACAGTTATGATGTCTGGATCTCGCGGCCGGAGCCCGTAGGTTTCAGAAGATGAAGTGTGGTGTACACGAAATCTGAATTGTTGTTGCAGGTTTCAGAAGAAAGAAGCACACGAAATCTGATTTGTTGTTGAACCTGAAATAGTTTGTTAATGATAAGAAATCTAATTGAACTCGAGGTTTCAGATCTGAATCTGAGTTGCACTTTATCTTCTTCAGCGATTTGGTTAAGATTTGATATTGTTTGTTTTTGTTCTTGTTGCAGAAATAAACATAGAAGAAAAAGAAGTGTTCGATTGTGTTGATTGATAATTGAAAACAAGAAGTCGCAGGTTTGTTGTGTGAAAACTAAGAAGGATGGTTATTTTGTGAGATATGGTTTTAAAGATGTTTTAGCTTGATACGAAGAAGAAGAAGAAGAAAGGTTGTTTGCGGCTGGAATGATTAATTTTTAGGTTTGAGATTTTGAGAAGAAACAATATAGAAGAAGAAGTGATCGCAGCTGGTTATTTGGATATGGAGTTGGGGTGGGTGTTTGTCCGGCCGTCAAGGGGTAGGGTGGGTGTGGGTGGCGGTGGAGGTGGGTGGCCGGTTGATAAGGTGGGCCCTACACTTTTAATAATCCATATTTGTTTTTTTTTTATTTTTTAAAGGGAGGGGTAAATAAGTAATTTCAGATGAACTTAACAGAGAAAACTAACGGACATCCACTCCAGGGACTATCCGAGTAACAACTCGTCAAACCACAGGGAGCACTGGTGTAATTTCCAAAAGTTGGGGACTATAGGTGTTATTTTACAAAACCACAGGGACTATCTAAGCATTTTACTCTTAGTTTTAAAAGAAAAGTTTTAAACCAATAAAAGTGTCTTATTTAATAGTTGTATTTGATACTATTATAAAGGCATATATATAAATATATAAAACTAATTAACGTAATGTATTCCTCTAAATTAGCTAACTAAGTTATACTTATAACTCATTTTTTAAATATACTCTTTAAAGGCTACCTAATTTATAGTGAATTAACAATTTTCGATATATGTATGATAAAATGTATAATATTTTTCGATATATGTAGGATAAATCTTGATATGTGTAGGATAAATTTTGATACAAGTAGGATCAAATGTAGGATAAATTTCGATATATGTGTAAGATAAATCTTGACATGTGTAGAATAAATTCTGAAATATGTATGCTAAAGTGTTTTTTTATCTAATTAATTAAAAAGAAATAATAATAAATAGGAGTTATAAAATATTTCTCATATCAGGTTAAGTTTCTTCTAAAAATTTTTTTACCTGTAGATATACATAACTCATTATTTTAAGTTATCCTCTTTATAATTTTTAAAATCTCATATTTTGAAATTTAAATACTTGTCATTAGTTTCAAATTTTATATATCCATAAAATCTCAATCTATCTATACTTTCTATAAAAGAAGAAAACCAAATGACATAAGAAAAGCTGAGGTGACAGCAATAGAGGTTGTCCAACAAGGCTTTTCTTATGTCATTATCGCATCATAATCCTTAATATATTAAAATCACTTTAATTTTCAATGGTCTGGCCCACATCTAGAAAATCACTTTAAAATCACTTTAAACATCTGCCCACATCTACAAATGGTCAGCTGTTTATAAAAACGCTTCAAACCTCTGCCCATATTCAAAATTTAAAATCCTGGCTCCAAATTAGGGATGGCAAAAATACCCGAGCCCCGACGGGTATACCCGAAACCCGACACAAATGGGACGGGTATACCCGATACCGGACGGGTATTGGGCCGAGTATGGGATTAGTTTTAAAAATTTTCGAGGGTATGGGTCGGGTATGGGATTAGGTGATACCTGACCCGATTACCCGAAACCACATACCCGTTTACCCGAACTATATACCCGATCATATACCCGATTTTTTTAATTTATACTTTTATTTTTCATTAACCCTTGTCTATTAGTGATTTATTTTAGTATGTTCATAATGTGAAAAATAAATTTTCTTTTAGTATATGCATGTGAGTGTATAAATATTATAAAGTTCTTATCAATTTATGATAAAATTTATATGTATGTAATGTACATTTATAATTTATAATAGTTGTGTAAATAGAATAATATAATAATTACAATAGTAAAGAAAATGTTTATAGAAATCCCAAAGTATATATTTTAACAAACTAATGGATAAACCCGATATCCGCAGGTATACCCGATACCCGACGGGTAATTACCCGACAAATACCCGACGGGTATTGGGTCGGGTATGGGACGCGATTTTATAACCGGGTACGGGTATGGGTTTAGGGTTTACCAATACCCAACCCGAACCCGACCCATTGCCATCCCTACTCCAAATTCAAACTACATATGAATCTGGCTCCCTATAATAACATATATGAATTTGGCTCCACATTCAAATTTCAATTTATCTCTCTGCTTTATATTTGCGATCATATCTCTCTCACTCAAATGCATAGCTCTCATGATTGAGCCGGTTAATCTTCGATTACAGTTCTTTGTTCGAACATTTGTAGACTCTGTTTACACATTATCCTTTTAATATCATTGTTCCAATATCATTGTTCCAACATCGTTGTTTCATTGAAGCTCTGTTTCACACACCAACGTTTCACCTCGGCTTTTCTTATGTCACTTGGTTTTCTCTTTTTATAGAAAGTATAGATAGATTGTTACAGGATGCAGAATTTGCATATTCAGTCTGTTCATCTGCGATTACAGCTTTTTGTACTTCACGTAATTTTTTCAACATCATTGTTGCAACATCGTTGAGGGTATGTTTTTTTCTCTGACTTTGAATCCTAAAATTTGAACTGATCTATTCTAATTCTCGCTTTATATTTCAGCCTAATCAGAGTTGTTTAAAATTCAAACAATCAGTTGTGTGTTATTTTAGGTTTGTGGATTCTTTTAAACTGTTGATATATGTTGATAGTATTTATTTTAAGGTGTTGATATATTTCAGCTTTGTTTTTTTCCGAGCCAGCAGTGGGAAGTTCTTCTGCACTGTTCTTGAAGTCTGAAGTGCAGAAAGTGGAGTACTTCATGAAGCGCCGATGTTGTTCCAGGTTTTATTGTATTTATTATCACTATGATGTCGATTTTATATATTAGTTCTTCAATCAGCGTAATCATCAGCCTTTTATAGTGTTTAAAATGCATCTTTATGATAAATAAAGAAGTTAATGGTAATTATGATAGCCTGATTTTTTTTTGTTTTTTTTTTTTTTTTTTGTTCTTTCGGTTTCTTGATATTTAACTTTTTAGTTTTCCTATGAAAACTTTTTTGAAAGGCTTTGCATTAAATGGCTGCTGTTTTGTATTAACTGTACACGTTTTTGTCCCCTATATTAGTTTAATGGTGCGGTGAAATTAAGTCTGACCTTTGGGCTGTTAGCTATTTCACTATATAGTATGATTGTCAGTTCAAAAGCTTTTCATCACATTTTATGTAACACCCCAAAATCCGAATTTTTATAATTTCTAGTATGTCTTCTATTATATAGCATGAAATTATAATAACTAGGAATACTAACCTAGTTAGAATGTAAGTGACCTCTTGGCTTAGGTTAAGAATGCATTACAAAGGTTAACCCTAAAGTAAAATGTTCAATATTTGAGGGACCAAACTTGGGCAAGTGGGAAAGTAATAACATAAAAAAAAAGGTTAACACAAAACACACACATCAGGGATGTGTGTGTGTGTGTGTGCGATGTGAAGAACAGGAGAAAGGGGGAAAGAACAAAACCCTAACAACTCAAAAATCAGCAAATTTGAAATGGAAATCAAGGCTAAATCTTATGCATGGACCTTAATACATGATCATCTAGCCTTGCTAAACATGTGGTAAGTGATAGTTTTTGATTTAATGATTTTTGCAAGCATGGTTATGTGATGTATCTTTGATTTCATATGAAATTAAGTATGAGAAGGTGTTAGAATCAACGAATAAAACTTGGATTATGAATGGTTTTGAGTTGTTTGATGTTTAGTGGTGAAACCACCATTAATGGTGAGGATGGCGACATGGGTATGTCACCCATGTCCAACCTTTGTTCAAATCCTTGGTAGATTATGTTGTGTGCAATCAATCCTTGTTAGTTATGTTGAACATGGTATGAAATTGAATTGATATTTTGTATTTTAGATGATTGAAAACAAGAACTAGGAAGAAAAAGTATGAAGAATACTTGTACATTATGTTTAAAAACTTGTACGCGCGCCAAGTGTTTGATGAAATGACTAGGTGAAGTTATAAGGTGAAACTGTATGCAAGAAAGTGGTAATTAGATATAGAATGTGATAAAGAGGCGTTTGATAGTAAACTAACATGAGAAGTGTGTTTAGATATAGTTCGTTGCTAAGCATGGATCTTGGTGCAAGAGTAGAATTATGGAGGTTTCTAGTATGGTGTGTGCATGTAACTAAGTGATCATGTGGTTAAATGAGTATTTCACTATGAGTATACCATATGCTTGTTGAAATGATTAATGGAAGCCGAATGTGAAATGTAAATTAATATGGTCGTTCTTATGTATAATTTTATATGCTAACAAGAACGTGGATGTAATGAAATGAAAGTATAGGAATCATGTCAAGATGGATGGAAGCATGAGAGGCTAACGGATCAAGGGGACATGAGGAAGCAAATGCAAATACAGATGCATAAGGTAAGTGATTTCCAGAATTACTTCTTATTTTGTTTAAGTAAGGTAGCATTTAGCTAATTAAGCATGATGACGATTGAGGATAAATATGGTTATGGTTGTATGAAATCGGTGATTATAGCTAAGTAGACCGAACGGAACAATATGAGGTCGTATTGATATGACGATTGATGTCTAAGCAATGACTACGCTATTGTAACCGGGTAATGGGTAGAATTGCATATAAGCGCGCTAACCGGGAATGGGGACTTAGGTAAATGGTCAAAAGACTTAGCTTTTGACCTTAAACAAAAGAGTTATTTGACAATAATACGAACGGGTCGAATAAATGTGCATAATCTTTGTAATGATAATGAAACACGTAAAGATTAAGGACCCGGGTAAAGATTTTTAGTTAATAATGTAAAGCCATGTTTTACGGACAGTAGAAATAAGTTTTGAGTAAATTGGTTGTGGAATGTCCGAGATATGCGAGTTTTAGTAATAAAAATATGTATGGGTCAAATAGTTGAAAACAAGTATGTAAAGCCGAAGGCTTTAAGTTAAGATTGCTCTTAGTCCGAATGTTATATTACAAGCTCATATGATAGAAAATCAATTTACGAATGCGTAGGAAAAAAAGAATCGTGTAAAACGGATTAATAACGAAAGAGTTATGCACGTTTTGGTGAGTTTTCGAAGTTCAGGAAAATGCAGCATTCAGCTGCAACATTCTGGTAAAAATAGGGGGTCGCGCCACGCGACAGCAAGGGCCGGAGGCTGTCGCGCGACGCGACGGGTACTTGTTGCGGCGAAAAAATTTTTAATTAATTCGTTTCGTATTGCGAACTCGTTTAAACACGTTCTAAGCTACGTATGACTAATCCATCTTATGTTTTATGAGTTGTAGGCCTAACCACTCGGTTTCGATTGTAAACGTTTATGCATTCCAAATGATTATCTTATTTCATTGTTTATGATGATGGTTTGTTTATAACAAATGTTATGTTTCTCCTGATAGTATAAATATGGAATTGCTTACGTGTTAGAGAAGGAAAGTTATGAGCCGATGTGTTTAGGAACGAGTAAGTACGTACGCTAATGTGTATAAGATTTATATCATGGAAGGTTGTGATTTCTGACATGCTAGTATAAGTTTAATAAAAAAAAATAAAGAATGGTGATCAAGAGCTCGTAAGTGTGTGTATATATATATATATATATATATATGAATTTAGAGATGCATGTATGTATGTTGTAATTGTTATGAATGTAAGTAGGAATGGTTTCAATGCATTTGAGTATTGACGAATACTAATGATTTTGTCTTGAGATTGGAATGTGATGCAAATATGATAACATCGGGTTCAGGAAGACTTGAGGTCGAACTCGGAACAAGAGAATTCAAGAGGATGATCAAACGGATTAAGTTTATATTATTGAATGTTATATGGTTTTTAATTATATGATAATAATGTTGTATGATGTTGTCGATGACTAATGGTTAAGTTGTAAATGATGTCCGCAGGAACTACATGGATTTTCTCTATTATTAACGAAGATAAGCGGGCGCAGATCGAGTCAAGGAGCAAGGATTGTACGGGAAGAACGGTCACCTAGCTTGGATTATGTAACATATTGTCACGGCCCTTGGCCCCGGTTTGACCCGGTCCAGAGCCGCGAGGCAGGAAATTCGACGGTATCTAATTAAGTGACAGCGGAAGTCTTTTTAAACAGGATCGATTAATATTAAAACTGCTCGTTTATATATAATATAGGGATAAATCCCATAATTTACAAATAAGTGATTTCACTTAGAAATCTTTATTTCTTAAAACATGTTTCTTTATTTATTTACATTGAGCCACTTTCTAAGCTTGTAGTGCTCCACGGCACTTTTCCTTTGCTCACAACAGATCACCTGAAACATGTTTGAAAAAGGTTTTGTCAGCAGGGAAATACTGAGTGAATCATTCAGTTTTACTAAAACGACTCGTTTGTTATAATTCACAGTATTAAGAGATTACAATGTTTCTGATATCAAACCAACTACCCACAGTATTTGTCACTCGACTCTTTTCGGTGACTGTGGTCATATCACCATTGGCTGCCCCAATGAATGACGAATATCACTAATTAGGTTCGCCCACCTAAAGTGATAACAACAGTAGTAATGTGCACAATACCCCACATACCGGCTGTAACTTGGTGATTACATAAACTTAATCACTGTAATTATAACTTTAAAAATATTTTGGAGTATTGTAAAACAGTTGATAAAAAGAGAATGACTCACATTGTAGATTTAACGAGCAGAATATAAGCCTACTGATTAGCCTTGATTAACCTAATTTAAATAACAATGCACACACAAACCGGTTAGTAACTAATACAGCAGTTACGACAATTCACGAGATTAAACCCTCAGAACAATTTACAAGTGCAATACTTAACAATTCAGCGGATTCACAACGAATGACAGAGTATAGTCCGAGTTCGAACAGCACTCAAACATTCAAGTCGAAATCACGATGAATAACAAAGTATAAACTCAATTTGAGCGGCACTTAAACAATCGTTGGATAGTTATAATCGATCGGACGTTGAATCGTAATAGCGATCGAGTTATTACCCTGATTGTGGCAGCACTTCGTGATTAGTGTGTGTTTAGTGGACTGTTTCTGTTATAACTCAGCCTACGTAAAACGAATTTACGAAATTTCAAAGACAGAATTCAAGTGCCAAACTCAGCTATTTATACCCGAATTTTGTCACCCCTTAGGGACCGTAACAAATAACCCTTACGGTCCGTAAGGGTTACCTATATTTTATAGAGTAGCCACGGTTGGGACTAGCTTGGCTGACTTGACAGATTCTTAATTCCAATTTTTGACAACGAGAAATTTAGATAATCGTTAACTAGGGTATACCCCCCCCCCCCCTTGAGTTTTAGGGGCCCTGATCCTGATTCCGATTGTTCTGAAAATTTTGGGGTTTGTTCAGAATCACTTGGGTTTCTTAATTAGGGTTTCCTATTGGCCAAATTAAAATAATAATTAGGACTTTTGATGAGAGTTGTTACATTCTCCCCACCTTAATAAAAATCTCGTCCTCGAGATTTACTGGAATAAATGAGGATACTTTCTCTTCATTTCTGATTCCAGCTCCCAAGTGTATTCAGCTCCTCTTTTTGAATCCCATCTGACTTTGACTAAAACTAGTCGTTTATGTTTAAGAAACTTGATCTTTCGATCCTCAATTTGAAGAGGTTTCTCAACAAATTTCAGCTTTTCGTTTACCTCTATATCTCGAAGAGGTACTACCAGCGATTCATCGGATAGACATTTCTTGAGATTGGATACATGAAATACATCATGTACTCCAGATAACTCTTCTGGTAGTTGTAAACGATAAGCAACTGGTCCTATACGTTGGATCACTGGAAATGGTCCTACGTACCTTGGACTTAGCTTTCCTTTCTTACCGAATCGAACAACTCCTTTCCAAGGAGAAACTTTCAACATTACTCTATCTCCTACTTGGAATTCTAATGGCTTGCATCTATTGTCTGCATAACTCTTCTGGCGATCTCGAGCCGTCTTCAGTCTTTCCTTAATTTTAATAATCTTGTCGGTCGCCTCTTGTACTATTTCAGGACCTGATAATTGACTTTCTCCTATTTCTGCCCAACAAACTGGAGTTCTGCACTTTCTTCCGTACAGTGCCTCGAATGGAGCAGTGTCAATACTTGAATGATAACTATTATTATAGGAGAATTCAATTAATGGTAAATGATCATCCCAATTTCCACCAAAATCTATTACACATGCTCGGAGCATGTCTTCTAGAGTTTGGATCGTCCTTTCACTTTGTCCGTCTGTTTGAGGATGATATGCAGTACTCAAATTTAGTCGAGTTCCCATAGCTTGCTGGAAACTTTTCCGAAAATGAGAAGTGAAACGACTATCCCTATCTGATACAATGGAGAGTGGGACTCCATGTAAAGATACCACTTCGTCTACATACAACTTGGCTAACCTTTCCATGCTAAAGGTTTCCTTCATTGATAGAAAATGAGCTGATTTGGTTAATCGATCCACAATTACCCAAATCGCATCATTACCTTTTCTTGTTTTAGGCAACTTAGTAACAAAATCCATTGTTATAAGTTCCCATTTCCATACAGGCATTTCCAATTGTTGTAGTAATCCTGAAGGTTTCTGATGTTCAGCCTTTACTTGTGAACAAGTAAGACACTTAGAAACATATCTTGCTATATCTTTCTTCATGCCTATCCACCAAAAATTCTTTCTTAAATCTTGGTACATCTTATTGTTTCCAGGGTGCATAGTATACTTAGATTTATGGGCTTCCTCTAAAATCTTATTTCTTAATTCTCCTTGCTTAGGTACCCAAATTCGTTTCTTGTGGAATCTCCAAATTCCATCATTTCCTTGCTCTAGTTCCTTTATATAACCTTTCATTCCTTCAGCATCGTCCTTGATTGCTGTTTCCTGAACTGTCTTTAATTGTTCCATTAAATCTACTTGTAGATTTAATCTAAGAGCACGGACTCGCTTTTGTTTTTCCTGATACTTACGACTTAAGGCATCTGCAACTACGTTTTCCTTTCCTTCGTGATATTGAATATCACAGTCGTAATCGCTTAGAACTTCCATCCATCTTCTTTGCCTCATATTTAACTCTTTCTGCCCAAATATATACCTTAAACTTTTATGATCTGTATAAACAGTAAACTTACTTCCATACAGATAATGTCTCCAAATTTTCAAGGCAAAAATTATGGCTCCTAATTCTAAGTCATGAGTTGTATAATTCTCCTCGTGCTTTTTCAACTGCCGATAGGCATACGCAATTACCTTTTTGCGTTGCATCAGCACACATCCGAATCCTAATTTTGAAGCATCACAATATACTTCAAAATCTTCTGTTCCTTCGGGTAATGCTAAAATTGGAGCATTCGTCAATCGGTGCTTTAAAATCTTAAAAGCTTCTTCTTGCCTATGTCCCCATTCAAACTTAGCGGCTTTACAGGTTAACTTAGTCAAAGGTACAGCTATCTTAGAGAAATCCTTAATAAATCGTCTGTAGTATCCAGCTAAGCCTAGAAAACTTCTAATTTCCATAGCTGTTTGTGGGACCTTCCATTTGGTAATTGCTTCTATTTTAGCAGGATCTACGTGAATACCTTCGTGATTCACCATGTGTCCTAAGAATTGCACTTCTTTTAACCAAAATTCACACTTTGAGAATTTGGCATAAAGCTTTTCCTTTCTTAACAAAGTTAAGAGTGCATGCAGATGTTTGCAATGTTTTTCCTGACTTTTGGAATAAATAAGTATATCGTCGATGAATACGATTACAAATTTATCCAAGTATGGTTTACAGATCCGATTCATCATGTCCATAAATGCTGCTGGAGCATTTGTTAGTCCAAAGGGCATGACTGTAAACTCATAATGGCCATACCTAGTTCTGAAAGCAGTTTTAGGTATGTCTTCTTCTTGTACTTTTAACTGGTGATATCCAGATCTTAAGTCTATCTTAGAAAAATACCTAGCGCCTTGAAGTTGATCAAAAAGATCGTCAATCCTAGGTAATGGGTATCGATTCTTAATTGTAACTTTATTTAGTTCTCTATAGTCGATACACATTCTCATCGATCCATCTTTCTTTTTCACAAACAACACTGGTGCTCCCCAAGGGGATGAACTAGGTTGTATAAATCCTTTGCTTAATAATTCATCTAACTGCTTTTTCAATTCTAGCATTTCGGTGGGTACTAATCGATAAGGTGCCTTGGCTATTGGTGTAGTACCCGGAATTAGATGAATTCTAAACTCTACTTCTCTATCAAGTGGTAACCCAGGTAATTCTTCTGGAAATACCTCTGGGTATTCTGAAACTACAGGAATTTCCTTAAGTTCTTTTCCCTTAGTACTAATGACTACTGAAATCATATATACTATTCCTTGTTTTCGTTCATAATTAGCAACTTTCATTACTGATATGAACTTCATAGGCTTACGTGGTTTATCTCCTGTAATCACAATTACTTCTCCGTTGGGTGCCTGAATTTCTATAGAGTTCTTATCACAGAGAATTCGAGCATGGCTGGCTACTAACCAATCCATTCCTAACACAACATCGAATTCAACTAATTTCATAGGTAACAGATTTGCAGAAAACTTATGACCTAAAAGTCCTATTTCTATATTTTGCAAAACCTTATCTATTTTAACTGAATTCCCATCAGCCGTTTCGACTGTAAAAATCTGCCTAATGTTGGTTAAGGGTATTTTAAGAGCTTGGCAGAATGAAGTATTGATAAAACTTTGGTTTGCACCAGAGTCAAATAATACTTTTGCATAAACGTCGTGGACCAAGAACGTACCAGCTATGACGTCAGGGATTAGTTCAGCTTCTTGAGTGGTTAGCTGGAATGCTCGGGCATTCTTCTTTGTTGTTTCATCAGCTGGTTTGCCTTTATTGTCTGTGGTTTTAGTCAATTTAGGACATTCTGTTTTGTAATGTCCTGTTTCCCCACAGTTATAGCAGACTATGGTTTTCTTTTTGCAATTTTCTTCACGATGTCCTGCCATTTTGCAGAAGTTGCAGATTACATTGCATTTTCCAAAATGATTCTTTTTGTAATTTTTGCAAAAAGGTGGTTGTGCAGATTGTCTCCTTCCTCTTTTCTTGAACTTATTATTATCATTACCCACACGAAATCCTTGGGTAATCTTTTGAACTAATTCCTTCTTTCAATCTTCTTCTCTTGTGCATACTAATTCATAAGTTAGGGTATTAGCTAGTTCCACAGCATCGTCAATAGTGCGAGGTCTCGCAGCTTTAACGATATTGCGGATTTCACTAATCAGTCCCCAAATGTAGCGAGAAATGAGTACCGGTTCTGGCGAAGCCAGTGTTGGTACCACTCTAGCATATTCAAAGAATGTCGAAGTATAACCGCGACAATCTACTCCTACCATACGATGATTTAGGAACTTATTTGCCATTTGTTCCTTTTCATATTCAGGACAATATTTTCTTTCTACAAGAATTTTAAATTCTTCCCAGCCTATAGCATAAGCTATCCTTCTTCCTTTTGCTTGTAATACGGTGTTCCACCATTCTAATGCCCCTTCTTTGAATAAATTGGACGCATACATAACCTGATCTTCTTCGGAACACTTACTTATTGCAATTACTGCTTCGGTTTTCTCTAACCAACGCAGTACTGCAGTTGCTCCTTCGTTGCCTGCAAATTCAGCAGGTTTGCAAGCAAGAAATTCTTTGAAAGTGCAACCAGGCGTTGCAACTTTCATTTTCTTAGGGGGTGGAGCTTGTCGTGGATTATTATCGTCATGATTACCGCCTCCATTTACACTATGACTAAAATTGTCTTCCTGAGTACGTTTACTAGGAATGATTTGTTGTGGTTCGATTGGATTCTTTACAGCAGCAACAAATGCTGGAATAGCATTGGCTATCCCTTGAGCAACAATATTTTCGATATCTTGTCTAGTCATATACTGATTTTCCTGATTTTGTTCAGATTGATTCCCTTCATTAACTGGTTCATTACTAGCGTTTTCCATCTGATAATTATTATAAATATAACTATTAGTATCAAATGATTGTAAATAAAACAATTACACAGAAACACATAAAATCTTACAACACAGATATATGTATCCAAAATTGTCGATGTTTCGACTCCTATTTTGTTTTATATATTATATAGGCATCCATACTCACTTTTATCTTACAATGTTTTATTTCCCATTTTACAGAGTTATATTTGACTACTACTATTATTATACAGACATTCTTCCCAACCCCACTATTCTTTGGTCAACTGGCAGTTTAGTAACGACGCTCCCTTTCGTCGTATTTCCAGGAAATTTGTTCCCCCATTTCCCGGATTCTATTCCCTGTACTTATCAGCTCTTCACCGAACTGACGGAGTTCGGCTAAGTTTTCGTTGCTCATTGGAGGATTGGGGATAGGTTCTGGATCAAACTGTGGAAGGAAAGAATAAGGACTGTTGATGATATTTTCGAATTGCCAGTCATTCGTCCACCATTCTTCCATTTGGCCTAAAGGTTGAGTGTGGATTAGTGGGTCTGGAATAGCTGGTTCCAGATTTACAGGAAGTTGATTTACGGCTCTGTAAGGATATAGATTATTATGGATAGGGCTAATGACATCACAATTTGCCAGTAGACGGTCTATTTCGTCTTGAAATGTGATTTCTTCAGGTTGTCTAGAACTCTCTCCAATTTCTATTCCTTTTTGTTTAGAATCTTTCCTGATTTCTATCTCTGCTGGTTTAGAACTTTCTCCGATTTCGATTCCTTTTCCTTTATCTATAGGGTTTTCTATTTTAGGGAGTTTCCTAGTGGCTGGCTTTCTCCTGCGCACTTTCCTCCATCCTACATATCTTCTTTTCTTTTTAGGTTTTTCTTTTTCCAGCGGTGGAGCTTGGAATTCCAGGGGTTCCTCTATGTCAGCAATATAACCAGTAAAGTCGTGGGAGACTTCAATTGGTACTGGGTAGAGGTTGAGATTCTGAAATGCTTCCGATATCTCACTCATGCTGGACAGCATATATGCAAAATGCACAAAAATGCTAAGTTAAAACTTTGGAACAAAGTTTTGACAAATAAACCTTAAAGTTTTATTGCATACGGATTTGTACAAAAGACTAGAGGAAAGAGAACACACTATAATTTATTTATTTACTGGATATTAATTTTCTACTAGACCAGGCTTATTGATAGTTTAGAGGTTTGCATTTTCTGCTACTGTAGCTAGCATATAAAGGTTTGCCCACTTTTCATCTAATGTGTCTTCCCAAGGTGACCTATTGCCTAATTCCTGGATTTCTGGATTAAACCTCACTTTCTTGACTTGGGTTTTCTTTATTTTCTCCTGTCCCTTCCTAAGAATCGAATTTCTTTTATCTTGGGTGAGAGGATTTTCATAATTTGCTTTACGGACAAAAATCCCTTCTTCCAGATCTGCTGGATGTTTGAAGGAAGAGGTTCCTTTTTCTGTGGGTGCAGTATCTAATTTGTGGTAGATAGCAGAAATCTTTTGTTTACCCATACTGTAACTCAACAATTAATCAGTTAATAAAACATGTTTTCACAGAATAGCAATTAAATTTCCTAAGTATCTCTCAATTATTTTAATAGGCTAAAATCAATAGTAAGCTTAAATCAGTGGCTCTGATACCACCTTTTCCTGTCACGGCCCTTGGCCCCGGTTTGACCCGGTCCAGAGCCGCGAGGCAGGAAATTCGACGGTATCTAATTAAGTGACAGCGGAAGTCTTTTTAAACAGGATCGATTAATATTAAAACTGCTCGTTTATATATAATATAGGGATAAATCCTATAATTTACAAATAATTGATTTCACTGGGAAATCTTTATTTCTTAAAACATGTTTCTTTATTTATTTACATTGAGCCACTTTCTAAGCTTGTAGTGCTCCACGGCACTTTTCCTTTGCTCACAACAGATCACCTGAAACATGTTTGAAAAAGGTTTTGTCAGCAGGGAAATACTGAGTGAATCATTCAGTTTTACTAAAACGACTCGTTTGTTATAATTCACAGTATTAAGAGATTACAATGTTTCTGATATCAAACCAACTACCCACAGTATTTGTCACTCGACTCTTTTCGGTGACTGTGGTCATATCACCATTGGCTGCCCCAATGAATGACGAATATCACTAATTAGGTTCGCCCACCTAAAGTGATAACAACAGTAGTAATGTGCACAATACCCCACATACCGGCTGTAACTTGGTGATTACATAAACTTAATCACTGTAATTATAACTTTAAAAATATTTTGGAGTATTGTAAAACAGTTGATAAAAAGAGAATGACTCACATTGTAGATTTAACGAGCAGAATATAAGCCTACTGATTAGCCTTGATTAACCTAATTTAAATAACAATGCACACACAAACCGGTTAGTAACTAATACAGCAGTTACGACAATTCACGAGATTAAACCCTCACAACAATTTACAAGTGCAATACTTAACAATTCAGCGGATTCACAACGAATGACAGAGTATAGTCCGAGTTCGAACAGCACTCAAACATTCAAGTCGAAATCACGATGAATAACAAAGTATAAACTCAATTTGAGCGGCACTTAAACAATCGTTGGATAGTTATAATCGATCGGACGTTGAATCGTGATAGCGATCGAGTTATTACCCTGATTGCGGCAGCACTTCGTGATTAGTGTGTGTTTAGTGGACTGTTTCTGTTATAACTCAGCCTACGTAAAACGAATTTACGAAATTTCAAAGACAGAATTCAAGTGCCAAACTCAGCTATTTATACCCGAATTTTGTCACCCCTTACGGACCGTAACAAATAACCCTTACGGTCCGTAAGGGTTACCTATATTTTATAGAGTAGCCACGGTTGGGACTAGCTTGGCTGACTTGACAGATTCTTAATTCCAATTTTTGACAACGAGAAATTTAGATAATCGTTAACTAGGGTATACCCCCCTTGAGCTTTAGGGGCCCTGATCCTGATTCCGATTGTTCTGAAAATTTTGGGGTTTGTTCAGAATCACTTGGGTTTCTTAATTAGGGTTTCCTATTGGCCAAATTAAATAATAATTAGGACTTTTGATGAGAGTTGTTACACATATGTAGCAATATTTTATCATGAATGTTGTTAATTCTTTTAGTAAATGATAAGAATTTTGTAACTGAGTCTTTACGTAAGCAATGTATTTCGTAAAGAAAGAAATTTTTAAGGCCCGTTTTCCGTTGCGTTGTTAATAAGAATAAACGTAAGTTAGAGTGTTTCAAGGTGGTATCAAAGCCATGGTTTGAGGGAAATCAAGTACGAGGAGGTAAGTACTTGAACTCAAACCTGTGTGCTCTGTGAATAGTGACCGTACAATCCGAAACTCGATCAAGACCGAAAGGTAAAACTTAATACAAGTAAGTATATGTGTAATGATACTAATAATGATGGATGTTTTAAGGTGAGCCTGCATGGACAATGAGGATGTTAGGCAGTCGCGGACTAGCAAGGAAGTGAAGGCAAGTAATAAGGCAAGCATTGAATCTCAGGTACACGAATTTTGAGAAAATTTGTATGACCGATAGGTAGTATATTTTTAAGGATAAGAATGAAACCCTAGAAGGATTTAAATAAATGAGTCACGAACTGAAAATGTTGTCCCCGTATATAAGATGATGATTCCCATGATGACTCGAGACTAGTATGTGGATTGCGCGCCTGGCCAGTGCGCAAGAAGCATAGGAAGCTCGAGAAAACATGAGAATCATCTCACTTATGTCCGGTCAAACTAGTAAAAATGGGGTCCAATGATTCTTAAAGGATCGGATCAAATGTAAGAAAGAAAGATGAGAATGAAAAGTTTAAGCTTACGATGGAATGTGAATCAAACTTAAGAAAGAAGGGTGGGAACACCACTAGAAATATGATGTAGAGTGTCGCGTCGAGACGCGATACATGAAATAGAATATAGAATGAAGTGTTGGGACGCAACACTTGAAGTTGAATGTAGAAGATTGATACTAAAACGTGGAAGCTCGAGAAAACATGAGAATCATCTCACTTATGTCGGGTCAAACTAGTAAAAATGGGGTCCAACGATTCTTAAAGGATCGGATCAAATGTAAGAAAGAAAGATGAGAATGAAAAGTTTAAGCTTACGATGGAATATGAATCAAACTTAAGAAAGAAGGGTGGGAACACCACTAGAAATATGATGTAGAGTGTCGCGTCGAGACGCGATACATGAAATAGAATATGGAATGAAGTGTTGGGACGCAACACTTGAAGTTGAATGTAGAAGATTGATACTAAAACGTATCATAAGAAATGAAATGATAAATGATACAATGAAAGAAAGAAAGTATGAATGATATGTTAGAATACGTGAGACGGATTCGAAGCATAGAATGAATGAAGAGTATGAATGATATGTTTGAATCCGCGAGACGGATTCAAAACATAGAAGGAAATGGAAAGTGGAATGAAAAGTCCGAATTCGTAAGTAAGTACGGACCGAAGAAGTAAATATTCTTAAAGCAAGTATTATCCAAGATATGTTTAAAACCTTTATCTATATAAATATAATTATGTGAATGCGTTGTACGCAAGATGTTTGAGAGGGACAAATAGGTCATACGGATCAATGGCGATTGACATTTGAAACCCGGTATTTAATGTTTTGAATTGTCAAGTCTTGTACTTGTAGCTGAGCAAAATGTATGGTTATGCAATGTCACAAATTGGAAGGAAATAGTCAATGCAAGGTATGGATAACGAGTCAATGGATTTGACTTGCGCCAGGTATGTACAAAGGTTATGTTTTTTTCTAAAATAGGAGCTTATAGCTCGACTAAAGAAGGGTGTGTCAGAAATGGGTAATTAGTAAAACTAGGTCAGAATATATATATATTTACAAATGGACTTCTGAAAAGTCAAACAAAGTAAGTTGATAATTATTAAGCAAGTAATAGTAAAATAGCATGAAGTATTTGAGTTACTATGTAGGTAAAACTGATGAAAGCTATTGTAGTAATAAGAAACCTTAGTTGAAAGAAATAAGCTTTGAGCAAGTTACGTGACAGATATATTACTAAATGATTCTTGCGGATCAAAATGAATGACGGGCTACGACCCAAACAATAACTTAAGTATGAACGGGAAGGGTAAGCTTTGCAAGAATTACTGAAAGGATGTATTAAAGTCTTTGTATGTAAGTATGAATGGAAAGAAGTACAATCGTGTACTTAATTACATCCATGATAATTAAGAAACGCCAGTTTGACCTTGAAAAGTCAAACTGCAAAAAGGTTGATGAAATAATTAACAAAATGAAAGAATTGTGGGTGTTTAAAACACCAAATAGAATAAATTTGGAAAGAAAGTAATAATGACAAGTACCGATGGAAAATGCTAATTTTGATGTTAGGCTTGTTGGCCATGTTCATTTGAACAAGATATTGTTGGAAGGATGCTCATGAGCGGAAGCCCATTTCATGAAAGGAAGGGATCGAACCGGCTTTGACACGGACTCATTCAGAAGCGGGCCAATCCGGTTTGCAGATCATTAATCTACGCAATGAAATCGAGGTTAGTAAATTGATTAACCCATGTTGGATAGGTATGATACAGTAAGGAATGTTAATTTTTAACAGTCGACATAGGAAGGAAAATTTTGTCACTAAAAAGAAAGTTTCAAAACCTTGAGTGAAAGTTTCGGGTGATGATTAAGTTCTAGTATGATAAACTTACACAACACGTGTACTCGTGTAGAATAAGTAAGGCATGAAGTGAGAGAACTATAGTAAACTGATATGAATAAGCCTAACGTAAAGGTATGCCTGGTAAAAGTAACTATAGAAAACGTAGAACAATGCTTAACCATGGAATTTAATACGAATGAGTGAGTATGAAGTAGTAGTTTCATTACAATTACGAGAAAGAACTGTTTATTGAATGTCTTTGGTACGAGTATGATGTTAACGACCCCCCCCCCCCCATATGAGTACGAAAATGATTAGAAGACATGTTAGTAATGGAATGATGGGATTTATTTATGTTGATCAAAATGAAATATCATAGATGATAAATGAATAGAATGGAATGAATTGAAATATTTAAAATAAGCAGAAACATGAGGGTATTATGATTAATAAGAAGGATAGGAACAAGTCGTAAACATAGGCTGTGCAACCAACTGAATGATGAACGAACCGTTAGTAATGAAATGTGCTAGGAACAAGCACTATAAAGTGTAATGACACTAATAAGAGATCTGGATAAATTTTCGACCTATTACGTGTTTGTGAAAGTAAGTTACTTAATTCAAGAAGGTATGAACACCGCGTATAATTATGTTTGCTAATTAGGAGTAAAATCTTTAGCCTAGATCCCGAATGTATTCAGTATGTATTATGCACTTTGAATGAGTATAATGAAAAGGTAAGAGTAGGAATGAGAAAGGTTTCGGGGACGAAACCTCCTTTAAGGGGGGTAGATTTGTAACACCCCAAAATCTGAATTTTTATAATTTCTAGTATGTCTTCTATTATATAGCATGAAATAATAATAACTAGGAATACTAACCTAGTTAGAATGTAAGTGACCTCTTGGCTTAGGTTAAGAATGCATTACAAAGGTTAACCATAAAGTAAAATGTTCAATATTTGAGGGACCAAACTTGGGCAAGTGGGAAAGTAATAACATAAAAAAAAGGGTAACACAAAACACACACATCAGGGATGTGTGTGTGTGTGTGTGTGTGTGTGTGTGCGCGACGTGAAGAACAGGAGAAAAGGGGAAAGAACAAAACCCTAACAACTCAAAAATCAGCAAATTTGAAATGGAAATCAAGGCTAAATCTTATGCATGGACCTTAATACATGATCATCTAGCCTTGCTAAACATGTGGTAAGTCATAGTTTTTGATTTAATGATTTTTGCAAGCATGGTTATGTGATATATCTTTGATTTCATATGAAATTAAGTATAAGAAGGTGTTAGAATCAACGAATAAAACTTAGATTATGAATGGTTTTGAGTTGTTTGATGTTTAGTGGTGAAACCACCATTAATGGTGAGGATGGCGACATGGTATGTCACCCATGTCCAACCTTTGTTCAAATCCTTGGTAGATTATGTTGTGTGCAATCAATCCTTGTTAGTTATGTTGAACATGGTATGAAATTGAATTGATATTTTGTATTTTAGATGATTGAAAACAAGAACTAGGAAGAAAAAGTATGAAGAATACTTGTACATTATGTTTAAAAACTTGTACGCGCGCCAAGTGTTTGATGAAATGACTAGGTGAAGTTTAGAAACCTAATTATGGAGGTTTCTAGTATGGTGTGTGCATGTAACTAAGTGATCATGTGGTTAAATGAGTATTTCACTATGAGTATACCATATGCTTGTTGAAATGATTAATGGAAGCCGAATGTGAAATGTAAATTAATATGGTCGTTCTTATGTATAGTTTTATATGCTAACAAGAACGTGGATGTAATGAAATGAAAGTATAGGAATCATGTCAAGATGGATGGAAGCATGAGAGGCTAACGGATCAAGGGGACATGAGGAAGCAAATGCAAATACAGATGCATAAGGTAAGTGATTTCCAGAATTACTTCTTATTTTGTTTAAGTAAGGTAGCATTTAGCTAATTAAGCATGATGACGATTGAGGATAAATATGGTTATGGTTGTATGAAATCGGTGATTATAGCTAAGTAGACCGAACGGAACAATATGAGGTCGTATTGATATGACGATTGATGTCTAAGCAATGACTACGCTATTGTAACCGGGTAATGGGTAGAATTGCATATAAGCGCGCTAACCGGGAATGGGGACTTAGGTAAATGGTCAAAAGACTTAGCTTTTGACCTTAAACAAAAGAGTTATTTGACAATAATACGAACGGGTCGAATAAATGTGCATAATCTTTGTAATGATAATGAAACACGTAAAGATTAAGGACCCGGGTAAAGATTTTTAGTTAATAATGTAAAGCCATGTTTTACGGACAGTAGAAATAAGTTTTGAGTAAATTGGTTGTGGAATGTCCGAGATATGCGAGTTTTAGTAATAAAAATATGTATGGGTCAAATAGTTGAAAACAAGTATGTAAAGCCGAAGGCTTTAAGTTAAGATTGCTCTTAGTCCGAATGTTATATTACAAGCTCATATGATAGAAAATCAATTTACGAATGCGTAGGAAAAAAGAATCGTGTAAAACGGATTAATAACGAAAGAGTTATGCACGTTTTGGTGAGTTTTCGAAGTTCAGGAAAATGCAGCATTCAGCTGCAACATTCTGGTAAAAATAGGGGGTCGCGCGACGCGACAGCAAGGGCCGGAGATCGTCGCGCGACGCGACGGGTACTTGTTGTGGCGAAACAAATTTTAATTAATTCGTTTCGTATTGCGAACTCGTTTAAACACGTTCTAAGCTACGCATGACTAATCCATCTTATGTTTTATGAGTTGTAGGCCTAACCACTCGGTTTCGATTGTAAACGTTTATGCATTCCAAATGATTATCTTATTTCATTGTTTATAATGATGGTTTGTTTATAACAAATGTTATGTTTCTCCTGATAGTATAAATATGGAATTGCTTACGTGTTAGAGAAGGAAAGTTATGGGCGAATGTGTTTAGGAACGAGTAAGTACGTATGCTAATGTGTATAAGATTTATATAATGGAAGGTTGTGATTTCTGACATGCTAGTATAAGTTTAGTAAAAAAAATAAAGAATGGTGATCAAGAGCTCGTAAGTATATATATATATATATATATATATATGAATGTAGAGATGCATGTATGTATGTTGTAATTGTTATGAATGTAAGTAGGAATGGTTTCAATGCATTTGAGTATTGACGAATACTAATGATTTTGTCTTGAGATTGGAATGTAATGCAGATATGATAACATCGGGTTCAGGAAGACTTGAAGTCAAACTCGGAACAAGAGAATTCAAGAGGATAATCAAACGGATTAAGTTTATATTATTGAATGTTATATGGTTTTTAATTATATGATAATAATGTTGTATGATGTTGTCGATGACTAATGGTTAAGTTGTAAATGATGTCCGCAGGAACTACATGGATTTTCTCTATTATTAACGAAGATAAGCGGGCGCAGATCGAGTCAAGGAGCAAGGATTGTACGGGAAGAACGGTCACCTAGCTTGGATTATGTAACATATGTAGCAATATTTTATCATGAATGTTGTTAATTCTTTTAGTAAATGATAAGAATTTTGTAACTGAGTCTTTACGTAAGCAATGTATTTCGTAAAGAAATAAATTTTTATGGCCCGTTTTCCACTGCATCGTTAATTAGAATAAACGTAAGTTAGAGCGTTTCATTTTACTACCATTATATCCTGCTTTTACATCAGACTTGAAGAAATATACAAGTTAAAAATGTCATTATACCCTTTGTAGGTTCTTATGATCTAAAGTATCGCTTTATCAAGCAAGTTGAGGATCAAGTATATGAGGACAGGGCTACTCTTCAAGAGCTGAAGAGGTGTTTTGAAGGACTGCATCTTGGTCTGTTTACGAGAGACCAAGTGTCCAGAAACCTGATGGTGATGCCTTCAAGTGTCGTACGTGACCTTTGTGTTGTCAGTAATATAGAGTGCGGAGATAGAGACTTAGAGTTCATTGCGAAGCTCACAGATATACATAGAGAAGTTCAGTACTCATTGGAGTTGAAGCTAAAATTTCTTAGTTTTTGCTGTTAGATTATTAAATTTCGTTGACTACTGCTTGAAATCGGTATCTTTAGATTATTAAATTTCGTTGTTCAGTACTCGATGTAATTGTTGATCTAGCGTCATATGTGATATGTAAATTTTAATTATATTAATCTTTGTAGAGCATTTTATTTTTACTAATTTGAGCATCAACAGTTGTTAGAGTTGATACCTACTATTGTAAATGTCTGTTAAAATTAAATTTTGCCAAAAGAGAAGAACTGTTTGGAATCATCGTCTATTGATGATTAAAAGATTATAATGTCTTCAGAACATCAAAAGTCCATTCTTATAAAATAGGTATTTTAAAAAAAAAATTGACAAAAATCTTTAAAAGTCTGTTGAAAACAGCTGTTTTTAAAACATATGTTTGGCAAAAGATTCATCCACTGCTTAAAGGTAATGTTTGTTCTCATAATTTATGTTTTTTGTAACGACTGTTGAGTTGCTACTGTTGCCAACATGTGTTATTCCCAACAGCAGTTTCCAAAGAATTGTCAACCATTAACACAACAACAGTTCTGAACATCTGTTATTGCCCAACTGATCTTTGTAAAATGTCTTCAGAACATGAAAACTCCATTCTTAAAAAATAGCTATTTTTTTAAATATTGGAAAAAGCTCTTAAAAGTTTGTGGAAAACAATTGTTGGGCAAACTTTTGTTTTGCTTAAAAAATTATGGTGACATAAGAAAAACTGATGTGGCAGGCAGAGAGGTTGTCCGACAATGCTTGTCTTAGGTTATTATTGCATCATAATCATAAGTCTTAATATATAAAATTAGTTTAAAACTGATTATCAGTGTTTTCATAGTATTTGTTGATGTTTTGAATCAACTTTTGTTTGGATAAAAATTAATCCACTACTGAAAGGTATTGTCTGTTTTAATAAGTGCTGTTTATCCTAGCGACTGTTGATTTACCACTTTTTACAACATTTGTGTCCGATTAAGTGGTAGAAGCCTCTGTTTGCCATGTAGATTATTGTTGGTGTTTAAAAGAAGAGTTTTTTTTTTTTAATTTTTTATGGCAGAGGTTTAAAATTTTTCCTTTCTGTTTCTTGATATTTAATTTTATAGTTTTCGCATGAAAATTTATTTTTTAAATGTTTTGCATTAAATGGCTGTTGATATTTAATATCAATTTATTTGTTTATATTAAAAGTCTGTGAAAACAATTGTTTTCCAAACCTGTGTTTGACTAAGGACTGCTGACTTACTATTGTTTCATAAGATCTGTTGTTGCCCAACAGTGGTTTCCAAACACTACTGAAGGGTATTGTCTATTCTCATAGGTTCTGTTTAATCTAAGGACTGCTGAGTTACTATTGTTGCCTAACATCTGTTGTTGGCCAACAGTGGTTTTCAAACAACTGTCATCCATTATCAGAGTAGAGGTTCTGACGTGGACAGATGTTAGCCATCAGATCTTTGTAACTTCTGACACGTCAGCATTCACTTTTTCACTTTATAAACCCCTGTTTCATCCCCAAACAGAGGTTTTACTTTCGTCTCGAGTTTAAAATTCATCAGAGCGGTTTCCACCTTCTTTATCGTCAATCTCTCGCAACTTTCAATTCCGTTCATGGCTCTGATGATGAAAAATCCGCATAACTACCTGGCTATTTTTGAGAAAACCGAGAACAATACTCTCTATCATTCAATGATTGATGTTCTTACATCATCAAAATATAAGGCCATTCTTACCGCCGACGCACCCATTTACCAAGAGACGCTCCGCGATTTCTGGGCAAATGCGAATATTGAAGAACAAAACAATGTGGTGGTAAGTATAACTTCAAAAGTCAGAGGTGAATGGGTTGATGTTACCCCCACTACCATATCAACAACATTTGAGGTAAACGACTTGGCAGGTAAGACATCTTTCCCGAAAAGTGAGATTCAAACAGACTTGATTGGGAGGGGATATGATGGACAGTTAATTAAGGCAACTATGTTTAAAGGTAATTTTCCATCACCAATGAAATTCCTGTTCCATACTCTCTAGGGCTGTAAACGAACCGAACGTTCAGCGAACAGTTCGTGAACTGTTCGGCGGGAAGTTCGTTTATGTTCGTTCGTTTAATAAACGAACGAACATGAACAAGAAATTTCGTTCGGTTAGTTAAATGAACGAACATGAACAGAGGTCTTGTTCGTTCGATTGTGTTCGTGAACGTTCGGTAAGGTGTTCGTGAACATTCGTTGATTTGCGTTCGTTTATGTTCGTATGTTTGTGTTTTAATTGAAGATCTTTGTATTTTCTTATATTTAATTTGTACTTTTTATATTATTAAACTTTTATTTATTTTATCTCCCTAACAATTAAACTAGGAAACCCACTTTTACCTTGTTTATGCATCATTTCCCTTTCATTTCTCATTATTTAAATCCACGAATACAATCGACATCCGTTCCACAATAAGGGATTCAAGTTCGAGTGCTACTCTCTGGGCCATCTATCTTTATCCTTCGTCGCGTTCGCCAAATTTATTTGTGTTCGTGAACCGTTCGCGAACACGCTCATTTCCTTAATGAACGAACACGAACACAAAATCTCGTTCGGTAAGTGTTCATGAACCGTTCGTGAACACATTCATTTCCTTAACAAACGAACACGAACAAGGCCTTGTTCGTGTTCGTTTGGTTCGTTTACAGCCCTAATACTCTCTTAATCTGTCTCTCAAATAAAACTACTTCTTTTAATGAAATACCTTTGAAAATTCAGTCATTGGGGTATGCAATTTTGACAAATACTGATTTTAACTACTCCCAGGCATTGTTTGCTGATTTGGTTGCAAATTTAAAAAACATTAAAAAGGGGAAAACTGCTGCTACTAAAAAGGGGAAAACTGCTGGTTTTCTTATGTTTCCTAGACTATTAAGCTACTACCTGCAAAAACATGTTTCTCAAAAAGCTTTTGAAAAAGGTAAAGCTATTAAAATGAATAGCCTAACATCTGAAACTTTTACTCGCCTTATGGCTAAAGAGTCAGATGTTTCCAAAACTGAAGCAGAGGGGAATGAGGAAATTTTAGATGAGTCCACAACTGCTCCTCAAACCTCTGTTGTTGAGCCCAGTGCTCTTGGTGATCATAGCACTACAACCATTGCTGTGAAACCCCCACAAACAAAACCTAAAAAGACCAAAACAAAATCCAAAAAGCCTACCGAAACCAGCAAAACGGGTCCTCTGGAAGATGAGATCCCAAAGGTTATCCCTGTGACAACACAGATGTCACTACAAACCACTATTGCTACTTCCTCACAACATGTGGAAAGATCTCAACCCATAAACCAAACTCCTCATGATTCCTCACAAAAGGAACATGTTGTATTCACAGGGACACCACAATATGATGTCATACCCTCATATGAGAGTATGCTTAAAAGTCCTTCTCCCTGGGCAATGTCTCATTCGACAGCAATCCCTTCATCTTCTATTCCACCAAAGTTTGTAACACTGCTTCAAGCTATTGAAATTTAGACTGATAGCAGTCCCTCCCACCAACACTTTACTGAGAGTTTAACTTCAACAATAGCTATGTCTAAACCTGTTCAATTAGCTAACCCAGAAATAGTTGAGGAGGCTACACCTCTTGAATTTCAGCAAATTCTTGATGGTATTTCAAGTGGAGCATCTACTACAAATGTCAAATCCACTGATTTACATTTGGACAGTAGTTTCATCAATCAGATTCCCTTGAAGGCAACCACTACTATGTCTATCAAGGTATCTACTGGTGAGTTCAAGTTAACCACAGGTGAGATCACTAAGGTAACCACTGATGCAGAGGGAAGTCCCCAGAACCAAGAACAAGGGGCATCTGCTAATGAAAATTTGGAGATACCTCCTCTTTCAAAAGCAGATACAACCACCTCTGGTGGGAATTCAGATGATCCTATTAAGTTAGGTGATGTTAAAATACCTGGATTTGACGGAGATGATATCTAAGTTGGAAACAACTGTTGTTGATATGAAAGATCAATTGAAGCAGTTGGTGGATGCTTTCAAAAGTCGACCTTGTCATCAGCAGTTATGCCAAGAGCTTTGGAATTCGGTACAACCCATTCTTGCAGCTCAAAGGGAACTGGCTGAGATTCAACTTAATTCCCACATGAAGCTAATTAGAGTTATGGTTGAAGCAAGATACAAAGACACACAGGTTGACATCAAGGGCATAAAAGAATGCATTGCAAAGTTAACTGGTACTACCCCTGCACCTGTGTTTGAAAAAGACGATGAAGATGATGCTGAAAAGAGGGAAAAGGATTCCATGAAAAACTTTGGCAAACCAACACCAAGGAATCAGCCAAAACAAAATCCAAAGCCTGCCAAGCAAACTTCTGCAAAATCTCCTGGAAAATCTGATACTGGTAAGAAAAAGGGAATTGATGATACAGTTAACAAACAGACAGATAAGAAGATTGAACGAAAGCAGAAGAGGAAGCATACAAAAGAGGAAGATGAAGTGCTCAACATTGGAACCTCAAATAGAAGAAAATCACCACCAGAAAAACCAACCACTGCTGCGAAACTTAAAACCACTGCTGAACCTAAGAAGCCAGATTCTGATACACCTAAAACAAAACTCTCACCAGAAAAACCACCTGTCAAAAAGTAGAATACAAAATCCTCATCACCACTGTCAACCTCCACTGAAACAATTGTTGATGCAACAAATGCTTCAACACATGTTAAGACAACAGCGGTTGAGACACCAGTTGTTTCAACAGTTGTTAGTCAATCCACTGATTCTACCCAATTTAAATTCCCATCACAATCAACTCTTACACTCATAGCACGTTTTTCTTCCCAAACTCCCCCTTCTCCAAAATCTGCTTACACAGGAAAGAGAAAATTCATGGTGCATGAAGAAGAGAAGGAAGAAAAAGATATACCCGCACCAATTTCATTATCAGCTACTCCATTCATTCAAACTTCACCCAAACCATTCGTCCTACCTCCATCAACAAAAATCAACCCATTGGCAATAAATTTCCCTCTGGAACTGCTAGCAGTTCAAGATGAAATGACTCAATTTTACACAGAGGATGATCCATCCAAAAGAACCTTCCCATCTCTTCATGGATTCGAAACTCCAAAGAATATTTATGAATATCTGAAGCTAAAGGGCAAGCAAGCAGAAGATAAGGCAAAAGAAGAGTGTAAAGGGCTAGGAGACATTAAGTTATCAGGTCGCATGCAACATTGGCTTGGTGAAGTCAAGAAGTTGGAAGATTTTGCTAGAGACCTGAGTAAAAATATGTCAAATCTGTCACCAAATGCTGAGCTACAAAAGACATTAAGGAATGATTTCTTGAACATTATCATTGATACCAAGCTCTACGAAGCCTACAGGTCTGATTTCAACGACTAGCCCCTTGAAGCTCTTAATGAGAAAGTTAATAGAATTGAAAAGATGAATAAAGATCCTCAAATGCAAAAATCTGCTCCCAACTGGAAATAATACAAAAAGGTTGAAGTGGATGAAGTGTTGAAGTACAAGAGAATGAGGGCAGAACTTGTAGCAGCTAAGTTTGGGAATGCTAGACAAGTTGGAAAATGGTCTAGGCAGTATATTGATCGAGCTTACAATAAGCTAGAAGAGCGAAGAAAGACAAATCCATCCCTTCCTAAAAAGCCAGTATACAAAGATGAAACCACTGTTAGATGTCAGCAGACCATTACATCTAAAAAGCTGTTCTCATCAGCAGATGTATCCATCGCTGCCTTGAACCAAAGAAAAAGACAACAACTGATGGATGAAGAAGATGAAAAGAGAGAAGCTGAGTACAGAAAAGAGTCTATCAGAAATCAGTTACGATATGAATTGGATGATGCTTCGTTGCAATTACAAGCTCAAGTTGCTCAAACACTTCAGAAGTTGGCAAGCAGGCCTCAATCGCCAAACTCCTCTCAAATAAAACTTCTCCCAAGAAACCCATCAGACTCAAAAATACTAAAGTGGAAGTCTGACAAACATACCCATGAATTGACTTTGATCAAGTCTGATGGTAGTGTTGAAAAGATATCAAGGGAGAATGCACTTGGCCTGAATCCAGTTTACCTCCAAGATCTTTTAACCTTCAGCTTGATAGGGGTGAAGATGATACTGATTCCTTGGATTTTGAGCTCCAATTCAAAGGGCAAATCCTAGAAAAGTTGATGAGAGAATAAAGATCTGTTGATTTCTAAAGTCTGCTGATTCCTTGATTTAGTTTTGCTGAAAGTTGTTGAGGCAGGTGATTGTGTGTTTGTAGTTAATGTTTGTTGAACCTTAAGTTGTATTCAAATACTATTAAGTACCTATGTCTATAAACAGTTTATATTGTCTTTTTGGGTAAACAGTTAAATTGTATGTAACTGATATATTAACCGATAATCTATGTTTATAGTTGTCTTTTAGCTATAATAGATAACATGTTTTGGTACAATATCTATACACGTATCTATATGTTCTATTAATATGTGTTATGTATGGTTTTCTAAGAAACGACCCGTGTTTGCACACGGGTCTTACCGCTAGTACTATATAATAAAAGAAACCATTTTGGGGACACTTGTCATCATATTAGGCCATGTCTTATGGATAATTATTATTCTAGTTTAACCTCTTCTAATTAATTATAGATAATCTTCCTACTAAATATTATTTAGTTTAATTATTACTTTTATATTTATCTATTTACTTCAAATTCAAACTTAGTTATCTAATTTGATATTAGAGTAAATTATGATTTTGGCCCCTGTGATTATATCACTTTTACCCTTTTAGCCAAAAAGGAATTTTTTAACATCTGAGCACTCAACGTCTTTTTTCTAACCCTTTTGGACCCCAACGTATTTTTTTCTAACCCTTTTGCCCCTAAAAGTAAATGGGTGGGGTTAGTGTTAGGGGCCAAAAGGGTTATATAAAAAGACGTTGGGGGCTCAGATGTTAAAAGATTCATTTTTTGGCTAAAAGGGTAAAAGTGATATAACCACAGAGGCCAAAATCGTAATTTACTCTTGTCACACCCCGATATTTCCACGTATTACCGGTGGGCCCGGTGGGGAGTACCGTGACGTAGTTGATATCATCATAGTCAATAATCACAGTTTAAATGCACAGTGGAAGTCTAAAAGTAATTATTACAAACCGAATCGAAAGTAACATAAAATATTACACAACGGATTGTAAAATAGATCCACAGGTGGATCAAAACAAAAGAAGTATTGTTCAACAAACTTAAAGTGATAAAAGCTTGCAAGACTCTTTATTTAATCACTCAGGAGTTCCAGCCCATTGCGCTTAGTACCTGCACTTAACCTTTTGAAAATACGTCAGTTTACACAGGTAAATACAATTAACTGACTCTTTTGAAAACATTTAAGGAAATTGATTTAAGTGCACAAGGCACAAATATTATTTTATAACTTGGGACAATTATTTAAAAATAATCTTGTATACAGTTTTACATGTTTGTCGTCCATTCAGGACCCGGTTAGAAGAGACGGATAAGATTAATTGACACGCCACAAGTATATGCCCACAAGAGTGTGGGATACCGTTTATACATACGCAACTGTCAGGTGTATGCCTACACCCCGTGTTTAAGCCGTGGCCATTTCTAATAAATGAGCTGAGGATATCCAGGACATGGTCATTAACCCCCCAAAGGCATTGCATCAAACAAAACAGATTAAAACGGGTTATGTAAATGTGTTAATCATAATCCGATTTAAATAACTACATACCCGACCAAGCGGTATTATTATAATACCGTATCCCAAGCCCGTATAACGGAAAATAAGTTAAAAGTATTTACCTGAGCGAAATATAATTTTAATCTTAGCCGTTTAACAATCAGCAAGTGCAAATATCTTTTACTGGGCTTCGAGATCTGGAACGAAGGTTTTTAATAACCTATTAGATTCCTAACGGGTCTTACTTAAGTTTAAACTTAGACCGGTTAGTTTTAATGAGAGGTTTACGGTTCAAAACGCACGATTAAACGAAGACCGGATTAGAATGTGATTTAGACCTGACAAGTATGAAGACTTGTATAATATGGGTAAACTAAACACATTCTGGATTTTGAAGTAAAAATGATAAGTTTTGACCCGTTTCGGTTAATTTATGCAAACTAGTTACATAAACCGTACCGAACGCGAATATGCATAACGGGTAACCAAATGAGTCAAATATAGGTTTCACAAGTTAATATGCTTAAAATATGTTGTGATATCAGTTGGAGACCTTCCATTATGCCCAAAACGAATTTAAAACCATATTAAGCCCCGTAAGGGTATTTTGGTCATTTTAAAGTTTATAAAAGAGGTTCAAATAGTAATCTGAGTTTCTGGTCTAAAATAATCAGTAAAAATATTTATTTTAACAAGTTATATCAGTAAGATATCATACATATGTGAAATTTATCTTTTATGACCAATCTATGCACCGAAGGGGCATTTTGGTCATTTCACATATGCTTTAAGGGTCTAATTTGGAAATCTGAGTTTAAAACTTTCACTTACTGTTAAAGTATAAAAAATTATTCATAACATCAGTAGGTATTAAGTCTTAGGTGCTAAATATGGTTTTAAACCATACTATGCGCCTAAATCGCATAAAAGTCGGTATTTGACGATATTCGGGTTAATTAAAGAAACCTGAGATTTTGATCAGCCTTTACTGTTTAAAATAATTTATTTGATGTATAAAATCAGTAGAAAAAGGTTTGATATGTAAAGAATGTGTAAAACTCATTTTATTAGCAAAAAGGGCATAACCGTCAATTACCGAGCCTATACAAGAAACCTATGTTATGATCAGTTAAAAATTTAACAAAAATTTCCAAAAATCCCTAAATATTATATCTTAACAATAGGTGGCAATTTTGGTGTCAAAATTTGGGTTTATGCCAAAAATGCCGTTTAATTAATAAAAGCTTTCATTTTACGATATCGCGCATATCTTCTATTTTAGACCATAATCTGATGTCAAACTTTTAGGATATAATTAGATATTAGTAATAAAGGTTTTTGTCCTCTCACATTTTCAAAAATATCGTTTTAATATCAAAAGGGCATAATGGTCAACTTTTAAGCATTTAACGAAAACATGCAATGAACTAGGATTTCTATGGAACCAAGTTGTATAACCTTAGAGGGTTATACTAACCTATAATATGGTCCTAAAGGAACCCTAAGGCATATCTAAAACAAGCTAAATCGGGTCAGAACTGAAAGTCAAAGCAAAAGTCTACTTTTGCGACTTTCGGTTCCGAACCGAGCCTAAACTCAGAATTGTCGGGTTGAACATGCCTAGACATGTTCTTATATTATTTACCAAGTTACTTTAATGTTAAAACATGTTCCATAACCTATGCATTGTTAATTATGAATTTATTTGCAAAAATTGATTCTGTTGACTTTTTATTAATAAGTTTGACCCGACAATTGACCAAGTTAGAGTGATAATCAGTAGGTGCCCTTTTAAAGGTTTATTACCTACATAATTACCAACTCATAGCCACTTTCAATTCGAATAATGGCTGGACCATTAGTGATTAATCACTAAGTCAAAGCTTAATTACGATAGCTTTGACTTTTGGTCATTAAGCTAATAAAACTTAAACTAGAGAGGCTAAGAATGCTTATAAGAACTCTTAGCACGAGATTAGAACAAAAGAAAACTCTCTTAAACTCCAGGAAGCTCCAGAGAAAGTGATTTGAGGTGAATTTGAAATGTGCAAATGAACAAGTGAAGAACAAGTGCTTTATATAGGGATTTCTACTTCATATGATCATTCCACATGTCCCTACATTGATCCCTGATGTTACCAGGTGTCCCTAGTGCATGAAAAACTGTTGGCTCAAACCCTGGTATCGATTTGAGGCATGCAAAAGCGGTGGAACTGGCTGAACTTGCAGCTGTCCTTTTCTTCCTGTATTTGGCACTTTTACGCGGCCCGCGACAATGGGGAAATCCGGTTAAAAGTTTGTAAGTTTTGCAATTTCAGTCCCTGATCCAAAATAAGTTTAAATATCTTTCATTTATTGCACTTATGACCCCCATAATCTAATCCGTTAAGCTCCCAGTTAGTTGTGTGATCACCCGAAAAGTCTTGTTTTCATTGAAACTCCACAAAATTAGTATCCAATATTCTTGAGAGCAACATATACAATTATTACAATGTTTTTGGGATCGTTAAAAGGTCACTCAGAGGTAACATTTAACATGTTGACACTTTTAACCCCTATGTTTCGTAAGATCCTTAATTTAATCACAAACGACTTTCCATGTTCAACAATTTATTCATTAAAGGATACGAACATCGTGTGAAGTCAATCAGAGGCACCTAATTTGCATGTTAACACTTTGGATCCTTTTATTTACGTATTTACATTGTTTGACAATTTTAGTCCCTCCAGATCAATCAATTACATGTTTAAAGTCCATGACACGTGTCTTTATAATATTGGTCGGGACTTTGCGAGGTGTTACATCCTCACCCCCTTAAAAGAAATCTCGACCTCGAGATTTACTGAAATAAATGAGGGTACTTCTGCTTCATTGTGGATTCAATCTCCCACGTGTATTCTGGGCCTCTTCGGGCATCCCATTTTACCTTTACAATCGGCACATGCTTCTTTCAAAGCTTCTTAACCTGTCGATCCTTGATAGACAAAGGTTTTTCAATGAACTTCAAGCTCTCATCTATCTGCACGTCCTTATGCGACATTGCTAGCGATTCATCGGCTAGACATTTCTTTAAGTTGCAGATGTGGAATACATTATGTATCCTACTAAGCTCTTCTGGTAGGTTTAACTTGTAAGCTACAGTTCCGACACATTTGATGATCTCGAATGGTCCTATATATCTTGGGCTTAGCTTGCCCTTTTTGCCGAAACGCATCACCCCTTTCCAGGGTGACACCTTGAGTAACACTTTGTCACCTACCTCGAATTTCAGAGGTTTACGCCTTTTATCCGCGTAGCTTTTCTGCCTATCCCTGGCAGCCTTGAGACGATCACGGATCTGCACGATCTTATCCGTCGTCTCCAGGACTATATCTGGGCCTGATAGTTGGACATCTCCAACTTCCGCCCAACAAACTGGCGTCCTACACTTTCTTCCGTACAAAGCTTCGAATGGCGCTGCTTGAATACTTGAATGATAGCTATTATTATACGAAAATTCAATCAACGGAAGATGGTCATCCCAACTCCCTCCTAAATCAATAACACAAGCTCGTAGCATATCCTCAAGTGTTTGAATCGTACGCTCGCTTTGCCCATCCGTTTGAGGATGATATGCAGTGCTGAAATTTAATCGAGTGCCCAAAGATTGCTGAAAGCTTTTCCGAAAATGCGACGTGTATCTTGTATCCCTATCAGAGATAATGGACATTGGTACTTCGTGAAGAGATACTATTGCATCCACGTACAGCTAAGCTAACTTGTCAGAGCTGTGGGTTTCTTTAATCGGCAAGAAGTGGGCTGACTTAGTCAATCTGTCGACTATAACCCAAATAGTATCATTTCCTCGCTTTGTCTTTGGTAACTTGGTGATAAAATCCATGGTTACCATTTCCCATTTCCATGTGGGAAGTTCAGGCTGTTGAAGCAAACCTGACCGCTTCTGATGTTCTGCTTTAACTTGCACGCACGTCAAACATTTTGCCACATAAGTGGCTATAGATTTCTTCAAACCTATCCACCAATAATTTGCCTTTAAATCCTGGTACATCTTATCACTGCCAGGATGAACAGAATATTTGGAGCTATGGGCTTCTTAAAGAATCACTTCTCGAAGTCCTCCATAAATTGGAACCCATATTCGTCTATTCAATCTTAGGATTCCATCCTTGCCATACGATAACTGTTCAGCAGTTACCCCTAACTTCTCATTCAGATAGTTAGCCTCTAATACAGCTTCCTTTTGAGCGGCTAACAACCTTTCATTCAAGTTGTTCTTCTGTTCAATGTTCTTGGCATTGATTCTAATAGGGTTAACCCTTTCTTTTCTGCTCAAGGCATCGGCACATTCACCTTGCCTGGATGATATCGGATTTCATAATCATGATCATTCAGTGTCTCCATCCATCGACGCTGTCTCATGTTAAGATCCTTCTGGTTAAACAGATGCTAAAGGCTCTTATGATCAGAATAGATCACACACTTAGTTCCACAAAGGTAATGCCTCCAAAGATTTAGTGCAAATACAACGGCACCCAATTCCAAATCATGGGTGGTGTAATTCTTCTCGTGCACCTTTAATTATCGGGAAGCATATGCAATAACTTTTCCCTTCTGCATAAGCACACATCCCATACCTATGTGTGATGCGTCACAATAAACCACAAATTCTTCAATTCCTTCTGGCAATGTCAACACAGGTGCATTGCTTAACTTTTGCTTAAGAATATCAAAGGATTCTTGTTGCTTAGGACCCCAATTGAACTTTATATTCTTGCGAGTCAAAGAAGTTAGGGGTGCAGTAATCCTTGAAAATTTTTCAACAAAACGTCGATAGTAACCTACTAGACCCAAGAAGCTGTGTATCTCTATAGGAGTCATAGGCTCTTGCCAATTCATAATCGCTTTAATCTTAGCGGGATCCACCTGGATACCACGCTCACTCACCACATGCCCAAGAAATTGGACTTCACGAAGCCAAAACTCACATTTTGAAAACTTGGCGTAGAGCTTCTCTTGCTGTAGTAGTTTAAGGGTACACCGAAGATGTCTTTCATGGTCAGCTTGACTCTTTGAGTAAATAAGAATGTCATCAATGAAGACAATGACAAAATTGTCAAAGTATGGCTTGCAAACGCGATTCATAAGATCCATGAACGCTGCAGGTGCATTAGTGAGCCCGAAAGGCATCACTAAGAACTCATAGTGACCATAGCGAGTTCTGAATGTAGTCTTATGCACATCTTCATCTCTGACCTTCAGTTGATGGTAACCTGACCTTAAATCAATCTTGGAGAAATAACTTGCCCCTTGCAGTTGATCGAACAGATCGTCGATCCTGGGCAATGGATACCTGTTCTTGATTGTCACTTTATTCAACTCGCGGTAATCGATTCATAGACGCATCGAGCCATCCTTCTTTTTCACAAACAGAATCGGTGCTCCCCAAGGGGACGAGCTAGGTCGAATAAATCCATTTCCCAATAAATCATCCAACTGAGTCCTTAACTCTTTCATCTCAGTCGGTGCCAACCGATAAGGTGCTCTTGCAATTGGTGCTGCTCCAGGAATGATATCGATTCTGAACTCCACTTGCCTATCTGGGGGTAAACTAGGTAGTTCTTCAGGGAATACTTCGGGATATTCAAAAATAACAGGGATGTCTTCGATCGTGGGCTTTGGCTCATCAATGGTTACCTGTGCCATATAAATGACATAACCTTTCTTCATACATCTCGACGCCTTAAGCATGGACACTTGCTTAGGTAACCCGTACTGAGTATCTCCTTGTATTGTTAACGGCTTACCATAGGGAGTCTTGATAACCACCTGCTTCTTATCACAAACGATCTGAGCTTGGTTAGAAGATAACTAATCCATGCCTATCACTATATCGAATCCTGCCAGTTTCAATGGAAGCAAGGAAAGTGGGAAAGAGTGATTCCTAATGGATATAAAACATCCATCTAATATGGTTGAAGCAGTCTCTATGGTACCATCGGCCAATTCTACTTCATATTTTATGCTTAGAGTTTTAACAGACAGATTTAATAACTTACAAAACTTATTATCCACAAAAGACTTGTCTGCACCCGAATCAAACAACACCCTAGCATAAACATCATTGATAAGAAAGGTACCTGTTATCACATTATCGTTCTGAACCGCTTCCTGTGCATTCATCTGGAAGACCTGAGCAATGGTCTTCTTAGCCTCCTCAGGCTTCTTTGCAAACTTTGTGCAGTTGGTCTTAATATGCCCTTTCTCGTTGCAACCATAACAGGTTGCATCTTTCAACTTCTTGCAATCCAGAGTCTTATGTTCCTTGGACTTGCAGATCCCACATCCAAAAGTCTTTGATTGCGACAGCAATTTCGATTCCAACCTGCACTTTCCAAAATGATGCTTCTGACATGTTTTACATTTAGGTTTCTCACCTGAGTGCTGGCTATCCTTTTTGAATCCCGAACTCTTCTTGTGATCTGAGTTCCCTTTATGTTTCTTATCAAAACAGCGTGAGTTCTCCTCATCACGTTTCCACTTCCCCTCATCGGAATTCTTAAGCGATCTCTGCTTGACCGCATCGAGAGTAAGGGATAACGACAAATCTACCACTGACCTGAATGTGGTAGGTCTAGAAGCTTTCACACTTGCCTTAATTTCTGGAGCTAGACCTCCAATAAAACGACCTATACGTTAAGGTTCCGGTGACCAAGTAAGGAACCAATCGAGACATGGTGTTGAAACTGGTAAGGTATGCCTGATAGTCTAAATTCTTCATGACCAAGGTCAAGAAGTCAGTCTCAATCCTTTCCACCTCATGCTGAGGACAGAAACTATCTTTGATCAACGTCACAAACTGATCCCAAGACATGTTGTAAAGTGGGATCTTTCCTGTAGCTTGGATTAGGGACCTCCACCAAGCTAAAGCTTTGCCCTTAAAAGATTGTGAAACAAACTTCACAATGTCTTGTTCGACACAACCGCTAATATCAACCACTGTATCCATCTCATCTAGCCACGTCATACAATCAATGGCTCCTTTCTCCCCTGTGAAATCCCTGGGCTTGCAGGAGACAAGATACTTGTAAGAACATGCCTTAACACGTGGCTCTTGAATGAGCACAATATTCTTAGACGGGACACTCCTTTGATTTGACGAATGATGAGTTTCGTCCTTATGAGATACATGAGTCTTGGAGGGTGGTTTTGGATGAGGTACATGTAACATCCTAAATTTTATAGGATCTATAACTTTTATTAACATGATGAAATGTGTGTTTTTATAGCAAAATAAAAGGTTAATGTGGAAAATAATAATGTTCCATGAGTATGGTGTTGTTAAAAAAAAAGAAACTTTAAGATTTGTATATGAAAAGATATTAAACATTAGGGACTAATTTGAAGCTTTGGAAACTAAATAAAAACACCTGGCATTACTTGGGGAGGCCAAGAATTTTGGCAGAGGAAAAAAAAAGAATAGAGTGTGGGAAAAAGGAAAGTGAGATCAAATCTCAAAGGAGAAATCGATAAACTGGTGAATAAATTCTCAAGTTTGAAAGTCAGAAACCGATTTCTGGTAGTCTTGATGCTATCATCTTGTTGAAGGAAATTTAAGGTGAGAAAGTTTTAAAATATTTCTTCTAGTTCATGGGTTCTAAATGGGTATTGCATAAGATGATCATAAAAACCTAGAATTCCGTGTTGTTATGGGTTAATCTTGCTCGCAATAATTGTATAAATAAGATAAGCACTCTAACCTCATCGATCCGAAGTAATCCAGTTGAAATTAAGCTGAGGGCTCTAGGTTTTATGGTTGTTCTTGACTTAAAATTTGATTTTTGTAATGTGTGGTGATATATAAGACTTAGGGGCTGTTTGGCAAACCTCTTAATGATTCATTAAGAGGTGGACCTCTTATTCGGACAGAGGTGATAGTGTTTGGTTGTGCCTCTTAATGGCAAAGCTCTTAATGATTCAGTGCTGAATCATTCAGATATGTTGTGTTGCTGAATGAAATAAAAGACAATTGTTACCCCCTTTCACCTCCTCCTCCCTCTCCTCACCAGACGCCTCCATCTGCACAGATACCCTTTGCCCTAAAAACAAATTGTGCTCTCCTCTCCTTCTTCACAGACGCCTCCATCTCCACAGCCTCCTACCTCCACCACCCTCCTCCACCACGTCGGCAGAGAGTGTCGATGAAATCTATATAAGTTGCAGATTGAATTCTCCGCCCAAATTCGGGGCTTTATAAATTGTTTTTATAGAGAGAAGCAGAGACTTTTTAGAGAGAGAAGCAGAGAGTTTGAAGATGGGGAAGTGACCTGAAGATCGGAGCTGAAGATCGGAGATCGGAGCTGAAGATCGGAACCTGAAGATCGGAGCTCGGAGCTGAAGATCGGAACCTGTGATTGACGCTGAAAGGTGAAAAACGAAGAAACCGGAATCCTTGTAATTCCGACGGAGATCCAGGGGAGAAACTTATGGCGGAACCTGTGATTGACGCTGCTCGTAACTGGAAGCCGGAAGCCGGAACGGGGAGCCGGAGACCGGAACTGTAAGTCGCCGTGGAGAATCGAAGCCGGAACTGTCGCTGTGGAGAATCGAAGCCGGAACTGTCGCTCGGAGCTTTTGGACGACCGGAGTGTCTTTTTGAAGTTGGAAGCCTGCAAGCTATATGTAAGTTGAGAGAGACAGAGAACTAAAAAATGTCAGGGGTAAAAATGTCATTTTACACATCATTCAGATGTGCAACCAAACAGCATTTTATTGGTTCAGCACTTACTGGTTCAGACCCTCTTACCCATTCAGACCTCTTATTCATTCAGCACTTATTGATTCAGATGTTGCCAAACAGCCCCTTAAATACATTATCTTGGTGCATAAACATGATTACTTATAGCCAGTTAATGTACGAAAGAATTTGAATGTCAAGTGATTAAATTGTAGAACTAGAGATTTATTGCACGTAAGGTGTTTGATGAAATGTCTTAACTAAGAAATGAAGAAATATTGAATGTTTTGATACCAAGTCATATTGGATTCAATCAATGAGATAAAATGAATGAGATTGACAAGTTAAACTTGAATTGAGTTAATACATGTATGTACGAACAGTGATATTATAGTTGATATGTGGGGTTTCTTGTAAGCATCTATATTGAAAGGGTCTCATATTATACATCCTAATATGATATGTTGACTTGCAAGTTAGCCATGAAGGTTAAAGTTTGGAAGTCGATGGAATGATAGAAGAGTTCAAGGTCTAACAAATCCTACGGGCAAAGGTGAGTGTCGATCACTTCATGTTTAAGGATATAATACAATTAGGAGATGTGAATCATTATCTTGATTATTTTGTATTATTATGTATAAGTTGAATGGAAGTCTTATAGCTACATTGCTTTGACCATATATACGAGTCCTTGAGCGAATGGATATAAGTGAAACTACATGTAATTTAATATGAATTGTGTATATAATTTAGAGAGATGGATAGTTTTATTTGAATATGCCTTTTGATTTATTTGTGTGATGTGAATAAATGTGATCGCTTAGTTTTTTTTTTTTTTTTTTTTTTTTTTTTTTGCAAAGTATAGCTTCTGGCATTTTTTGTACTAGTTGTGAACCAGTATCGCTCAAGTAAGAAAATGCTGAAGATATGTATACACAATGATGGGATAAAGAAGATACACAAGGTAAGTATTCATTTGACCCTCTATGTATTATAAAGTGGTTTGTGAGAAGTAGCATGACGGATGAATGCTTGATGTGTGTAAATAGAACTTGCTAATATTGTCAAAGGTTGCTAATGTTGTGACTTAAAGTGTCCACATGTTATATGGGGTTTGATCGATTCGTTTTAAAAGAGGGGAAAAAACGAGTTTGGGTGCTAGGTAGAGCGTAGGGTACGTCTGGTCAGTTTTCTCCAACCCATTTGTCGTGATTAAAAACTATTTTCATGCAAACCTTTTTGCCATGGTTCTTATATGTTATACAACTCACTTACTATGTTGTAATACGCAATGTAATGCCTCAGATGAGTATAATGGATGGCTTCGAACTTGAAGATCAAGTAGATCAAGTGCTCGAGATGGAATGCGAAGACACATCATGGGATTAATTCCATATTTGTGAAGTTGTCCATGGTCAGTTTCTTTATTTAATGGATTATGAATTTAAAATTGTTAGATTATACCATACTAAGATATAGTATCACTGTTATTTAAATGATGAAAACAAGTTTGATAAATGTTATAAATGAAAGGAATTTTCTAGGACCATATTTCGAGTTTAATTAAAGATAATAAGTCTTAACGAATTTTGGGTGTTACAAGTTGGTATCAGAGCCTTGGTTTAAGGGATTCAAGTGTGATTGAACATACTTGGATTTAAACCTTGTGCTCTAGATAATGTGTGTGTTCTGTCTGAGACTTGATCAAGACGCAAAAGGTACGTTAACCTTATCAAAGGTGCTTTACTAAATTATGATATTGTTGTAGTAAGTTGTTGATGAATTGCTTCACTTATGAAGAGGATGAATCAAACTGTGTTCGCTTACCAAAGTGGATTGGGTATTTGAAGGTACGTACGCACATAGATTTTTTTTTTTTACAAAGCATAATACTTCCTCGTTGCTGATGGATTAGTAATATACATTTGTATGTATATGTATTTTGCTTATATAAGCAGTCCAACTACAAAAAGATAATAAGTTGGAAGCATAGCTACGAGTTGGTGATAAGGGAATAGTAAACTTCAGATTATGGATTAACTAAAAAGTTTGCCTAATAGAAAGTAATAAGTGGTACATGAACTGAAATTGTTAACTTGAATATGATATGGTAATCAAAAGAATAACTATTGCATTTGGCCAGTACGGTAGGATACATATGGTACTAAGAAGTTCTCTCAATTATGGGGAAAATGCGTGGTAGAAATTTTTATGCTAAAATAGAATAAGTTAAAATTTTATGATACAAGTAAGCGTGTTAACTAATTATTAAATTTGAACAATGTACAAGTTGAAAAATGATCCATTCATTGTGATGGTGTCAAGTTTGATGTAATGTGGCTCTCAAATTATGTATGAGAATTCACAAGTTAAAAAAAAGACCCATTCGTTGTGATGGTGTCAAGTTGGTGTAATGTGGCTCTCAAATTATGTATGAGAGTGCACAAGTTGAAAATGACCCATTCGTTGAGATGGCGTCAAGTTGATGTAATGTGGCTCTCAAATTATGTATGAGAGTTCTCACGTTGATATATGACCCATTAGTTGTGATGGTGTCAAGCTGATGTAAGGTGACTCTTAAATTAAGTATGAGAGATCACAAGTTAAAGAATGACCCATTAGTTGTGATGTTGTCAATTTGATGAAATGTGGCTCTTAAATTATGTATAAGGGCTCACAAGTTGAAGAATGACCCCTTAAATTAGAAAACACACAGTTATAAATTATCCAAGTTATAAACATGATTCACAAATATAGTTGTGATCATGTAGCTCTTGTAAATCACTAGTGAATAATAAAAAAAAATTATATCATAAATGGGTGATCACGAGTAGTAAGTTGAAAAGTCTAACGGTTCATGTTTGTTTAAATAGAATGATCATTCGTGGTTGTATGTATATAGGTCTACCACTTTGGAATGTTTGTGGATGATGCTCATAAATTATAAGATTGTAATGTTCAAAGAAAGGTGGTGGACTAAAAGGGGGTAAGCTTCACTAGAGACTCTGGTCTCAAGAACGAAAGCATGGAGTTACAAGTAAGTTGAAACGAATTCCTTAAATTATATTAAGTGCAATGTGGTATAACTAAATGGCTGAATTGAAAATTATTATAGCTGAGATATGTTACTTAAATATGGATGACGGAATTAAATTAAACAAATGAAGTTGACGGAATGTTTAAGATATTTTTTAGTAAATATAGTATTGAGACTTAATTGAGATAATGAGTCATAAAGAGCATGATTTAGATAAGTAACTTAAGTTACAAGAGCATGTGATATAATCGAGAAACTTCTCAATGTTTGTGAACTTAATTTAAATTTATTTCTTGAAGTATGTTGTTATAACAACAAGAATGCATTAAGAGAATGCTTCGCGAGTGAAATGGCACAATTGGTACTGAGGGTATTTTGTAGGGACTGTAGTCTATATGGTAGATCATATGTGGTAGAATTTGAAAACAATTATGATAATATATGTGTGTTTAAATATATATGCCAAATGTGTGAAAATGGCGAGTCACTGATAGTGAACATCGACTTAGAAAATAAATGTAGCATGAGGCTTATATATTTAAAAAAAAACGGTATGAATGCAAGAATGTAACAGGGACTTCATGGAAACAAGAAGTGGTGATAGTAATAAAGGGTGCTATTGGAAATTCATTAGTGTAAAGTCGATATAGGCTATTATGTCGATGGGTGTAAAGTGATGACTTGGAATCACATGATTGAAATAGATACTTATTTGCATGATGTACATTGCTAACGATTATATGTAAAAGAAATCACAAGTTTTTAAGGGCCCAAATTTTTTACCCATGGGTTAAGATTTTCAATGTGTGGCATGTGTAGTCACACAATCTGTTAAATTAATTAATTAAGAGAACGGTATTGATATTTCTATTTAACTCAATGTGTCGTATGTGGATCTTTTATTTACGGGATGAGTACAGATTTCACATGGATTCAAAAGTTTGAGGTTGTCATTAAACATACATGGTCGATGAAGGATGCTCATGGGAACGGTATATTATCGATTCCCAGATTGAGGGTGTCGAATTACTGATATGGTCAAAGCATGTGGGAATGTTTGGATCTTTGTTATCTTATTTAGAGTGGTAGGGGAACCGATTAAAAAGTTAACTCAGAACTCATGCATGAATTAAATGACTATGACTGGAAGTCTAGAATGTCAAGTAGAAGAATGGGTTGACACCTTGAATAAGGAGGTGATATCACAATATGAGGTAAAAAATAAATTCTTTTGCTTCTCATGAGTATATATGAATACTTACTAAGTTACAATAAATAATGAGATAGAATTGCATGAAATTAGTTGTGCAATTGCAGTCGACTTGTTGTGTTGAACCATTGAACATTGGCTAAAATGATGACCATATAAGGTGTAAGTAGATTATAGCACTTCCTTTGATGTTATAAATAAATTTGTGAAAGAGTAGTGGTTAACTAGAAAGTTATCTCGTCTGGGTTTCAATGTAACTTAACTATTAGAGTAATAGATGAAGAAGTTATGATAAAGCTTGTTAAGTAAACCTTTCAAGGAATTGCTAAGATATCACAAAGCTGTAATGCCAGTAAAGTCAAAATTGGGTCAAATATGAAGCTCTTATTTTTAATGAAAGACCAAAGTGATTTGTATGGTTGGAAAGAAAGGAATGTTAATGCCACTTTGACCTTAATAGTTGTAAAATGAACTTTTAAGGAATTAGTTAATGTAAGCTAAGAACAAGCCTTAGATGCATTTGTCTAATATCTAACATGTATAACTAAACTTGTTGTATGAATTAAAATTTATCCAAGATTGGGGAGAGGCATTGCCTAAAGAAAGCAACATTTAAAAAACCAAGAAGTGTCAGACTCAAATACATGGTGGTGAAATTTCTCTTAGATTATAAAAAAATATAGCTAGTAGCATTAGTTAATACTGAATTGATGTTGGCATAGCCGTCCCTGAGAAGTTTCAAAAAAAATTAGCCCTCGGGCGACAAAAAGAATTGGGTCCAAAATCTTGGTTAAGAGGAAGTGAATTAAAAAAATAAAACCTTGGTGGTGGAGCCAAGACTTGAACTTGAGACCTCTATATTATTTTAAGATGGTTTTTAGATGGTTTTTTTATTTTTTCATTACACCAACACTTTTTAGAATAATAAATGGATGTATATACTAAATATATACTTTAATATATATATATAAAAGCTTATAAAACCTTTCGAGCCCTTTGAAAATTTGGGCCTCGAACAACGGCATGGTTTGACCGGCCCAAGAGCCGGCTCTGGATGTTGGGTTGTTGGTCATGTTCATCTGAACAAGATCCTTTTGAAAGAATCAAATATAAGCAAGGAAGGGATCTTATATAATATGAAGGCATCATGAACATTATGCTTAAAAGTCTTATCAATAATAATCCAGGTATCCATTTAGAGGATCAAAAGGACAACCATGGTCAAAACTTACGATGAGTACTCTCACTAATAACAAGGTTTTTGCAACTTACTTAAAACATGCAATGTTATACAATGGTAATGAGTTATGTGTCGTGATTATTAGACTTTATGCTAGATATGGTTAACATGTGGTTGAACACTCTTATGGAGCAAGTATGGAATAACTTATGGAGGAAGTATGAATCAGTTTCGAGGACGAAACCCTCTTTAAGGAGGGTAGATTTGTAACATCCTAAATTTTATAGGATCTATAAGTTTTATTAACATGATGAAATGTGTGTTTTTATAGCAAAATAAAAGGTTAATGTGGAAAATAATAATGTTCCATGAGTATGGTGCTGTTAAAAAAAAGAAAGAAACTTTAAGATTTGTATATGAAAAGATATTAAACATTAGGGACTAATTTGAAGCTTTGGAAACTAAATAAAAACATCTGGCATTACTTGGGGAGGCCATGAATTTTGGCAGAGAAAAAAAAGAATAGAGTGTGGGAAAAAGGAAAGTGAGTCAAATCTCAAAGGAGAAATCGATAAACTGGTGAATAAATTCTCAAGTTTGAAAGTCATAAACCGATTTCTGGTAGTCTTGATGCTATCATCTTGTTGAAGGAAATTTAAGGTGAGAAAGTTTTAACATATTTCTTCTAGTTCATGGGTTCTAAATGGGTATTGCATAAGATGATCATAAAAACCTGGAATTCCATGTTGTTATGGGTTAATCTTGCTCGCAATAATTGTATAAAATAAGATAAGCACTCTAACCTCATCGATCCGAAGTAACCATTTGAAATTAAGCTGAGGGCTTTAGGTTTTATGGTTGTTCTTGACTTAAAATTCGATTTTTGTAATGTGTGGTGATATATAAGACTTAAATACATTATCTTGGTGCATAAACATGATTACTTATAGCCAGTCAATGATTAAGTTAATGTACGAAAGAATTTGAATGTCAAGTGATTAAATTGTAGAACTAGAGATTTATTGCACGTAAGGTGTTTGATGAAATGCCTTAACTAAGAAATGAAGAAATATTGAATGTTTTGATACCAAGTCATATTGGATTCAATCAATGAGATAAAATGAATGAGATTGACAAGTTAAACTTGAATTGAGTTAATACATGTATGTACGAACAGTGATATTATAGTTGATATGTGGGGTTTCTTGTAAGCATCTATATTGAAAGGGTCTCATATTATACATCCTAATATGATATGTTGACTTGCAAGTTAGCCATGAAGGTTAAAGTTTGGAAGTCAATGGAATGATAGAAGAGTTCAAGGTCTAACAAATCCTATGGGCAAAGGTGAGTGTCGATCACTTCATGTTTAAGGATATAATACAATTAGGAGATGTGAATCGTTATCTTGATTATTTTGTATTATTATGTATAAGTTGAATGGAAATCTTATAGCTACATTGCTTTGACCATATATACGAGTCCTTGAGCGAATGGATATAAGTGAAACTACATGTAATTTAATATGAATTGTGTATATAATTTAGAGAGATGGATAGTTTTATTTGAATATGCCTTTTGATTTATTTGTGTGATGTGAATAAATGTGATCGCTTAGTTTTTTTTTGTTTTTTTTTTTTTTTTTTTTTTTTGCAAAGTATAGCTTCTGGCATTTTTTGTACTAGTTGTGAACCAGTATCGCTCAAGTAAGAAAATGCTGAAGATATGTTTACACAATGATGGGATAAAGAAGATACACAAGGTAAGTATTCATTTGACCCTCTATGTATTATAAAGTGGTTTGTGAGAAGTAGCATGATGGATGAATGCTTGATGTGTGTAAATAGAACTTGCTAATATTGTCAAAGGTTGCTAATGTTGTGACTTAAAGTGTCCACATGTTATACGGGGTTTGATCGATTCGTTTTAAAAGAGGGGAAAAAACGAGTTTGGGTGCTAGGTAGAGCGTAGGGTACGTCTGGTCAGTTTTCTCCAACCCATTTGTCGTGATTAAAAACTATTTTCATGCAAACCTTTTTGCCATGGTTCTTATATGTTATACAACTCACTTATTATGTTGTAATACGCCATGTAATGCCTCAGATGAGTATAATGGATGGCTTCGAACTTGAAGATCAAGTAGATCAAGTGCTCGAGATGGAATGCGAAGACACATCATGGGATTAATTCCATATTTGTGAAGTTGTCCATGGTCAGTTTCTTTATTTAATGGATTATGAATTTAAAATTGTTAGATTATACTATACTAAGATATAGTATCACTGTAATTTAAATGATGAAAACAAGTTTGATAAATGTTATAAATGAAAGGAATTTTCTGGGACCATATTTCGAGTTTAATTAAAGATAATAAGTCTTAACGAATTTTGGGTGTTACAATACAGATAGGGTCTTGCTACGAGTACCACTTGATTCCTTGAATTGTCTGTCTAGAGCTCGAGTAACAGCATTATCTATTAATGCTTGAAGATATGCACTAGCCACGTTAACCCTGGTGGTGTCGTTTCTTTCCCTGGGGTGACTGTTTACTTCTTCGGATTCAGCCATGTAGCTTGATTGCTACATAAAAATGATGACAATATTTTATTCAGAAATCTTATTATGGTATTGTCATTTTGACAATTCATTAACCATGGTAAATACAAACCATATTGGTTATTTTATGTAGTTATATTCATTTAGGGTTTTTGTTACAATTTATCCCTAGTTAAAACTCATTAAAGATATTAGAGTGACACAAAAGGCCTAGTCACAAGGACATTTTAACTCATAAGCCTTGATCTCGTAAGATCGGGCCTTAAGGTTGGAACATAGTTCATTACCTTTTCTTGACAGGGAGTCCTAGACTACAACTGTCTTTTGTCTTATTGACAATTATTATGGCCCGTAGGCATTTCATCACTAATGGATGTTTTAAATTAAAATAGAGAAAAGGAATTGGAAGAGTCCAATATAAGGATGACTTATGTGATTTTATCGAATCACATTTGCCAGGAGTTCTAACATGTTTTCAGATGTTAACAAGAATTTGAATCTTAAAAAGGTTTTACCATCTGAGCCATGTCTAAAATGACATATAGGCTAGGTTATACCTTCAAGATTTTCTTTTAATATTCATTAGCAGATTAATTAAAAAGGAATGATATTTTTTATTTATTTCAAATAATATATTCTTACACATAATGACAATGAAATTTAAATTAAAACATTCCATATATAAATAGAGAGAAGTACATATCTGCCATAAACGGGACTTTTAAACAAATAACATTGTCCTCGCAGGGAGGGAAATGGAAAGACAAGTCCACGCAGGGACCAAGTATATAAATAAATGTCCACGCAGGGACTTAATTGAAAATAAAAATTACTTCACAAATAAATAATGAAATTTCAAAAATCCCTCTTCTTCTTTCCCTTGATCAGATTCGCCAAACCCTTAAGCAGACCCCGGCGGCTTCTACGCTCCTCTTGCACCTCCCGTTCCACCTGGTTCAACCTCTGAAGGATTTCCTACTGCTGCGGTGGCTGGATCTATGGTGTCTGCGGTGGCTGCTACTGCGGAGGTTGAGGAGGTGGCGGGTATTGATACCCATAGGCTGGGTACCCAGTTTGGTATGAAGCTGCAAAGGGCCCCTCAAGGTGAAGAGCATTGTAGTTGGCCGCCTCGAGGTATGGGTCGACGGTAGGGGCATTGTGATAGTTGTACCCCGGGTAGGCTGGCTGCTTAAATGGGTTATACGCCGCGACACCGGCGTATGAAGGAATTGGGTTATCATAACCCATTGGTGGTGGTGCGACCGGAGCTGAGTCGACTTCTGAAACGGGGTTTGAAGGCCCACCCATCTGCGGGTCTTCATAAAGTGGCGGGTAGTGGCTGCCACTGGAGTGTTGAGGGGTGCTGAAGTGAAAATCCTGTAACACCCTTGTTATTATTTTAAGGTTTTCGTACAGTTTACGGAAATGAACATGTAATTATAATTACATGTACTTTGAATAATACGGTTAATTTAAATCTTTTACAAATGAAGGTTTATATACATCGTAATGAATTTGAGTTCGTCGTTTAAAAGTTACGACGAAATATCATGCGGAAGCTTTTAACTTTATCGTGTTCGGTTCTTCTTCGAGCTTGATCTTCATCCGGGCACTCTTGGCAATCACCTATGATCAAAACCAACTTAAAAGTTAGTTTTGATAGTTAAATAGCAAGTTTAAACAAGTTATATGGGTCAAACAAACAAAATTAAACGTTTTTCAGGTTCAGGGGGGGCTAGGCGTCACGCCTAGGGGCTAGACGCCCCACCTAGCCCCCTTTTTGGCAGAATGTTTTTATTATGTTGCAGCATATTCCCAGCATAACCCGATTTCACGGAAACGGCCATAACTTCTTCGTTATTGATCCGTTTTACGCGATTCTTTTTCCTACGCGTCCGTAATTTAATTCTCCATCATATGAAGTTAAAATCCAACATCTAACATAATAAATTTTGAGACTTCTAAGCCTTCGACTCGTTACCTTTTTACCGAATTTTAACCCGTTTATGCATTTTATCAAACAAACGTATTTGTTTGATCCTTGTATCACTTACACTTCTTCAAATTAATGTTATCTACCATTTTAGGTTATAATTACAGGTTTATTACACAATTTAAACCCGTTTACGCTCGTATGCTTATTTTGACCCGTTAAGGGTATTTAAGCACTTTAAAGCTTGAAATCGCTTTCATTCATTTCTAGCATCTTATTCCTACATTTCTTATCAAGTAATCTTCCACCACAACTATATGTGCGTTGGATTTAATGTGGATATCTATGTGTTCCGAGTTTTACCCCTCGGATTATTATTTTACGGCAAAACTCAAATAGAGCCATTTGACTAACATATTACATCTTTCAACTTCTATACTTATTCTAAGTATTTATCTAATCATGAAATTCGTTTCCAAACAACCTTTAAGGGTTGTTTGTTCAATTTAGCCTACAAGGGCGTTTTGGTCGATTTTGGTCCTTCTTTTACGATGAAGGACTCTCACCAATTATTCGACCAAAATAGCACTTTTAACTACAACATAATTATGCGTACCTGGCTCGGATCAACATATTGACCCGTTTTAATACCTTTCGCTATTAATATCTAGATAATAGCAATGCTAACCATGTGTTAATTCCTGTGATCACAAAACTCAACAAGCAATCATCAAATATTATTGACAAATGGTGTTGACAACACCATTTGACCCGTTTAGTCGAAATGACCAATTGTTATTATAAGATGGCACTTAATTACCATTTCACCCCTTTAACCTATCCCAGTTTACTTTTTGAAATCATCCAACTTGAAAGTCGTTTCCCGTTTTATTTGACCCATTATGACTTATGCCAAATGGTGTCGTTTTAAATCCCTTTATCTATTCGTTAACCCATGTCCGGATTACCATTTCACCATTTTTACCCCTTTCTACCATAATTTATGGTTTCTACCATTTTCACTTGTTCCGACTAGCATTATATCGCGCCGGAACATCATGTTTCATTTACTTAATATAAATCGTATTCCATGCTCACAAATAAGCATTTTGTAATAAAAGTAAAAAGGGCGTAAGCTTATCTTACCTCGCATCCGAACTACGCTTTTCCTTTCCTTCTTGATTCGTTTGACCCGCTTGCTCCCCAAGCTTCACCTAGCTTGTTAAGTGCCAACTATCATTCATCATTCACAAGGTTGTTAGATTAGTCATTCTAAATCATGACTTTCACACCTTATGAATCTTTGACTACTTTTCTTATTGAACTAAATCATAAATCATGAGTTTAATTCTTGTGTCAAGACCCACTTCAAATCAAGTATGAACTCTTAACAAATCCCCATTTTGTTCAAGTAGTTCATTCATACAAGTTAGTATGGTGTTTATAAACACCAATACAACATCAATTTCATTAAATCATCCAAAACCCATTTTTCAAGTCATGTATGATCAACACTCAAGCTTGGAAATTGTTCAAGTATCTTGCATCAACTATCACTTATGATGATTTCTAACACAAACATATCATCATCTTCATTATTAAATCAAAACCCACTTAGCACATATATGGGTAATCATCAAATCCCTAGTTTCTAACACCAATTCATCAAGTTTTCAACTAGGGTTTGTTTCTAAACATGAATTCAACACATATATCACTCATACATTCAACATTCATTCACGAATTTTGATCATGAGTGTTCATCATAAATTCTAAGACATCACCAAATTACAAAATTTTACATACCTTACGATCCCCTTGACTTGGTGATCATTTGTACGTGATCATGCATTTGATTTGAGCTAGTTTTGCCCTTCAATTTGGTGAAATTGAGATGAGCTAGGGTTGGAGCTCCTGGCTCCTCTTCTGATCGATTTCACACACACACACACACTAGTGTGTGTAGTGTTTTAATTAAATTAAAAATCAAGTTTTAAATCTTCCTCTTTTGGCCCCTCAAGTTTGTAACTTTATAATAAGGGTTATTTCCCAAGTTTCCTCCTTTGTTTTAAGGCACATATTTAACTAGGTTGATTATTCCTAGTTAACTTAGTTAGTTCCAGGAGTTGTAACCCGTTTATTTTATGTCTTGTTAACTCGGGTCCCTTTTTATAAACTTTGTCTTCTCAAAGTATTTATCCTCTTTCCAGTTAATATTAAGTTTATTTATTTAAATTCCTAATATTTATCGGGTTAATTTTTACCACTAACGGTATTTTACCCGTCTTTACTATTAACGTGGTTTGATTACCAAACCCGTTTTTGGGATGTTACAAATCCCCTCCTCGCACAGACATTCGTGCACCTGATCTTCTTCGCCTCGGTGGTTCTGGAGGCAGCTGCTGCTCTAGTGGCGGCGGTGGTGGTGGCGTAACCGCCTGGAAACGCGAATCCTTAGAGGGATCCTGCTGCTGCTATTAAGGTGGGTCGAAAGGTGGAGTAAACTCCCAATGGTATGTGGCCCATCTTTCTTGGAAACTGTCTGGGCCCTGGTATGGTGAACCATGAAAAGATGATCCGTCAGAAATCTCGATGGGATGCGTCGGCGTCCCTGTTGGCAACTCAGGATCCGGATCTTCATCCATATCCATATCATGGGCTTCAGGAAAAGGGTCTTCTGGTCCCAATGGGTTATGGCCCATTGGTTCTTCACTCACGTTTGCCGGGTTGAACCGGCTCTAAAAGTATGGAGTTGGGTCCTCGAAAGCCCGGTGTGATCCTGATCGCTGCAACGGGATGAAGGAGTGGTGAGAATTAGTGGGCTCATTTTCTGACTGTGGCCCAAAGGAGTGGTGGTAAGATGGTGAGGAGCTGAGAGAGACTGAACGCCTTGCCGGCTCCAGATAAGTCCTCCAATCCCCTTGGGGACTTGAGCTGAAAGTTGCTGAAGGAGTTCGCCGGTGTGATGGCCCGGCCTCGTGGTCACTAGGTGTAACACCTCGTAAAATCGTGTCCAATGATGTGTTGACACGTGTAATAAACCCTAATAAAGTCAAACGTTGACTATGAGGGACTAATTTCGTCAAAAATCAAAAACCTTGATTATAGAAGGACTGAAAGTGTTAACATGCCTAAACTAGGCCTTTGAGTGACCTTATACAGTGTCCGTATTCTCTAACGAGCCACTTGTTGGACGAGAGGAGTCGTTTCCGTAATTATTTGAAAGTTTGCACGACGAAGGGTTAAAAGTGTCAACATGTTAATTTACACCTCTGAATGACCTTTTAACGAACCCGACGCATTATGATGTACAATCATACTTTCAAGAATGCTCGACATGAGCTACATAGGGCTTTGATCCTATTAAACGACGATATGCGCAAGTTTACGCGTTAAAGGGACCAAAAGCGTCAACGTCGGATAATACACCTTTGAGAGACCTTTTAAGCAAACTGGAGCGTTGTAATATTTGAGCATACGCTCGGGAATGCCTAGTATGGGCCATGGAAGGCTTTAATATCGATAAATGTTACTACGCATAACTTTACGCTTTAAAAGGACTAAACACGTCAATGTGTGAAACTACGCCTTTAAGAGGCCTTTTGAATGAACCGAGAGCTCCGCAATGCACAGTCAAACTCCCGGGTGTACCGAAGGTTGGCTACGAACACCTAGCACACCTTATAATGAAGACTCACGCTAGATTGAAAGTTATGTGCCTAAAGTGTCAATTCTAAAAGTTCATAAGTTGCTAAAAAGGGTTCAAGGATTGATATTGTAAACCCCGAAACATGTTATGGCTGGTACAGGTCTAGTCTCGGGCCATGAGCCCAATGGGCTGCGTTTTTCGTGGGCCAACTTGAACAAACAGCAACATTATATGCTGTTTTGAAGATAAATAAAGCACAGGGACCGAAATGGCAAATCTGCCAAACCTATAAGCTGGGCCAGACCCTCATACGGGTCATGTAAGATCTGGGCCGCCCCTTACGCGGACTGCGTAGCCCAGATCTGCATATATATATATTTTTTTATTTTGTTGTTCTTGCTTACTTGCCACTCAAATTCGATTCTTAATCATTAAGCTCGATTTTCTTGGACTCCAAGCTAATTATACCAGCTATTGTGACACCTGCCATGATCCTAAATATCCATCTAACACATGTCTTAATCTAAATCATACCCAAAAACTATAAATAGGAAGCATATTCATCCATTTCTTCACACCTTTTCATTCATTCCTCCTCATCTCTCAACCTGGAGCTTTCTAATCTGGTTGGAACTTGTATTCTTGTAGAAAAGATAGCTAGGACCCTTTGTAAGTGTCTTAGCCCTCTCGATAATTCAGTTTTATATTTTTAAAACCGAAAAGTCAAGTTATCGTAAATTAACTTTGACTTTCGGTTTAAACTCATATGGTCCAGCCACGGTTCGTGACGAATGTGGTTATATGACCATAGTTAGGTAGGTGATTAACCCTTAAAAGGGCACCTCCTAATTCCTTTGTTTGCTTAGTTAATTGTCGGGTCAAACCATCTAGTTAAAAAGTCAAACTTGGTAGAATTCTAAACAAGAATTAAAACCAATGAAGTAGAGGTTATAAATTATATTTTAACACTCTAACAGCTTGGTAATTATTATTAGAACATGTCTAAGCATGTTCAACCCGACAATTCTGAGTGAAGGGTCGGTTCGCAACCGAAAGTCGCAAAAGCTTGACTTTTACTTTGACTTTCAGTTCTGACCCAATCTAGCTTAAATCCTTTATGTTTTTCGCTTCCATTAGGACCGTATTATATAGTAGTATAACCCCCTGAAGTTATATTGCTTGGTCCTTGGTAGTTTGAATTATATGCACATGTCCGTTATTATGCTTATAAATGCCATAAATGCCCTTTTGACACACAAATGAGATTTTTAGCAATGTGAGTGGACAAAACCTTTGCTACTGATATTTAGACTTGTCCTAGAAATTTGACATCAGTTTGAGGTCTAGATTAGGAGTCATGCTCAATATCGTAATTAAGAAACTTTTTATTAATTAAACGACATAATTAGCATATAGCCTATTTAAACCCCAATTTTGATACCAAACTTTTTACCCACTGATGTAAAATAATATTTTGGGATTTTTGAAGATTTTTTTATTTATTTTTAAGCTGAGCATAACATATGGTTCTAGCTTTGATTCGGTAAATGTCGGTTATACCCTTTTCTTGAATAAAATGAGCTTTACATAACATTTTGATACCAAACTTTTTGCTACTGATTTTATATGATAAATAAAATATTTTGAACTTTATAAACTGATAAAAAAAACTCAGATTTCCTATTTTAACCCGAAAATCGCTTAAAACCGACTTTTACGCGTTTTAAGCGCATAGTATGAGTTAAAACTATTTTTGGCACATAAAACTTATTACCTACTGATGTTTTAAGTTAATTTATGTAATTAAACAGTAAGCCAAAGTTTTAAACTCAGAATTCTAATTTTGACCTTTAAAGATTATGTGAAATTACCAAAATGCCCCTACGGTGCATAGTTTGGTTATAAAAGATAAATTTCACATATATGCAATACCCTACTATTATAACTTATAAAAATACATATTTTTATTGATTATATCAGACCTGAAACTCAGATTAATATTTAAACACTTTTATAAATATTAAAATTACCAAAATGCCCTTATGGGACTTAATTTGGTTTTAATTACTTTTGGGCATATATGTTAAACATCCTACTGATGTATTAACATATTTTAAGCATAATAACACATGGGACTTGTATATGGTTCATTTGGTTGCCCGTTATGCATTTACGCGTTCGGATCGGTTTATGTAACTAGTTTACGTAAGTTTGCCGAAACGGGTTTAACCTTATCATTTTCATCTCAAATCCGGAAGGTGTTTAGTTTACCCATATTATACAAGTCTTCGTACTTGTTGGGTCTAAATAACATTTTGTTCCGGTCATCGCTTAATCTAGCGTATCGTACCGTATTAGATACTTTAAGCTAGCCGGTCTAAGTCTACGACTCAAATAAGACCGTTAGCATTCTGAATTGGTTATATTACCATCACTCCAGACTAGAGCCACCCGGTAAAAGCTACCTGCATTTAGATAGATTGGATACGACTAATTTATTATGCTGTGAATCAAGTATTAGCTAAGGTAAATACTTTTAACTTATTTTCCCTTATACGGGCTTAGGATACGGTATATTTATACCGCTTGGTCGAGTATGAGATTATTTAATCAGATTGTGATTTAATAAATCTGCATAACCCATTTTAATCTGTTTTGTTTGATAACATAAACATTGGGGGTTAACGACCGTGTCCTGGATATCCTCGGCTCATTTAAGTTATTAATGGCCACGACCTATGCACGGGGTGTAGGCATACACCTGACAGATGCAAATGCTAAATATTAAATTACCCACAAGTTGGGGATAACTCCTCTGTGGGTTTTATAAGTGGTGAGTCGGTTAATCATGACCGGCTTCCAAACCGGCCCCACATGTATGACAAACATGTAAAACTGTATACAAGATTTTATTAAAGATTGTCCCAAGTTATAAATGGTTTGTGCCTTGTGCACTTAAATCAATTTTCATAAACTCTTTTTAAATGAGTCGGTTAATTGTATTTACCAGTGAAAACTGACGTATTTTCCAAAGACTAAGTGGCAGGTACTACTCGTAATAGGCTGGGAGATTGCTCGGTGTCGAAATAGAGGATCTTGCAAATCCTTAAAGATGCCTTAAAGTCTGCTAAACTTCATTTTATACATTCTGTAAAGATCCACCTGTGGATTTGATATTACAGGCTCGTCTATAATAAATACTTTGATATTTTCAGACATTTGAGTTTGTAATAATATTTTATATTCCAAGACTTCCGTTGTGCTATTCTGTGTATGTTTGACCATGATGATATCAACTATGTCACGATACTCCCCACCGGGCCCACCGGTAATATGTGGAAATATCGGGGTGTGACAGGTTGGTATCAGAGCCAACGTTTGAGTGAATTAAACACTAGCCCTTAGTGTTTAATCTCAAATGACACGGTAGCATATTCCTTAGACCTTTTGAGTCTAGACTTAACATAGGAATGCTCTCATCCCTATTAAGTAAACATTGTTTTCGATTTTATGTATTTTGAATATGTCGCCAAGCAAGGAAGTCGTTGATGGAGATTCTTCTCATCCTAGGCCAAGGAATGTTAAGCTTCGTATCATGGCTAGGATAAGCGTGCGACCGGTTTGGAGGAAGACCTTTATGGATTCCCAAAACCAAACCCATTGAAACTTGTAATCAGACTTCGGAGTCCATACCGGAGGTCACTGAGGCTTAAAAATTTTGAAGTCTGTATAGAGTCCATACCAGATGGTCCCTGAGGCTCCCGTATTGAAAATAATATCAGAAGATCCTAATGATCCCTAATTCTTACCTCCAAGTTCTGGAATCCCAGACTTGGATAATATCAGTCAAAGCCCAATCCGTGATCCATATCATTATTTAACCATAGAATCCTTGAATTCTACTTCTATAACGGATGCTGATTGGAATGATTACTTTATTCACTATGGTCTTCAGTGCCTCTACCGTGTCTGGTAAACAAAGAAGAGAAACAATCGAAATGGAGCAAGGAAGGCGTTAGAGAATCCTTCTTTCATAATATTCATTATCCTTTAAGTCCCTATAAGGACCTATCTCTTCTATATAGTCCCTGTGTGGACATACCTTTCAACTTAAGACCCTGTATGGGCATTTGCTATTTAGTCCCTTCGTGGACATTATATTTCAATATAGTCCTTTTATGGACATGTTATTTCATTAAAATCCCTTTGAGGATACGTTATTTCAAAATAGTCCCATTGAGGACATGATATTTCATTATAACCCTTATACGGACTTATAATTTTTCCTCTTAGTCCTCTGTGGACAAATAAATTATTAAAGTCCTGTTTGAGGCACTATTGTAAATTTCCTGATGATTTATGGAAAGTTTTTCTTATATAGGTATTCATGTCGTCCTTTATCAAACGATCGTTCCGATTTTACTCGAACTTTAACGATCAGCGGAAAAGTTTCAAAAGATCCTCTTAATGGTATAACCTAGCCTATATGTTTACAAACATGGCTGTGATGGTAAAACCCTCTTAAGATGATTAATCCTTGTTAGCATCTAAAAACATGTTAACATTCCTGGCTGTGTGACTTGTGAAACCACATTAGCTTCCAAAAATACTTGGATCTTCCAAGCCACCTTCATGGCCTAAATGATCATTATGAATCATGGCTAATAACGTCGAACATGATGTACACATCAAAACATCCATTTGAGATGTACGCCTACGGGCAAAGATGTATTCATAACAAAGATAGTTTTAATTTCATAACTTCTTGTCAAAAGGCAATGAACTATGAAATTTTTCCGATCCAAGGGATCATTGATTATGTTTTAAATTGTCCTTGTGACAAGGCTTTTATGTCATCCAAAAGTCCTTTGAGACAAGCCTTTGCGCTATATAAAATGTCTGTACGACATTGACAGTTATGACTTATGTCCCTGTCTAATAAATATGAAGGATTAGATTTCGTTTAAACGCCAAAGATGGTTCATTTAAAACCTAGGCGAAACATAGTCAAATAAATTACATACTATCTTACTGGCCTATATGGTTTATTTACACCATGGCTATTTAATCATCAAATTCGACGATTTGCTATATAATTAAATAAATTATTATTACTCGGTTTATAGCCTTCAAAGCTTCACCGTGGCTGATTCATATGAAGCCCACAATCATCCAGTTGATCAGAATAATAATGCAAGACTGAACTTAACGGGCACCGAGTTACAGACTATGTTAGATACAGCCGTAAACAAAGCCGTGGACCGAGTATTAAAGGATCATAAGCGAAAGTGCGAGAATACCCCAAATAAGGGTTACAAAAGGGGTAAGATCGGTTCAAATTATAACCAGTCCAAGCCAAATAAGGCAAAACCCAAATGTAAAACCTGCGGGAAATAGCACTTCGGAAAATGCTTCCATAAGCAGATCAGGGGATGTGGCATTTGAAAGGAGATGTATCACAAGACTCATGAATGCAAGGACTTGATAAACGCCACATGCTATGGTTGTGGCGAAAAAGGGCATATAAAGACTCGCTGCCCAAAGAGGGCGACTAAAAGGAAATGCATTTTAGATTCACAAGCCAAGCCTTGTGGAATCTGTAATAAAGAAGGGCACAAAACTTTGGAGTGCTAAAATATAAAGGACGCAACCTGCTACGGTTGCAGTGGAATAGGGCACATAAAAACTAATTGCCCAAATAAAACCAAGAAGCCTGAAGAGGCTAAGAAGGGAAATGCCTGAACTACCTGATGAATGCAAGAGGAGTACATATTAATAATATCATCAGGTACATTCTCTATCATTTATCAATGATAATTTCCGCTAAGAGTCCTGTTTTAATACATGCAATAATAAGTCTTTCATAGACCATAAGCGTAGCAAACTTTTGTTGATACTTACAAGAACTCCAGACATTTAGTATAAGGTAGAACCTACCAATGAAACCATAGAGACCGTCTCTTCTATTACCAACGATGATCCTTCTAAAAATCTAAGGATACTCTTTCCTTGAATAGAGTACAACAATACATGTTATTTTAATTATTTTCCTCATTGATTTTATCAACTGCGAGTGTCAACTATGTTTGATAAAAGCACCATATGAGGATTGGCGTAACCTAGTGTATCCCATAGATTGCTTCCATGCCTGATCAGTATGGAGGTTTAATGCATGGAACCACTAAGATATACCAATGGTCATATTGTACTAAAGTCGGCTAGTGGTATTCAAGGAAGATATCCATTATAGAAATGCCTAAGTAGGCGTCTCTACTTAAGGCATCTGTGCACTCGTAAAACAAATGTGTCAATTACATGGCACAAGCGACGGTAAGTGGACCAAAGTTAAAGATTGAGCTACCTCTATCATATTTGGATAACTTGATTTCTTCTCAGTAGAACTACCCTGTTTTACCCCTGAGGGGCAAAGTGAAGTTAGGATTGACACCCTATTAGGAGCTGTATCTGTTACAGAAGCTCCATATCAGTTAGCATCAACAGAAACGGAAGAACTGAGGGCTAACCAGATGAGTTATAAAGAAAGGCTTGTACAGCCTAGCTCATTGTCTTAGGAGTTCCGACTACTATTATTGATAAAGGAAAGCACGATGCAATACGCTTGTGCATTGGTTATTGCAACCTAACTAAGAAACGATTAAGAATCGTTATTAGCTGCCCAGGATCGTCGATTTGTTCGACTAACTATGAGGGTAGATGATTCCTTAAGATTGATTCGGGTAATAGTTGGAATAACTATCCCACCCTAATTAAGTTCTCCTATAACTGATAGCATTATATAAGCATCAAGGCTGCTCATTTGGAGACCTTGTTTGGGAGAAATAGCCAACGCCCATTTGTTGGGCAGGAAATTGGGAAAGCCCAATTATCATGATCGGAGATTTGTCTTAAGGACGACGGATAAGATAATGTGAATCCGTAACCGTATAAAAGCTACCAGTGATCGGCAGAAGAGCAATGCGAACAAGAGGCGCAAATCTCTTAAAGTTCCAAATAGGGAACAAGACTCTATTGAAAAATATCAAATATGAATGAATGCGATACGTCTCGGTATAAGGGGCAAGTTAAGCCTTGGATATATAAGTCATTCGAGATCATCGAATGTGATGGCAGTATAGCTCATAAGTAAACTTGCCTAAGGAGCTCGGTGGAATTTACGATGTGTTCCACATTGCTAACTTAAAGAAATGCCTAGCTGATAAATCGCTAGCAATGTCTTGTAAAGACGTATAGATTGATGAAATCCTAAGGTTTATTGAAAGACCTATATCGATCAAGGATCGACAGGTTAAGAAGCTCCGAAGAGAAGCACGTACCTATTGAATAGGTCAGTTGGGATACCCATAGAGGTCCCTAAATTACTGTGGAAGTTAAGTCCATTATATGACAGAAAGTACTTCCATATTTTTTAGCAAATCTCGGGGTCGAGATTTCTTTTAAGGGGGTGAGGATGTAACACCTCGTAAAATCGTGTCCAATGATGTGTTGACACGTGTAATAAACCCTAATAAAGTCAAACGTTGACTATGAGGAACTAATTTCATCAAAAATCGAAAACCTTGATTATAGAAGGACTGAAAGTGTCAACATGCCTAAACTAGGCCTCTGAGTGACCTTATACGGTGTCCGTATTCTCTAACGAGCCACTTGTTGGACGAGAGGAGCCGTTTCCGTAATTATTTGAAAGTTTGCGCGACGAAGGGTTAAAAGTGTCAACATGTTAATTTACACCTCTGAATGACCTTTTAACAAACCCGAGGCATTATGTTGTACAATCATACTTTCAAGAATGCTCGACATGAGCTACATAGGGCTTTGATGCTATTAAACGACGATATGCGCAAGTTTACGCGTTAAAGGGACCAAAAGCATCAACGTCGGATAATACACCTTTGAGCGACCTTTTAAGCGAACTGGAGCGTTGTAATATTTGAGCATACGCTCAGGAATGCCTAGTATGGGCCATGGAAGGCTTTATTATCGATAAATGTTACTACGCATAACTTTATGCGTTAAAAGGACTAAACGCGTCAATGTGTGAAACTACGCCTTTAAGAGGCCTTTTGAATGAACCGAGAGCTCCGCAATGCTCAGTCAAACTCCCGGGTGTGCCGAAGGTTGGCTACGAACACCAAGCACACCTTATAATGAAGAATCACGCTAGATTGAAAGTTATGTGCCTAAAGTGTCAATTCTAAAAGTTCATAAGTTGCTAAAAAGGGTTCAAGGACTGATATTGTAAAACCCGAAACATGTTATGGCTGGTTCAGGTCTAGTCTCGGGCCATGAGCCCAATGGGCTGCGTTTTTCATGGGCCAACTTGAACAAACAGCAACATTATATGCTGTTTTGAAGATAAATAAAGCACAGGGACCGAAATGGTAAATCTGCCAAACTTATAAGCTGGGCCAGACCCTCATACGGGCCGCGTAAGATCTGGGCCGCCCCTTACGCGGGTCGCGTAGCCCAGATCTGCATATATTTTTTTTTATTTTGTTGTTCTTACTTGCTTGCCACTCAAATTCGATTCTTAATCATTAAGCTCGATTTTCTTGGACTCCAAGCTAATTATACCAGCTATTGTGACACCTGCCATGATCCTAAAGATCCATCTAACACATGTCTTAATCTAAATCATACCCAAAAACTATAAATAGGAAGCATATTCATCCATTTCTTCACACCTTTTCATTCATTCCTCCTCATCTCTCAACCTGGAGCTTTCTAATGTGGTTGGAACTTGTATTCTTGTAGAAAAGATAGCTAGGACCCTTTGTAAGTGTCTTAGCCCTCTCTATGATTCAGTTTTATATTTTTAAAACCGAATAGTCAAGTTATCGTAAATTAACTTTGACTTTCGGTTTAAACTCATATGGTCCAGCCACGGTTCATGACGAATGTGGTTATATGACCATAGTTAGGTAGGTGATTAACCCTTAAAAGGGCACCTCCTAATTCCTTTGTTTGCTTAGTTAATTGCCGGGTCAAACCATCTAGTTAAAAAGTCAAACTTGGTAGAATTCTAAACAATAATTAAAACCAATGAAGTAGAGGTTATAAATTATATTTTAACACTCTAACAGCTTGGTAATTATTATTAGAACATGTCTAAGCATGTTCAACCCGACAATTCTGAGTGAAGGGTCGGTTCGCAACCGAAAGTCGCAAAAGCTTGACTTTTACTTTGACTTTCAGTTCTGACCCAATCTAGCTTAAATCCTTTATGTTTTTAGCTTCCATTAGGACCATATTATATAGTAGTATAACCCCCTGAAGTTATATTGCTTGGTCTTTAGTAGTTTGAATTATATGCACATGTACGTTATTATGCTTATAAATGCCATAAATGCCCTTTTGACACACAAATGAGATTTTTAGCAATGTGAGTGGACAAAAACCTTTGCTACTGATATTTAGAGTTGTCCTAGAAATTTGACATCAGTTTGAGGTCTAGATTAGGAGTTATGCTCAATATCGTAATTAAGAAGATTTTTATTAATTAAACGACATAATTAGCATATAGCCTATTTAAACCCAAATTTTGATACCAAACTTTTTACCCATTGATGTAAAGTAATATTTTGGGATTTTTGAAGATTTTTATTTATTTTTAAGCTGAGCATAACATAGGGTTCTAGCTCTGATTCTGTAAATGTCGTTGAATAAAATGAGTTTTACATAACATTTTGATACCAAACTTTTTGCTACTGATTTTATATGATAAATAAAATATTTTGAACTTTATAAACTGATAAAAAAAACTCAGATTTCCTATTTTAACCCAAAAATCGCTTAAAACCGATTTTTACTCGTTGGAAGCGCATAGTATGAGTTAAAACTATTTTTGGCACATAAAACTTATTACCTACTGATGTTTTAAGTTAATTTATGTAATTAAACAGTAAGTCAAAGTTTTAAACTCAGAATTCTAATTTTGACCTTTAAAGCTTATGTGAAATTACCAAAATGCCCCTACGGTGCATAGTTTGGTTATAAAAGATAAATCTATTATATATAATAAATGAAAGTTATTTGGGCCACGTGTCACTTGATTAGGGCATCCTCAGTTCTCTTTTCCCGCCCAACAGTGCCATCCCCTTTTCCTTATATAATCTCTCTTCTCACTTCTCATCTTTGTTTACAAACCTTGGGTTCCTTCTCTCTCTATATTCAGACGATTCAAATTCAAATTTCACAAACCCTGCAAATTATTGAGATAATTCTTTCCATCCAAACCTTAATCTTCTTCAGACGCCACCATAAAATCTTCTTTTGTTCATCGATTACTTCATCAAAAGGTTTGTTCTTTTTTTTAGTTGAAATACTTTCATGATTTCCTCTTATTTACACTAATCCTAATTTCTACTCGTAATCTAATCATATGGTTCCAGGGTTGTTGTCATCAAAGTTGAAATCCGCTTAGCTGCGGATAGATTTCTGCAATAAGCTGGTATGTTTGAATATGTTTTGAAATTAGAGTTTTTTTCTTAATGGTGATGATATGAGTATAACATCTGTTGATTATTGATGTTTGAGTATGTTCAGCCATTATTCTTTCTGAAATTAGAGTTTCATTTCCAGTTCTCGAGGTATTATCTGTTTGTGACAGCAGTGGTTCAGCATCTACGGTGGATTCAACATCAGGTGTTTGCTATTATTGTTTAATGTTGTTTGCTATTATTGTCTGATGTTGTTTGCTATTATTGTTTGATGTTGTTTGCAGTTGAAGATATCTTAATTAAGGTAATAATTGTATTACATCCTGTTGAAAATTAGAATTGATAAATTTAGGGAAAGTGAGGTTGAAAGTTAATAACCCAACAGTGGAGCATTTCATTCTACAGGTTCCATAAATTAAGGGTATTCTCATATAATGATGATGATTGTTCCACGGTTGTTTCCAGTATTATTGTTCCAACATCGTTTAAAGTATGTGTTTTTTGCTACTCTGATTTTCAATTTTGACTTTTTTATTTTGAAGTGATATACTCTAATTCTCGGTTTATATTTCAGTCTAATCACAGTTGTTTGAAATTCATACAATCTGCTGCGGGTTATTATAGATTTGTATTCAAAGAAGCATAAAGTTTAATTAAACACAAAGAAAGATTATTAAATTTATAGTTAAAATAATTTTTGCTTATGTCTAAATGATGATGATGATTATAATTGACTTGTGCAGAAGATGATGATGTAGAACCCACAGTAGTTCCTACTAAACGCAAGAAAGGATCTGCTATTGTTGTAGGATAAGATTTTATGTTACTAGAGAGTCTAGAGTAATGGTGTTTCCTACCTTTTTTGTATTAAAAGAAGCATAAAGTTTGTTTTAAAGGAGCTCTTTATGAACAAAGACTGATGAGGCCTATCCACTGTTGAAGACAAGGTCCTGTTAAAGACAAGCACTTTATGTACCTAGAGTTTGATTAATCAAAGGAAAACGACTGTTTAGTATCAGCAGTGGTTCAGCATCTACAACGGACTTGTAATTTAGTATTTAATTATCAGTGGTTCTTATGTAACTTTAGTATTTCATTATGAGTTTGTTTCATGTTGTAAGAATCAGTGAATTCTCAGATAATAGATTGCTTTGCCCGATTAGATTGTGTGTTAAATTATAGTTCTTAAAGTGATTGTTTCGTTTTCTTGAATTCTATGTAATTTTGTAAAGAAGTACAATAACAAACAGTGGTTTTAACATCTGTTTGCAGTTTGGTCAATAGTTAATGGAAACCCCTGTTTGGTTGAACAGTAGATGTTATTAACTTAAACATCTGTTCAGGGTTAAACAGATGTTTGGGCTTTAACAGATGTTTGGCTCTAAACCAAACATCTGTTTAAGGTCAACATCTATTTGAGTATTGGTCCTGTTGTGAAATTTGTTTGACCCAACAGTGGTTTTAAACCACCAGATAAACATCTCTTTATGTGCAAACACCTGTTCATGGTCAAACTTTTGTTTATGGGCAAACTTCTGTTTAAGGCGAAACATATGTTTCTTCAAAATCTGTTGACCATTGACTGACCAAACATCAGTGTTTAAAAAACTGTTGGGTATCCACTGATAGGAAAAATAGCCACTGCTCACTTTTTTTGTTATTGGCATCTATTGATATTGACCATCAGTGGTTTTCCTAAAAAACAGCCACTGCTCACTTTTTTGTTATTGATGGTGTTAATTAGTGATAGATTGAAATTATCAAATAAAAACTAGAATTACAATGAAATTACCATTTTACCTCATCTTTACATACCAATGAGGTAAGATTTCCTCCAACATTGTTTTGATCATACAATTTAAAAAATTCTTTATAACTATTTCTTGGAAATCAAATCAGTAATTAATGCTAATTTCTTGAGCTTTGGACATTTAAAACATGCAAAATGTGAATTTCAAACTCACGGTTTAAAAATTAGAAAAGTCATCATGACAATGACAGTTGCTTTCAAATCATCATCAGTAATTACTGATAATATCAGTAATTACAGAAAAGTCATAATGACAATTGACGTTCTCTCTCTTTTTTTTCCTACTTTGCATAACAATTCAAATTCAAATATTTAATATTTAATATTTTAATAAAGGAGTATATAAGGATATAGGCGCTAATCTCCGATTACACTTCTTTGTTCGAATGCATCTTTCTTGTGATTTAGGCGCTAATCTCCGATTACACTTCTTTGTTCCAATGCATCTTTCTGTTGACCATTGACTGACCAAACATCAGTGTTTAAAAAACTGTTGGGTATCCACTGATAGGAAAAATAGCCACTGCTCACTTTTTTTATTGTTGAGATCTATTGATATTGACCATCAGTGGTTTTCCTAAAAAACAGCCATTGCTCACTTTTTTGTTATTGATTGTTTTAGTTTAGTGATAGATTGAAATTATCAAATAAAAAGTAGAATTACAATAAAATTACCATTTTACCTCATCTTTACATACCAATGAGGTAAGATTTCCTCCAACATTGTTTTGATCATAAAATTTAAAATTAAATTAAAAAATAAAAAAAAAATTCTTTATAACTATTTGTTGCAAATCAAATCAGTAATTAGTGTTAATGTCTTGAGCTTTGGACATTTAAAACATGCAAAATGTGAATTTCAAACTCACGGTTTAAAAATTAGAAAAGTCATCATGACAATGACAGTTGCTTTCAAATCATCATCAGTAATTACTGATAATATCAGTAATTACAGAAAAGTCATAATGACAATTGACGTTCTCTCTCTTTTTTTTCCTACTTTGCATAACAATTCAAATTCAAATATTTAATATTTAATATTTTAATAAAGGAGTATAAGGATATAGGCGCTAATCTCCGATTACACTTCTTTGTTCGAATGCATCTTTCTCGTGATTTAGGCGATAATCTCCGATTACACTTCTTTGTTCGAATGCATCTTTCTGTTGACCATTGACTGACCAAACATCAGTGTTTAAAAAACTGTTGGGTATCCACTGATAGGAAAAATAACCACTGCTCACTTTTTTTATTGTTGAGATCTATTGATATTGACCATCAGTGGTTTTCCTAAAAAACAGCCATTGCTCACTTTTTTGTTATTGATTGTTTTAGTTTAGTGATAGATTGAAATTATCAAATAAAAAGTAGAATTACAATAAAATTACCATTTTACCTCATCTTTACATACCAATGAGGTAAGATTTCCTCCAACATTGTTTTGATCATAAAATTTAAAATTAAATTAAAAAATAAAAAAAAAATTCTTTATAACTATTTGTTGCAAATCAAATCAGTAATTAGTGTTAATGTCTTGAGCTTTGGACATTTAAAACATGCAAAATGTGAATTTCAAACTCACGGTTTAAAAATTAGAAAAGTCATCATGACAATGACAGTTGCTTTCAAATCATCATCAGTAATTACTGATAATATCAGTAATTACAGAAAAGTCATAATGACAATTGACGTTCTCTCTCTTTTTTTTCCTACTTTGCATAACAATTCAAATTCAAATATTTAATATTTAATATTTTAATAAAGGAGTATAAGGATATAGGCGCTAATCTCCGATTACACTTCTTTGTTCGAATGCATCTTTCTCGTGATTTAGGCGATAATCTCCGATTACACTTCTTTGTTCGAATGCATCTTTCTGTTGACCATTGACTGACCAAACATCAGTGTTTAAAAAACTGTTGGGTATCCACTGATAGGAAAAATAACCACTGCTCACTTTTTTTATTGTTGAGATCTATTGATATTGACCATCAGTGGTTTTCCTAAAAAACAGCCATTGCTCACTTTTTTGTTATTGATTGTTTTAGTTTAGTGATAGATTGAAATTATCAAATAAAAAGTAGAATTACAATAAAATTACCATTTTACCTCATCTTTACATACCAATGAGGTAAGATTTCCTCCAACATTGTTTTGATCATAAAATTTAAAATTAAATTAAAAAATAAAAAAAATTCTTTATAACTATTTGTTGCAAATCAAATCAGTAATTAATGTTAATTTCTTGAGCTTTGGACATTTTAAAACATGCAAAATGTGAATTTCAAACTCACGGTTATTATTATGTTTTAAAAATTAGAAAACTCATCATGACAATGACAGTTGCTTTCAAATCATCATCAGTAACTACAGAAAAGTCATCATGACAATTGACCTTCTCTCTCTTTTTTTTTTTTTTTTTTTGCTACTTTGCATAAGGATATATACTACTGTGGATTACGTATAATATCAGTTCCCAATAAACATCAGTTCCCAATAAATAAGATAATTTAATAATTATCAGTTCCCACATTCAAAATTGAAAATTCAAACCGTATATTCTAATCCTATAAATAAGATATAATTATCTACTATCACATTCAAATCTCGCTCGCTCATTGGTGTGTGCGTTTATCTCTCTCTCAAATACATCTTTCTCGTGATTTAGGCGCTAATCTCCGATTACACGTCTTTGTTCGAATGTTTGTTGAACATGTTATCGTTCCAGTATCATTGTTCCAACATCGTCGTTTCAATGAAGATTCCCATCACAAGTCAACCTTTCAATATGGATGTTGCAGTATCATTGTTGCAACATCGTGAAAAGTTGCGTTGTTCGATTTTCGTTAAATCGAAAGTCAGGTTTTCTTGTGTCAGGTTTGTCATTGGGATTTCTTCTTTTATAGAAAGTATGGATAGATTCTTGCAATATCTTGAAAACTTAGATGTGCTACAACAGTTGAGAAGAGACCTTTGCATTTTAGGTTTGTTTCTTGTTTGTGTTGTCAGTAATATAGAGTGCGGTGATAGAGACTTGCAGTTCTTGGCAATGCTGAAGTACATACATCTAGAGGTTCAGCAATGGATGGAGTTGAAACTAAAGTTTCTTAATTCTTGCTGTTATTCTTAGATTTGAACTTTAATACTGTTCAGTATGTCATGTAATTATTGGACTTTTAGTTTTAAGGTCATGAATAAATTAATAAATTTTATTTTATGAATCTATGTTGTATTTTTTTTTATTATTTACTGTTTTAGTAAGATTTAAATTATGTTGATGTTGAATTATGTCTGAACATCTGTTTGGTAAGACAACAGAGGTTTAATAGTGTCAATGCTTCTTCTCAAAGGGTTATGTTGCGGTTATAACAGCTGATCATGCTAAAGATTGTTATAGTTAACAACTGCTCCTTATAAAGACTGATGTTCTTAATGGTTGATGAGGCCTATCCACTGTTGAAGACAAAGCCATGTTAAAGACAAGCACTTATGTAGCTAAAGAATTATTGGACTTTTAGTTTTAAGGTCATGAATAAATTAATAAATTTTATTTTTATGAATCTATGTTGTATTTTTTTTTATTATTTACTGTTTTAGTAAGATTTAAATTATGTTGATGTTGAATTATGTCTGAACATCTGTTTGGTAAGACGACAAAGGTTTAATAGTGTCAATGCTTCTTCTCAAAGGGTTATGTTGCCGTTATAACAGCTGATCATGCTAAGGACTGTTATAGTTAACAACTGCTCCTTATAAAGACTGATGTTCTTAATGGTTGATGAGGCCTATCCACTGTTGAAGACAAAGCCATGTTAAAGACAAGCACTTATGTAGCTAAAGCCTGATCAACGAAAGGAAAACCACTGCTCAGTAGCAGCAGTGCTTCAGCATCTATATTGGATTCAACTTTAGTATTGATGTACCAGTGTTTCTATGTTGTGTTATATTTTTATTTATTATTTAGTGTTGGAGTACGATTTAAATTATGTTGATGTTGAATTGTGTCTGAACATCTGTTTGATAAGACAACAGAGGTTTAATAGTGTCAATGCTTCTTCTCAAAGGGTTATGTTGCCGTTATAACAGCTGATCATGCTAAGGACTGTTATAGTTAACAACTGCTCCTTATAAAGACTGATGTTCTTAATGGTTGATGAGGCCTATCCACTGTTGAAGACAAAGCCATGTTAAAGACAAGCACTTATGTAGCTAAAGCCTGATCAACGAAAGGAAAACCACTGCTCAGTAGCAGCAGTGCTTCAGCATCTATATTGGATTCAACTTTAGTATTGATGTACCAGTGTTTCTATGTTGTGTTATATTTTTATTTATTATTTAGTGTTGGAGTACGATTTAAATTATGTTGATGTTGAATTGTGTCTGAACATCTGTTTGATAAGACAACAGAGGTTTAATAGTGTCAATGCTTCTTCTCAAAGGGTTATGTTGCCGTTATAACAGCTGATCATGCTAAGGACTGTTATAGTTAACAACTGCTCCTTATAAAGACTGATGTTCTTAATGGTTGATGAGGCCTATCCACTGTTGAAGACAAAGCCATGTTAAAGACAAGCACTTATGTAGCTAAAGCCTGATCAACGAAAGGAAAACCACTGCTCAGTAGCAGCAGTGCTTCAGCATCTATATTGGATTCAACTTTAGTATTAATGTACCAGTGTTTCTATGTTGTATTCTATTTTTATTTATTATTTAGTGTTTGAGTACGATTTAAATTATGTTAATACTTTCAATGCTACCTCTCAAAGAGGTTTTTGAGTCGTTATAACAGCTGATCATGCTAAGGACTGTTATAATTAACCACTGCTCCTTATAAATACTGATGTTCTTAAAGATTGATGAGGCCTATCCACTGTTGAAGACAAAGCCATGTTAAAGAAAAGCACTTATGTTCCTAAAGCCTGATCAACGAAAGGAAAAACATTGCTCAGTAGCAGCAGTGCTTCAGCGTCTATAGTGGATTCAACATCAGTATTTTATACTCTGTTAGATTGTTAAATTTTATATCATAGGGTTGTTTATATGTAACGGTATTTATCACATCACCCCAGCATGCTAACTGATTATATGTAATACTTTATTTAAAAAATCTCAACATTCATCTTAAAAATAGTTAAAATGAATTTTTTTTATGAATTATAATCATTAAAATGTTTTAAGGCTATCCACTGATAACTTAAAGTCTCCCACTGTTTTTCAGTGTAATCATTGCAACCACTGTTATTATTCCATCAGTGTCTTCATAAAACAACTGTGTTCCATTACTCATCAGGGGTTGGCTCGTGGACAGTTCATAGCCGTCAGATCTTTTGTAACCGCTGCCACGTCAGCATTTACTTTTCCTGCTATAAAACCCTGATCAAAACCCCCAATCAGGGTTTTAACTGTCGATTCGAATTCATTTTTCCTTTTTCAAAGCAGTTATCCTCCATTTCTCTCAAAATTCCTCATCGTCCTTCTTCCTCAAATGGCAAAATCACGGTCTTCATCAGTTAAAAGGAAATCCAGTCAAAATGTCATACAAATTCGATACAAAGCTCCCCATAACTACTTGGGTCTCTTGACAAAACCAAGTAACACTGAAATGTTCAATTCCGTCATAGATGCCCTTTCGTCTTCAAAATATAAAACTTTGTTGACTTCTGATGCTCCGATTTACTTGGCAACCCAGAGGGAATTTTGGAAAAATGCAAAACTTGAATATCAAGATAAAACACCCATAGCTATCAATTCCTCGATAAAGGGTGTTGATGTTAAAATCACACCACAAACCATTTCTGAGGTGTTTGAACTCAATGATCTTGAAGGTAAGACTTCTTTCCCTAAAATAGAGTATCAAACAGATTTTTTAGAAAGAGGGTATGCAAAGCAAATGAAAAAAAAACACTTTGCAAAAAGGCAGTTTTCCCCCTGCCCAAAGGTTTTTGTTTCATACCCTCTTAATGTGTGTTTCTAATAAGACCACTGCTTTCAATGAAATTCCATTAAAGATCCAATACCTGGCATATGCTATCTTGCATGGGGAAAACTTTAACTATTCACAGGAGATCTTTAATGACTTGGTAAAAAATGTTGATAGCAAATCATTTTTACTATTTCCAAGGTTCCTAAGCTTTTATTTTCAAAAGAAATTTGGAAAGGATGATGCTCATGTACTCATCCAGGGTGAACCTTTTCAAATAAATGGCCTTACACCGTTAACATTTACAAGGCTATCAAAAGTGTCCAAAACACAAGCACAGGCTCCTGAGCAGACTTTAGCAGCTACCACTGCTCCTCAGGCACCTGCTGCTGAGCCCACTGCTCAAGGTGATCACAGCAGCAAAACAACTGCTGTGAAACCGACACCTAAATCCACCAAAAGACCAAGACAAAAGAAAACACAAAAGCCCCTCAAACCTAAAACAAAGGCAACTCTGGAAGATGAGATCCCAGAGCAACTGCCGGTGAAAACACAAAAGTCACCAGAAACCACTGCTGCTACTTCCTCACAGCAGATGGTAGAAATATCTCAACCTGAGCCTCAAACTCCTCCTGTTTCTTTTCAAAAAGAACAGGTTGTAAGAATAGGGACATCAAATTATGTTGCTTTGGACTCACTTGAATCCATCATCCCCAGCCCACTGCCCGGGGCAAATCCTCTTTCCACTCCCGTACTCACTGTTACAATCCCACCACAAACAAAACTTTTGTTGGATGCAGTTGATATAAATCAGATAGCAATCAGTTCCTCTCAACCACCTATCATTGAGAGCATGCCACAGAAAGTGACTGAGTCTGGGCTCCCTATCATTGCTAACCCACCAACAACACCTGAGGAGGTTACACTGCAGGATGTACAAGTACTTCCTGTCAATAGTTCAAGTGAAGCAGCTACTACAAGTGTTGAACCCACTGGTTTACACTTGGACAGTAGTTTCATTAATCAGACTTCTTTGAAGGCAATTTCTTCTATGGGAACCTTTCTAAATACTGGTGTGTATCCTGTATACACTGGTGAGCTTAGATTGGTAACCTCTGCTGAGGAAAGAAGTCCCCAGTTCCAAGAAAAAGGGGCAACAGGGGATGACTTTTGGGAAAGTCTCCCTCAGTCAACCACTGTTACAACCACCTCTGGTGGAAAATCAGAGAATCCCATTAAATTGGATGATGGTTTAATGTACCGAGAATTGAGGGAGAGGCTTAACAAACTGGATACATCTATTGCAGAAATCAAAACCATACTGCAACAGTTGTTACAAAAACAGCAGGCACCACCTGCTCCCACTGACCTTTGGGCATTATTTCAACCTCTGCTTCACCAACAAAGAGCAAATGCTGATCAGAAACATGAAATTCAGCTTCAAAATATCAGAAATATAATGGAAGCTAGGTTCAAAGACACTCAGGCAGATATAAAAACCCTGAAGGCTGAATTTATGAACACCACTGGCACTGCTCCTCCCTCTATCATCTTTGTGGACAGCCCACCACCAAATAATGCAAAAAAGGCGGAGAAAATGAGGCAGTTGAAGAAAAAGGGATATGAAGATGGTCTGTACATTGCACCAGATAATTCAACAATGCTTGCACACATCCCTTTGCCAGATGGTTCCAAAAAGGTTGATGTAACCTTAAATGCCATTGCTAATGTAAAAGCAAGGGTGAAAAAGGATATGGAGGCAAAGGATAAAGGAAGGTTTGAACAGGAGAAGAGAGTTTTTATGGAGATGAATGAACAGGGTACTTCTGAGCTAAAGGATCAAGAAAATTCTCAGCCCATAAGAAAGTCTACTAGAAAAGTCATACAACCCAAAACCACACCTCCCAAATCCACAAAACAAACTCCCTAACCTTCCAAAAGCTCCACACATCAATCTTCGAAACCAACAGATGTTAAAACACCTGTTGTATCAACAGTTGTTGCTTCTTCAGTGGTTTCAACATCTGTTATCCAAACTTTCACCATTTCCACTTCAACACACACTACATCCACTGTCTTATCCTCATTACGAAAAATCCCTTCACCACCACCAATACCACCTGCTAAAAGGCAGAAGACAACAGTTGACACATCATCCGTGGTAATGGCAACAGTGGTTGAAACCCCAGTTGTTTCAACAGCTGTTAGTCAAACACACACCATCACTACTCAAACACCCTAAAAAAAACCATCATCACAAAACTCACCACCTGCCTTAAAGCAAAAGACAACTGTTGATACATCAACAGTGGTTGAGACACCAGTTGTTTCGACAACTGTTAGTCAATTACCTACCACTTTTAACAATCCTTCCCAAGCCATAATTCTGTTTGCTCCAACATCTCAAATAGAAACACCTCCTCCTGAAAATGTGTATACTAGAAGAAAAAATCTTCAAGTGCATCATGATGATATACCACCACCTGATCCTGTTTCATCTGTACGTTACAAAATCACCAAACCTGAATCTTTCATTCCTCCAAAATTGGTCAATCCAATCAAAGATCCAATAGCTCTTCAAGGATATGAGTCTGCAGATGGTACCCTAGCAGCTGGCAGTTATCCACTGGAACTCCATGCAGTAAAGAATGAAATGAGGCAGTTCTACACAGTTGATGATCCTTCAGAAAGGAAATTCCCTTCTCTGGTTGGTTTTAGAAATCCAAAAAACATGGATGAATATCTAAAACTAAAAGCTAGACAAGCTCAAATAATAGCTAGGGTTGAATGCGAAGGAGAAAATGACAATGTGTATTCAAGTCATTATCACCAGAAGACTATGCTAGAGATTTGAGTAAAGAAATGTCAAATTTACCACCAGAACCTGGCCTGCAAAAAGATGTGAGAAAAGACATTCTGGCATTGATCATGAGTGAGAAGTTCTACCCTGCCAAGGAAGAGCAATTCCAAGATTGGCCACTTCTTGGTCTCAAAGCAGAACTCAATAGAATTGAAAGAGTAAAAAGAGATCCAAGCATGAAAAGGTCAGCACCAAATTGGCGTAAATACAAAAAGGCTATTGATGATCTTACCTTGGAGTATAAAAGAAAGAAACAAGAGTTGGTTGATGCAAAGGTTGTAACTGCCAAGGCCATAGCAAAATGGACAAGGCAGTACACTGATGAAGCTTATGAAAGGCTTAGAAAAAAGAGAGAAACAGATCCTAGCCTTCCAAAGAAGCCTGATTACAAAACTATTAACATGTCAAAGAAGCAGCTCCACAATTCTGAACCACTGTTCACATCATCAGATACCTCTGTCATTATGTTAAACCAAAGAAAGAGGCAAAAGTTGACTGATGCAGAAGAGAAAGAGCAAGAAGCTGTATATATTAAACAGGCTATCAAGACAATGGCACTTGAAGATGACAGCTCAGCAAAGCTTCTACATACATTGGAATCCAACCACTGATGAAGCATAAAAATTGAACCTCAAACTACTGATGGGATCCAAGCATTGTTGAAGATCAAAGCATTGTCATTCAAGGTCTGATCACCCTTTGAAAATAGCACTGATCCTCAACATCAGTGTTTAGATTACAACAGTGGAATGAAGAATCAATGTTTATGTATCAGTAGTTTGAATATAATCAGTGTCTGTAGTGTCTGTTGTTATAGATTCAGTGTTTATGTTGAACATCTGATCTGATTTACTTTTGGTCAACATTTGTTTGAATTTTGGTGAACATCTTATTTTGTTAAGAAGTACAAGAACAAACATTTTTACAAAATCGCAAATCACCCCATCATTTAAGTGCATTGAAGTAAAATTGGAAATAATGTTATTCATGTGGTCCTGTTGTTGAATAGATCTAATTCCGTGATTTTAAGACAATGTTGTTGAATAGAATAAGATGGTTGATGTAATGTGGTCGTATTAATAACAAATTGTAATTAATTAATCTAAATAACTTTCCCGAGCCCGGGAAGCAATCCCGGGTAAAAACCTAGTTTCACATATATGCAATACCCTACTGTTATAACTTATAAAAATACATATTTTTATTGATTATATCAGACCTGAAACTCAGATTAATATTTAAACTCATTTATAAGTATTAAAATTACCAAAATGCCCTTATGGGACTTAATTTGGTTTTAATTACTTTTGGGCATATATGTTAAACATTCTACTGATGTATTAACATATTTTAAGCATAATAACACATGGGACTTGTATATGGTTCATTTGGTTGCCCGTTGCGCATTTACGCGTTCAGATCGGTTTATGTAACTAGTTTACGTAAGTTTGCCGAAACGGGTTTAACCTTATCATTTTCATCTCAAATCCGGAAGGTGTTTAGTTTACCCATATTATACAAGTCTTCGTACTTGTTTGGTCTAAATAACATTTTATTCCGGTCATCGCTTATCTAGCGTATCGTACCGTATTAGATACTTTAAGCTAGCCGGTCTAAGTCTACGACTCAAATAAGACTGTTAGCATTCTGAATTGGTTATATTACCATCACTCCAGACTAGAGCCACCTGGTAAAAGCTACCAGCATTTAGATAGATTGGATACGACTGTGTTATTATGCTGTGAATCAAGTATTAGCTCAGGTAAATACTTTTAACTTATTTTCCCTTATACGGGCTTGGGATACGGTTTATTTATACCGCTTGGTCGAGTATGAGATTATTTAATCGGATTGTGATTTAATAAATCCGCATAACCCGTTTTAATCTGTTTTGTTTGATAACATAAACATTGGGGGTTAATGACCGTGTCCTGGATATCCTCGGCTCATTTAAGTTATTAATGGCCACGACCTATGCACGGGGTGTAGGCATACACCTGACAGATGCAAATGCTAAATATTAAATTACCCACAAGTTGGGGATAACTCCTCTGTGGGTTTTATAAGTGGTGAGTCGGTTAATCATGACCGGCTTCCAAACCGGCCCCACATGTATGACAAACATGTAAAACTGTATACAAGATTTTATTAAAGATTGTCCCAAGTTATAAATGGTTTGTGCCTTGTGCACTTAAATCAATTTTCATAAACTCTTTTTAAATGAGTCAGTTAATTGTATTTACCAGTGAAAACTGACGTATTTTCCAAAGACTAAGTGGCAGGTACTACTCGTAATAGGCTGGGGGATTGCTCGGTGTCGAAATAGAGGATCTTGCTCCTTAAAGATGCCTTAAAATCTGCTAAACTTCATTTTATACATTCTGTAAAGATCCACCTGTGGATTTGATATTACAGGCTCGTCTATAATAAATACTTTGATATTTTCAGACATTTGAGTTTGTAATAATATTTTATATTCCAAGACTTTCGCTGTGCTATTCTGTGTATGTTTGATCATGATGATATTAACTACGTCACGATACTCCACCGGGCCCACCGGTAATATGTGGAAATATCGGGGTGTGACACTAGGAGCAGTGATTGGCGCCTTGCCTCGTCCACCTCTTCCTCTAAATCGTGGCGGCATTTTCTTGTTCCTGTCAAAACAAACAAAAGAAACCAACAAAAGAAAAATACAATAAGATTAGGATTAGTCCTAAGTCATTTGACTACACTCGGAAGTCGAGGAATGTGCAAACTGTGTCATTGAGATTAAATACAAAAGGCTAGTGTTTAATTCACTCAATGTTGGCTCTGATACCAACCTGTCACACGCTGATATTTCCACGTATTACCGGTGGGCCCGGTGGGGAGTATCGTGAAGTAGTTGATATCATCATAGTCAATAATCACAGTTTAAATGCACAGCGGAAGTCTAAAAGTAATTATTACAAACCGAATAAAAAATAACATAAAATATTACACAACGGATTGTAAAATAGATCCACATGCGGATTAAAACAAAAGAAGTATTGTTTCAACAGACTTAAAGTGATAAAAGCTTGCAAGACTCTTTATTTAATCACTCAGGAGTTCCAGCCCATTATGCTTAGTACCTGCACTTAACCTTTTGAAAATACGTCAGTTTACACTGGTAAATACAATTAACTGACTCTTTTGAAAACATTTAAGGAAATTGGTTTAAGTGCACAAAGTACAAATATTCTTTTATAACTTGGGACAATTATTTAAAAATAATCTTGTATACAGTTTTACATGTTTGTCATCCATTCAGGACCCGGTTAGAAGAGTCGGATAAGATTAATTGACACGCCACAAGTATATGCCCACAAGAGAGTGAGATACCGTTTATACATACGCAACTGTCAAGTGTATGCCTACACCCAGTGCTTAAGCCGTGGCCATTTCTAATAAATGAGCCGAGGATATCAAGGACATGGTCATTAACCCCCTAAAGACATTGCATCAAACAAAACAGATTAAAACGGGTTATGTAAATGTATTAATCACAATCCGATTTAAAGAACTACATGCCAGACCAAGCGGTATTATTATAAGACTGTATCCCAAGCCCGTATAACGGAAAATAAGTTAAAAGTATTTACCTGAGCAAAATATAATTTTAATCTCAGCCGTTTAACAATCAGCAAGTGCAAATAGCTTTTACTGGGCTCCTAGATCTGGAACAAAGGTTTTTAATATCCTATTAGATTCCTAACGGGTCTTACTTAAGTTGAAACTTAGACCAGTTAGTTTTAATGAGAGGTTTACGGTTCAAAATGCACGATTAAGCGAAGACTGGATTAGAATGTGATTTAGACCCGACAAGTATGAAGACTTGTATAATATGGGTAAACTAAACACATTCTGTATTTTAAAATAAAAATGATAAGGTTTGACCCGTTTCGGTTAATTTATGCAAACTAGTTACATAAACTGTACCGAATGCGAATATGCATAACGGGTAACCAAATGAGTCATATACAGGTTTCACAAGTTAATATGCTTAAAATATGTTGTGATATCAGTAGGAGACCTTTCATTATGCCCAAAACGAATTTAAAACCATATTAAGCCCCGTAAGGGTATTTTGGTCATTTTAAAGTTTATAAAAGCGGTTGAATAGTAATCTGAGTTTCTGGTCTAAAATAATCAGTAAAAATATTTATTTTAACAAGTTATATCAGTAAGATATCATACATATGTGAAATTTATCTTTTATGACCAAACTATGCACCGAAGGGGAATTTTGATCATTTCACATATGCTTTAAGGGTCTAATTTGGAAATCTGAGTTTAAAACTTTCACTTACTGTTAAAGTATAAAAATTTATTCATAACATCAGTAGGTATTAATGTTGGATTTATATGTACGGGTTCGATAAGTCAACACTGCTGACCGAGCTATGACCCGTAAGAGTTACACCTTGGGCAACGAACATTAAATCCACTTAACTTGGTTAACTGGTGACCACGAACAATTAACGAAACGAAATATATAATTATCTAGAATAATTATATATCCACGAGAAACGAGATTTATTATTTATACGGGTTATAAATATTATATCGTTTAATTACTTATTTAATTAAACTTTGTTTTTCGGGCTTCGTATCGTGTCTGGGCTTGAACTTATTATATTGGGCTTTGGGGCCTAAGAGATAATTAGGGATGTTAACCTAAATATATTACTATATATATTTCAATAATATTCCTTTTGATTTACCTCTTCTGCCGTAAAGAAACTCACCATACTTTTTGGTGATTTTCAATTAATCCCAATTCAGCCAAGTGCCCCACCTGTGTGCTATTGATTTACGAGTAGCCAAGAAAAAGAATAGGGCCACTTCTCAAAAGCAGCCGCCACTTCTGAAAGTGCCGACTCCTTTCAATTTTGCTTTGCAAATCAGTTTGTTCGTGCAAGCGTTCTAGCATTTGTTCGTTGAACCTTGGTGTCTCACACGGTTAATTATTAACCACAAGGTATATTTAATCTCATCGGTAGAGTAATTATTTTATGTATCGTATTCGCATGTTTGTAACCATGATCCTGTTCGGTTCACTTTTGGTGTTGATAATTTATATTTGAGTAAAATGCACGGATAGTCCCTGTGGTTTAGCAAAATAACATCTATAGTCCCCAACTTTTGGAAATTACACCGGTGCTCCCTGTAGTTTTACAGTTTGTTACTCGGATAGTCCCTGGAGTGGATGTCCGTTAGTTTTCTCCGTTAAATGGATGTGAAATGACAAATATACCTTTCATATTCTCCACTCTATAAAATATAAATACATACTCTGACTCTCTCTATCTCTATCTCTCTCTCTCTCAAGAAAAGCCCCACCACCTACCGTCACCAGCACCACCACTGCCACCACCACCAGCTACCATCCAACCCCACACCACCACCTGCTACATGCTCTAGTTCAAAGGACTTTGGTTTTTAAATCATATTTCAACGAATCCCCTATTCCCAAATTCAAGCCCTAATTCCTTTGATCCGCAAATAAATCATGTACAGCGAATGATCTTGTGAATTACATTGGGGGTTTTAATCTGAGTACAGAAACGAACAAGATGCACCAAAAAATGATTATCGAAAACGAATAGAATATACCGTTGGACTATGTAATCGATGAAGAATGGGGGTGTTTGCAGAGGAGAATTGGTATTGTTTACGAGTACGAAAGATTCTAAACAGGGAGCACCGGTGTAATCGATGAAGATTGTTGGATTTGGTATTAATACTAAAGTTCTGTTACAAATGCCATTGCAGATTCTAGGGAATCTGATAAACTGAAGTGAACTTATATCAACCGGGAGAATATGTAGGTAGGTGTGGTTAAAATTCATACTTTTTTTCATTTTCTTCTCTTCTTTTCAACAACAAACTTTTTATTGCATCTTCAATGTGCCTACCATTGGTCTGTATGAGGCAAATCATTCCCGATGAGCTTCTATGTATGTATATCTGAAACTGTTATAATTGTCACTGGAAGATATTTACAGATTACAGAAACTTTTTATACAAAAATGTATTGTTTGTAGAGGATGGTGGTGGCAGGTGGTGGTGGCAGTGGTGGTGCTGGTGACGGTGACGGTAGGTGGTGGGGTTTTTCTTGAGAGAGAGAGAGTGTCAGAGTGTTTATATATATATATATATATATATGTGTGTGTGTGTGTGTATTTTATATTTTAATAAAAGCAAGGGGTAAATAAGTAATTTCAGATAGACTTAACAGAGAAAACTAACCCCATCCACTCCAGGGACTATTCGAGTAACAAACTGTCAAACCACAGGGAGCACCGGTGTAATTTCCAAAAGTTGGGGACTATAGGTGTTATTTTGCAAAACCACAGGGACTATCCGTGCATTTTACTCTTTATATTTATTCCGTTGCGTTTTATTAATTATATATTTAGTTAATAAAATATGTCAAACCCGTTTTGATAAAAATTAAATTGACACCACTGAATCCCAACAGTGGTATCAGAGCCACGCTTACAACATGCAAATCGGAACCGGTCATTTTAACCGGTTATAGATCTCAAACTTTAACTTGTTTAAAGTTTCAGATCTAAATATTTCTTGGGCAAAAAGTTATTTGGTCAAAAGTTTTATTTATTTTTATTTGACCAAAAGATTGCCCACTTTAATATGATTGTGTTGAATATGTAAATCTGGCCGACCTTGTACTTGTATTTTGTTCTTGTTTTGTTTTGTTTTTTTTTTTTGTTTTTTTTTTTTTTTTGTTTTATGGTTTTTGGCCCACTTTGTGGCTCAAAGTTGTAATAGATTAGGGTTTCAATTTTATTATATTTTATATTATAATGTTGAAGACCCGAAGACAAAACTGAAGACATTACAGGAATCAAGGAGGTGCTAAAGACAACTAGATGCACTAGGTCCATCCTTGTGGTTGTTGTTACCCCGTGACCCGGTTTGGTCTTGCTATTTGGCTCTAGCAAGAACAAACGAAATGGCCTAAAGATTTACATATTTATTTTTTGCTATTATGGTTGCTTTGAACATATAAGTTGTTATATAACATACCAACCTAATACCAAACTTTTAAAAGGTGTTTTAAAATGTTCGCAATCAATTATAACAAGTTCTAAATTGAGTTTTACAACTTGTAAATATTTGTTATAAAACGAATAATTTATTTTAAAATAATAACCATTAGAGTTTTTGAAATTTAACAAGTTTTAACTTTCTAAAACTCATAACTTAATAGTTTTAAAACTATTAACTTTTATATGGTTATACAAGTCGCGACAAACTTAGTTTTAATAGGTTATTTAAAATTAAGTGTCCTGAGAGATGAAAGGGTTCATCAAGATGTCACGACTAAATATGTACTAAAATTGGCTCTTACGACCCTACTTGGTAAATATTAATTTAACCCATACCTAAAATCAATAGTCTATGCCATCCTATCACAAGTTACACTTGGAACGTAAAAGCGAACCATCAGTGTTTGGAGCCACAACACCACACTTGATGTCTAGCATATCCTTCCAAGGTGCAAGGGTTTCGTTGACACATCCGACCCTTACACAAGTACCTCTTTTAGGACGACTATTACTTTTTCTTTTCTCACCACATGCTCCAGCTGTCTCGAAAGTAGAAAGTCGGCATAGATGAGGCTAAACGTATCAATGCATAGATAAGAGTTGTCTTAGCAGCCTCATACTCGAGAGTTGTGCAATTCTCACAATTGACACTCGTTGTCAGTCTGCCTAGTCACTTACTAGAGTGCATGCCACAGCTGCCTTTACTACTGACATAGCCAGATTCTCATTCCTTGTTCTAATTACTGTAATGGGTCATTAATTAAATAAGGAAATATACATCGAAAATACTAATTAAAATCTCTTTGCTTATGTAACAGATGTCTAATGAAAACAACTCCTTCGTTCTCAAGTCTATACTTGAAATGGAAAAACTGAATAACACCAACTTTCTCGAATGGCACCGCAATCTGAGAATAGTTTTCAAGATGGCGAAAAAGCTATATATCTTAGATGGCCCAGTCCCTACCGAGCCTGAAAGTAACACTACTGCTGCTCGTAAGGCACTGGAAAAACATAACGAGGATGCTGTTGAGGTAGCCTGCCTTATGCAAGCCACCATGTCTCCTGAACTTCAGAAGAACATGGAAGATAAAGATGCTTATGACATGATCCAGCAACTGAAAGGCATGTTTCAGAAACAAGCCTGACAGGAGCGATATGACACCATGAAGCAGCTCATAAGCTGTAAAATGCAAGAAGGATCGTGTGTCAGTACTCATGTGCTTAAGATGAAAGGGTACATTGACCAGATGAACAAACATGGTTATCCCCTGCAAGATGAAATGGCAGCGGACTTCATCTTGAACTCTCTCCCTAGCTCGTATGACCAGTTCATTATGAACTATAATATAAATGCTTGGGTGAAGACTGTGCCTGAGCTACATGGTATGCTCAAAACGGCCGAGATAAACATTCCACATAAAATCAACCAAGTTCTGATGGTCAAGTCTGGTGGTGTTAAGAAGCCCAACAACAAGAAAAGGGCTCATAACAGCAAAGGCAAGAAAATGGCTGTTGTTGCTGCCAAATCTGCCACCAACAACAAGCAGGTTGCTAAACCACCCCCTCCCCAGAAGCGTCAGTGCTTTGAATGCAACCAAATGGGGCACTGGAAAAGGAACTGCCCACAGTATCTAGCCAAGCTGAAGGCGAACAAGGCCAATAACATTGGCACTTCTTCAGATATTCTCATTTATGTTATTGAACTTTTTACTGTCTCCAGCAACACATGGATATTTGATACCGGGTGTGGTTACCACAACACTAATGTTTTGCAGGAGCCTGAAAAGTGGAGGAAGCAGAAACAAGACGACATGGAACTCATCGTTGGTGATGGGAAAAGAGTGCTCGTTCTTGCAACCGGCACATTTCATTTTTCATGTCCTTCTGGCCTTGTAGTTAATTTAAACAATTGTTTGTTTGCACCTGGTATAACCAGAAACATTATTTCGGTTTTCCTTTTGTTTGAACAAGGTTTCAAGTACGTTTTTAATGGTATTTCTATTTCTGCCTACTTGAATGATGTCTTTTATTTTGAGGCTAAACCTCGAAATGGTATTTATGAGATTGATGTTCAAACATGTAATAACATATATCATCTTTCTAAGCGTAACAAAGCTGGTATTAATGAAACCTTTCTATGGCATTGTAGACTTGGCCACATAAGTAAGGCACGCATAAAATGGCTCCAATCTGAGGGGATTCTTGAATCCCCTGGACAGGACTCCTTTAATGATTGCGAATCTTGCTTAGCTGGCAAACTCACAAAGCGTCCCTTCACTGGTGTTGGTGAACGGGCCAATGGTCTTCTAGGACTCATTCACACTGATGTATGTGGCCCTTTCAGAACCATGACAAGGAACCATGAAAGAAACTTTGTTACTTTCATCGACGATTATAGTCGATATGCTTATGTCTATCTTATGAAGCATAAGCATGAAACTTTTGAAAAGTTCAAAGAGTTTCAAAACGAAGTAGAAAACCAACTTACTAGAAAGATAAAAATACTTCGATCAGATCGGGGTGGCGAATACCTCAGCTTAGAGTTCCTCAATCATCTCAAAGAGTGTGGAATAATTTCAGAACCCACTCCACCTGGCACACCCCAACTTAATGGCGTGAGCGAGAGGAGAAATCGAACCCTACTTAATATGGTTCAATCGATGATATGTAGAACTAACTTGCCTCACTCCTTTTGGGGTCATGCTCTTATGACTGCCGCCCGCATTGTCAATCTGGCTCCGACTAGAAAGGTAAAAAAAACCCCATATGAGATATGGCATGGGCGTAAACCCGATTTGGAATACCTAAAAGTATGGGGATGTGATGCATACATCACAAGTGATGCTGATGATAAGCTCGATCCTCGAGGCGAAAAAGGTTGTTTTCGTCGGATACTATAAAAGAAGCGGATATTATTTCTACAATCCTGATGCAAATGTTATTTCTATCAAAAGGAAGGGGCACTTTCTAGAGGAAGAACTTCTTAATCGAGGAACTGGAAATAATGTGGTTGATCTTGAAGAAATTCGAGAACCAACAACAACCGCTGATGAAGTCGGAACGTCTGAACAACAAGAAATTGTTGCTGATGAATCAGACATGAACACAGGCGTTCGCAGAAGTAGCAGGACTCGTAAAGAACCTGACAGATACCTTTGGCATCTCGAAGGTGCTAAAGTCTTGGTAGTAGATGAGTCTAATGACGAACCTACTAACTATAAATCTGCTATCTCAGATCCTGAATCTGCGAAATGGTTGGAAGCCATGAACGCTGAGATGCAATCTATGCGTGATAATCAAGTCTGGGACTTGGTTGAGCTACCCCTCGAATCTCGGGCAGTAGGGAGCAAATGGGTTTTCAAGAGAAAAACCGATATGCATGGAAATGTACACACCTTTAAAGCACGGCTAGTTGCGAAGGGTTTCACTCAAACTCAGGGTATTGACTATGATGAAACCTTCTCGCCCGTTGCTATGATCAAATCGATCAGGATATTGCTTGCCATAGCCGCGTACTATGACTACGAGATATGGCAAATGGATGTCAAAACCGCTTTTCTTAATGGGCATCTCTCTGAAGATGTCTATATGGTTCAGCCAGACGGTTTTGTTGAACCAAAATATCCTAATAGGGTGTGCAAGTTGAATAAGTCCATTTATGGACTCAAGCAGGCGTCTCGTAGCTGGAATCTTCGTTTTGACCAAAAGATCAAAGAGTTTGGTTTTGTCAAAAATGAAGATGAGCCTTGTGTTTACAGAAAGGCTAGTGGGAGCACTATATCATTCCTCATCCTGTATGTGGATGATATACTGATTATTGGAAACAGCGTCCCTATGCTTAACGAAGTTAAACACTATTTGGGAACTTGTTTTGCAATGAAAGATCTTGGAGAAGCAGCTTATATTCTAGGAATCAAGATCTATAGGGATAGATCTAAGCGACTTCTTGGGCTAAGTCAAAGTACATACATAGACAAAATGATGACACGCTTTAAGATGGAAAACTCCAAGAAAGGAGGTGTTCCTATGACTAAAGGGTCTGTGTTGAACAAATCGCAATCTCCTTCAACGGACATTGAAATTAAGCGAATGGAAGCAGTTCCATATGCTTCAGCGATTGGTTCTATCATGTATGCTATGTTATGTACTAGACCTGACGTCTCGCATGCTTTAAGCATGACTAGTCGTTATCAGCAAACTCCTGGCATTGCCCATTGGACTGTTGTTAAGAACATTCTGAAGTATCTGAGAAGAACTAAAGATATGTTCTTAGTATTTGGAGGAGTAGAAGAAGAGCTCACTGTAAGATGTTACACTGATGCTAGTTTTCAAACTGACCGAGATGATTCTCACTCACAATCAGGTTTCGTATTCACTCTAAATGGAGGAGCTATCTCATGGAAGAGCTCCAAGCAGAGTGTGGTTGTGGATTCAACCACCGAATCTGAATATATAGCCGCATCAGATGCTGCAAAGGAGGCTGCTTGGATGAAGAAATTCATAACCGACCTTGATGTGGTTCCAAGCATTAAGAAACCCATCGAGATATTCTGTGATAACACAGGTGCTATTGCTCAAGCCAAAGAGCCCAGGTCTCATCACAAGGCCAAGCACATTTTAAGAAAGTTCCACTACATACAGGAAATTGTGGAACGTGGAGACATCGTGATAAGCAAAGTGGACACAGATCAAAACCTAGCAGACCCGTTTACTAAGCCCATGACTCAGGACAAGCATGATCAGCACATGGGTGCTATCGGGCTTAGATTAGCTAGCAGTATGTTTTGATTTAGTATTTGGATGTACGAACTTTTAATAGTTGTACTTCTGAATTCATTGTTGATTTACTAGTTAAATGCAATTCTGAATCTTATAACTGTGTTCAATTTTAATACGTTTAATCCATGAATCTTGCATTCTAAACTATCCGTAGTCGGTCAGACTCGTGGGAACGATTCTGAATTAAGACTATTTTGACTTTGGACTCAAGGAGTTGACTTCCAAATTCACAGACCTCATTGAGAATGACGTTGGATGTAACTCGCATCAAATCATCTTCATGGATCTTAGTCATAAGATGATTTGATATTGGTATACTCATTTAGTATCCTTTGACCTGAGATACATATTAGAACTTCCGTTTACCAAGGATTATTCTTTGATTACTGTCAACCGCTGTCGCGTAACTGCCAGTCATAAAGGCTTTAATTGGGAATAGTTCTGAAGTTCAGTGGGAGTTGTATGTAGTCAATATGGGATTCTGTACTCTTACATGATAAGTAACAGTTAGACATTGTGGCGCCCTCGTTGATTCAAACTGGTGAAGTGTAAGGCCTTACCCAAACTTACTGTGTGTTTGTTCGGACCACTTTGACTCTTGATCGAGAACAATAATAATTGAACACCATATGAGAATGAACTTAATCCATGTCTCATTGATTCAATTTATGTCTTTTACAGAAAGGATGAATGACAACAATTACCATAAGTCTATTGTCTTGCAATAGTAAGTTGTTACTAATGGCAAGGTGTTTTGGTTAATGACTTTAAAGTGTCATACCTTGTTGGGGGCAGCCATGTGCAGCTAGAGCGCCGCTGACTGTCTGCGTTGAGGATTTTATCGAAGGCCATCAAGTGGGAGATTGTTGGATTTATATGTACGGGTTCGATAAGTCAACGCTGCTGACCGAGCTATGACCCGTAAGAGTTACACCTTGGGCAACGAACATTAAATCTACTTAACTTGGTTAACTGGTGACCACGAACAATTAACGAAACGAAATATATAATTATCTAGAATAATTATATATCCACGAGAAACGAGATTTATTATTTATACGGGTTATAAATATTATATCGTTTAATTACTTATTTAATTAAACTTTGTTTTTCGGGCTTCGTATCATGTCTGGGCTTGAACTTATGATATTGGGCTTTGGGGCCTAAGAGATAATTAGGGATGTTAACCTAAATATATTACTATATATATTTCAATAATATTCCTTTTGATTTACCTCTTCTGCCGTAAAGAAACTCACCATACTTTTTGGTGATTTTCAATTAATCCCAATTCAGCCAAGTGCCCCACCTGTGTGCTATTGATTTACGAGTAGCCAAGAAAAGAATAGGGCCACTTCTCAAAAGCAGCCGCCACTTCTGAAAGTGCCGACTCCTTTCAATTTTGCTTTGCAAATCAGTTTGTTCGTGCAAGCGTTCTAGCATTTGTTCGTTGAACCTTGGTGTCTCACACGGTTAATTATTAACCACAAGGTATATTTAATCTCATCGGTAGATTAATTATTTTATGTATCGTATTTGCATGTTTGTAACCATGATCCTGTTCGGTTCACTTTTGGTGTTGATAATTTATATTTATTCCGCGGCGTTTTATTAATTATATATTTAGTTAATAAAATATGTCAAACCCGTTTTGATAAAAAGTAAATTGACACCACTGAATCCCAACAATTAAGTCTTAGGTGCTAAATATGGTTTTAAACCATACTATGCGCCTAAATCGCATAAAAGTCGGTATTTGTCGATATTCGGGTTAATTAAAGAAACCTGAGATTTTGATCAGACTTTACTGATTAAAATAATTTATTCGATGTATAAAATCATTAGAAAAAGGTTTGATATGTAAAGAATGTGTAAAACTCATTTTATTAGCAAAAAGGGCATAACCGTCAATTACCGAGCCTATGCAAGAAACCTATGTTATGATCAGTTAAAAATTTAACAAAAATTTCCAAAAAACCCTAAATATTATATCTTAACAGTAGGTGGCAAGTTTGGTGTCAAAAATTGGGTTTAAATAGGTTTTATGACAAAAATGTCGTTTAATTAATAAAAGCTTTCATTTTATGATATCGCGCATATCTTCTATTTTAGACCATAATCTGATGTCAAACTTTTAGGATATACTTAAATATCAGTAATAAAGGTTTTTGTCCTCTCACATTTTCAAAAATCTCGTTTTAATATCTAAAGGGCATAATAGTCAACTTTTAAGCATTTAACGGAAACATGCAATGAACTAGGATTTCTATGGAACCAAGTTATATAACCTCAGAGGGTTATACTAACCTATAATATGGTCCTAAAGGAACCCTAAGGCATATCTAAAACAAGCTAAATCGGGTCAGAACTGAAAGTCAAAGCAAAAGTCTACTTTTGCGACTTTCGATTCCGAACCGAGCCTAAACTCAGAATTGTCTGGTTGAACATGCCTAGACATGTTCTTATATTATTTACCAAGTTATTTTAATGTTAAAACATGTTCCATAACCTCTGCATTGTTAGTTATGAATTTATTTGTAAAAATTGATTCTGTTGACTTTTTATTAATAAGTTTGACAAGACAATTGACCAAGTTAGAGTGATAATCAGTAGGTGCCCTTTTAAGGGTTTAGTACCTGCATAATTACCAACCCATAGCCACTTTCAATTCGAACAATGGCTGGACCATTAGTGACTAATCACTAAGTCAAAGCTTAATTACGATAGCTTTGACTTTTGGTCATTAAGCTAATGAAGAAACACTGGATAAAAGGATCGGAATCGGTTTATCCAGGGGTTAGGTTCTGCATAAAAGGGGGGTAGTCCTCTCTCGTTTGATTTGATGGAACAATTCTTCCTCTCCGGTGAACACTGCAAAACAGAACACCGTTAGCCTCGTCACGGGGAAAATGGAGGTTTTCTCCGTGACCCGACTCCGGCGTGAGAATAAGTATGTGTTTATGAAGAAGAAGAAGAAGAAGAAGAAGTATTGACGAAGTGTCTGTAACTTGAGATTCATACCTGAATTACTCTTATATTTATAGCCGGGAGTTTGGGCGGGAAAACTCGTTGGTGAAATATTAACGGAAGATGCTAACCCCGTAAGCGGTTACTTTTCCTTCCGTTAATCGTCTTGATCCGACGTGAATGCACACGGATCACTATTCAGATCCATGGCTGGGGAATTGCCACGTGAAAAGTGGTCAAGTGGAGGTTTCTCTCCAATTCCATGCCATCATCGTGATTTCAGGGAGGCCTGAGATGACGACACGTGTCCAGACGGTTATAGCCGTCTGGTGGTGCACGATTGAGTTCTTCTAGAAGGTTATTGCCATAATCCAGTGTGACTTCTTATCGTGTGGCACCAGTTGAGTAAATAATACCCAAGTCTGGGTATTATTAAGCGGAAGTGTTTAACTTAGGATTTCCATCCTTTGTTTATGGAGGAAGGCGCAAGGATTTATGATTTCCTTTTCAACGCGCAAGTGTTGTCTGTTACCTTTCTCTTGAGTTCTTTCTGTAAGACCAGTTGCGCGGCCGCGCAAGGCCAAAAAAGGGCTAAGAGGTGAGGTCGTGGTATGGTCCCAGCTATTTATTACGAGGTTTTTGGGACCTTACCCCTTCACCCCTATGCTTCGTAAGATCCTTAATTTAATCACAAATGACTTTCCATGTTCAACAATTTATTCATTAAAGGATACAAACGTCGTGTGAGGTCAATCAGAGGCACCAAATTTGTATGTTAACACTTTGGATCCTTTTATTTACATATTTACATTGTTTGACAATTTTAGTCCCTCCAGATCAATCCATTACACGTTTAAAGTCCATGACACGTGTCTTTATAATATTGGTCGTGATTTTGTGAGGTGTTACAACTCTTGATATTAACTATATATTAGAACGTTCTGTTTAGTTGGTTATCAAATAGATTTTACGAAACTTAAAATAAATTAACTACTATTATTTATCATTTCTACATTTACAAGTTTTAAATAAATGTTTAAATTTATTGAGACTTCGTTACATTTACAAGTTTTAAATAAATGGTTAAATTTATTGAGACTTCGTTAACAAATTTTACTACAATATAATAATCTATTTATATCAATCTATATATATATATATATATATATATATATACTATACTATACTATATAATAAAACATTAATGTGTGACACCTATCATTCATCGTAAGCATTTATTTTATGATTTTCTCGCATCACTTCCAAACTTATCTTATAATAATTAAATAAATAAATGAATAATGAGCTAATATTGAATTTCATCCTACCTTAAATTTTGAATACCATTCTAATATTTTTCTAATAAAATATTATTCTAAAGAGTAAATTATGTTTTTGGCCCCTGTGGTTATATCACTTTTACTATATTAGCACAAAATAAGAATTTTTAACATATCTGCCCCCCATAGACTCTATAACTAACCATTTTGGCCCCTAAGTCTAACCATTTTGCCCCCATGATCTCTAGACTTAGGGTCCAAAATGGTTAGTTATAGAGACCACGGAGACAGATATGTTAAAATTTTTTATTTTGGGCTAATATAGAAGGTATGGAATACAAGCTTGCCCTTATATTTCTAAATGATTGTTAGTTCAATCCTTTTAAGGGGATATTTGATACTGATTACTTTCATCTTAATGTCAATATTCATGGAAACAATTGTATAGTTATTCTTAAGGTAATTCTTTTTTGTAAAGGTATACACCTATTTTTGTGGTTTTCCGCCTTTCTTTTATATTTATTATTTAGTATATAAATTAGATTTTTTACTATTATTAGTATTTTTATTATTTATCAAAAATATTGATTACTTAAGATTTATATATAAGACTTTATCCAAAATTATATTTATTTAATACACTATTAATCCAAAATTATATTTATTTAACATACTATTAATCTAAAATTACATTATTCAACACGTGTAATACATAGAGTTTTTAAAGATTTAACTTTTTAATTATTTGGTATATAAATTACAATACACGAGGTTCTTAAAAATATAATATTTTTTATTATTAATATATTAAATTACATTTATTCAAAAGATTTATTGTTTTATTATTTAGTATATAAAATTACATTTTTTTTCGACCCGTGTAATACACGGGACCTTAAATTGAATCATTCCATATTAATTGGGGAAGCACACACGTGTTTTAAACCTGATCGCTCCATGTTAATTGGGGAAGCACACGTGTGTTTTGCGTAAAAACATTCTGATTGGGTTCCAGCATGACTGAGCAGGGTAACGGGTCAAAATGAATCGTGAAAAACATGTTCAATATGGTTTGGGTCAAAACGGGTTCTGATCTAAATAGGCTCGGGTCCAAGCGGGTTCTAGTCAAAATAAGTTCAGGTCAAGACGAATTCTAGTAAAAATAAGTTCAGGTCAAAATCATCAAATATCAAATATAAAAAAAAGAAACACTATGAAAAATCAAAATTACATTGATGTTTCACAAACTTGATGATGTGCTCATTCAATGTTTCTCTAGGCTTGTAAAAAAATTATTATCCTAGTTCATGAATAGTAACAAACAACACCCACCAACACCCAAACTCCAAAAGATAGAACACTAAGAATCCATACTAAAGTGGTATACAGACTATTTTCAGCTCTAAGCAGGTTCACCAATAATTATTTAATATATCTTCATCTTGAAACGATGCGTTTTGAGGAGCACTGGATTGAAGGCTTACGTAAAAAAGACAAACATTTTTCATAAGAAGTAGAACCAAGACCGAAGCTGGTTCTTTGCAAATATGATAAAAGTTTCATTAAGTTGTTGGATAATCGAAAAATTGTATTCTACTTTTCCTTGACAAATAACCAAATTAATCAAACACTTGATTAGCATTCAAATAACCATAATCAAAAACTACAAAAACTGCATGAAAGATTAGAATCAAACACTACAGTTCACATCGCATTCAACTCTCGTCGTGCAGCGACCCCTCCTTTGTGTACTCTCAATTTGAATCCAAGAAAGTATGAAGCAAGTGATTTAGAAGATTAGCAAGATGAAAGATTCCGGATAGCAAGAAACGGAAACAAGAATAAGAGTCGAATCAGATCTGTGTGAACCGATCAAGCTAGACACGCAAGAACCGAATTACTTTTCAGCAAGAAAGAAGGAAGAAACGGTCAAGATTATAGGGGTGAATGTTGGATAATCTTGACCGGTTCGGTTCGGGTCGATGGATTCGGGTCGCGGAGCTACCGATTTGTTTAATTGGGTCACGTGTGAAGGGTCGTGAAGTTATGTTTTAGAGTTGCATGTGAATGAGAAATTGTCAAGTTTGACCGAATTTCATGCATGTATATGTTGAATGTGTAGTTGGACTCTTGGAGAATATAGGTGCACGTTGGAGGTTGTTGCCATAAAGTAGGAGCTTTTATTATGCATGTGGGTTTTATCTTGTATAAATAGGATAGCAGCACTAGTTTGCTTTCGTACTCTCAAAATATTAAATAATAAGAAAATTCAAGCAGTTAATATATTTGTTGTTCAAGAGTTTTGAATGCGTGTTCTTGGGCCTGAACCAACAAATCTCTCGCCCCGTGATACAAAATGCCGAGTCCAGCCAAAGTTTGGTAGGCTACCGAGAAATCAAACCAAATACTCCTTTGCTTTTTCAGGTGATGACTTCCTACGAGTGTGGAATCATGTATGATAATTTCCACTGCTAGCTTGATCATAGGCAGGAATATGGATATGGTAATGTACATGCTAACCATGGATGCAAGGGCGCATATCCTTCGCCCTAGATTCACCTGCATTGCGAAGCATATTGAAGCCGTGGCACTGAAGAAACAAGCTGTGGCTGCCTCCGAGAAATGCTCGAACTCGTAAGGGGAGGTATAGGAGAAAATAGCTTTCCCGGCACGGTGTAGCAAATCCGGGTTGGAGTTGTCGGTGGTTTCTTGATATGAAGCTCCTGGAGGTACTACTCGGTACGTCATAGTTGTGGCTACGACAGTTATTGAGTAGCCTAAAAAGTTTTTGATGATGTTGAACTTAATGATTTCAACATACAAGGTTTGGAATATGGTATTCAATACCAAGAATGAGCACAAGTTATTCCTGTCTTCCAAATGGTTTCTGATTCGAGTTAACCATGTAAGGTGACGGTTAGAGTTAGGGTTAGACGACATGGTTGTGAGTTGTGTGGAAAATGAGTTGTGTGGGAACTGAGAAGTGAGTTCTGTGTTAGGGATAGAAGAAAGAAACAATATGTAAGAAGTTCATGAAGGAAGAATGGATTAAGAAGACCTAGTAAAACAAACGGAATGATGATTTTTACTATAAATAGCCGAGCATCTTTTAAATCAGGGTTTCCTAATTTGTATAAGGAACATCTTTATTTCAAGTTTGTTACAAAAAGAAATCATTTTTCTTGGATGCCATCTCACCCACACGAAACAACATAAAAAAGGCCAAAAGGGCTTTTCGCCCAACCTCACCCACACGAAATTTAGTTTCGCCCCTCTGCTCTTTCGCGTGACCAACATTAATGTGTGACACCTATCATTCATCGTAAGCATTTATTTTATGATTTTCTCGCCTCATTTCCAAACTTGTCTTATACTAATTAAATAAATAAATGAATAATGAGCTAATATAAATTTCATCCTACCTTAAATTTTGAATACCATTCTTCTAAAAATACTACTCTAAAGAGTAAATTACGGTTTTGGCCCCTGTGGTTATATCACTTTTACTATATTAGCCCAAAATAAGGATTTTTAACATATCTGCCCCCCATAGTCTCTATAACTAACCATTTTGGCCCTTAAGTCTAACCATTTTGGCCCCCATGATCTCTAGACTTAGGGGCCAAAATGGTTAGTTATAGAGACCATGGGGGCAGAGATGTTAAAATTTTTTATTTTGGGCTAATATAGAAGGTATGGAATACAAGCTTGCTCTTATATTTCTAAATGATTGTTAGTTCAATCCTTTTAAGGGGATATTTGATACCGATTACTTTCATCTTAATGTCAATATTCATGGAAACAACTGTATAGTTATTCTTAAGGTAATTCTTTTTTGTAAAGGTGTACAACCTATTTTTGGGGTTTTCCGTCTTTCTTTTATATTTATTATTTAGTATATAAATTAGTTTTTTACTATTATTAGTATTTTTATTATTTATCAAATATATTGATTACTTAAAATTTAGATATAAGACTTTATCCAAAATTGTATTTATTTAATACACTATTAATCCAAAATTATATTTATTTAATATACTATTAATCTAAAATTACATTTATTCAACACGTATAATACATAGAGTTTTTAAAGATTTAACTTTTTAATTATTTGGTATATAAATTACAATACACGAGGTTCTTAAAAATATAATATTTTTTATTATTTAATATATTAAATTATATTTATTCCAAAGATTTATTGTTTTATTATTTAGTATATAAAATTACATTTTTTGACCCGTGTAATACACAGGACCTTAAATTGAATCATTCCATATTAATTGGGGAAGCACACACGTGTTTTAAACCTGATCGTTCCATATAAATTGGGGAAGCACACATGTGTTTTGCGTAATAACATTCTGATTGGGTACAAGCATGAATGAGCAGGGTAACGGGTCAAAATGAATCGTGAGAAACATGTTCAATATGGTTTGGGTCAAAACGGGTTCTGAGCTAAATAGGCTCTGGTCCAAGCGGGTTCTAATCAAAATAAGTTCAGGTCAAGACGAATTCTAGTCAAAATAAGTTCAGGTCAGAATCATCAAATATCAAATATAAAAAAGAAACAGTATGAAAAATCAAAATTACATTGATGTTTCACAAACTTGATGATGTGCTCATTCAATGTTTCTCTAGGCTTGTCAAAAAAAATTATTAACCTAGTTCATGAATAGTAACAAACAACACCCACCAACACCCAAACTCCTAAAGATAGAACACTAAGATTTCATACTAAAGTGGTATACAGACTATTTTCAGCTCTAAGTAGGTTCACCAATCATTATTTAATATATCTTCATCTTGAAACGATGCGTTTTGAGGAGCGCTAGATTGAAGGCTTACGTAAAAAAGACAAACATTTTTCATAAGAAGTATAACCAAGACCGAAGCTGGTTCTTTGCAAATATGATAAAAGTTTCATTAAGTTGTTGGATAATCCAAAAATTGTATTCTATTTTTCCTTGACAAATAACCAAATTAATCAAACACTTGATTAGCATTCAAATAACCATAATCAAAAACTACAAAAACTGCATGAAAGATTAGAATCAAACACTACAGTTCACGTCGCATTCAACTCTCGTCGTGCAGCGACGACCCTCCTTTATACTACCCACAAATCTCTCCCCCCGTGATACAAAATGCCGAGTCCAGCCAAAGTTTGGTAGGCTACCGAGAAATCAAACCAAATACTCCTTTGCTTTTTCAGGTGATGACTTCCTACGGGTGTGGAATCATCTATGATCATTTCCACTGCTAACTTGATCATAGGCAGGAATATGGATATGGTAATGTACATGCTAACCATGGATGCCTGAGCGCATATCCTTCGCCCTAGATTCACCTGCATTGCGAAGCATATTGAAGCTGTGGCACTGAAGAAACAAGTTGTGGCTGACTCCGAGAAATGCTCGAACTCGTAAGGGGAGGTATAGGAGAAAATAGCTTTCCCGGCACGGTGTAGCAAATCCGGGTTGGAGTTGTCGGTGGTTTCTTGATATGAAGCTCCTGGAGGTACTACTCGGTACGTCATAGTTGTGGCCACGACAGTTATTGAGTAGCCTACAAAGTTTTTGATGATGTTGAACTCAATGATTTCAACATACAAGGTTTGGAATATGGTATTCAATACCAAGAAAGAGCACAAGTTATTCCCGTCTTCCAAATGGTTTCTGATTCGAGTTAACCATGTAAGGTGACGGTTAGAGTTAGGGTTAGACGACATGGTTGTGAGTTGTGTTGAAAATGAGTTGTGTGGGAACTGGGAAGTGAGTTCTGTGTTAGGGATAGAAGAAAGAAACAATATGTAAGAAGTTCATGGAGGAAGAATGGATTAAGAAGACCTAGTAAAACAAACGGAATGATGAGTTTTACTATAAATAGCCGAGCATCTTTTAAATCAGGGTTTCCTAATTTGTATAAGGAACATCTTTATTTCAAGTCTGTTACAAAAAGAAATCATTTTTCTTGGATGCCATCTCACCCACACGAAACAACACAAAAAAGGCCAAAAGGGCTTTTCGCCCAACCTCACCCACACGAAACTTAGTTTCGCCCTTCTCCTCTTTCGCGTGACCAACATTAATGTGTGACACCTATCATTCATCGTAAGCATTTATTTTATGATTTTCTCGCCTCACTTCCAAACTTATCTTATATTAATTAAATAAATAAATGAATAATTAGCTAATATAAATTTCATCGTACCTTAAATTTTGAATACCATTTTTCTAATAAAATATTATTCTAAAGAGTAAATTACGGTTTTGGCCCCTGTGGTTATATCACTTTTACTATATTAGCCCAAAATAAGAATTTTTAACATATCTGCTCCCCATAGTCTCTATAACTAACCATTTTGGCACTTAAGTCTAACCATTTTGGCCCCCATGATCTCTAGACTTACGGGCCAAAATGGTTAGTTATAGAGATAATGGGGGCAAATATGTTAAAAAATTTTATTTTGGGCTAATATAGAAGGTATGGAATACAAGCTTGCTCTTATATTTCTAAATGATTGTTAGTTCAATCCTTTTAAGGGGATATTTGATACTGATTACTTTCATCTTAATGTCAATATTCATGGAAATAACTGTATAGTTATTCTTAAGGTAATTCTTTTTTGTAAAGGTGTACACCTATTTTTGGGGTTTTTCGTCTTTCTTTTATATTTATTATTTAGTATATAAATTAGATTTTTTACTATTATTAGTATTTTTATTATTTATCAAATATATTGATTACTTAAAATTTAGATATAAGACTTTATCCAAAATTGTATTTATTTAATACACTATTAATCAAAAATTATATTTATTTAATATACTATTAATCTAAAATTACATTTATTCAACACGTATAATACATAGAGTTTTTAAAGATTTAACTTTTTAATTATTTGGTATATAAATTACAATACACGAGGTTCTTAAAAATATAATATTTTTTATTATTTAATATATTAAATTACATTTATTCAAAAGATTTATTGTTTTATTATTTAGTATATAAAATTACATTTTTTGACCCGTGTAATACACAGGACCTTAAATTGAATCATTCCATATTAATTGGGGAAGCACACACGTGTTTTAAACCTGATCGTTCCATATAAATTGGGGAAGCACACATGTGTTTTGCGTAATAACATTCTGATTGGGTACCAGCATGAAAGCATGAATGAGCATGGTAACGGTTCAAAATGAATCGTGAGAAACATGTTCAATATGGTTTGGGTCAAAACGGGTTCTGATCTAAATAGGCTCGGGTCCAAGCGGGTTCTAATCAAAATAAGTTCAGGTCAAGACGAATTCTAGTCAAAATAAGTTCAGGTCAAAATCATCAAATATCAAATATAAAAAAAGAAATAGTATGAAAAATCAAAATTACATTGATGTTTCACAAACTTGATGATGTGCTCATTCAATGTTTCTCTAGGCTTGTCAAAAAAAATTATTATCCTAGTTCATGAATAGTAACAAACAACACCCACCAACACCCAAACTCCTAAAGACAGAACACTAAGATTCCATACTAAAGTGGTATACATAGGGCTGCAAACGAACCAAACAAACACGAACAAGTCCTTGTTCGTGTTCGTTTGTTAAGGAATATATGTGTTCACGAACTGTTCATGAACGCTTACCGAACAAGATTTTATGTTCGTGTTTGTTTGTTAAGGAAATGAACTTGTTCGTGTTCGTTTGTGTTTGTTTGTTAATTTAGGCAACGAATGAAAACAAACGATAATGAACACAAATGAGCACAAACTACGTTCACGAATACAAATACTGACAAATGAACACAAACAAACGTTCATGAACAAAATATATAATACATTGACACTTACTAAATATTTTATTTGTCAGAATTTTGAAATATTTAAATAAAATATAAAAGCTAAGAAAACTAATGAACTATCGAACACAAACGAACACGTTACCGAATGTTCACGAACATAAATAAACGAACGCGCCCTTTGTTCATGTTTGTTCATTTAACTAAACGAACGAAATTTCTTGTTTGTGTTCGTTTGTTTAATAAACAAATGAACATAAACGAACTTCCCGCCGAACCGTTCACGAACTGTTCGCCGAACGTTTGGTTCGTTTGCAGCCCTAGGTATACAGACTATTTTCAGCTCTAAGCAGGTTCACCAATCATTATTTAATATATCTTCATCTTGAAACGATGCGTTTTGAGGAGCGCTAGATTGAAGGCTTACGTAAAAAAGATAAACATTTTTCATAAGAAGTATAACCAAGACCGAAGCTAGTTCTTTGCAAATATGATAAAAGTTTCATTAAATTGTTGGATAATCCAAAAATTGTATTCTATTTTTCCTTGACAAATAACCAAATTAATCAAACACTTGATTAGCATTCAAATAACCATAATCAAAAACTACAAAAACTGCATGAAAGATTAGAATCAAACACTACAGTTCACATCGCATTCAACTCTCGTCGTGCAGCGACGACCCTCCTTTATACTACCCACAAATCTCTCCCCCCGTGATACAAAATGCCGAGTCCAGCCAAAGTTTGGTAGGCTACCGAGAAATCAAACCAAATACTCCTTTGTTTTTTCAGGTGATGACTTCCTATGGGTGTGGAATCATCTATGATCATTTCCACTGCTAGCTTGATCATAGGCAGGAATATGGATATGGTAATGTACATGGTAACCATGGATGCCAGAGCGCATATCCTTCGCCCTAGATTCGCCTGCATTGCGAAGCATATTGAAGCCGTGGCACTGAAGAAACAAGTTGTGGCTGCCTCCGAGAAATCCTCGAACTCGTAAGGGGAGGTATAGGAGAAAATAGATTTCCCGGCACGGTGTAGCAAATCCGGGTTGGAGTTGTCGGTGGTTTCTTGATATGTAGCTCCTGGAGGTACTACTCGGTATGTCATAGCTGTGGCTACGACAGTTATTGAGTAGCCTACAAAGTTTTTGATGATGTTGAACTCAATGATTTCAACATACAAGGTTTGGAATATGGTATTCAATACCAAGAATGAGCACAAGTTATTCCCGTCTTCCAAATGGTTTCTGATTCGAGTTAACCATGTAAGGTGACGGTTAGAGTTAGGGTTAGACGACATGGTTGTGAGTTGTGTGGAAAATGAGTTGTGTGGGAACTGGGAAGTGAGTTCTGTGTTAGGGATAGAAGAAAGAAACAATCTGTAAGAAGTTCATGGAGGAAGAATTGATTAAGAAGACCTAGTAAAACAAACGGAATGATGAGTTTTACTATAAATAGCCGAGCATCTTTTAAATCAGGGTTTCCTAATTTGTATAAGGAACATCTTTATTTCAAGTCTGTTACAAAAAGAAATCATTTTTCTTGGATGCCATCTCACCCACATGAAACAACACAAAAAAGGCCAAAAGGGCTTTTCGCCCAACCTCACTCACACGAAACTTAGTTTCGCCCCTCTACTGTTTTGCATGACCAACTTTAGTTATCACAGTTCATATTTTTAACCCCCTCCAGCGGTTTCACGTGGACCATCTATAGTCTACCATCAATCATATTAATTACTTAAAGTATAATTTTTATGTTATAAAGAGCAGCCTCTGATACGGATCCTCGGTGAAACCCGATGCGTCGACCCGTTGGTGTGAAGAAGTCTACACTTAGTTCCTAAAATCATGCATGCATTATAGATTAGTTAAGCACGTTTCCCTTGCCCCCATGTTTAGCTTTATTAGTTTACTAGGTTAGAACCCCGTGTATTACACGGGTTGAATAAATGTTATTTTATATGTTAAATAATAAAAAGTTACATCTTTATGAACCCCGTATATTGTACGGTTTAAATAAATATAATTTTATATATCAAATACTAAAAAAGTTATATCTTTAAAAATCATGTGTATTACACAGATTAAATAAATGTAATTTTGTATATTATATACTAAAAACGTCGTATCTTTAAAAAACCCGTGTATAATCGGGTTGAATAAATCTACCAAATAATAAAAAATTACATCCTTAAAAACCCCGTATATGACACGTGTTGAATATATATAAAAAGAGTTATATCTTTAAAAACCATGTGTATTACACAGATTAAATAAATGTAATTTTGTATATTAAATATTATAAACGTCGTATCTTTAAAAAACTCGTGCATAGTCGGGTTGAAAAATCTACCAAACAATTAAAAAATTATATCTTTAAAAACCCCGTGTATTACACGTGTTGAATAAATCTAATTGTATGTCTTTAAAAACTTCGTGTATTACACGAGTTATATAAATGTAACTTTGTATAGTAAATAATAAAAGTTATATTTTTAAAACCCACTTCTTAAAAAGAATAATAATAAAAACAGTTTTTTAAGAGAAAATGTGACATGGTTGTTCATCGGCTTAGACCATGTGTTGTGGTTTAACATAGCGCCGTTTCATGTCATTATTACGTAGATAATTGACTATAACTAACCCACCCTTTAACTATTTGTTTGTGGTTTAACTAAAAATTAAAAGCCAAAAAAATGGTCTCTTCATTTAAAGTCTTCTGACTTTCTTCTCATCTCTCATATATCATCACTTTCCTCTCTTTCTTCATTTCAACTTTTGAAAGTTCCCCATATTCTCTTTGTTCTTCATCTGTGATGAAGATAAAGATGCAAATTCCCCTCTCCATCGCACACCCCTGATATCTCCTCCTTCTTCATCGTCTGGTTTAATGTGACAAACGGAATCCTCATTAAGATTCAAAGGTATATGAAACCTAGAATGCGTCGTTCTTCCTCCATCCAACAACAATGATGCAATTCCACTAGATGCAATGTTTAATACGATCTCACCTTTTGACCTAGTTGCAGCAGACAATGTTTTCCATAAAAATATTTTACCAGTGCCGCCATAACCGTAAACAAAAAATACTCCTCCATTGTTTCCATCAACTGCGTTCATAGTTTCTTCAAATATTGCACGTTGTTCATCCGTTAACAAATTCACCTGACCTTCGTAAACATTTTGTAGATCTGTTATGTCGTATGCAAGCTCCTCGTTAATCAATCGGTAGCGAAAGTTATCTAGAGATGAGGTATCTGGGTATGGCATTGATACAAATCTTCGAAGCGATGAATTATTTCGAGTTAAAACTTCTCAATTTCGCATAACACATAATTCTTAAGTTGATTATTGGGAATTGATAAAGCTGTGAAAGATGAAAATAATATATAAATTTAATGATAAATTTTTAAGAAAACAGTACCAAATAAAAGATTAAATTTAAAATTTTACCTGCAACACGATGATATTTTGAGAATCTGTAAACAAAATCATCTGTCATATACTTCCATGTGCTTTCCCAGACTATTTCAGGTCTAGATAAAGTGCTTGACAGTAACACGGTGGCGAATAAATTGCAAATATAAGTTGCGCTACCTGATATATTTGCTTCTTTGATGGCCTCAATGTACTCTGAGTCGTCATCCAACAAACCAAGCGCATAGCAAGCATCTCTAAACGTATCGTACACTCGACCATTAACTGTTTTAATATCATCAAACGATGTTGGTCCTTTAACTTTGTTAAGAAAAATTCTTAAGTAGTACGCTTCACCGATAGACGGAGAAACAGAATGAATTCTGCCAATTGTTTTTCCTTTTATTCTCGGAACCCATATACGCTGGTCAAGCTTCCACACATACCAACGTGGAAACTGTACATATGTTAGTGTATGTGCAACGTTGTCGTTAGGATCTTGATTACGTTGCATCCACGACAAAAACATTGATTAGTTCACAGATGGCTTGTTTAGGACGTGATTAATATCTTTATCAGGACCGAAATAAACTGGTTGTTGTCCAGGAAGATGGAAAGGCAACCTCATCACAGCAGGACTCCTATAATGAACTTCATTTGAAAATATCCTCCATGAGGCTTCGCAGGTTGATATATACCGACAATCATAATACTCTTTAATTTCATCATTTTCTGGTTGCTCGTTTTGATTATCGCTCGGAACCACAGCAACTGTTGCTCTATCAGGGCCTTTATTAATATATTTGAACAAATATTTTATTAAGGTCGCTTGGTTGCACCATTCAATGTTTATATGCACCTGGTATCTTTTCAAAAGTTTTTTGTTGTAAGGTACAACACTTCTGTTATCTAACTCAATTCTATTTTTTAAAATGAAAGCACCATCATCTCTTCTTCTGTATAAGGGAAATCCGTTAGAATCCAAGGTTGTTTGATCTTGAAATTTCTTTGGAAAACCTTTTGAACATTTTCTATCAACCATACATGGAGAGCTCATTCTAGCATTACCACATGGACAGTGAATCATATGGTCTTTCACAAGCGTATATAGTTTCTGGTCTTCGTTTATATCGGGAATTTCTGCATAATTAAACGGATCAATATGGTCTACAGTTGGAAGTTTGTAATCATTTTCCATGAATAAGCACATATGCGCATGAGGCAATCCTCGCTTCTAAAACTCAATAGTGTAAACTACTACACAAAAAAGTAAAAAACTGTTAGATATCGATGAGATCATCTTTAAAAAAGTAAGTTTAATAACATACCAGCTGCAGCTTTTCTAAACAAATGACGCTCTTTGAAATCTTAGCAAATTGCATCCAGCTTTATTTTAAACATTCGCGATAGAATATCAGGCCTATCATTCGGATTCAGATTTGTGTCCTTAAGAGACCTCTGAACCTCCGGCCACTTGGGATTGCAGGTGATGGTTATAGAAAAGTCGGGATAACCATACCATTTGCAAATAGCCATAGCGTCTAGATAGTTTTGCATCATATATCGTGACCCGCCTGTAAATGAAGATGGAAGGAAAATACGTTTTCCAACCTTAGACAAATCTTGTTGGCCGTTGTTTCTTAGTTTGCGGATACTCTCGTATGTATCAGACCTGAGATCATTTTGCTAAAATCTTATAAAGTCAAGTCGCTCGCTCTCAATCATCGTATAAGCATCAACCAAGAACTGTTGGAATAACCGTCGAGAGTTTAGAATCAATGAAAACTGGTTACTACGTTCTTGTACGCGATATGCAAAGAACTCTCCTATTGTATAATTCGGGCGTTTCTTGTTAGTAACATCAATTACACCCCTATGGGGGATGTCCATTCTGTAACCGTCGTCTCCATATGGGAACAAAATAGGATACCGAAGTGCAAGATAGGAAGGATGCAACTCACTAATTCTTTTTAATGACCCCGTTTGTGTCTCGACAACAATATCTCTATTCTCAAGAGCGTTATCAATATCTCCAACAATAAGAGCGGCAACCTCGGAAGAAGTAGGTAAGTTATACGTCTGACCATCCTGTTCTCTTTTCCCAATAAGACGAAGCTTCAAAGTAGTATTAGGATTCTCTTGGAATCAATCTCTAACCATCCTATAAATTTTCACAAGCACATTGTTGGCATCCAACATTGCTTTGATATGTTGTATCAATTTATTATCAAGATCGTCTGAAGAAGTAGATGAGGACGCATCGTCTAAACGGCTGTTTCATAAAATTGGCATAGTAAGTAAACATATAGTTAAACCAGATGTTATAATGAAAAATAACTTCTTGCATGGTACGTATGATGGTTATGGTAGTTACCTAAATACTGATTGCCTGTTTGCCAACCAATTTTCAGTATCGTATATGTATAGCTGACAAAATTTAGGTTTCCCTCCGTTTTCTGGCACATGACTGCCAATCACATGATAATTTTCGCCACTAATTCTGTAGCAAAAAGGACCATTACCGGTATTAATAGTGTGGTCAGCCTTACCACCCATTGACGTAAAGGCAAACATAGAATTGTAACGTCGAATGTTCTTCAAAAAGTGTCTGCTTTCGTTATCATTGGACATGAATAGACTTTTATAATAAGGTGTCGCGGCTTTGTAATCAGGTAACACAACTTTGGCATAACTATAACATAAGAAATGACATATTTTGCCACCCTATTTTCTCCCGTTTCCATTCTCCGCATCCCATAACTTTGCATAACAAACTTCACAAGTAATAACTTGGTCACCATGATCCAAATAATCTGTTAAAACATACAACATTTCAGTTAAATATACAACATTCATTACGCTAAAACGGTATATGTATTTATAAGTTTATCGATTTACATTATGTAGCATTACTTATAAACAAACCTAAACTCTAGAAACACCTTTATAAGCATCTCGCTCTATGGTTTCCTCTGTGCTCAAGTCGATCATTGGTATAGGAGATGCAATACGTGGTTTGCGTACCAACTTACGTTTCCCGGATGATAGCCTTAGCAAATTACAATTCAAAGATGATGTACGGGTGGTTGATATGATGTCAGATGAAATTGAAATTTTAAAAGCATTTGCTCTCGTTGTAACATTGTTCGTATTACAACTAGTGTTACCTAATACAATGGATAAAAAGCATAGTCACCATATTGATGCAAAACAATACAAACATCATAAAATATATAAACACTAAATTAATAAATACTTACTTGTTAACATACTTGCTGGAGTTGGAGTAACATTATGGATAACATCAGGAGTGGATTCGAAATTGTTACAACCACTGACATTGACTATGGTATCCGATGTAACACCTATGGTAGTAGATCTTCTTTTGTCGATATAAGATGTAGGTAATCGCAGGTCATCTCTATCCTTGTTTTGAAGAATTCGATTGACTAATAGCAAATATTAAAGCATAAAAAATTAAATCTTTGTCAAGTATTTATATACAATTTCTTTCATACTAAACGTAATTAAAATATGATATAATAAATTATACAAAAGTATATATTTGAAAATAACATACCATCGGATGACACTGGACGATGTTGTGTAACACACGGAGTGGAATTGAAATTAGTATTGGTGGATATAATATTCAGGGATGACGATGTAGTTCCTGCATTTGATCTCTTATTATCCAAGTATAATTTCCTTAGTTTCTGTGTATGAGAAGCCTCATCTTGACTAACAATTGGGAGGACAACTAAGACAAAATCGTATACATATTAACAAAATTAAAAAATAACAACAAAAACAAATCAAATAGTAAATTGTAAATCAACAAAGGATAAAATTGCTTTTATTATAAAAATATCTAGGTAAAATAATACCATTGGTTATGCTTGATAAAGGTCTTCTGCCTCGTTGAACTTTGAAGACACCAAAAAAAATATAGAAAAATTAAAAAAATCCGAGCATGATAATTAGATTATTAAGTAGAAGTCAAAAAAAGAAATGTGTAATGAAATAACTAGTGTAATACCGTTAACAATGTCGGTGGACGTGTTTCCATTTCGGTGAACTGCGTATAAAAAAAATAAATATATATTCATATAGTTGATAAAATAATTATCATCCGCTACTTAATTATAAAGTTATTGCTTTTTAGGAAGGAGTAGGAAAAAATTTCATAAACTTAAAATAACTTACCATCCTGAGTGTTTTCTTTATCAATGTCATTATATACGGAGTCAGTCTTTGGTAGGCATTGCTAGAAATTTTAAAAAACGTCTTATTAGAAAGAGTTGATATGTTGGATCATATGTTAAGTAATATTTACTCAAACATCGTTCAGATATAAATACTAACTAACCATTATTGTGGTAATCATCTACATCTATCTCTATTGTATAAGGACTCAGAATCATAATATTTATGTCAACGACGATAAACAACAAATTTGATACACCAGTGTATATTAACAATGGAATACATTAACATTAATGAAAAAAATAAAATGAAAAAACATAATAAACTGTAAAAAGAACATCAATACATAAAACATTTTTAAATAAAGTAAAGAGTTGGCAACAGTAAAAAACATAAACAAAAAAAATGATAGAACTTCTAACTAAAAGGACAAATAGTTGTCTCTATAAATAACGCTCCGTTAACTCCATTAAATGCATCAACATCTTGTATATATTCCAAATATTCGCTGGTTACTTTAACGTTAACCATATGTCCCCATTCACTAATTAAAATCCATGTGTTGTACTCCATTATATGTGATTGGTGCCGCCTACTTTGGAAAGACACTGTTTGAGAATTCTGGAAAGATGAGACCTTCTACCATACTTCACCTTCAAGTTTAAAGAGTTCAACAATAAGCTCATCAGGTTCCGAAACAACAAACTGTAACACCCGTCTAATATTTACTTGAATTTGGTAGTTATTCAAACCATAATATAAAACGATATCTAGTTGTAACATACATTCCAAAATACGGTTCAAAAGCGTCAAACATTAGTCAACTAGAGACTAATTTGAACATTTTAAAAGTTTCAAAATAAATTGTTTACAACCCATAATCCTTGTCTATTAAAAGTTAAGATATTGCGGAAGCATTCAAAATGAGTGTTCGGTTCTTCGACATTAGCTTGATTGCCATCCGGATAGTCCCCACTTTTACCTAAGGTCAAAACCATCCAAAATATTAGTTTTGACAACAATTTGTATAATACAAACAAGTCCTAGCATCATAACATGAGAAAACAAATAATTTTCAAAAAGTTACCCTGCCGCGTGTCGCGGCAGGTTTCATTCAATACGTCGCGTGGCGCGGCGACTCCCGCTTGTCGCGGAGGGTCTCGGTGATCCTGTCGCGTGGCACGGCAGGAACGGATTTTCAGCAAGTTATGTTTTGTGAGCTGCATTTTCTGCCAGCTCCGGAAAACTCAGATTTTAACTTCAAATGTGCATATCTTTTGACTCGTAAGTCCGTTTTAGGTGATTCTTGTTCCTATACGTCTGTAAATTCAATATCAACGTAACTACAATACTTTCATTATAAAAAGTTTGATTTCCGGATCGAATAAATAAAATACGTTTATGTGTTAATCGACCCATTCTAACTTTACTTACTTAATTACCGTTTAACTATCAAGCCTATGGCGTCTTATGGCCATTATCCGGGCTTAACATCACTTGCATTACCTTACCCAAATTCCATGGTTTAATGCTTTTGTGATCTACATCGCCAATGCTTATTAGTTAAGACACTATCACTACAATTGACGTACTTATTCGACCCGTTGGCTCATCTTGTGGAAAAATCCTCCAATATGATGACTACCAATGGTTCTTTCTTAAAACTACTCTATTGATTTCAATAACGGTCATGATTACTAAAATCAACATAACTATTAATCAACAACGCGACTATGCATAATTTAACAACAATTCGTTGAATGTAACGGATCAAGTTATATACCTTAGTGCACGCCCTTCAACCGCAAATCACCACCGGCTTGTCCACTCGACGTTCCGGTATCCTTTCCTATAGAGTTCAATTTTATCACATTTAGAACTCTTTGTAATCACATTTTGCATAATAGCCAAAACATCACAATTAGGTGTTTTATCTACAAAATTCTAGTTTCGAGCCTTCTTTGAGGCATTTCAACAAACACTTCAAGGGCAGATTTTTACATGATTAAACATCAAATCTCTAGTTTATCATTTAGCCCTAATTTCACATCATTCAACCTTTTTACATGATTGTTAGCTTCTAATTTTCTGAAATCACTTCAAAATTGTCAAATTACACTAGATCAACAATCTATTTCCTGGTGTTCATCAAATTACACATAACCCACTAATCACCTACAATGGTGTTCATAGGTTTCACTAAATTTTCATATGATTTCAACTTGTATTTGTCTAGGGTTTTTCCCTAGACACTATAGTTGTTCCTAAATCATCATAATACACACATGCAACCATAATTTCAGATTTTTCCCGATTCATGAGAATTTCAAGTTGAGAGATTTCTCAAAATTTTACATACCTTGTAATCCCCTTGTGATGAGGATCAGTAATCTATGTTTGGATTTTGATTTGGGACAGGATTTGGCCTTCAATTGATTGATTTTTGTGAATGTTTAGAGTTTGAGAATGGGGGTGTCGCCCCCTGCTTCTTCTTGGTCGACCAGACACCTCTATGTGGGGTGTTTGGTTTATTTTCATTTGTTTTATCTAATTTAGTTTCAATTTTAACAACTAAGGCCCCTCTACTTTGTTCAACATATAGTTTAGTAGCTTTTAACCCTATTATAAGCTACTTCTAGTCTTGTAACTAACTAGGTTAAAATTCCTAGTTAGTAAATTCTCGTTTATTTATACTTTATAATTCTAATATAAAGTTTTATATTTTTCGGGGTGTTACACAAACATGTGAATCTTCCGGTTTACGGTGATAAGATGCCCTTGGCTAGGGATAACATCTTTACTCCAAGGGAATGTAATAACTTTGAATGTTTCAGATAAAACATCAAAAGCAATTATAAACTTCTTTCCGATTACCCACCACGATTGTGAAACAATGAAGTATACTGTCTTAGCGGATAGTGTTCCAACAGACCATACGTAAGACCTTGAACCAAAATCAGTTGCATTCAAGAATTTGACATCTCTCCATGTACGAAAACGTCGAGAATAGACACTTGCAAATACATTATTGTATCGACGTTTGATGTGGAGTACTTTAAGGTCTTTAGATTTATTGTAGTATATAGCGGCAGTATCATATTGGTGATCGTATCCATGTTTAGGGTAGTCATTGGATAAAATAGTATAGAAATTAGTAGTTGGATTCCAAATGATAAGTTGACTAATACAACTTTCCATGAAAAAAATAAAATGTTAAATGAAGAAACAACTATCTTGAATGCAAACTTCCTATTGATTAAAGAATTTAGCTCCTTTGGGAAGTTTCCTTCGTTGGCTAACTGTTAAATAACAAAACCTATCGTAAATAGATAGTAGTAAGGAAAATAACAAAACATAGAGCAAAAAGCAATTATTTTATACATACTTCAATGTTGTTTTCTAACAGCTGATTCGCATTAACCTTCAAAAGCTTCGTCACCTCGCTTTCAAACAATGTTAGAGTGACAATGCCGGTACAGTCCTGGACACGTATAGCAAGCCTAATCCTGCAGAATATATTAATCATATTTAGTTAATTTGTCAAAGCAAGCTTGGTGCAAAAAAAATTAATCTGGATAATGTCTACCTTGGAATTGAGGAAACGGTCATTGTATTACAAACATCAATCTTGCATTCCAAGATAACAACCTCATCCAAACCATCAGTACCATCATGCTTCTCTTTAAGAACAGTAGTTGTAGAAACCTTTTTGTTGCAGCTTTTGCACGCGTTGTAAAACCACTAATCGTTTGACGCAAAACTCTTGATAGTCCCAACAATGATAACAAACTTCGTCTGTGTTTAAGAAATACATATCATATAACAATAAAGACAAAGGAAAATATAACTAGACAGTTTTAACCCGTATCACCTTATCTATTGAGTTCAATGTTCCAATGGGAGTAAAAGTAAAGTCAGAAAGGTACTCTTCAGTGGCTGACTTGACAACCGAAGAACTTAAGCCATAATAACTGGAGGAAGTTTCGGGAGAAAGTTTCTCAATAAATTTGATCAAACATGAAATTATAAGTATTTAGACTCACCAAAAGATAAACATAATTTTAAAAAGATATTATGATAGTATAAATTTTTTTAAACTAAACAACCTCATCAATATCACTGTTAATTAAGACTCGAGTGACGGTATACAGATTAGATACAAACAAATGTCTTGTACATAATAATAATAATAATAATAATAATGATAATAATAATAATAATAATTGATTAATTTGTACGACTATTAAAATTGAAACAGTAAAGAAAGTTCATACTCAATTTTAAGTAATATCATACCTCCCCAGAATTTGTATTTTCCAAACTGAATGATCATGACAACATTATTTTCACCTCGATTGCTGCTCTCATACTCCATTATTTGATCGGCATAACTGTTCCAAAGTGTCACAAAGATTTGCTTATTGCTGAACATTAAAGGTGGATAAAAATAAAATGATTAGTGTAGAAAAAATAACGAAAGAAAGATAATACTATCAGTAATAAATATGAGAAAAATATAAATACTTTAAGTCTTCAAGCATAAACGTGACTTTCTTCTGGTTTTTCCATTATTAGTTTCCATGTCTACCTCGAAGGGAAAACTCTTGACCACAAATCCAATTACATGTGAGGAAAAAAAAGTGTTACCAACATAAAGATGTGTATTAAACTAATATAGTGATAATTGTATATGGTACCAATTGGACTTTTAAATAACTTGTTGTCATCTGTTGGATCCTCAATAACAGAATCAAACGGAGTTACATCAAAACCCTATTCAGAACCAATAGGCTCGTGGCATTCCTCAACAACGGTGTTCTTATTAAGGTTAATCTTCAACCCACCGTGAGTGTATTTCACCTTCTGACGATTCTCACCCAACGATGGATTTCGAATAGTCAAACAACGCTTTTCTTCTAAAAGATGTTGGTATTCAGTTGATTGTTTTTTGCCAAAACAAAAGGTTGCATTTTTGTTCCCTGAAAAAAAAAACAACATTTTTGTATACAAATAAGACGTATTCTAAGGATTAGTTTTATATAATATTAACATAAATGAGTAGTCTATGAACGCTTACTTCACTGTCCATGACTATCATATCATAGCAATAAACCTTTCTAGCATTATTGAAATCAACTCTTGTCCACAAACGAACAATGCGAATGCTGATGGTGTAGTTATCAACGTTGAGGTCCAAATTATTCAACAATGTGATTGCAGGTTGTTCCATTTCTTCATACAATGCAAATGTAAGATTAGTAAAATAAAAACATAACAACATATACAAACACATTGTACTAAATAATCAATATGCTATACATTTGGATCAAAAGCATCAAAATATAGATGGATAAGAAATATAGAGACTTGCGTCGGTATATGGCAATTGATATAGTATTTTCTGATTAGAGATGAATGTAATAAGTGTGAAAGGTTTAAAGAATATTTATAATAAGGTAGGCACTGTTAATTAAGGAAACATTGTACCTTAGAAAATTATAAGATCTAAAAAATAATTTCCATTAAATATAAATCAATCATGAAAGTACATAAATATGGAAATATGTCAAAAAATAACATTTTCTATATTTACGGTCAATCAGTTTACATTTCCATAATTAAGTTAATTTAAGTTAAAACATAATAAATAAATAAAAACTAAAAGTATCCAGACTTGATCAAACTTACTTAGTTCTTGAAATTGAGGATCAAGCAACTTACATCTATTGACTTCACACACCAAATTTACAGACTTTTTTGGAGCTTCCATTACGATGCTGTAAAATGCACATGGAATGTATTCCCATAAGCTTCATTCACCAAGCAAATTTTGAAATCCCAATTCTGTAACTATGATCATATAAAGTTAATTGTTTCAACATAAAAAGTAAAGCTGTTGTAAATAAAAGCGTGAATACCAGAGTTCATGGTAATACTGTAAAATTCAGAAATAAAAGAACAGACTTATCAGCATAAATTATCAAACAACGGTCCATGTTTCAAAGACATTATGAGGTCATTTGCGGAGCTCAATCTCAAGACATGATGACTGGAACAAAACATACACAAAGATAATATAAAAAAAATTTGGTACATTAATCGCTTTTGAGTAAATATGTTATCAAATAACGTAGTAGAAAGATGCCACAATGTTTTAACATAGGACGATGCTGTTTAAATAGTATTAAGATATCGTAAAACGCCATATTATCGGTAAATAAGAATTGTTCGCAGAAATATAAATACATTATGGTTAAACGACAAAGATAAAACAAAATAAACTGCAAAATACAATGAAAAATACAATTGCGTATAAAAATAAAATAAATTTTTATTATCATTTGCATTATGCTTAAAAGGTGAAATCAAAAAATAAGTAACATGAAAGATACATGTTTAAGAACTTATAACCATGATAATAACATTAAAATTCTTAAGTTGCGTTGTGAAAAGTAACATCAGACTAATCGACCATTGGTAATCATCAATGTTGGACGATTAAAATAATAATGAAGTAGAAAACGATATCCATTCTCCAAACCAGCTTGGCGCATAAACCTTGTCCAACCTCTAAATGCATATCTAACCTTTTTGTTACCGGTTTCGGAACGGAGGGACAACGTCTTTGAAAACCCATTTTCAGTCACAACAAACATCTCTTCTATGTCGGCTAGGTTAACGTTCGCAGCAAAATCTTTTGGGAATTTCTACATTTAATAACAATAGCCAATATTAGTGTGCACTCAATTCAAACGTATTAAACAAAATCAGTTGAATATAAATTATTAAATAAACAAACTTACAAAACGATTGGTTAAAACCCAAGTCAGTTCGTAAACATCACCCACATCTATAGGGGATTTTACTATACCATCTTCAACATCCTTTGCGTACACATGTTGGTTTGCTTCAGTATCAACTTCAGAATCTTCGAACTGAACATCAAATTCATAACCAGGATCGTCAACATCAGACGGTAGTATGTGCGACAAACGATGGCTTTCATCTTCAAAATTACCATCAACTTGAACTTCACATGCTTCTTCTACTCTTACATCAGAATATGCAGAGAAAGGTTCTGGATGGATATACTGCAAACCATCATTGTGAAAAACTCGAATATTGAAATCATTATATCCCAATAATTCAAATATAACAAAATCCCCTGTTGCTAGATGAAGATCATTTGAGATATGTAACCAGTCAACAATACTGTAGTTGGTACCAAAACGGCGTACGATGTATACCGTCCAGAACCGTTTGTTTCCAAAGCGTAATGTGAAACGATAATCCAATGGATCATTCTTAAAATAATTATCCATGAAGGCCGTATGGAGCAGCTGAAAAAATAAATATTTGGTAAACATAATGAAGCAAAATAAATTTAAAAATACAATAAAAAAAGATACAAATATTGTAACACCCTAGTTTTTATTTAACGGTTTTACATGTAAATACCAACAATTAGATGTGTAGTTAAGACTACACATATAATAAAAATACAGGTTTACTAAAACTTTTATAAATTCTTAAGTTATTCTAGGTAACGTGATCGAATTCGTTGTTTAAATTTTACAACGTGGTAAAGTGCGGAAGCGTGTATCTTTATCGTGTTCGGTTCTTTGCTGAGCTTGATCGTCTTCCGGCATCCAAAAGCACCTACATTTCGATAACATGAAATGCTTTAGTCATACGAGGTTTGAATCATGTCCGAACGATGTCCGGAAACAATTGATCTTTCAAATGAAAAACAAAATAAATAAAAAAATTCTCCACCGTAAATTACGGTGGGACCGTAATTTACGGTGGCCCCTGGGTTCATGCATTTCTACCGTAAAACAGTGGGCCACCACCGTAAACAAATCATCTCCACCGTAAATTACGGTGGAACCGTAAATTACGGTGGGCCCTGGGTTCAGCCTTTCCATTTTGCCGTAATTTGACACGAAATCTTTCGTATCTTTCAAACCGCTTATCCGTTTGGCCTACCGTTTCTTCCTACATATTTGTAATTTGATTCTCCATCATATGGAGTTAAAATCCGGCATCCGGCTTGATAAAATTCAAGACTCTTAAGTCTTCGGCTTATTACTCTTTTACCAAAATTTGACCCGTTCGTGATTTTATCAAACATACAAGTTTGTTTGACCCTTATTTCTCATAAACCTATTAAATTCAATGATATCTAACATATTGGGTTTCAAATTATAGAATTATATACATTCTTTAACCCATTTTCACCCATATGCTTATTTTGACCCGTTTGAGGTATTTAAGCATATTTTAAGCACCAATTGCTTTCATTCCTTTCCGAATACATGTGTCACACATTTCTTATCAAAGGATTTTCCACCACAACTATATTTGTGGTGGATTCAATGTGGTGACTTATTTATTACAATGTTACTCATCAAATCATTATTTTACGGCGAAGACTCTTTATAGAGTCATTTGACCAATATTTTACATCTTTCGCTTATCATACTTATTCAAAGTATTGACTTGATTATAAAACTCGTTTTCAAGCGACTTCTAAGGGTTGTTTGCTTAATTTCACTTACAAGGGCGTTTTGGTCATTTTTAACCCTTCATTTACAACGAAGGACTCGCTTAAGCCATGTACGCCCAAAAATCTAATTTTTAACCGAATCTTGTTTTCAAAACACTCTGTCTATAATTTAAGTCCTTCAGTTTACCTTTTAAGGTAACCGAATGTCCCTTTTTACTTTGCCTAAATCTCATAGATCTCCAAGTTCTAAATGAGGAGTTGATCTATTATACATACCTGGCCCGGATCAACTTATTAACCCGGTTTTAGTACCTTGCTTATATTCGCTAATTAAGAACAATGCGAATATCCATTAGATATCTATTCCTGAAAGCATATAACTCGACAAAGAATCATTAGTCTATATAGTCAAAAGGTGTTGTCTACACCTTTTGACCCGTTTGGCCGAAATGACCATTTATCTTTGCGAGATGATATTTATTATCATCTCCTTTACATGACCCGTTCCGTTTAACACCGTACGGTCATTTTAACATATAAACCGTTTATTACTTTCGACCTAAAATGACCGAATTATCAATTTACTTCTTGTTAACCATCATTACAGTTTCTTTTATCTTTGATTGTCTTGTTCCGTTCGACTACACGACGGAACATCATGTTTCAATTGTTTAGATATCTCATTCGTAATTTATATGCTGAGAAAATATTCCACAATTTAAGACTAGTGTAAGCTATACTTACCTTGCATCCGAATTATGCTTTTCCTCCATTCTTGATTTGTTTGACCCGCTTCTTTTCCCAAGCCTCCACCTAGCTCGTTAGGCGTCAAACTATTTTCAATCATTTGCAAGGCGGTTAAATTAGTCATATAAATCACGACTATTCCACCTCACCTATTTACTATGCCGAAGCTACTATTCGACTTCATGATTAGCTAACTTAGCTTATCAAAGTTTAACTACTTTTTGATCACATGTTTTGCACAATTAAGTCAAATCAACATTATGATTAGAACCCGCTTTACCCCATCTTTCACGTAATTACTCAAACAAGGAAATTACGCGTTTCATTCGAACTCTCAACTTACAATCATTCACTTAGGCATTTTAACAAACACCTTGTGGGCATATTCTATAAAATCAACAATCAATTTTCATAACTAGCTATTTAGCCAAGCTTAACATCAATTAAGCATGTTCAAATCAATTTTTCATATTAACAAAATCTGCATTCACTTCCTAGAGCTCAATTACACTAGAACAACAATCAAAATTCTAGTGTTTAACATATTCTTACAAAACCCACTTATCACCTTCAATGGTGATTGTGAATTCCCAAGAATTAAACAAAATTTCTACAAGTAATTGACTAGGGTTTATCCCTAATCACTATCTCATTCCTATTTCATCCAAGCAACCATCATGCATCATAAATTTCGAGTTTCAAGTATTGATTCAGAATTTCAACTAGAATCATTCAACGAAATTAACATACCTTATGATCATTTCGCTGAGGTGATCATTAATCCATGCTTGGATTTCAATTTGAGTGTGATTTGCCTTTCCAATTGCTTGAATTTTAGCTTGTTAGGGTTTTGAAGATGAGGGCTCCTGGCTCCTCTAGAAATGTCGACCAGAACACACACTTTGAGTGTGTGTTTTGGTGTTTAACTTTTGTTTTAATAAAACAAGTTTCCCCACTTGACAATATTAGTCCCTCATGTTTCCTTTTGATCAAATGAAGCTATAACTCACCATTAGTCATTTAATCACATGCTACTAACTAGGTTAATTATTCCTTGTTACTTTAGCGGGTTCGGGAAGTTATAACCCGTTATGTTTTTAAGTCCCGTTAAATCTCGGGCCTTTTAAGCTTTTATTTCTTAAAAGCTTTTATTCACTTTTTATTTATTATTAGGATTAATTATTTAAATCCTAATATTTACCGGGTAAATTTTGCCACTAACGGTTCTTTACCCGTCCTTCAGTATTAACATGGGTTAATTACCAAACCCGTTTTCGGGGTGTTACAAGTCTACCCCCCTTAAAGAGGTTTCGTCCTCGAAACCTTGCTTACATAGTTCATTGAGTTTCTAACTCAATGCGTTTGACTTGAGTAATCTCTTAAGCATTACTCATACTTTAACCAATTGTTAGCATTACCAGAAAAATTATGGTAATGTCTTTTTGGTTACAGAACCTCTACTTATCTCGTATGACATAATGTAACTTGAAATAACATAATTCCGTTATTTTTACTAGTTTAGTTAACTTAGCGATTTCCATCGCTTTTATATATTATCTAACTCTTGGTGCATTCGTCACCTCGACCCGTTTAAGGGTCCTTAGTGAAATATTTCACTTTTAGCAATACTTTCTTTTGTTTTCAGATTTATTTATTCGGTTCAGTTATACCGAACCTACCGTTTACAAGCAAACCAAATTTATTTAAATGACCTTAACGGGTCTCACTAATTAGACTCATTAGTCCAGTTACTTTTTACCGCTTGCTTGGTTATAATGTGATTCTACTTCACATTACATTTCTTGACCGTGATTGTGTTACATCATGTTTAATTTATATCAAATTTCATTTTCAAAAATATCACTTTTCGAATATATCGTTTTGCGCCTATCAGTATCAAGACTTATATCTTTCATATTTACCGTTTATAATTCCATCATAATTCATTTTTGTAGAAACGTTATTTCTTACCAAAACCGAAGTTTTAGTTTAGCGTCTTCTCTTCAACTTTTGTCAATTATCCATACCGGGATATTGACAGTCCAAAATTTATTCTTTTTCAGTCTTTGTTTTATGCGAGGATTCTCCATTTATTCCCTCGCTTTGTCTTATTAACCCGTAGGTTTTATCCCTTAGCCTTATGGGCTATTTTTGATTAGACATTCACCTCTTTAAGGCGAAGTCCTTATAACTTCTTTCTAATCATGACCCGTGGGTCGTTTTAGTCCGTATATCTCTCATTTGTTTATAACCCTAAAGGTTATGTTGATCCCGTAGATCACTCTTTTTACTCGTGTCTTATTAAAATATATATTTGGTGTCAAAGCACTCTTTTTACGTTTGAAATTCATTTGTCTCAAGCTTACCGTTATCCGGCTTGCGCTTACTTACGCCTTCAAGCATTATACTTTATTCAACCCGTTCAATCTCAAAATAGTTGAATATAATTATCAGAATTTCTGTTTACGAAATTTTTATGATCTTTTAGTCATAACTCATAATCCGAGTCTTTTGACTTTAAATTCATGTTCTCGTTTCTCGGTTTACGCATGTGTTTAATTCTTACCCATCAACCGGGTGTTTTACCAAAGTCGTTATTGTTGCAATCCTCCCGGTATGCATTAAGACCTAGCTTCATTTTTATATTCTGACTTTGTCTTTAAGTTCGACGTTTTACAAAAATGACCCGTTAAGGGACATATTTGCATTTTCCGGGTTCGAGTGCAAGTACACTCCCTCCCATTGCTTGTCTAAATCATTTTTCATGTTTGCGTTTTCTGGGTTCGAGTGTAAGTACACTCCCTCCCAATACTTGTCTAAATCATTTTACTTGCTTGCGTTTTATGGGTTCGAGTGTAAGTACACTCCTTCCCAATACTTGTCTAAATCATTTTACTTGCTTGTGTTTTATGGGTTCGAGTGTAAGTACACTCCTTCCCAATACTTGTCTAAATCATTTTACTTGCTTCTTTGTCCCTTCGCTCGGGCTCATTATCCTGATGTAATACGCTTCAGTCACTCGGTTGTGCGTTTACATTATTATCAAATATTTTGCTTATCTGATTCATTTGGGTACTTTTTAATTAATCCCATTTACTCCGCCCTTACTACATCGGATGTAAATGTGTCCGCTATAAGAAACTCGTGGTATCATATGCCACTACTTACTTGGCCAGAGTAAGCGATTTAACACATGACGTACACGACCTTTTTATAGTTTTCACATCACGCCCTATGTAAGTAACGCCTCTATTTGTTTCTCTTGGAAACAATATCCCAAATACATTTTCTATTCGGTTTTTTTTTTCCAAGTTTTTAATCTACATATGCAACTTTCAATTTCTACTTATTTGTTGCATATTACTATTTGTGTGATTATTTAAAATGTGCACCTGGTAATGTTTGCCCCCAACGGGCGTTCCTTGCCATTAACCTTGTTCGCGGTCGTTACGCGATTTAGTTCTCGGTGAGTATGCTCCTCTCGTCATACTTCGAACCGTTCCATCATCATGTCCATACTTCGTTTGACTCTCGTCGTCTCCAAACGCGAGTGTCCTTCAGTTAAAACATTCACAAAAATTAGTAACATCAACTTCAAAAATCGCCCGTATTATAATACAAGGCTTTTTCTACTATACGCGTCAACGCGCGTATTTTCGTCAACTATTTCAATCACTTTAATTGGGGTAACGTGTATCACACGATAGCCCTATGTGTTGTTTACAATACTTTAGCATACTAAGCTATTAACATACTTGTACTTACCGGATTTGCGATCAAGTCTCGAACCGAACACTATTCTTTGTTAAGAGCATAAGGTTTAAGTCCAAGCATGGTTCCTCCCCACCATACTCGAATCTCTTAAACCAAGGCTCTGATACCAACTTGTAACACCCTAGTTTTTATTTAACGGTTTTACATGTAAATACCAACAATTAGATGTGTAGTTAAGACTACACATATAATAAAAATACAGGTTTACTAAAACTTTTATAAATTCTTAAGTTATTCTAGGTAACGTGATCGAATTCGTTGTTTAAATTTTACAACGTAGCAAAGTGCGGAAGCGTGTATCTTTATCGTGTTCGGTTCTTTGCTGAGCTTGATCGTCTTCCGGCATCCAAAAGCACCTACATTTCGATAACATGAAATGCTTTAGTCATACGAGGTTTGAATCATGTCCGAACGATGTCCGGAAACAATTGATCTTTCAAATGAAAAACAAAATAAATAAAAAAATTCTCCACCGTAAATTACGGTGGGACCGTAATTTACGGTGGCCCCTGGGTTCATGCATTTCTACCGTAAAACAGTGGGCCACCACCGTAAACAAATCATCTCCACCGTAAATTACGGTGGAACCGTAAATTACGGTGGGCCCTGGGTTCAGCCTTTCCATTTTGCCGTAATTTGACACGAAATCTTTCGTATCTTTCAAACCGCTTATCCGTTTGGCCTACCGTTTCTTCCTACATATTTGTAATTTGATTCTCCATCATATGGAGTTAAAATCCGGCATCCGGCTTGATAAAATTCAAGACTCTTAAGTCTTCGGCTTATTACTCTTTTACCAAAATTTGACCCGTTCGTGATTTTATCAAACATACAAGTTTGTTTGACCCTTATTTCTCATAAACCTATTAAATTCAATGATATCTAACATATTGGGTTTCAAATTATAGAATTATATACATTCTTTAACCCATTTTCACCCATATGCTTATTTTGACCCGTTTGAGGTATTTAAGCATATTTTAAGCACCAATTGCTTTCATTCCTTTCCGAATACATGTGTCACACATTTCTTATCAAAGGATTTTCCACCACAACTATATTTGTGGTGGATTCAATGTGGTGACTTATTTATTACAATGTTACTCATCAAATCATTATTTTACGGCGAAGACTCTTTATAGAGTCATTTGACCAATATTTTACATCTTTCGCTTATCATACTTATTCAAAGTATTGACTTGATTATAAAACTCGTTTTCAAGCGACTTCTAAGGGTTGTTTGCTTAATTTCACTTACAAGGGCGTTTTGGTCATTTTTAACCCTTCATTTACAACGAAGGACTCGCTTAAGCCATGTACGCCCAAAAATCTAATTTTTAACCGAATCTTGTTTTCAAAACACTCTGTCTATAATTTAAGTCCTTCAGTTTACCTTTTAAGGTAACCGAATGTCCCTTTTTACTTTGCCTAAATCTCATAGATCTCCAAGTTCTAAATGAGGAGTTGATCTATTATACATACCTGGCCCGGATCAACTTATTAACCCGGTTTTAGTACCTTGCTTATATTCGCTAATTAAGAACAATGCGAATATCCATTAGATATCTATTCCTGAAAGCATATAACTCGACAAAGAATCATTAGTCTATATAGTCAAAAGGTGTTGTCTACACCTTTTGACCCGTTTGGCCGAAATGACCATTTATCTTTGCGAGATGATATTTATTATCATCTCCTTTACATGACCCGTTCCGTTTAACACCGTACGGTCATTTTAACATATAAACCGTTTATTACTTTCGACCTAAAATGACCGAATTATCAATTTACTTCTTGTTAACCATCATTACAGTTTCTTTTATCTTTGATTGTCTTGTTCCGTTCGACTACACGACGGAACATCATGTTTCAATTGTTTAGATATCTCATTCGTAATTTATATGCTGAGAAAATATTCCACAATTTAAGACTAGTGTAAGCTATACTTACCTTGCATCCGAATTATGCTTTTCCTCCATTCTTGATTTGTTTGACCCGCTTCTTTTCCCAAGCCTCCACCTAGCTCGTTAGGCGTCAAACTATTTTCAATCATTTGCAAGGCGGTTAAATTAGTCATATAAATCACGACTATTCCACCTCACCTATTTACTATGCCGAAGCTACTATTCGACTTCATGATTAGCTAACTTAGCTTATCAAAGTTTAACTACTTTTTGATCACATGTTTTGCACAATTAAGTCAAATCAACATTATGATTAGAACCCGCTTTACCCCATCTTTCACGTAATTACTCAAACAAGGAAATTACGCGTTTCATTCGAACTCTCAACTTACAATCATTCACTTAGGCATTTTAACAAACACCTTGTGGGCATATTCTATAAAATCAACAATCAATTTTCATAACTAGCTATTTAGCCAAGCTTAACATCAATTAAGCATGTTCAAATCAATTTTTCATATTAACAAAATCTGCATTCACTTCCTAGAGCTCAATTACACTAGAACAACAATCAAAATTCTAGTGTTTAACATATTCTTACAAAACCCACTTATCACCTTCAATGGTGATTGTGAATTCCCAAGAATTAAACAAAATTTCTACAAGTAATTGACTAGGGTTTATCCCTAATCACTATCTCATTCCTATTTCATCCAAGCAACCATCATGCATCATAAATTTCGAGTTTCAAGTATTGATTCAGAATTTCAACTAGAATCATTCAACGAAATTAACATACCTTATGATCATTTCGCTGAGGTGATCATTAATCCATGCTTGGATTTCAATTTGAGTGTGATTTGCCTTTCCAATTGCTTGAATTTTAGCTTGTTAGGGTTTTGAAGATGAGGGCTCCTGGCTCCTCTAGAAATGTCGACCAGAACACACACTTTGAGTGTGTGTTTTGGTGTTTAACTTTTGTTTTAATAAAACAAGTTTCCCCACTTGACAATATTAGTCCCTCATGTTTCCTTTTGATCAAATGAAGCTATAACTCACCATTAGTCATTTAATCACATGCTACTAACTAGGTTAATTATTCCTTGTTACTTTAGCGGGTTCGGGAAGTTATAACCCGTTATGTTTTTAAGTCCCGTTAAATCTCGGGCCTTTTAAGCTTTTATTTCTTAAAAGCTTTTATTCACTTTTTATTTATTATTAGGATTAATTATTTAAATCCTAATATTTACCGGGTAAATTTTGCCACTAACGGTTCTTTACCCGTCCTTCAGTATTAACATGGGTTAATTACCAAACCCGTTTTCGGGGTGTTACAAATATTAGCATAATACCAGATCTTTTGTTTCTACATTCGTCATGACACAATAGAACATACGATTCACATATCTATCGTGGTGGCCTTTGATATGTTTCAATTTAAATGTTTTGATATCCACATTTTCAAATAATATCAGATCATTCTGCTCAACTGCAAGCATTATAAGAACTGTAACCCAACCTTGACATATAAAACACCCCCTTGTATTCGATTCAATAACAACAGACCACTTATAACAACTGTCTGTTATTAGGTCTACACACCCTACAGGATAATTAGCAACATCTATCAATGACTTATACCGCTTAGGCAATTCCTGAAAACCAAAAGAACGATATATTTATAAGAGAAGTTAAATAATAAAAACATTCGCACAAATTAAAATTTAATAACATCTAACAAATGAAAAATAACAAATAAAACAGGGTTCCTGACCAATTCAGATTTATACGGATCCATCATATGAACCCGAAAGCCACGATCCATACCTGCAAATAAAAAAATAGACATACACACCAATATATTGACATTAGAAGAATGTTATCTTCTACAAAGCAGAACTAAAACTTTGTTTTATTAAATTTGTCAATTCTGTACTAAGATGCTAACCTAAATCTATCTCTATTATTAACAAAACGCGATTAGGGTTTATGATCTAATGAATGAAAAGGAAAAGAAACAAAACAGGATTTAGCTGACACAAAAACAAATATATTAGGGTGTATAATAACATCCAAAAACACACAAATTATATACAATGAACTGATAAAAACCGCATATAAAAAACAATTAACAGCCTAATCAAGACCAACAACATAACAAATCATACAACCAAATTAGGATTTTCTTATAACAACTACAAAATCACAAACAGAGATGGAATCCAACTTACCGATGCTTCAGTTTCGAAGGATGATCAAGATAAAACAAAACAGGCGACTTGAATGGTCCTTTGAATCCTCCGATTGAAAGCCATAAACTGTATATAGACGGTAAAATTGGGAACGCTTCCATATTCTCGCAAAAGATCTTCCACTAACTGATGATTTTTTCAACTATCCATATATAGTCAAAGTAGAGTTTGAAAGTCGAATGAAGGAATTCGGATGCGGTATATGAATTGAAGGAGAATTGAATGAGAATTGAGAGAATAGAGATAAATGGCACTCAAATAAGAATTCTCTGGCTAAAGAGATATGCCACATAATGGTCAAATGGTCAACATTATTTTGCTTTAATATAAAAGATAGATATATACATGGTATTAATTTGCAAGTTTTCTACGCATCATCGTGTTGTATATATCATGTTTAGGGGGTTTTAAAAAAATGATTTTTCTACTTTTAACCCAAAATTTTTATCTTTTATAATTTAATCTCATAAAATTTATTTTTTTTACTTTTAATCCAAAACTTTTCATCTTTTACAATTTAACCTTACAACTTTTTTACTTTCAGTTTTAGTCCTCTATACTTTTCATTTTCACAAAAATTTCGTTTTGTATTTCGTTATAAGTTTTGTGAGTTAACACGGCACAATGTGCGTGTGTGGTCTAACGTTTTTACCTTTCGCTTTAAATTTTTGCAAGTTAACATGGTGCAACGTGCTTGTTTTGTTCAACATTTTTACGTTTATTTTTCCCGTTTAACATATTCGTCTCAACGCTCGGGTCCTAGATTGACATAGTTATTCTTTTATATGTTTTACGTTTCGGTTTAATTTACTCCACATTAACACGTTCCAACTTTAGTGCTAGCGTGACATTGATACTTCGATATATGTGTTAGGGGCTGTTTGTTTACCTCTTAATGATGTTCTTAATGATTCAGACAACTTACTAGTTCAACATTTAATGGTTCAGACTGTTTGTTTCGTGAACAGATGTCTGAATGGTTCAGACATTTGCCTCCGAATGGTTAAGCTTTATACCGAGTCTAAATGGTTAAGATCTCTAATCTAAATTGGTCAAATATTTGCCTGAACGGTTAAATATTATACTGATTTTTAATAGTATTTGTACTCTAGTTTCCTGTTTGCAAATCAGCAGCTTCCGAGCTCTAACCCCTCCGTGTACAAAAGCCTTTTTAGACTGAGTGTAGTGGGGCGACTTCCCCTCCCAAGTCGCCCCAAGTTGCCATGAACACCGCCCCCCTTGGCGTCTTGGGTGGCGTCCCCCTCCAGCCCAACCTCTGCACGTCGCCCCTCCTCTCACACAATTCAACTTTTGGCACAAACAACCAAGAACTCCCCCCCTTTCAACCAATAAAAAACCTTGCTTTTTCAAACAAGTTGCCCCAAGTTGCCATGAACACCACTCCCCCTTTTTTGAGGACGCCCCAAGTCGCCCCCCAAACGCCACGTGTCGCAAGACGCCCTCTTTTGAGGTTGCCCCACTACACTCAGTCTTAGTGGAGCAAACGCTGAAAGTTCACAATTAACGACGTCAACTGTTAACCCTTTCTCTCTCACACACACACTCTCTCACTCACACACCTTTCTCTCTCACACACTCTCATGTCTGTGAATAAGAACTGGTCCTCCATTTCCACTTAGGCGGCTTCCTCTTCTCTCCTATTTAACCTTCATACTCTTTTCCTTTTGACGCTTTACAAAAAAACCCTAATTTTTCACCGATCTTCATCAATCTCATCAATCTTACTGTTAGTGACCTAATTTAGCTTCAATCAGGTGTAGGTTTTGCTTGAATTTAACGATTTGAACGGTTTATTGTAAGAGTGTTTGTGTAGGTTAGTTACAGTGTGAGATCTGGCGATTTGGTTATGGCGGAAGGTCGTCGTTACGCGCTTGGTGCTCAGTTAGGTGAGTTTGACTTTGACTAGTCTTCGTTACTGACTTACTGTGATTTATGTTGATTTTGTGTTTTGATTTAGGTTTTTGTGAGTTAGGGTTTATGGAATTTTAGGATCTTGTATGATCGGTTGATCGTGTGTTTTAGTTGTTGTTGTATATGTTTCACTCATATGTAGATGTATCTGTGTATGTGTTAGCAACTTGTTTTGGTGTATGCAGGTGGTGATGAGGTGATGAAGTATGGATTGATTGATTTTGTTTTGATTTTTTTGCTGGTTATATTTATTTAGGGTTTTTTATTGTGTGGATCTTCAGTGCATGAACTAGTTAAGATATGTTAATTAGATGTGATTGAATGACTTTGCTTTGGTTTGCTTTTGCTTCGGGCATCGGATGTTACTAATCATCTGCATGTAAAGTGGATGAGGGATGTAGTTGCTAATATGATCATTTTTTTTGGCTACATGTAGATATTGATCAAATACTTTTAGAAGCACAGCACCGGTGGCTTCGACCTGCAGAGATATGTGAGATTCTACGTAATTATACAAAGTTTCGGATTGCTTCAGAGCCTGGAAATAGGCCTCCAAGTATGGTTTCTAAAGCTTGTGGTTTTTATACATATACACATTGCACACAATAGTTTGAATGATAATCTTCTTTTAGTTATATATTTACTTATAATTTGTACCAGTAGACATGATGAGCTGATGTGTATGTCTGTTTTCAGATGGTTCACTTTTTCTGTTTGACCGGAAGGTATTGAGGTATTTTAGGAAAGATGGACACAACTGGAGAAAGAAAAAGGATGGGAAAACAGTCAAGGAAGCTCACGAAAGGCTAAAAGTAAGTGTTATTAGTGTCTTTTCTCTACTTATTTAATCTTCATTTTTCAATGTTCCTGAAAAAAAACATTCAAACACTTTGGCTCTTTTGTCGGTTTCTTTTAATTGCTGAAAGGTTCAGTATACCTGAAATTTTCATTAAATATTGTTCAGGCTGGAAGCATTGATGTGCTACATTGCTACTATGCTCATGGAGAAGATAATGAAAATTTTCAGAGGCGTAGCTATTGGTTGCTTGAAGAGTGAGTGGAATTTATTTTTGAGTGTGTGTGTGTTCTTTATTCTTTTTCCAACCCATGCACTTTTAACTCATCACTATAGATATCGTTGATGGATATCACTCTTGACTTTTACTTAAATGAAGGAAAATATACGAAAGTAATAATTAAAAAGAAAGCATTGTAAAACACCAGGTCTTTATAACATAATGATTGCTACTTGCCCATACATTATGAATTATTGCTTATGTTCACAATTAGCTTAGGAATATAAAGCTGGTGTAGCTTAATGTCTTAATTAGTTATATTGTGAGGTACATGTTAGGGGTTAATAACCTACAACTGGATCATCTTTTGTCTAACAAAGATATTATTATGAAAAAATTAAGTAGATGAACATTTTGGTTTCAAGTTCATTTAAGCTCTTCCGTTGAATATCCAAAAGATAGGTGATATTTATTGATAAAACTAGTCGACAGGAGGAAAAATATAATAAGCATGAAGCTCATTGTCAAGGAAATACAAACATTATGGTCATCTTCATTACATATGCATTTGTTTTTGGTTTTTACTAAAGGTAACTTAAACGTTTTTTTGATAGTCTTGTGTGTTGTGCTATGGTAGCAATCAGATAAATGTGAACAAAATGAAAAGTTGATTTTACTTGCTATGGTAGCAATCAGATAAATGTGAACAAAATGAAAAGTTGATTTTACTTTTTAATAATGAAAATAAAGCAGACTATCAAGTCGTCCAAGTTTTATTTGTTCTTTCTAACGTAACTAATGCTGTCACCTCCTTTTTATTGCTATAAAACATACTGAAACTAAAAGTTAGAAAGCTGATCATATATGAAAATTCCAAATATAAATGACTGAAATTTGAAAAATTAAATAAAGTATTCGAGTCTTCTGTTTGGAGTTTATCATCTTCTTATATGTATACTGCTGCTGCAGGGAGCTATCAAATATTGTCCTGGTCCACTACCGTGAAGTAAAGGTTGGTCTATCTTTGATCTTTGTTTTTCTTGCTTTGTTCTTTGGGCATGTCTTATTCAACGTGATATGCTGTAGCTGTTTCAGGTAGCGTCACTAACACAGTTTGCAGAAGTTTTCTTCCAACCAGAAACTACATTCCCTTTGTCCGAAACTACATGCAACAATCTCGTTCTTGTGATATCTCAAATAAAATCAGACCCCCTCTAAATTACATCTCTTTACAGAACACGTATTAGAATACTGGAAAGAATATATACAATAGACTATCTTAGTGATTTAGCCAACATAATGTACAGTTACGAGAAAAACACGGCTATATAAGATATAACCTCTTCTACTGACAACAATCTTGTATTAATATCAGGGGAATAGGACAAGCACACATCGTGCTAGAGAAGCTACTCCCACTTCTTTGGAAAGTGAAGAGAACATATCCACTTCTGAGGTCGATAGTTCCGTGTCTTCTAAGTATCACACATATAATCATCCAGTTGCTTCACAAACTACCGAGAACAGCACGCAGGCCTCAGAATATGAAGATGCCGAGTCAGGTGTGTTCATGTTACCTTATTCATTTCTTATAGAGGTGGCAAAATGTGTGCGTTAAGTAATTAGGACCGTCGGCTCGGGATTGATGTAAAGTTGAAATCGCTACCTTTAAGTTTTTTGTCTGCTTCTGGCCTTCATTGTCATCTTATTTTAAAGTATGATTAACTGGGAAGTGGGCTTTTTATGCAGCATATTCTCACCAATCTACTTCAAGATATAGCTCTATCCACAATTTGCAACCATCAGTTACCGCAAAGACTGAGGATTCATTCTCTATGCCTTATTATCCCGTTTCTTCTTCAGGTAATTTCTTATTTAGATTCCTTGATGCATAAATTTTGGATTTTTTTTGACTTAAGCTGATCAAGTTTACAAACTCACTTATAGGTGACTATGATGGAAAATCTCAAATGAATCCTGATATGAGCTTTGTCTCACTCATGCAAGGGGACAAAGATGGGAGCAATCTTGATGCTGGCTTGTCATATGCATTTGAAAGCTACAATACAGGAAGTCAGCCTGCTAGCTATCAGTCAACACTGTCTTTTGACCCAAACATGGGTCAAGTGATGCCAGATGGATTTGATAAAATGCAGTTCAGGGGAAATGCAGGGTGGCAGGTACTAGTCAATTGATAATTTATATGTTATGTTCGTCTTGTTTATAGCTTCGACTGTATCAACATATACTAAGTGGTATTTTTATGAAAAATTGCAGCCTGATGATGCAGGATACAATAATCTCCCCTCTAGGTTTCATGAAGACGCTAGTTTTGCAGACCTTTTCAGTTCGTTTGAGACTACGAATACCATTGACCAGCATAAGCTTTTTACGCAAGGAAGCTTTGAATTCCATTTGACAGATGAAGACGGTGGGAAACCAAATCTGGAGGGTAATACGATTCCTGTTGTGGATGAAAGATCTGGTTCTCTGAAACCTCCATTTTTAGAAGAGTTTATGAAGGAAGGTCTAAAGAAGCTTGACAGCTTTGACCGGTGGATGACCAAAGAACTTGGAGATGTTAAGGAGACACAAACGCAGTCGACTTCCGGGACGTACTGGGAAGCTGTTGAAAATGAGAATGGGGTTGATGATTCCATTATTAGTCCACAAGTACACTTGGACAGTTATGTTGGCCCATCTCTTTCTCAGGACCAGTTGTTCAGCATTATTGACTTTTCTCCTAACTGGGCTTATGCTGGGTCCGAAATCAAGGTACGAGCTTTAATGCTTTATAGTTCTGATTGTGAGACTCTGATATGTTTGGACGTGTGGTCTAACTGGGGTTTTCAATCAATTAACTTATGCGTGGGTTGATTTGGGTTGTGTTCACCTAAAAGCGATGGAACAGGTAACGTTATCTTGTAAGCAAACAGGTCTAAAACATAGATGTTAAATTTGTACGAGACACGAGTTGACTTGTGTGTGAGCGTCAGAACAAGTAACATTAGACCCTAAAACAACCCGATTTAAACCAGACTCTTTTTTGGCTGGTTTTCTACCCATCTCGCCACCTCAGTGTTTTTAACAATAACATCGATGGTTAAAACTAATAATTGTAATTTAGTTTTGCAATAATTTTGAAGAGTTAAGTACACGGATGGTCCCTATGGTTTACTAAAATTTTTGGATTTGGTCCCTAGCTTTCCAAAAGTACATAGATGGTCCCTGTGGTTTGCACTTTGTAACGCATTCAGTCCCCAATTTTTTTCCAAAAGTACATGGATAGTCCCTATGGTTTGCACTTTGTAACACATTTAGTCCCTAACTTGGACATGCTAAAACCTTTAGATATGTTGGCTGAGGACTAAATGCGTTACAAAGTGCAAACCACAGGGACCGTCCATGTACTTTTGGAAAGCTAGGAATTAAATCCAAAATTTTGGTTAACCACAGGGACCATCCGTGTACCTTACTCAATGTTGAATGTTAGGTTTATGATTTTCTAAATATTTTGCCCTAAATAATCAGATTTGAAAAATCAGGTAAGGAAAGAAAACTGATGATTAAAATACATGTAAATCTACACAACCACGCAAAGCTTTTAGCAACCGAGTATTTGACTTTGAAAATGCACATCCAAACAGCCCCCTTACAAGTAAATTGATTAAAAAAACAAATAGTAAAGTGGAATTATGGTGGGATTATTTGTCTCATCTTTTCTCTTGCGTTACGAGCAGGTTTTGATAACGGGCAGATTCTTAAGGAGTCATGAAGAATTGCAGCATTGTGAATGGGCATGTATGTTTGGAGAATTGGAAGTCCCTGCAGAGGTGGTAGCCGATGGTGTTCTTTGTTGTCACACACCTGATCACAAGCCCGGAAGGGTGCATTTTTACGTAACGTGTTCCAATAGGCTTGCATGCAGTGAAGTAAGAGAATTTGAATTCCAAGTCAACGAGAATAATAATAATAATAATCTAGACATGGATGGTGACAACACCAATGAAACGCTTCTACACACGCGATTTGAGAAACTATTGTCTCTTGGACCACAAGATCATGTTCCTACTGTAAACGATCCTGAACTGATGAGCCAACTTAGGTCATTAATCCAGGAGGATAACAGTAACTGGGACCAAATGCTGAAGTCTACTACATCAGAAGAGGAGTTTTCTTCTGAAAAAGCCAGGAATCAACTCTATGAGAAGCTACTAAAGGAGAAGCTGCATGCGTGGCTTGTTTACAAAGTGGCAGAAGGTGGAAAAGGTGCCAGTGTGTTGGATGAAGAGGGGCAAGGTGTGCTGCATTATGCAGGGGCCCTTGGTTACGATTGGGCTATTCAACCCACGGTTGCTGCAGGTGTCAGTATTAACTTCCGAGATGTCAATGGCTGGAACGCTCTTCACTGGGCTGCATATTGTGGCAGGTAAAGTTTTTGTGCATTTAATGTGTTTGCTAACTGCTCATTTGATTATATTGCATGTTTGGATTATCAGATTCTGACTATTTAGGTCAAATAATCAGTTTCATTTTAGCTGCAACAAGTATTAATATCTGAGGGTAAACTGATGGCACTTATTTACCCCTTACCTGGAGAGACTTGACTCACATTTCACAATATGTGCATCCTTTTTTCTTAAAACAAATATCAATTCTAGTTATTGCATCTATCAGTTCATCAAATAATCGTAGTATGTCAGACATAACATCTAATTATTTGATTTTTACATAGTCAAACATCAGAATGATATCTAAAACCTCTCTTCTACATTCTTTTGTAGGGCTGTAAACGAACTGAACTTTCAGCGAACAGTTCATGAACTGTTCGGCGGGAAGTTCGTTTGTGTTCGTTCGTTTAATAAATGAATGAACACAGACAATTTTTTTTGTTCGTTTAGTTAAATAAACGAACATGAACAGAGGCCCCGTTTATCCATTAATGTTCGTGAGTGTTTGGTAACGTGTTCGTGTATGTTCGTCTGTTTATATTTATTTTTGATATTCTTTTATTTTTATTTGAGTTAATTGAGACAAATAAACCTTATTTCAGTATTCCCAAGTTGATTAGTATATTTTAGGTGGACCTTCTTAATGCTTATGAATTATGATGAAAGATGCCTATTTATTCGAAATTTAATATATGTTCATTTGTGTTCGTTTCTGTTTATGAACGCTTGTTTGTGTTCGTTTGTGTATGGTACCTAAAATTAACAAACGAACACGAACACGTTCATTTCCTTAATGAAAGAACACGAACAAAAAACCTCGTTCGGTAAGTGTTCATGAACTGGACGTGAACACAAGTAAACGAACAAGAACAATTCTTTATTATGTTCGTTTGCAGCCCTATTCGGTTGTATTACAACTAATTTTCTGATTCTTGATTATTTAGTATCAAATGAAATCTAAGCATTGTCTTTGGATCTAGCACTAAAGATTAGAGTGTTTGTATGATTTTGCAGAGAGCGTACGGTGGTTTTCCTTATTTCACTAGGTGCAGCAGCTGGAGCATTGACAGATCCTTCACCAAGATATCCAGCCAAATCACCTGCAGACTTGGCTGCCAGCAATGGACATAAAGGAATCGCGGGATATTGTGCTGAAGCCGCCTTAAGTACGCACCTCCAACTTCTTAAACTAAAGGAAGCCAGCAAGGAGGGTGATGATGCTTCTGCTTCCAGTGCTGTGCAGACCGTTACCGAAAGAACTCCAACTCCAGCGGGTTATAGAGAAGGCTTGTCGTTAAAGGACTCATTAGCGGCTGTTTGTAATGCTACTCTAGCTGCAGCCAGAATTCATCAAGTCTTTAGGGTGCAATCGTTTCAGAAAAAGCAGCTAAAGGAGCACGGTGGTAGTGAATTTGGATTGTCGGATGAGCGTGCCCTCTCACTTCTTGCTTTAAAGACACCCAAGACAGGACAACATGATGAGCCGGTGCATGCTGCTGCTGTTCGCATACAAAATAAGTTCCGCAGTTGGAAAGGGAGAAAGGATTTTCTTATTATGAGGCAAAGAATTGTCAAAATTCAGGTAAACTGTTCAACTCTTTTCCTAAATACTGTGCTCTCAATATTATGTATGTGCCACATCTTTATGTTCGTGTTCGTTCGTTTAAAACCTAAACGAACAGTTCACGGACAAACATAAACGGACATAATTTAACAAACAATAAACTACACAAATGAACATAATTGAAGAAACATTGTTGAAAACAAATGAACATAATTTACTAAACATAAACGAACATAAAGTAATTTTTTATATATATTAGTGATTTAATTATGATAAATTCCATTGGAAAACCCAATTTTATTACTAGAAAGCCCAATTACCAATTAGTTATATATATACAAGTAGATGGAAAGTTCCTATTATGTTTAATATTTATATAAATATAACTACTTATGTATTTAAGTTGAGGACATAAACGAACAAACATAAACAAATGTAAATAACCGAACATAAATGAACACAAATGAACGAACATAAATGGATGTTCACAAACATAAATGAACGAATAAAACGTGTGTTCATGTTCGTTCGTTTAATTAAATGAACAAAAAAATGTGTTCATGTTTGTTCGTTTATTAAATAAGCGGACAGAAATAAACACAAATGAACGAACATAAACGGACGTTCACGAACATAAACGAACGAACAAAACGTGTGTTCATGTTCGTTCGTTTGATTAAATGAACAAAAAATGGTGTTCATGTTTGTTCGTTTATTAAATAAACGAACTTCCCACCGAACAAATTCATGAACAGTTCATGAATGTTCGGTTCATTTACAGGCCTAGCCAAATCTTCTTTTTAGCACACTGTTTGCATGATATTAGTTAGTGGTAGCAAAATGGTGGTGGTTGGCAACAGGTAGTATTTGGTCGTGCTGGGTTGACGCAAGTCGCTTTTTTTCCAATATTATTAGATCTTGTGTAAGCATTTAGTGTGTTTTATCACCCGTTAGTTCTTTTGAGCAAGTGTTTATGCATCAAAAACATATTATGATTTATGAGCGACGTTCGATCTATTTTCTTTTAAGCTATTTTTCTTGGCTTACGTGCTTGACCAACTCATAAGTGAATTGGTTGAATTTACTTTCAATTTTGTGTTAACTTGTTGAATCTGTGTTAACTTGTGTAGGCACATGTTAGAGGGCACCAGGTGAGAAAGAATTATAAAAAGATAGTGTGGTCGGTGGGAATATTGGACAAGGTAATATTGCGGTGGAGGCGTAAGGGAAGGGGTTTGAAAGGTTTTAAGCCCGAAGCGGTTAATGAAGGTACAAACGAAGCTGCCAAGCCATCAAAAGAGGAGGATGATGATTTTTTCAAAGAAGGCAGGAAACAAACAGAGCAGCGTTTGCAAAAGGCCCTTGCAAGAGTCAAATCAATGGTTCAGTATCCTGAGGCAAGAGATCAGTACAGTAGACTGCTCAATGCTGTCAGTGACTTGCAGGAAAGCAAGGTAAGTTTTGTTGACGTGTTTTTAAACAACACTTTTGTGGAGCTCACATATCTCGTTCGCAAAAAAAAAAAAGTTTTACCCGATGGCTTGCACAGAATATCAAAAGTGATTCGGGGTATAAACAGGTCAACTGGGTAAGATAAAAATAGCAGACAAAAAGAAAATGGGTTGATGGGACCCGAAAGTCTGTCGCACATGAACCTGAACATGACATGTGTATTCATGGGTTGACACGAACACAACTTGTTTAACACAAAGAAAGAATTTTATTTAATATCATTTCCCTATTAATACTTTAATATTCTATATTTACATTTTATTTTTTAATTTTAAGCAATTATGTTTCAATTATGCCATTTTCTTTAAAACCTTAAAATTTTGGCATAAAAAGTAATTCAAATGGTTTAAGTTATTACGTAAACACATTTAAAAAAATAGAAGATAAAGAAATGGGTCAACCCTCGAACCCACCAGGGCACATACACGGCCTGTTGAGCTAAATGTGTTAGGTTCGACCCGAACTGATCCGATCCCGATTAGACTAAAAACCCAAACCGCGAATTTCGTGTTAAGTTGTGTTTCGTGTTGTGTTAGTGTCAGAAATTCACACTTTGTTGAAAGTCATCAAAAGACTCCTATGTCCTTATATCATTATTATATTAAACTAAATTATTATTGAACATAATATAATGTATGTAATCATATTTAACACTGATTTGTTTGTAAAATTCTTGGAGAAGAAGCATTGCATGTTAAATCCAACGTGATCCGAGTATAACAAAATATACCCGTTTTGACCCATATTTTATTTTGAGTACAAACCAACATATCCCTGGGGGTTGTTTAAGGGGGCTTCGCAACTGCTGTGTCGAAAACCACAGGAAAGAAAGATAAAAAACCGTCATTGAAACTCGGCTATTCTTACTGTTACTCATAATTTTGGTTGTTGGCAGGCTCTGGAGAGTTCAGAAGAAGCTGTTGACTTTGATGAGGATTTGATCGACCTTGACGCGCTGCTGGAAGATGATGACGACGCAGTTATGACCATCTGAACCTTAGGATACAAAGCAAGCTTTATATTGTAAATGATATGATTTAAGGTTGTGACTTGCGATAAGGTGAGACATTTCTGTACATTATTATTATTAGTAAATGGTACTTAGACGATATACTTGGAATTTGGCACCTGACTGATTGTAACTATGAAGAAAAACATGTTTCTACTTTTGTCTGTCTGTTAGTATGTGGTTGTTTTCAGTTTGGTTGGTCTGTAGAATTTGAATAGAATTGGAAAGCCGAATTTCGTTTTATAATGTGTTTTGTTGACTTTATTGAACATCTTTTTTTATGTGTTTTTGGTTGAGAAATGAATTTGATCTGGAATTGGAATTAATTAATTCAATTCCTTTGTATCATTTCTTTCAAGTTGGAGAAAGGATTGGAATTAGAATCTCTTATCACTAACTGTAACCGGACACCCCAAACTGCTATTGCCGCCACTGCTGGAGTGGTAATTGCAGAGGTTTGGCGCGGCAACGGCGACTGGTAGGTGTTGGCTACGTCTATTATGATTGTGAAAACAAATTAATCACAAGCTTCTAAACCGCATTGCTTAATCCTTGTTTAAATGATACGCCCAGACCTATTAACAATGACACGACTGGACCTAATTTAATGACCCAACGTTTTTTTCTAAAAGATCAAAAACTACGGTTCGGGTTTACTATATGCCTTGTTCCAAAACTAACCCATTCACACCCCCTTTTTTATTAAACGGCAAATGTTACCCTACCCTATTTTATACTAAATAATACAATATACTCCCTTTGTCAAATACTACGGTTCGGGTTTATTATGCTTTGTTCCAAAACCTAACCGTGCCGAATTTGGCTACCGCATATGTTTTTCAACCAATAGAAAAAAAAAACCTAACTTAATCCAACCCATTCACACCCCCTTTTTTATTAAACAGCAAATGTTACCCTACCCTATTTTATACTAAATAATACAAAATACCCCCTTGTCCGGATTTGAACCTGAGACTTCCCCTTTAAGAAGGAAATGCCTCTACCAAACAAAAATGACTATTTTTCCAGATTTCTTTTCAGTTAATACCAAATATTCATATTACCAAATCGGATTTTAAAATCAAAGTCTTTTAGCTTAGGATTCTAACATTTATGAAGCACTTTTTTTATAAAAACATTCAGGATGGTATTGGAATACGAGACCATGTGGCGGGTATTGGACTTATTTGGTATTTAGATGATACCTGACTCGATTATCCGAAACATACGCAATACCTTTAAACATTTCTTTTAATCAACTAACCAACCAATACATAGATTATTTAGTTTTTACATTTCTACTTCCATTTATTTAAAAAACTTACATAATAATTAGATAATAAGAAATGCACTAGGAAATCTCAACAATGGGTATGTCCAATACCCGACACGTATTGTGCAATTGGGTATCCGATATTCCGATGTATATGAGACTAGATATTAGACAATGTTTTACAATCTAGTATATGACTGGAATGACCAATACTCATATTATTCTTGTTATTAAATTTAAAAGTGAGAAACTAACTAATTGAATAGCTAAAAGGTTCAAAGTTATAGATATCATGGACTTGGACTTATGATGGTTAATAAATTTGTTTTTGAGCAATAAAAATCAAATCATCAAGAAACCTATACGTACAGAATTTTGCTAATGATTAGTCCATATAGGATGCAGAAGTACCATGTAGTACAATGCGATGTACTGATATTGAGCAATGAAGTACCATACAATTTGTAGTACACAATTGACCATTTATTATAAATAACCTATACATTACCATCATAAAATTCACAATAAGAAATGGCAGAGGCATCCAACAGGTGTGACATGAGAACACATGATATACTTAGATATTTTCATGTGTTCTCAGGTCGCCCCTGCTGAATTTTCTTAGCCCGTCAAAACAGCTGGCGGCTGTAGAGCAATCCATTGTTCAAATCTTAGGAATGTACAATTATTTTCTGGCGTTGTGGCAAAGTATACAAGTTGAATAAAACATGTAAGGTTATGTTACAATGTACCTTTTGAATTTCTTTTTCCCTTTCAATTTTTATTTTTATTGTTTCCTTTTATTTTTGTTTATATATTTTTTTATCGCAGACTCTTATAACTATTTAGTAAGTTTCAATGTTTAAAAAAAGAAAAAAAAAACAAATATTATATATATATATTAAACCTATTAAGTCTAACCGCTTTCTAAATCGATATCCGCCGTCGGATCATGCTGAGATGAAATCTCAGCCGTTTAAACTCACAAAAATAACCGCTATGATGGCGGTTCAGGGCGGTTCTTGGTGGTTTTTTTGGCTAGCATTTTTTCTGCCCACATTCCCACGTCCATCCACAAAACTAGGGCAGATGATTATCAACTTTCCAAAAATAACTGTAAATTGGGTCCTAGAATCAATCTCCATCGTCGGATGAAGATGAGATCAAATCTCAGCCTTTCAAAATACATGAAACCTTCTAGAAGGGGAGGTATGTTTCAGTTTTACTTCTTGAACGGTTTTCTTCCTCCTTTTTCCCCGACCCACGATTTCACAACCACCACAATTTTGATTCATAAATATCATCTTTGTTCTCTATCCATTTACATTCGTAAGAAAATATTATCCGATTGGTCACTGCCACCACCAAGGCAATGATCGCCACCTCTCAATCGACGGTCTCTGCCGCTCAATCGGTAGTCACGCAACCCAATCAACCATGAAAGCCGTCCAATCCACGATCTCCTAACCACCATCGGTTTGCCGTCCGCCGTTGGAAGTAGTTGTAACTCCAATTTCAATTTTGATTTTGCTACTTTTAGTTAACAATTTTGAGATGAGATAGTTCGTGTTTGTGGTCTGGTTACAGGCGAATTGGCTATATTGATTATGACCAGGTGCTTTTAATTTTTACGATTTGGATTTTATATGTGTGTATATATTTATCTATTTGCTATATTGAAATTTTAAGAGCACTTGATTGGTGATTCTCAAATTGCAGTTGGAGCGAGCATTTGACAGTGAAGTTGATTAATATGCTTTAAAAGGAGATTGCGGAGGAAATAATGGTTTCTCTAGATATAGTTATAGTTTCTTGTACTTCTCCCTTTTTTGGAAAATATTTATCACATGAGAAATTCAACATGTTCTGTATTAAATTTTAGAGGTAATTGCGGTTTTGGTCCCTTTGGTTTAGTGCTTATTATTATATCTTACAAAATCCAAAAGTCTTGCAATTGACATACTAAGGTTTCTATTTTATTGCAATTTAAGTCCATTAGACTAGCTTCATCCATCTTTATGTTAACTCTCATGGATTCACAGTTAACCAAAAGTACATCAGTTTCAAAGGAGATGCTTCTTAAAATTTAACAATTTTGTACCCAATAAACAATCAGCAACACCAATGACTATGACGTTAACAACACATGAAGCACATTTAACACCACAAACGTTAAAATACGAAACAATGTCTTGACTTAAAACACGGGAAAAAAAATACAACCTGAATTTGGCCATGCAAGGAAGGTGTTCGAAAAAATGCCAGGCGATGAAATCCGAGTTAAAGTCAATCTGTAAGGAAGGAAAACACAATCACAATCGAATGATGGCAAACTTAAACACAATCACAATACGGATGTACCTAAGTAAACAAAATATTAAACCAACAATCAGAAAACGAAACCCAAATTACGAACCTTGTAATTGGTGAAGCCCATATTCAAAGACAAATTAACAAACCAAGAGCTGCATCACAAAATGTAAACAAAAAGAGAGTAAATAAATTACAAACATTACGTATGAACCAAAGCAATCAGAAAAAGAAACTTAAATAAAAAATAACCCTTGTGACCGATGAAGTTGATCTTCAAAGATAAATCAAAAAACGCCTATATAAACGTCTTGTGGTGGCCTACGATTTTATGTGAACAATAGTGGAAAGCACAAACAATGAACTAAAAGTTAATAAGTCATTTTTGTAGTGTTTGGATAATGTGTTGAGAAGGAGTTTTTGTGGTGTGAAAAGAAGAAAAAGAAAAGTTAGATGGTTGTGACTTTTTCAAAAAGGAAAAATGGAGATCGAAAAGAAGAAAAGGAGAAGCAATCCCAAACACTTTAAATATAGATTATATTTGTTTGTTACGTTGTTAGCGTAACCCGTCCACCGGACGGGTATTAAACTAGTTGAAGTGGATGGTGACCTGTGTCACAATATTATTGGATAGTGTGTTAATTTATTTGATTTTATATTAAATTTAATTGCAAGGGTTAAAGGAGTTCAAGTGATGGATGCCTTATCCGGATGTGATTGAAATAGGTGGGTTTCAAGGGTTGAACGCTTAAGTGCCCCTGACACCCTTATTTCATTAATCACCTAAATATTCGTGTGGAACGATATAGATTTTTTTTTGAACGGCGGAGCATCTATATAAAAATATAGAACCGGGCCAGCAAGAAGCTGAAAAACCTGAAGGGCTTACAAGACAATGTCACGTAAATTGAAATCACACCATCTACCCCAATTTAAACTAGCATACGTTGATCTACAATTAATCCAAAAGAAAGATTGCTCCTTTATTTGCTCCACCGCTGATTGAGTGGGACGTATCGTTTGTTGAAGTCCATCTCGTTCCTTACTTTCCAGATCTCCCATATGATGGTTAAGAGGATTGCGCCGATCAGTTTTTTTCCACATCTTTGACCCGTCAATATTCTCCACTTTGGAGACCAGCTCCTGCATATTGACTTTCAAGTTTCAACCCTTCGGACCCATTCCCCTTTTATTAGTCTAAATAAAACACAACCTAAGTTATCTAATTCATAAATTGTTGTTTAGAAATTTCAACCTTTTTTTACTTCAAGTACTAGAAACATTTTAAACCACAAATTTCTTATCTAGATAATACTTCACTAAACATCTTTTCATCATTAATAGTTCACTTGAGCTTCAATTTGTGACTTCAGTATTAGACATATTAACATTATATAATTAATCTGTTTTATTTCAAAATAGTGTAAAGAAATTATACTTAAAAAAAACAAGTATTTTATTTCTTAAATTTTTTGTTTTTATTGAAGACAACAATACTTAAAAGAAAAAAATATCAAATAATTTTCAAAACGCACGGCTGGGTAATTACCAAAGCTTTATGAAGAACAAAAGTAAACAAGATAATTGTCAAAGATTTATGAATAACAAAAGTAAACAATTATGAAATATTTGGGGTTTGAAAAGATTAAGATGTCAAACTACATAGTAAATCAATGCATGTCAAAGACGTAATATTTCATTAATGCATAATTTGTGTCAATCCTAAATATAAGAACTCAATTGGAGACTGCTGACCAAAAACAAATTTTTAGTAGCTTAGAAAATAAAAATTTATTTAAGATTTATTTTAGTTGTTTCGTGTTAGTTAATAAAAAGGTTTGGGTGGGGGGTTGGGTCTAATTGTTAAAGCCATTAGAGTTAAGGTGTTGCTCCCCTTGAGGTTAAAGGTTTGACCCGTCAAAGACTGATTTGGTGCAATTTAAAGTGTTAATAAAGAGGTTTTCTTTCTTGTTACACTCTCTATCTTTCATTCTAATTATCAAAATTTGGGCATTATTTACATGCATAAAAAATATGAATCTTTACAAAGGATGTCCTTTATTTAAATTGAATTTTTGGGTTATAAGCATGCAATAATTAGGATTTATAAACTTAGTACTTTTTTGTATGTATGTATTTGGAAATACATAAGGAAAGATGTTACAAAACTTACAAGTGTCTTAAGACATTTTCTACCAAAAAGACGACTTTCCACCGATGATGTATTGATGTGATCCTACCGAAGAATGCTACAAACTGAGAGTTGCTACCAAGAGTTAATTTGTGTTCCTAGAGCTTTTATACCAACGAAGACGATAAAGATGAATGTAACTATCTTTGTATTTGAATCTATTGTGTTATTATATGTTTTGATAAGACCAAATCAATTGATTGTAAACTTATTATTTGATTTTAAACAACACATAATTCATATATACTTTCTGAGTGATAGAATATGAGCATGGAAAGTCAGAACGACGATGCTATGTGGGATGCACTCTATTCTGGCAAGAGAAGGCGGCTTAAATTGATGAACGAGTTTTCAAAAATGACGATTTCAATATCATCGGGACATACCCTCTACCATAGATATCGGTGTCTTTTTTAAAAATATGAAAACAAAAAACTTATTGGCTTATTGGGCCCTCTCTAAAAAAATTAAGAACTTTATAACTTATACTGGGCCCAAACAAACTTATTTTGATCCATAATTGACAATCCAAACTTATTGGACCATCTATAATCCATAATTATCTAAATAATAATAAAACAATAAATATAAAAAGAGGAAACAAAACACAACGCGGCAACAATCAACACCACGCCACCAGTCGACCATCGGCCTCCGCCTCAGCCACCACCTTAGCCCACCAGCGCACCACCACAACCCACCATCGACCACCTAAAGGCCTTTTTTCAGCTCATACGAGGCACTTAAATCGTCAGGGACGGCTCTAGTAATCCATTACTGGTCGTCAGTTAAAGTTGTCTGTTTTAACAACCACTAATTATTTAGCATTGTGAAATCTCTAAAAACTAACATGTTTTAATACAAACTCTATTTGCATTCATCACTACACTATAGATGGCCTAATATTCATTAGAAGAATGCCTCCATGTAAGATGTATAGTCCATTGATAATGATTTTCGACCCCTTCAGACGCGCATTTTTTATCGCTACATCCATTGTTTAGAAATAAACTGTCATACAAGCTTCACAAAAACTACCAGCAATCTATACCCTAAAAATTACAAACTGTATAAAACTATATTGACCCATACTAGCACTTGTTCAGGATATAGATTGCCTCCTTCTAAATCTGAATATAGAGCTCAATCTTTTTTCTTTTTCTTTACCCTCTCTATTTTCATTTTCATTCATTTTCCCATTAAACAATTTAAGCTTTTTCCATCCTAAAATCCAACCAGATAAATCTTTCTGATTTGTTTTCATCTTTTTACAATCTTGTTGTAAGTTTATGTAGTCCCTTTGAAGCTCTTCAACCAATGTCATCATTTTCTCCAGTTCTACTTTAAGCATTTTGATTTCTTCTTTTGAAGATGACCAGTTATCTTCCTGCACCTCTGATGAGTTTTCACTGTGATCTTCTGCTTCCTGCTTTCTGGTCATTGTTGCGCGCAGCTTCATTTGCTCCGCGAACAATACCTGTGTTTTATCGTTTAGAGTGTTCTAACAATTAGTCGTCAGTGGCGGATCTAAGAACTTTTTTCACTGGGTTCCTTTTGGTAGATTCTCACTAATTCCCACTATTTTTTTCCAAATCATACGAGGTTCTTACTAATTTTTCTCATTTTTTCTAAACCGAATGGATTCCTGGGAACCCACAAAAGTGGCCTAGATCCGCCCCTGTTAGTTGTCATGTAAACAAGCCAAGCACAGGCACATCTAAGCTCAAGCTCGGCTCGTTTTAAGCTCTATTTCTAAAGATTGACCTGGACTTGTGGGTAGTTTTTTTAGCTCGAGCTTAGCTCAGGCCGGGCTTGTTTATTATTATTTTTATCAACTTATATATGGTTATTTTTATTGTAATTTAATATATAATCATAGTTATTGATAAAAAAATGTATATAATATATTAAATTAGAATATATAAATAGTAGGCTCGTTTAAGCACACGATCCTACTTGAGCTCCTGAAGTTCGTGCTAAAGGACATTAATAAAACAAGCTTATTTTTGGGCTCTAGCTTATTGAAGCAACTTGATTCAAACTTTTATCGAGGCTATCTCGAGTAGCTCATGAGCAGCTTGGCTCGCGAACACCCCTACTAACGATCGGAGATTTATGGCAGCGCATGATGGTTACCTGTATAATGGTTCTTAGAGGAAGTCGATCGTTCTGTGCTGCATGTGCACATGCATCAACAGAAAGCTTTTGACAATCCACAACTCTACATAATCTTCTTCTGTCGTGTTCAGACAATGCAGGATGCGCCTGGAGGTTACGAGGAATAAAACAGTTTAAAAGAACTTCCATTTTGAGAAATAACAAGTAAATAACAGTTTCAAATAGCTAAGGGCGCAACAGGTTTGTGGGGTCGGGGAGGGGGGGGGGTTCAATGGTTCTTTTGACCACGGTCACCAGAACTTACTCGATTTTCACATATAAAATATGAGGCTTTTTATGATAAACACGAGTTGGACCCCCTTGTTACCCATGCATAGAAAGATGTCCCACAACTAAAAAGTTCTGGTTCCGCCACTATTGAAACAACCAAGTTGCTAATTTAGCAAAGGGTCTCAATGCTAGTGTCTGACCTTTAGATATATATCGATCGCTCTGTAGAGTCCATCATCACAGGGACGAGCGGCATGTGGTAATGTTTCAGCAATCGCTTGAAACTTGGTAGCAGAAAGATTTGGGTCTCCTGCTATTTCAGCAAGGTAACTATCCAATAATTTACTAATGTTTGCTTTCCCATGAGTTTCTGTTTGTTGCTGCTCTTCGTTCATCAAGTAATATTCCAAGATCCTTTGAACCGAATCGACATTGTACATAGTATGATCAACCATTGACCTGCACCACATTTGGATCAATAAGTAATATTTGATTTTTTTTTCTTTTATAATTTCCAGGTGGTCTAGCAAAAATAATAATAGTTTCTAGGAGGTTTTTGAACTTGTTTAGATAATTAGATTTCTAGGGAGTCCGCTAGTCAAAGGAGCAGACTCATGAATATGTGGGAATCCATGGCATCGTAAAGTTCACTAGTTTTTGTTAGAGTTTGCACTTGTGGGCAACAAACTTCCTATAAATCGAAACACTTTCGAAGATCTCCTAGAAACACACTTACCATAAAAAAAAAAATGAAAGTTCCCTAAAGTATTGTGCATTATTAAACGATATATAGGGACCGGGGCGGATCCAGCCCACATTTGTGGGTTCCTAGTAAACCAGTGCGTTTGGAAAAAACGGAAAAAAATAGTGAGAACAATGTAGAATTTAGAAAAAAAAAAATAGTGAGAATTAAAGATAATTTACCAAAAGGAACCCATTAGAATAAAATCTTGCATCCGTCACTCTATAGGGACCCAGTTCGGATAATTACAAAGGAAAGCTAATATATAGGACATAACTACAATAAATCCAAACTGATATATATTATGTATACTATGTTAATCACTAGCATGGCCTCTCAAGCTAGACGTCATTTCGATTCGATGTTTAGTTGGAAAAATATAGGAAAAGAAAAATACACTCAAAATTTAAAGAAGCCGACATTGATTATTGTGGTCGTGCTTGAATAATCTTATATATCTACCTTAGTCTTCTGTTTATGTGTTTCATTTTCATTCTTTATCATTGTTGTCAGTTGCGCTATGATTTTAAAAATTCAGGGTCGGTGCCAGTTTTTAAATTATGGTATGCATGCCTCTTATTCAAACTACAAGGGTGTAACAAGTATTGTTTGTAAATTATGGTTAAGCCCATTAAGGTTTAGTCCCTTGAGGTTTTATCTTAGGGTTTTGTGTTAGTCTCTAGATATATATGCACATGTACACTGTTCTTTAAAGGACCAATAAATAATATAAAAACCTTTAGAAACAATATATAATTCTAGTGTGTATTCATACTTACTTCACCCATGTGACATGTTTACAACTTTTTAAATTTTCAAGCTTGAGAATATACTGAAAAAGTGCATAAATGATCAACTAACTATAAAGTAACTAGTAAAAGACATATCCAAATCAAATTTAAATAATTCCAACTTTATCAATTCAAACTGATCCACTTTTGACCTATAATAGTCTGCATTAAAAATAGTTTAACGGAGTTAAGTTTTTTTTTTTCGAATTACAAACCGATGTTTTAAGGTTTTTGAATAGAACGAGGATACAAGTTGATTGATGTAAAATCTACCTCGAAATACTGCCCTAAACGATGAAAACGATGCTTCAATTCGGGTGTTTAAACTTCTAATTAACAAAAATCAAGCCGTTTGTAGCACCGTTTCAAGATAAGTTTTACATAAATCGACTCGTATCCTCATTCTGATCAAAATCCCTAAAACATCAGTTTGTAATTTGGAAAAAACTTAACTCTGTTAAACTATTTTAAACGGCGTACTATTATCAACCAAAAAATGGACCAATTCGGATTATTATCTGCAAATAACTGAAGCCAAATTGGGAAAGTTAGGATTATTTAAATTCAATTTGCCAAAAATGTAATTTGAAAGCTTACTTTACTTGTGTTCCTTGTTCTCCATTAGGTATCAAAAGATCATGCACACTTGCATTTTCCAACACCATCCCAGCTCTTTTTTCAAGCTCAAAAATCAAAGCTGGTGATATAGAATACACCACACCCATTTTCAACATCCACAACAAAAACTTGCATGAAATAGCCTCTTTTTCATGTGGTAATATTCCCACTAAAGTCTCTAAAATCATTCTTTGCTCTTCATTCTCAAACTCCTGCTCTCTTTTCCTTCCCTGTTGAATGCACCATATCAACTCCTTTCTTCGATTCGTATGTCGTTTCGCGCCTTCAATCTCCACATCGTTTCGAGCTAGCAACCATTTTTCGGCATACATCATGATGCAAGAGCCTAAAAACTCAGGTCTTAGCCCTTTTAGCGTCATCGATGTCATGATCCGCTTAAAATGATCGATCCGGAGCGTGGCAACATCGTTTAACCATCGGCTTTGTTCACCCGTGGTCTCTTGACAAGCCCACGCGATTGAATCGCAACATCTTCTTACGATCTGGAGGTTTTCGGCCCATGGAGAGAGCCCCTGGCACGATTTTAACACCGTAATAGAGTCTTTCCATGAAGAAAAGACTACGAAAGTGAGGAATGATTCCGTTTTTGATATGAGGTTTCCTTCTTCGAGTTCTTCACTCATGTCCAGAAACTCGGCTGCACATCTTAAGGGCGCGGCGTTTCTTGGGCTTAACGATACTGGAAGACCGTAGCAAAACTTAACCACAGTTTCGAACGCTTCTGCACCGCCTGGAAGGCTTTGCAGTTTTAGTTCGAAACCATGGTTTGAGATCGAAGGCTGTAACGCAATCTGTTCCAGATAACCACATCTTGCTAGCAGCGGATACTGAACATAAGATTACAAAGTGGAGTCAACAATACGTTCAGCGACGACTTTTAGTCGTCGCTGGTGACAGTTTTTCAGGGTGGAATCCGGTACAAATAGGTTTTTTTACTAAGCGTACAAATAACTATAGCAATCATAATAACAATTGTAAACTAGAATAGTTACGGTATGGATTTTAATAATCCCAACTATCAGCCGTTAGTCGGCAACGGTCCCAACTTAAAAAACAACCAGCAGTGGTCCCACTTTTTCATATATTGTAAACCAATAGACCTTTGTTAATAGAAAAGGAAAATGAGACACAAATAATTGAAAGTTATTTTAGTAAAAGTCTATTGGTTTACAATATGTGAAAAAGGTGGGACCACCACTGGTTATTTTTGAAGTTGAAACCGTTATCGCCCAACAACTAATAGTTGGGATTATCAAAATCCATTATTCATTTAAAATATGTAGAGTAATAATAACTAACTCTAGTGTTAACATAGTTACTCTGGTTATTTGTACGCTTACCATGTTAAATCTATTATTTGATCCTAACACAGTTTTTCTACGATTAGTAGAAAACATGACACGGTGAAAATGAAAGTTGGCTAAATGTACCCCATGTTCTCATTTATGATAAAAGTACGTTATAGAATTAGAGGGATGAAATGACTGATTCAGAAGAGAATAAATTCGGTAAAAATAAGAAGAGATGAGGTACGTTTAGCACAACCATGTTGTAATAATTTAGGTTGTGGGTACCTTGTGAACATAAAATGTAACATCATCAACTGTCACTGCTAAATCTGATGGAAGCTGAGATATGACAAACCTGCGAGTTCATGTTTGATCATCGGTTAGTTTCTTAAGTTATTATAAACAAATTATATCTGAACCAGAAATAGTGGTGTTTATCGATTCGGTTTTGTTAGATATCTTAGAACAGATATTAAGTAAGTTCCATGAGATATGTTTCTAACATCTGTGGAATCTTTTCGGTTTAAACCGAATATGGAAAGCAGTAGGGAGAAGTGTAATGATATATGAATGTTGTTGTTGTTGTTACCATGAATTGCCCTTCTTCTCGAAGCTTTCTGCTGTAGAAATAAGTGTTGGAGGAGGAACAGCCAAGTCTTGTTCTTCGTAATTGATCTCGGGGTATTGTGATTCGGCCATTTCATAAAATTCTGATATGATTCAGTTATATATATAGAGAGTTTGTAGTTTGTACAGGTGTCTAACTAAATATAACAAAGAATTAAAATGATTTAGTTTCAAATTACAAAGAATAAAGTGATGGATACTAGCTAGTATTTACATAAGACTTTTAGAATTGTGGAACAAACCAAATAGAGCTACTATGGTCCATGCAGTCAAGTTCATTACTCATTTTTCTCCCACCTACTCATATGACTATGAGTGCTTCAATATAGTGGCGAAACTTGACAACGAAGACGGGGGGTTGAAATCGTATATACACAAAAATTTATATACAAAAACTACATATATAACACTACTGAGCAAAAAGTTCGGGCGGTCGGGCTTCAATGGTGTGAGGCTATGTGTAACGGGTTTATTCATTTTAAGCGTTAAGTCATAAAAGTAAATTTCATATTAATAAATTCTTAAAAAATGATGTGATTAGTTAATTGAAGTCCATGGAGCCCACCATTGTCTTTTGTCTCAAGACAGTTCGACAATTTACGGAAGGGGCTTTCACGCCCCTAGGAGTGGTGTTTAACGTCCTTCACGTTCAAAAAGTTGCTACCTTACTAGGGGCGTTATCACATTGCACATGGTCTGATAGGATACAAATCCAAAGTAATTAAATTGATGAATTCTGAGGTGTAATGAGTCGCATTTATGGGTTGGTGGCTTAAATCTAACATGGAATCTAAAATATTACCTCAAGTCGATCAAACTAGTTTTTTTTTTAGAGAATAATTTAATTTAGGAATAATGGATTTTAATAATTCCAACTATTAGTCTTTGGCCGGTAATGATTCCAACTTAAAAACTAACCAGTGGCGTGTAAGATTAAATATATTATGATTTAATATTTAATCTAGTAGCCATTATAATCATTTACATAATATAGATCAAAATATATAACAACCTATTAAATAATTAGTTGGTAATTGTTGATGAATCATATTACCCTTATTAACTAATTATGTTTCCTCTTGGGTGCATATATAAGGAGACTTAGAGGTTCTAAGATTAGACACATAACCTAATTACTCTCATAACATCAAATCGTCTCCTCTCCTCAACCGATTACCCTTTATCGGTTCTTTCATCACCATCATTAGATTACACCTCAAGGAGAAACCAGACCAAGCTGACAATCATGTCAAACACTATTGTTGCGTCTCCATCTGGATTCTCTGTTGGCCTGTACTGCTGCAATCAGGTATGTTATTTATGTTTTCCATTATACCTAAAACAAAACTGATCAACATGTGGTATCAGAGCATATGTTGATTAGTCAGTTCTATTTCTGTATCCATAATTCTGGGATTCAAATCTGGAAAACATAATTTTAACAACTTAATAAAAAATTCAAAGAAAAGTAAAGGAGTAGAATATTATATATATATATATATATATATATATATATATATATATATATAGGGGAAGGTTCAAATAAAAACCACTAGTTATCGCGAAAACTCGAAAACTAATTAAAAAAGCCAAAAAAACATACCAAAATTTCGCCATTTTTTATATATATAAAAAAAATTTTGGTAGTGCACATGTGTAATACTACACATGTGTATGTGTACTACAAAATTTTTTTTTTTTGAAAAAAAAAATTTACATATAAAAAACATGCGATTTTTATAAAAAAAATTGGTGTGTTTTTTAGGGTTTTTTTAGTTAGTTTTCGAGTTTTCACATTAAAAGTGGTTTTCATTTGAATATTCCCTTATATATATATATATATATATATATATATATATATATATATATATATATATATATATATATATATATATATATATATATATATATTCCTTTTCGTCTAATGTCTTCTCGAGGCCAGAATTGATAAATGAATCGAATATTATATGTATTCTTTTCGTCTGATGATCTTTATTCATGCATCCCATCTTTTAATTCAAAGGTTTAATATATATATATATATTATTGGATTTTAGAAGCACACAATTTTTTTCACGTGAATTTGCTACACTTTTATGGCCACCAAATATTCATGCAAGGAATAATTCACGTCCACTTTCATATAGCAACATTAACTGTTCTGAAATATGTATAAAACTGTTAAAATTCAGGTTTCGGGTTCCAGAAATTATGATTTTATTGATATTAGGGTTCTTCGTGTTCTTAGTGAAATTCGAATGAATTCCCTTATTTTCGAATGAAGTAAGGATTATTGGGTGTTTTCCTAGTTTTGATCTAAATTTTATCTCTTGAAATTTCGAAATCTGTTATAAAATTAAATGGATATTATTTTGAAATATTTTGATAAATTTAGATTAGCATTAAAATAGGAAACTGAATCCCATAATCCCTAAAAATTCGAATTTCAAATTTATCACAACTAACAGTTTTTAATCAGTAGATTTTGAGACTTGGAGAATAAGTTTCAAAATTAGGTGGTTTCGACTAAGGTTGCGACTCGAAACCATAAGGTTCGTGACTCGAGACCAAGATCTCGACTCGAAATCATAAAGGTTTCAGTCTTCATGACTCGAGACCATAAGATTCCGACTCAGACCATAAGATTCCGACTCGAGACCATAAGGTTGCGACTCGAGACCATGAGGTTTCAGTCTTCATAACTCGAGACTAAGATTCTGACTCGAAACCATGAGGTTCCAACTCGAGACCATGAGGTTCCGACTCGAGACCATAAGATCCTAACTCGAGATCTCATAACTGAGTCGAGATCTCACTCGAAATCTCATAAGTCACTCACTCGAAATCTCATTACTTTATTAAGCTGTTAATGTGAACTAAAATACTTGGTTTTGTAAACACTTAATTACTTAATCAGAATCCAGATAATGGTTTACAAAACCAAAATAGCTTAACTTGAATGAGCTTCTGATGTATCACTTCTGGCCAAAGCTGATTTGATGCATCTATTTATTGTTCAAGTATTACGAAAGCTATGTTGAGTATGCATTACAAACGTGAATGTCTTAATTTCTGGCCAAAGCTTATTTAATTCATTCATGTCTAGCATACTTAACAAGTGCATAACTAAAGTGATTGTCTCATTTCTGGCCAAAGTTGATTTGTCACGATTACTTTGCACACATGCTTAAATGATTACACTTCTGGCCAAAGCTGATTTGTCTTCGTTTAAGTAGAACTTTAACTAAGTCTATTATTTTGATGTTAGTAATAGACATATCACAACCTCTTCACATAATGATCCTTCATTAAACTTATGATCATTTTTTTTTTGTCTGCCTTATTTTAAGTACCCATAACTTTACTCACTGTAATTTTCTTCTATAAATATATATCTCATCCACTCTATTTCCTAAACCTAATATGTTTTGCTTTATTTAAAGTTTCTATAAGATTAGCTCTTGAATTAAATTCTTGATTATCCCTTAAGACACGATAATCCTATTGCTCACTTCTGATAAAAGCACTACAGAAGAAAAGTAGAGCATGATTATTAGGATAAATCGAACGTGATGTCTCTTATTATCAAGAACTCTCTAACATAAATGCTATCACTAAAGTTATTCCAAATTAAGTCTTTCCTAAGACAAACCTATTATTTGTGGAATAATCACTAGAACTCCTAAGATGCATGCCTTCATTTAAAATTCTAAATATAAAGTTAAGTGGTATATGTGAATACATTATAATGTACAATACCATGACCCATAAAGTTAACGGCTTACGCATGAAAATAAGTACAATTTTTTCAGTACATAACATTCTTAGATTTTCACTTGTACAATTTGATGCCTTATAAATCAACTATAACACTCAAACGTACCAAAGTCAAATGAGTGTGTTGGTAAGCAACATATGTACAAAGAAATAAATGTTCGAAACTGGAAAATAGGATGTTATTCACCTTACAACCACTGAAACCTTAAAAGAGGATTGTTCTAAGGTCCATAGTAAAAAATACAAGTACAAAAATTCCAACTCTAAAGGTTCTTCAAGGGAGAATCTCACTGCATAATTATGCCATTAGACTAGGCATAAGCAACGAGACTATCCATTATTCAAAAGAACAGTTGGATAAATTAATTAGATAGCCACCTACTAATGATATTTAAGTCTGCTAATTTTAATATTCCAATTAACACATGATAAGTTGACTCTAGTTCTAAACGTTTCCTTACCAGAACTCAACAAATAACTAACATGAGAGTTAGTGACAAAAATTAAATGTTAAGGCTATGAAAACCATAATAAGCAGTCTTCCAACAAAGCTTTTCGATACCTTATATATTCTGAATATTAATCAGAATATAGTATCATAATTAAGCTATGGTATGAAGGTTGTGAGGTTTGCATGATCAACATAAAGTCACACTTACCTTAAACTCTCATCTTATTTGTTCTAAATATCTGGATTGAAACATTAGTAAGATAAAACTAGATGATACCTTACACTTTCACAACTTTTGTCATCATGTAAATGAGAATTTGACAAAAGGAAAATGAGACTTATAAATTTCATCCATTATAATTGAAATTCATGAGAAATCATGACATGGTTAATGAGGATGATTTTCTTTCATCTAATCTCATTCTAAGTGACTTTAAATCATGACGTTAAAGCCCTAAAATATGACTTGGCTTAAGGAATAAGTATGGGTCCATCATAAGTCATTCATTGACATTCATGGAACTTGTTCCAACTGGAATATTCAGACATAATTCATTTATCAATTAAAGACTATCAACTTGTATCTAAATTTTGTCGCATATGGCCCACGGTCTTAGAAGAAATCTATTCATATATATATATATATATATATAGAGGCCGGTTAACGTACAAATGCGCTTATCGTACATTACGTACGCTACAATCTCAGCCGTCAGATCATCTTCCCGCATTGAAAATCGCATGTGAAATTGAATTACCACATGCGAAATTGTTACCAACATTATCACATGCGAAATTGAATTACCACATGCGAAATTGTTACAAAAAAACAACCTTCTATTTCATCAAAATTATCACATGCGAAATTGAATTACCACATGCGAAATTGTTACAAAAAAACACCTGCTATTTCATCAAAATTATCACATGCGAAATTATTACAAAAAAAAAAAACAACATGCGATTTTCATTGCGGGAAGATGATCTGACGGCTGAGATTGGCGCGTACGTAATGTACGATAAGGGCATTTGCACAGTACTCTTTACCTATATATATATATATATATATATATATATACACTTAATAAGATTTCTATCAGATATGTCCCTGAGTTTTCTTATGACATCTGGACATTAAGGGAATCAAATAAAGTCTAATGTATATATGATAGGTTCCCACATCACGTACTTCATTGAAACCTCTCTTATAGCATTTATAGAGATATCAAAGATCAGTGGGAGCATTAAGTGTCTTAATAATAACTTGCAATAGTTGCAAGAGGTGGGGGAGTGAAAATTTTACATTACCTAAATTTACACCTCTTGTACAAGACACTGCTCCATCTTGACACTGTTCTATCAAAACTTGTCTCCTTAAAATATAATGTTACACTTACAAAAGTTTCATTGTTGCTTAATTGTGGGCACACTTAGATTTCTTACCTAAACTAACATAATCCTCAACAAGAGAAACTACAACGAATGACGTCATTAATTTGTTTATCTCTATTAGAATTTGTTGGTCGTTAAATATTGACCCTAAGCATGCTGAGTTCCTAAAGATTTCTAAGGTCAGTGGGAGCAGTCAAAGTCCTTATCATGACTTGCAAGGAATACAAGAGGCGGGAGGAAGAGTGTCATTAAATTTCACTCTGAATTTAACTCCGATTACACCTATTGTACACCATACTGCACCAACTCTTACAAACTTAGAATCCTGAAAATGATAGCAACCTTACTAAGAGCTAATCCATAAACTAAAACTTCTAATAAACCTAATAATCAACTCAGGAGGTCATCTAGGTTTAAAAACCTACTAACTTTGATGATTACATAACCTCCCTAACTGAAGTTGAAATGGATTTTGGAAATGTTTACTGATCATATCTCTTCAAATTAAGCCATTAGTGTCAACCAATCCTCTGAATGGAATAAAACTGTTTTCTAGTAAAACTGATTTTATGTGTTCGTATAACGTTTGGGATTTGATTGAATTACCTAAGAGTATTCATAACTAAACAAAATCCTGATATAAGCGTTAAGACACGAAGAAGCATGATTAATTGTCAAAGGTTATACTCAGGAAGATATGAAATATCAAAGAGTCTTTCTTACCTATCTTACAAAAGATTTCTTTAAGGATCATCACTGTTCTAGAAGCTTATAATAGTTTTGAGCTGCATTAGATGAACATTAAAAACAATTTTCCCTAACAAATGGCTGGCATATTTACATGTTCATAAAACAACCTGAAAGTTCCAAACTGAAGGTTAAAAAACAGTTTGTTTGTAAGCCAATAAAATCCATGTATGGGTTAATGCAAACATCATAATGCGATGAAAACTTAGAGTAATTATTTTCATCAAGAACCAAGTGGATTAATGTACCTACCTCAAAATGAGTGGGAGCAACTAAGATAAACTTGTCTATATAAATGATATTATTTTGACAAGTATATGTTACATAAGTCAAAGCATTGTTAACACAAACTTTGATATAATAGATCTCATAGATATCTCTTAAGTGATAGATATCATAACATACCAATATAGACCCATTGGGACATTAATTCCGTTCCATAAGTTTAACCTCCTTAAATGGGTCCTTACACATGTAACAAACAATATTGCTCTCCTTTAGAGGATAATAGGATAAATGAGATTATTTCCTTACACTTCATTAATCGGAAGCCTTATGTAAGTTCAAGTCTATACTCGTTTAGATATTACTCACATTGCAACACACTAGATATGCCTAGATTAATGTGAAGCATCTAATGGAGTATTACAATATCTTTAAAAGAAACGAGAGGCTACAAGTTAAAGAAGAAGTGAGAACTCAAACCGGTTGATTACTCTAACTTTGTAATATTCAAAGATGACAAAAAGTAATTTCGGGTAAATTTTATGTCAACAGACAAAACCTATCTCATGGAGGAGTCATAATGGACTGATATCAACAACCTAAGTTATAACGACATAATATAGTCACTAAATGTTGTTGGAAATTTATCAGTTGACTCATAAGTTTATTAACTCCATATAACTAATGTATTGAAGACTTATTGTGATAAAGTCAGCTACCATGTCTCCTTGAACAGTAACAGTTCGAGAGGTGCTGCATTAAATTTTCGATACGTAATTAATTATTCGTTTATGAACGAATTGAGAAAACTAAGTTTTGTATCGAAAACATTCATGATATGCTTAAGAATCCTATAACTGAAGGGCTATTACCCATAAGTCTTATTAAGAGAGCTCATAGACGGGTATTAATTGATGGCCGTGCGCAACTGCATATCGTACTATGAATGAATAAGTATGAGTTCATTTTCCTCATCAGTTTGATTTTGTATGTCTCTAAGAATATGTCAAGCCGGTATAATGGCATATAGACAAATAAAGTTACAAATCAAACAAAGGGTTTATGCGTATTTTGATCATAACGATTAGGTTTTAGAGCTTAGTAGTAGTAAAACTATTGGACGTATAGAAGTTTCACGATTGAAAAGGAGCTAAAATTATTCACATGTTAGTCCTCATATCAACCATCTCTATAATTTGTGGAAAAGATTAAGCTTTTTACATAATTTAACACTCACTGCTACAAAACATAGCTTTAGACGGAGTAAATTAGGCTTTAAGACACAGAGCTTTAGACGGGGTAAATTAGGCTTTAAGACAGTGTTTTCAACCCCGTCTTATAAAGGCGCGTCTTAAGTGACTCGTCTACTTTATCTAAATATATGGATTCACAATTTATTTATCCCCAAAATGTTGTGAGCGCTTGAAAAAAAAAGAAGTATTATTTAGTTGAGCACATATAGAAATACGGAATGAGATGTAGCAGATTTTTAAAAGATCGAACAAATTTAAGAGATTAAGGTAAATTTTAGTTAACTCATAAGGACGAGAATAAGTAATCTAATATGAATGTTGTAATGTATAATAAGAATAAAAAGCAAAAGTACACCAAAATATCCTTTCATAATTTTAAATTCTCCCTAGACAATAATTATGTAATGCAAAAGTATCAAATGAATTACGTTTAAGTGTTCATTTATAGTACACAAATATAAAGAATACAAACTTAAATCATAATAAACATGTATGCTTTAATAATTGATATGTGAGTGAAGTTACTAGTCATCCATTGAAATGGTCTTGTGGCATACTTGCTTTAACCCAACCATTGGGCCCATAATCAATGAAATGGTCGACTTTTTAAAACTTTTTATTTATTGGATTTTAATAATCTTAAGTTTCACCAGTTGACTGATAATAATCTCAACTTTAAAAATTCCCTCAAATAATCCCAACTTGTAAAACGTTGGCCGCCATTGATCCTTTTCAAACATATAAGAATTTGGTCTCCTCAATAGATTCAATTACACCTAGAGACTCCTTATTTGATTTAAGTGGACCTATGTTAGAAAAGGATTAATGGCGGCCAAAGTTTTACAAGTTGAGATTATTGGAGGGAATTTTTAAAGTTGGGATTATTACCGGCCAACTGGTTAAACTTAGGATTATTAAAATCCAATAACCCTTAATTTAACTCATTTTATTTGGATTATTTTAGTCGATCTGGTTTTGATTTTGAAGTGTTGTGGGACTTATAGGAATTATTATAGGGGAAGCAAGTTGGTTGGTTGGTATTAAGAGAATGATAGCACTAAAGAGAATGTTAGGGCATTAGACTTCGACAAGTCACAATCAATTCACGTGTATGCAAACTTCACCTCTAGATCACTTTGTGGCTTCCATACTACACAAGGCTCTTCAAGTAACTAATCAATGTTAACACTATTTATTTTTACAATCGTCTCAAGTTTTATATTTTAATGAAAACTATCAAAATAGTTAAGAATCTAATGACTCTAATGGATATTCAAATATTTAGTTGTAACTCCTACATCGGTTGAGGTGAGAACGGCGTCGGGGGTGGAAACCTTCTTTAGCAGGAAGTGTTTTGTGTGGGCGATCTATTCGTCGGGTGAAAGTAAAGTTGTACGTTTTTGGATGAGCAACTCATTGAGAGCAAAGCGGACAATATTCTGGCACGGCTTACTTGGGTTGTTACATTAATTAGCATTATATATTTTCTTATTCGCAATTTGGATTTGTTTAATTCGTTATCAAGTACAAACTCACTCTAACGAAAAAGTAACCCTGTGTAGCCCTAATTGAGCAATTGAATGATTTTTCCAATCAACATGTTGAATTGTCTTGAAACGGCATTAACGAGTGTCAGGGATACACAAACTTACTTCTCCATTTGAGAGAAATTGTCTTTAGTCACGAGCAGTGACAAACTCAGGGGGGTTCTTGGGTTCTTAAGAACCTCCTCGTTTTGGAAAAAAATTAGTGGAAACCTTGTATGATTTGGAAAAAAAAATAGTGAGAATCTATCAAAAGGAACCCCCTCGAAAAAATTGTTGGATCCGCCACTGGTCACGAGAATAAAACTTATGAATGTCATTGATCACATCGGCCAATTCATGAGCTATGATCACTCTCTCATCGCGTTCCTTCTATGATCAAACATAGTAAAATAATCATTGACGTGGTTGTTTAAACTCTTCTCTTTATTTTTTAATCTCTTTTAAGTTTTAGAATCAGTGTATTCATATATGTGTGGATGTAAAAAGAATATCAATAAATTTGGTAGGTGTGATAGCATTCAACAACTTGGGTATGTGTTTGCTGACACCCATGAAGTCTTTATTTGGATGTAATGTATACTAAACCACTTTGCCCAAATTTGGTATTTTTCTCTTCAATTCAGATACACTAGTATTCTATACAAAGTGACAGGATAACCGAATAATTAATAGAGTAAACTGTCAAAATAGTTCTTGAGGTTTGGTCACTTTAGTCCAAAACTCAAACCTTTTAAATCTGGGTCCATGTGGTTTCAATTTTGTTGTCATTTTCATCCAAAATCAAAATTTGATCAGATTTTTCAGCTAACATCCAGTTTTTTTTCTCCTTTTTAATGAAAGGCAAATTGGTCTTTTAACGTTTTATTATAACAAATTAAAAACATCTGACCATTTTACCCTTCATTAAAAGGGAGTAAAAGACAAAAAAGTTAAATGTTAACTTAAAAATCTGATCATATTTTGATTTTAGATGACAACAAAATTGAAATCACAGGGATCCAAATTTAAAAAGTTTGAATTTTGGACTAAAATAACAAAAATGATCAAACCACTTTTGTCAGAAGCACTTTTGTCAAGGTATACATACACATATATAAAATTTCTCCTAACAATCAAAGACAAATGCTATTGAACCAAACCCACTTGTTACATTTTCCTTTCATACTAAATGATTTCCCACACTTGTTAGTCAAATTTAATTTTCAAAACGTGTTTACAACCACACTAAATAACGTTTAATCATTATCAATATCATGGGTGGTCTACTGCATAATCCAAATTTGATAGTTCAGTATATGAACTAAGAACACAAAAAAAATATATATATATATATTACCTAGTGTGTATCAGTCTTGTTGGTGACCCGGGACCCTATTCCAATTGCCTAAGACCTCCTGTAGTGGGGCGCGATTTGTGCATTTTTTTTTAAGGATAGAGCCCCATAGGGCCCCGAACACCACGATGGGCGGCGGTATGGGGGAAGAAAATGGTGGGGGCGGTATGGTGATAGCATCATGATGGAGGGGAATTTCAAATCTTTCACCAATCAAAAATAGTTAATGTTTTTTAATTAATTAATAAAAATGAAAATTAATAATTACCTAAATTAATAGTTAGGTAATGATGGGTAGGGGCTTTATGACTATGGACTCTAGTGATATAACGTCCCATAAAGCCCCTGTGTGACATGGCACGACACATGTCGCATAACGCCCACCCGGGGGCTTTATGACTACGGATGGCCTAATAATCAGTGAACCAGTCCAATATTCCAAAATTCAATCTCCCTAGGGAGAGAAATCGTAAATTCGCAAGTAGCAGAAAATCAGAAATCAGTCCACTGCTCGTATATTTTTTTAAAAGGAGTAAATTACGATTTTATCCCCTGTGGTTATATCACTTTTACCCTAACGTCTTTTTTTCTAACCCTTTTGGTCCCTAACATTTAATGGATGTGATTAGTGTTGGGGCCAGAAGGGTTAGAAAAAAAGACGTTAGGGTTCAGATGTTTAAAAAAAAATTGGACTAAAAAGGTAAAAGTGATATAACCACAGGGCCAAAATCATAATTTACTCTTTTAACAACTAAGAATTGGGTTGGATTTCCTTTATTATGTCCAACTTAGATTTTCTTTTTGGGCTGGCTTCTTTAAAAAAAAAAAAAAATAGATACACAATATTTTTTTAATTACCGGGGGCCCTAGGCCCTTACCTGACCCAAATTGCCTTATGGGCCGGCCCTGCACCACGAAAGAACCTCCTTTTGATCCCGTGTATACAACATCCATTCTTATCTTGCACTTTTATTTCCCATTCTAAATTTGTGACTTTATTTCTGTAAAAATTTAACATGCATTTATACATGTCATATTCGGTTAGTATATTTCACTATCCGAATCCGTATCCGTATCCGTATCCGGAACTTCGGATATCCGAGGGAGAATGAGTTGTGTAAATGATTGGTTAAAAACGAAAAAGGTGGTGATGATGTGGCAATGGCTGTAAGTGTTTTTAGGTTTCATTATTGGGTGAGTTTTGGTTTTTTGAATAACGAGGTGGCGCTTACCAGCGCGTTGCTGCGGGCCGTTGATTATGAATATCTTTAAGGTTACAATATGAGATGCTAAAATTCTTAGCTTTATTCAAATTTAATTACATGGATCAACTATAAATATGAAACAACGATCATAGAAGGAGTTAAAAGCGATACAATGGTTGGCCGGAAGTATGATCGCCGTTTCACATTTATGTTATAATATGAGATGCTAAAATTCTTAGGTTTATTCGATGCGATTCCCATAGTGTCTACAATAACAATAACAATAATAATAATTCCTAATTATTTTCAAATAATTTAAATACTTGGAATACATTTAAATATTAGTAATCTTTTGTTTGATGGAGCACGGCTCGAGACAAAACAAAATCGTTTATGTATGAAAATCCATCCTATTCTTTCAAAAGTCCAGATAGAAAAAGTTATTTCGCGTATTCTAAACTTTCCTGTATGTATGCCGTTCCTTTACATCTCTTTCTTTGATTTAACCCCATATTTTAAAGTAAGAGCAACTTTGAATAATAATTGTTATATGAATGGTGTAAAGGAGCATATCATACACAATATGAATGAAAAACAGAGTGTTATGATTTTTGGTACCCACATAAATGGCAGATTATTAAATTGACGCATCCGAATGTGTCTTGAAACAACAGCCACTTGTAATTGAGAAAAAGGATTTGAAGATGGGTGGGATTTGACGAAACTAAGCGATGGTTGGCCGGAAAACCCTTTTATATCGTTCAAGAATCCTTTCATGAACCATTACGACAGACGTACTTCTTTTAATACCTTCTATTATCGCCGTTTTACAATTGTATCGCTTTTAACGCCTTCTATGATCGTCGTTTCACATTTAACACCTTCTTTGATTGACGTTTGACATTTATCGTTTCCGGCCAACAATCGTATCGCTTCATCGTCGTTCACATTTACGGCTTCCGATCAATTCATGGCATCGGTGTCGTTTCGGTATGTGTAGAATGGGTGGCAGTTTTTTTTGTATACTTACCAGAACCGCTGCAAAGGACCAAATCAGAGATAACACGAAATAAAAAATTAACGGTTGAATCATAATCCTTAAAGTCTTTAAAGAATCGAATACACAAAATCATTGTTTGAAAATTAAAATCACAGTTATTGTTAGCCTCTGTTTTATACTATAATTTTATAATTTTTCTGACCCTTAAAGTTTAACACTAGCAATTGTCAGATTTGCAGAGTCACTAGGATGAAGAAATAATGGATTACCAGCATCAATTTTTACTAATCAAAGTAGCACTAGTAGATGTCATATTATCAGTTATAATTTCAGCATCATCAGCCATAGTAAACAGTCAAGATAACCAAGAGTAGTTTGAACAGATAAACAGGACAACAATAAATACACAGAAAGTATTGAACAGATATCAATCAGATAACAAACAATCAACAAGTAACACTAACACAAAATGCACAAAGTCAATGCAACAGAGTGTACCCTTTCTGTGCCCCAACAACAACCTGCCCAACTACTCCGGCACAGCAAAGCCCCTTTTTCAGCATCAGCGGACGTCCACGTTCACCAAGCACTGATCGCAGGATTTGAGAGAACCCCCAAACACAGTTTCACTCAAACCCTAGATACCCGAATACTAACAGCGGAAGATGAAGAATCAGGATGTAAAAAGATTCTTCAACCAACCTAGGGTTTCAGATACAAAACCCTGAAGTCACGAAAAAGCAAAAAAACACAGCGGAAGAACAGATAAATCGGAGCCTTATAGCTCTGATACCATGTCAAAACATGATATGTAGAACAAAATCTTGTATATAAACAACAATCTGCAGCTCTGATTACACACAAATACAGCAGTAAATCTGCCTGCAAACAGCCGTAACTCGGGGACAAACACGGCAGTGAAACTGTCTTGAACAAGCCGCATGTTAGGAACAAAAGACTGCAGATTATCAACCGAAAATCTGCATACAGCGATGATGAAAACTTCGACCAGAATTATCTCTCGAACACAAGGTACAGTGAACCCTTTGAATGTTCTAGAGAGAAACCAGACGGCAGGAGCAGGGACCAGACCTGCAGACACAGCAGATCATCAACTAGATGATCTGCGTCTGGTGTTGAACAGGCTCGACCACACCATCTCTCAAACACAGGTACCCGAACACCTTGAAGGTTCTTGAGAGAGAAGGGACGCCGGCAGCGCAAGCGACTGCAGGAGCAGTCGGCAGCAGAGGCAGAGCAGAGACCGAGAGTGATGTATGAGTGTATGTTCGTCGGTGCAAATCTCATAAGCCACGCCCCTCTTTATAGACTGGAATCATCTTGAAAGGAGGACCCCAACGGTAACATCTTGAAGGAAGGAGCTCGGGGCATGCTTGTCTTGAAGGAAGGGACAGGGAATAGTCTTGAAGAAGAAGCCCCACAAGCACGCCTCTCTTTAGACTCCAAGCCCAAGACCAGAAAATGAGACATAAAATAAGGGGGTTAATATAAAAAAGCATATTGAGTTGGAAATATAAATATATTTTAACACCCCCCCCTCAAGTCAATATGCAACACAATCAGAAAGACTAAGTTTTCCACAAACCTTGTCATGAGCTTGAACTAGTAATCCTTTTGTGAAAACATCAGCATGATTAAGCAAGAAAAAAACGTTACTAGAAAGCAATAAACTTTAAATCCACTAATGCCAAAGTACAAAAACAAATTTCCACAAGACATACTATAACACTTTGTAAACAGGCAAGCATATCAGAAAATTTATATTCTCTAAAAACTAGAAAGAATATAATATGTTTAACAAAGAAAGAATCTCATAAATCTTAAACAGTGTCAGGGACGTATCTAACAGAACATAGAGAAACAAGACTTCAAGAAACTTAGAACAGTGTCAAAAACTTGAACCACACGATCCAATCAACACCAAAATATGTGATAAAACAACTAGAAGACATATTCTAGTTGAACAACTAATCACACGATTCACAAACACAAAACAGATTCATGAAACAAGAAGTACACACTTGTATACCAGACAACAATTAACACCTTCTAATTGTAACGATAAATCATACGATTTTGCAACTAGAAAAAGACATCTCACAAAGGAGCGAACAAGACTGGTCACAAACATTCAAGATTCAAGCCTGGTAACAATGCATACGCCAGGCTATAATACTCAGCCAAACAAGTTCCAGTTGAACACAAAATCACAGATTTTAAGACTAGAAAATATCTCTTACACAAGAGACAACACAAGGCTATAACACCATTCAAGAAACAACACTACGATCTAACGGGACTAGACTCAACAACATGAAGAATCTACACACGACCCTAGACCAGTGTGAAAGAAAAGCAAGCATCACCTAGACCAGTGAACTAACATCACTACGATCGGCGATGAAGTCTCAAAGAGACGTAAAAGAAACAAATAAGATCACCAACACGACGATTCTACACAAATCTCACTACGGTCGGACTCAAAACATGAAGAGGTCTAGACCAGTGAGAGAAAGGCAAACACTATTGAAGAATATAATTTCAAGATAGCAAAACAATCACACAGTGATTCCAATAACTAAAGGAATACATGATTGTTCAAAAAAGCATCAGATATACATCTGATAACATATAGAAGTCACATGACCTTTAAACAAACAATGAATCACAAGATTCAGAACCAAGACTGATAATAATGACAACAAAATGACATATACCAGACTTAAGACACAGCCAAACAAGATCCGATTAAACAAAAAACACAAGATTTGAAATCAGAAAAAACATGTCTCACACGAGAAAATATATAAGGCTGTCAAATATTCAAGAACAATCTTGACAAAAACAATACTTGAGAAGAACTTAAGACTAATTTGACTTGACCAAAAACTTTTACAACTTTACAAGAAACATAACTTGTAAAGAACATAAGGACTAATTTGAATCAAGCAAAAACTTTTACAACTTCACAACAGAAAATGAATCACATGATTCAATAAACAAGTCTGACAACAATGAGAACAATAAGACCCACATCAGACTCATTCATATGAGAACCGATAAAACAAAGATTCAAATATCCCAAGATGTCACAAACATATGTGACACAACAAAGAGTTACAAAACTCCAGCGAACTTAGGTCTGAAAATTTGAATTCATGTCAAAATGACCAACTTGTAAAGATCTTTAAGACTCGTTTGATTTAATCAAAAAACTTTTACAACTTACAAGAACAGAACTACAAGACTGAATCACACGATTCAAAAACAAACGGATAAAAGGAGAATTACACAATTCTACATCAGATAACAGTTAACAGCCAAAAACTCCTTCTAATTGTAACAATAAACCACAAGTTTTTGCAATCAGAAGAAAGATATCTCACATAAGAGCAAAAAGGGCTGTCAAAACATTCAAGACCATCAAGACACAGTCAAACAACCATCCTGATACGGTTTTAAACAACAATGAAAACCAACATGCTAGGTGTTAAGATCACATATCCAAAGAAGACAAAAACTGTCAACACTCTAACAAATAGAGAGTATTTTGAATCAATCAAAAAAGACTATATTTGTTAACAAGATAAATATTTTGGATAAGCATGGCCCTTTAGACAAGGCTTGACAAAAGGTAATAACAGTTCGTAAAAAAAGGTTTATATTAAAAAAGCATTGTTATTACTAACTTTTAACACAGGACTAACACCTATAAATAACCAAAAAACACAACTGGCGATTTAGTCATTTTTACCAGACCTTATAATACAGCAGATTCGGGCCATGTGTGAACTCAATAACCACTTAACACAAATTCAAGGATTACTACTCAGCAAAACAAAGCGTTAATAAATGGTCATAAAGCCAACTACAAATCAACCAGAGAAGTTTCAACTAATAAACATGTTGATAATATTTCCATAACTGCAAATTCACACAATAAGTAGTCAACTAAAGTGCCACATGCAAAAATATTGATTATACCAGTTTGACCATATTCTATAATTTTTCTGACCCTTAAAGTTTAACACTAGCAATTGTCAGATTTGCAGAGTCACTAGGATGAAGAAATAATGGATTACCAGCATCAATTTTTACTAATCAAAGTAGCACTAGTAGATGTCATATTATCAGTTATAATTTCAGCATCATCAGCCATAGTAAACAGTCAAGATAACCAAGAGTAGTTTGAATAGATAAACAGGACAACAATAAATACACAGAAAGTATTGAACAGATATCAATCAGATAACAAACAATCAACAAGTAACACTAACACAAAATGCACAAAGTCAATGCAACAGAGTGTACCCTTTCTGTGCCCCAACAACAACCTGCCCAACTACTCCGGCACAGCAAAGCCCCTTTTTCAGCATCAGCGGACGTCCACGTTCACCAAGCACTGATCGCAGGATTTGAGAGAACCCCCAAACACAGTTTCACTCAAACCCTAGATACCCGAATACTAACAGCGGAAGATGAAGAATCAGGATGTAAAAAGATTCTTCAACCAACCTAGGGTTTCAGATACAAAACCCTGAAGTCACGAAAAAGCAAAAAAACACAGCGGAAGAACAGATAAATCGGAGCCTTATAGCTCTGATACCATGTCAAAACATGATATGTAGAACAAAATCTTGTATATAAACAACAATCTGCAGCTCTGATTACACACAAATACAGCAGTAAATCTGCCTGCAAACAGCCGTAACTCGGGGACAAACACGGCAGTGAAACTGTCTTGAACAAGCCGCATGTTAGGAACAAAAGACTGCAGATTATCAACCGAAAATCTGCATACAGCGATGATGAAAACTTCGACCAGAATTATCTCTCGAACACAAGGTACAGTGAACCCTTTGAATGTTCTAGAGAGAAACCAGACGGCAGGAGCAGGGACCAGACCTGCAGACACAGCAGATCATCAACTAGATGATCTGCGTCTGGTGTTGAACAGGCTCGACCACACCATCTCTCAAACACAGGTACCCGAACACCTTGAAGGTTCTTGAGAGAGAAGGGACGCCGGCAGCGCAAGCGACTGCAGGAGCAGTCGGCAGCAGAGGCAGAGCAGAGACCGAGAGTGATGTATGAGTGTATGTTCGTCGGTGCAAATCTCATAAGCCACGCCCCTCTTTATAGACTGGAATCATCTTGAAAGGAGGACCCCAACGGTAACATCTTGAAGGAAGGAGCTCGGGGCATGCTTGTCTTGAAGGAAGGGACAGGGAATAGTCTTGAAGAAGAAGCCCCACAAGCACGCCTCTCTTTAGACTCCAAGCCCAAGACCAGAAAATGAGACATAAAATAAGGGGGTTAATATAAAAAAGCATATTGAGTTGGAAATATAAATATATTTTAACACCCCCCCCTCAAGTCAATATGCAACACAATCAGAAAGACTAAGTTTTCCACAAACCTTGTCATGAGCTTGAACTAGTAATCCTTTTGTGAAAACATCAGCATGATTAAGCAAGAAAAAAACGTTACTAGAAAGCAATAAACTTTAAATCCACTAATGCCAAAGTACAAAAACAAATTTCCACAAGACATACTATAACACTTTGTAAACAGGCAAGCATATCAGAAAATTTATATTCTCTAAAAACTAGAAAGAATATAATATGTTTAACAAAGAAAGAATCTCATAAATCTTAAACAGTGTCAGGGACGTATCTAACAGAACATAGAGAAACAAGACTTCAAGAAACTTAGAACAGTGTCAAAAACTTGAACCACACGATCCAATCAACACCAAAATATGTGATAAAACAACTAGAAGACATATTCTAGTTGAACAACTAATCACACGATTCACAAACACAAAACAGATTCATGAAACAAGAAGTACACACTTGTATACCAGACAACAATTAACACCTTCTAATTGTAACGATAAATCATACGATTTTGCAACTAGAAAAAGACATCTCACAAAGGAGCGAACAAGACTGGTCACAAACATTCAAGATTCAAGCCTGGTAACAATGCATACGCCAGGCTATAATACTCAGCCAAACAAGTTCCAGTTGAACACAAAATCACAGATTTTAAGACTAGAAAATATCTCTTACACAAGAGACAACACAAGGCTATAACACCATTCAAGAAACAACACTACGATCTAACGGGACTAGACTCAACAACATGAAGAATCTACACACGACCCTAGACCAGTGTGAAAGAAAAGCAAGCATCACCTAGACCAGTGAACTAACATCACTACGATCGGCGATGAAGTCTCAAAGAGACGTAAAAGAAACAAATAAGATCACCAACACGACGATTCTACACAAATCTCACTACGGTCGGACTCAAAACATGAAGAGGTCTAGACCAGTGAGAGAAAGGCAAACACTATTGAAGAATATAATTTCAAGATAGCAAAACAATCACACAGTGATTCCAATAACTAAAGGAATACATGATTGTTCAAAAAAGCATCAGATATACATCTGATAACATATAGAAGTCACATGACCTTTAAACAAACAATGAATCACAAGATTCAGAACCAAGACTGATAATAATGACAACAAAATGACATATACCAGACTTAAGACACAGCCAAACAAGATCCGATTAAACAAAAAACACAAGATTTGAAATCAGAAAAAACATGTCTCACACGAGAAAATATATAAGGCTGTCAAATATTCAAGAACAATCTTGACAAAAACAATACTTGAGAAGAACTTAAGACTAATTTGACTTGACCAAAAACTTTTACAACTTTACAAGAAACATAACTTGTAAAGAACATAAGGACTAATTTGAATCAAGCAAAAACTTTTACAACTTCACAACAGAAAATGAATCACATGATTCAATAAACAAGTCTGACAACAATGAGAACAATAAGACCCACATCAGACTCATTCATATGAGAACCGATAAAACAAAGATTCAAATATCCCAAGATGTCACAAACATATGTGACACAACAAAGAGTTACAAAACTCCAGCGAACTTAGGTCTGAAAATTTGAATTCATGTCAAAATGACCAACTTGTAAAGATCTTTAAGACTCGTTTGATTTAATCAAAAAACTTTTACAACTTACAAGAACAGAACTACAAGACTGAATCACACGATTCAAAAACAAACGGATAAAAGGAGAATTACACAATTCTACATCAGATAACAGTTAACAGCCAAAAACTCCTTCTAATTGTAACAATAAACCACAAGTTTTTGCAATCAGAAGAAAGATATCTCACATAAGAGCAAAAAGGGCTGTCAAAACATTCAAGACCATCAAGACACAGTCAAACAACCATCCTGATACGGTTTTAAACAACAATGAAAACCAACATGCTAGGTGTTAAGATCACATATCCAAAGAAGACAAAAACTGTCAACACTCTAACAAATAGAGAGTATTTTGAATCAATCAAAAAAGACTATATTTGTTAACAAGATAAATATTTTGGATAAGCATGGCCCTTTAGACAAGGCTTGACAAAAGGTAATAACAGTTCGTAAAAAAAGGTTTATATTAAAAAAGCATTGTTATTACTAACTTTTAACACAGGACTAACACCTATAAATAACCAAAAAACACAACTGGCGATTTAGTCATTTTTACCAGACCTTATAATACAGCAGATTCGGGCCATGTGTGAACTCAATAACCACTTAACACAAATTCAAGGATTACTACTCAGCAAAACAAAGCGTTAATAAATGGTCATAAAGCCAACTACAAATCAACCAGAGAAGTTTCAACTAATAAACATGTTGATAATATTTCCATAACTGCAAATTCACACAATAAGTAGTCAACTAAAGTGCCACATGCAAAAATATTGATTATACCAGTTTGACCATATTCTATAATTTTTCTGACCCTTAAAGTTTAACACTAGCAATTGTCAGATTTGCAGAGTCACTAGGATGAAGAAATAATGGATTACCAGCATCAATTTTTACTAATCAAAGTAGCACTAGTAGATGTCATATTATCAGTTATAATTTCAGCATCATCAGCCATAGTAAACAGTCAAGATAACCAAGAGTAGTTTGAATAGATAAACAGGACAACAATAAATACACAGAAAGTATTGAACAGATATCAATCAGATAACAAACAATCAACAAGTAACACTAACACAAAATGCACAAAGTCAATGCAACAGAGTGTACCCTTTCTGTGCCCCAACAACAACCTGCCCAACTACTCCGGCACAGCAAAGCCCCTTTTTCAGCATCAGCGGACGTCCACGTTCACCAAGCACTGATCGCAGGATTTGAGAGAACCCCCAAACACAGTTTCACTCAAACCCTAGATACCCGAATACTAACAGCGGAAGATGAAGAATCAGGATGTAAAAAGATTCTTCAACCAACCTAGGGTTTCAGATACAAAACCCTGAAGTCACGAAAAAGCAAAAAAACACAGCGGAAGAACAGATAAATCGGAGCCTTATAGCTCTGATACCATGTCAAAACATGATATGTAGAACAAAATCTTGTATATAAACAACAATCTGCAGCTCTGATTACACACAAATACAGCAGTAAATCTGCCTGCAAACAGCCGTAACTCGGGGACAAACACGGCAGTGAAACTGTCTTGAACAAGCCGCATGTTAGGAACAAAAGACTGCAGATTATCAACCGAAAATCTGCATACAGCGATGATGAAAACTTCGACCAGAATTATCTCTCGAACACAAGGTACAGTGAACCCTTTGAATGTTCTAGAGAGAAACCAGACGGCAGGAGCAGGGACCAGACCTGCAGACACAGCAGATCATCAACTAGATGATCTGCGTCTGGTGTTGAACAGGCTCGACCACACCATCTCTCAAACACAGGTACCCGAACACCTTGAAGGTTCTTGAGAGAGAAGGGACGCCGGCAGCGCAAGCGACTGCAGGAGCAGTCGGCAGCAGAGGCAGAGCAGAGACCGAGAGTGATGTATGAGTGTATGTTCGTCGGTGCAAATCTCATAAGCCACGCCCCTCTTTATAGACTGGAATCATCTTGAAAGGAGGACCCCAACGGTAACATCTTGAAGGAAGGAGCTCGGGGCATGCTTGTCTTGAAGGAAGGGACAGGGAATAGTCTTGAAGAAGAAGCCCCACAAGCACGCCTCTCTTTAGACTCCAAGCCCAAGACCAGAAAATGAGACATAAAATAAGGGGGTTAATATAAAAAAGCATATTGAGTTGGAAATATAAATATATTTTAACAAAAATTAAGATCACTAAACTAAAAGGTTTCAAATGGAAAACGAAATTGAGTTTTTACGTTAAACACGTGTTCGTTTCAAGAAGGAAATCTGTCTCAAGCGAATCTAATTCAGATTTAGAAATCGTTCATGATCAGAGGGAGAGCAGTTTGACTTTTAGAAAAGTTAGAATCAGTTTTCACTTTAATTATCGGAGGAAGAGTTATTTTTACTTTCAATCACAATTTGATATAGGCCAACCATTATATCTCTTCATCTCCTTTTCACATTTACAACTTCCGGCCAATTCATAGCCATGGTGTCGGTTCGGTATGTGTAGAATGGGTGCCAATTTGCTTTTTGTATAGTTACGAGTTGACGCTTACCCGCACGTTGCGGCGGGATGTTTCGATTATCATCAAATTGTCCAGCTATACCTAATTCAACAAAAAAAGAAATTCTCAATTTCATCATCTTGATCTAACACATATAGTGTTGTTAATATATAAATCAGCCTACCATTTCTTTAAATTTACGAACTGCCTAAATTAACAATTTGATATATAAGACCCAAAATAGAAATATCACTGGTATGTAAAAACAATTGTAAAGAAAGATGTTTTGTAACCACATTCTTGTTTCATCTCTCGCATAAACGTTATACTGTTCATTATCCATCACCACAACCATCCTCGGCCCCGCCCATCTCTCTTCTACTTCTCCTTCACTGTCCCTACCGCTGCCCCACCACCACGCTACCGTCGAACCAAAAACGTTGGATTTTTGTGGCTCCCCTCCGTAACTGGCCGTCTAAATTATTCCGGCTGGAGATCTCTGGTGGTGGTGGGGGGTTATATAGGGTGTGAAACGGCGGCAAACGACGGGGAAACAATTGTTGGAGGAGACGCGTTGGTTTTTTTCGGAAAGGGTACGTTGCTTTGGTTGGCACTTGGCAACCGTAAAGTTGTGACGGTTTTCTTTTTGAAAGTTCTGTTGGTTTTTTTTTAATGTTTTTGTCTGGCGCGTCGTTTTGGATGTAAAAGCTCGATTGTTTAGCATGTTGTCCGCGTTGGGTTGTATGTACCGTCCTATTGTTTAGCATCAAGGATGATCGGAAGTGATACTGTTAGGGGAACGAATGGCGGTGGTTAGTGCGTTGGTGGTGGGTACGGTTGGCTACCACTGTTAAACGCACCTTTTCGTTGTTTTTTTATTGTATAGAAACATGCGAGTCTTCAGAATCTTTAAATATCTTCTATGATATCAAATCTTCAGAATCTTTAAATATCTTCTATGATATCAAATGTTAAAAGGGTAACGTTAAATGAAGCGGTGCCTTATATGATTATAAAAATGTGGTTTTTTAATTAACGGGTGAAGAGGTGTGTCTCGACAATCATGGCATTTCATTAGAAGGATGATGAAAAAGCATGTCTAAAGGACGCGACTTTTAAATGAAAGGACATGACTCAACAATATGCAACATATATTATAATTTTCTAATGGACAGACTGGATTGACTATCTTTATCATCATCGGAATCGCTACTATCATCATCACCTGTTATCAGGTCTGATGGTTCAACATCGATATGGATTTTTTCGCCTTTGTATTCTCATGTTAGAGACACTGTTTGCTGTCTGGGATTATCGTCTACTTGAAAAGGGAAACCTTCAGGAGCACCTTCACCCTGACCAAAAGAGGTATTAGAATACATAAGCAATTACTTTGCAAGTAAATTACATGATCTTATTATTATGAGTAAATTACAAAAATCATCATTTATATATGTTACTTATTGCAAACTGTGTCATTTGTCTTCGATAATTACAGAAAACGTACTCTATGTTTGCAAACCCTTGCAAATTATGTTTTTTTAGCTCTAACTCAGTTAATTTTTTGTGGTTAAATCTGACCAAATGGACCTCACATAAGGGTATTTTGGTCATTTTATTCTTATGTGGGGTCCATTTGGTCAGATTTACCCATAAAAATACCCTCATGTGGGGTTCATTTGGTCATATTTAACCACAAAAATAAACTGAGTTAGTGCTAAAGGACATAACTTGCAAGAATTTGCAAAAATCGAGTACGTTTTCTGTAATTATTGAAGACAAAGAACATAATTTGCAATAAATGACATAGATAAAGGACAATTTTTGTAATTTACTCTATTATTATTATTAAGGATGATAAACAGCTCGTGTTCATGGGTTGGAGGGTCAAACATGAACCATGAAAACCATATTTGTATTGTATTATCGGTTGACACGAACATGATTCATTTCATCTTAATTTAACTTTGACGTTAACCGCGCGTTGCGGCAGAACATTCGTACACAAACCAAATACTAAACACCAGTTATTTTTAAGTTCTTATAATAGTTGTTTTAATTAACATGCGATGGTGATCATAGTTGCCTTTCATATTCAGTAGTATTTCTTCTCACATTATAAAAAAGAATTCCCTTCCCTGTTTAATAATTAAAAAAATACCTACAATTACAATAACCTACTTAATTTAAAAAGGATAGAACTTGAAAATTAAAACCGTCATAGTGAAACCTTTTTTCATTTATTAATTCAGCCATTTCTTTTAATTTAAAATTTAGAATCATTAGACTTTGTCTGAGAATTATCCACATGCGTAAAACCATTTAACTTATGACAATTGGTTTCAGGCCATCGGCCGGCAAAGTCATAGTCACCGGTTTGAGTTTTCACCGGAAAAGCGTGAACAGGCAAAGTTGACGGTATTTTGGGCAACCGACTGTTAGTCTCGTCGGATGCGGATGAAATAGAGGGGCTATGGTGGCGGTGGTTTTAGGTTGTGTTGACACCACAGGCATGAACGTAGAACAGAAAGAGGGTTGGAACTTGGAAGAAGAAGGCAATAAACGTTGGGTTATTTGACGCCTTGACGGTTGAAGACGGCAAGAGACGGTGGGCGTTTAATAGCGGCGCCCTTGGCACCGTTGCCGCCTTGCCGGTGTCCCTTATTTTTGTCGTCGTACGTGATCGAACTCTAGTACTATGGCATTAAGTTGTTATTTGAAGAAGAAGCGCGTTGGTTCCGGTATGAGATCAAATACATGTGGAGCGGAGATGATGTTAAGAACCAATTGAAGAATGGATAAACACTTGAATTTCCAAATGGATCAATGGGGAAGGATCCACTAAAAAGTGGATTTTGCCTAAGTAGCCTAAGAAGGATTGTGATGATGACATGTGGCACTCCTAATAAGTAGGAATGAAGGGCATTTTGGTCCTTATAAATAGGAGTGAAAATGACATGTGACACCCCTTTTGTTTTTTAAAAATATAAACAAAAAAAATCTAGTACAAAAAATATAGCACAAAAAATCTAGTACAAAAAAATATAGCACAAAAAAATCTAGTAAATATAGCACGAAAAAATTTAGCAAAAAATGTAGTACAAAAAAATCTAGCACAAAAAAAATTGAGGAAAAAAAATTTAAGACAAAAAAATTCAGCACAAAAAATTTAGCACAAAAATATAGTACAAAAATTCAGCACAAAAAATGTTATATAACATAGAAATACAACATATTTAAGTGGGTTTTTTTAGTCTTCATATTTTATATAGCAATATGGTACTCAAATTAAAGATAAAAAGACGCTCGATTTTACGGTGAAATTTTTATGAAAAAATAATGTCGTATAAAAAAGTTATGAACGTTTAAAAAATGAGGGTGGAATATGCATGTGACTTGCATGTGGAGAGAGAAAGTCCATAAATAGGATTTTCCCAAGATACCCTTGCACTCCTCCTTTCTCCTACCCATTCATCTTAACCATTGATTTGAAAAATGAATGGTTAAGATTCCTTCTTAGGCTACTTAGGCAAAATCCACTTTTTAGTGGATCCTTCCCCATGGATCAATATGGACAGGTTTCAGCGCACCATAAAATCAGATATGCATTCTGATAATAATTTGTATAATAGAAAAACGACACCTTGTAATTTGCAGAGATATATATGTCAAGAATCGGTGTGAAGTGATGAATCAACAAATCTCTTCATAAGATGGTTACGTAATTTTTTTGGAACGGACGTCTGTATTTCAAAGGGTTGTATGGCAGACACACACATACATATAAGTCATGAACCGGTGTGGGAATCAACATATCTCTTCATAAGATGGTTGCGTAATGTCTTTTCGAATGGAACGTCATTTCTTTTCGAGTTGAATGTCGGTTAAGTTATCAACTTTGAACCCACCGGCCACCACCGTTTGAATCTGACTTTCTGAATGGTTAGATGTTGGTTACTTTTAAAAGGTGCACGTGACAATTCCTAATTGTGGTAATTTTAAAAGGTGCGTTGTGGTTGTGTGTGTAGTTAGTTTGTGTGTATATACAATGGACGCGACTTTTCAACCAAGGGTACAAACCTTAAAAGACATACCCCAAGTTACTTTTTGTATTGTTATATAATATATAATAAAAAAAGGGTAACCTTTATCTATAACCTTTTCTAATGGACACGACTTTTAAACAAAACAGAACCTTTCCGTCAATAACATTTTCTAATGGACGCGACTTTTAAATAAAACATACATAACCTTTCCATCAATAACATTTTTTAATGGATGCGACTTTTAAACAAAAAAGATGTAACCTTTCCATCAATAACCTTTTCTAATGGACGCGACTTTTAAACAAAAGAGACGTAACCCAAGTTACTTTTTGTAGGGTTATTAATGTGTGTTTTTGTGATGTGATAGCTGACTAAAAAAGTTTTTAGAGTTTCTTATTGTGGATACTCTTATTTTTCTATCGAATGTTTTCGTATATGTCAGGTGTGGTAAGAGCTAATAAAAATATTAAAATAATCACTAGCTAATTATAATAGTTTCTATTGACCTAATACTTCATAGAGGGGTAGGTTGGGAAGATTGGTGTTCGTTTGTAAATATGTAATGTAGTTGTGTTTTTGTTGCTTGTCGGCCCGGTTTGGGTCGGCTGAGTGTGTTTCAATGAAATTTACCTTTCAAAAAAAAAAAACTTGATTTGGTTTGTGTACAGTCAATGTAAGGCAACTGTTTGATTTCGGGTATGGATGTAAAATGTCAATATGGGTCAGGTATAATGCAAGAGTTATTGAAAGTCAACGGCTTTACTGTCGCGGGTCAAACTCTAGGTCAAAAGCTACTAGAGTGTAAATGGTCAACATATGTCAATAATTTCAATTAATAGGCTGCAAATGATAAAAAAGATAGATAAAGACGAAAGTGGAATAAGTTGGTGCCAAAGGAATATGGGTCAGAAATGTTAGAAAAATTAACCACTGATCAGTTTAAGCACTGATCAATTTAAACCAAACCACTGATCAGTTTAAACGAAACCACTGATCAGAAACCGCTGATCAACCACTGTCGGTAACAGAACCACTGATCAGAACAGTGGTTAGAAAAAGTTGCAATTAGAAGTAGAAAAGAAACAGTAAACAAATGAACCGGGCTTGTGTTTAACACAATTCCCTTAAACAGATTCGTCGTCTGTTCCCAGGGTACGCCGGTTCGAAGCAGCACCGCGCACTGCCGGACTTGAGCACTTGCCTGAAAGGAACAAGAAGTTGTGTCGAAGAAACTGAGATAGAGAGAAGAGAAGTTGTTTTCTGTGTGTCTAAACTGATCAGCTTTGCCTTCGATTTATAGTGCCAAAACCATAACCGAAATCAGCAAATTAAAGACCAAATAATGGTCATTAGAATATCAGTTTCGAAACCGATAGTCAGTTTGAAAAGGAAATAATGATCCTCATTTATTTCAGTTTCAAAGCATAAATCAGTTAATTGAAATAATGATCATTCATTCATTTCGGTTTCAAAAACAGAAAGTCAAGAGTGCAAAAACTGGTCCACGCGGACCCGGGTTTTAGGAACTGCATTCGTGTCCGCAGGACGTGCGGGCGTACACGAGTTCAACTAAATCCGGTTCCATTTTTTGCACCCCCCACCCTGCGCGCGCGCGGGTAGGACTTGTGGTAAAACATGTCATAAGACTTCAAAGGCTTCATTAAGGTTTCACCTTATAAATAGCCTATCTTTTCACTCCCACACCGATGTGGGACAAGGTGAATTACCAACTTGAGACTTTCATTCACACTAAACTTCCAACAATCCCCCACATGAATGGAGGTCGATCTCAGAAACAACATAATTCCTTGTTACATTTCAGCAGTTGAGTTTTGCATACGATAGGTAGGTGTTACCCTTTGAACCTTCGCTCATGAAACGCACTTAGCCCACTAGCTCTGAGTAGAACTCGATGTCTTTGAACTCGTCTGCCGTTTGTGTAGACGACAATGCACTTCACACAAGACTCTCCCTGACAAAGTCAAGTCCTCATAGTTATGTTCGTTATGGTCATGAACATGATGCCTGGTTCTGCGAGAGCCATTAAGTATTGTGCCCCAACAATACCCTTCGAAGCGACCCCACTTCTCTCTCACATAGGTGATTCACTATGTATGTTTACTTTAGTCGAATCATTAAAAGCCATAGGCTTAGCCTCACACTTGTCACTTTTAGGAATGGACTAGGAAGTTTATTAATCTTTATAATAGACTACCTTATTAAATGCGTAGGGTTATCCCCCCCCCCCCCCCCACAGTGACCTCGCATATTCATACAATTAGGCTTTCCTATTGAACTCAATTCTTGGGATCTCCAGTCTATTGAGTTAGGTTTCCATCATATGAACTTCATTTTTCAAGGGCTTCAGTCCCATTCCCACGGACGACTTCTGTACTAACTCTCTACTTAGGCCTTTTGTCAGTGGATCCGCAATATTATCCTTTAACCTCACGTAGTCAACAGTGATAATTCCTGTAGAGATTAGTTGTCGTATCGTATTATGTCTACGTCTGATATGTCTGTTCCTACCATTATACATTGTGCTACGAGCTCTGCCAAGTGCCGATTGGCTATCACAATGTATACATATGGCCGTTGCCGGCTTAGGCCATCTTGGTATATCCTCAACAAATTGACGTAGCCATTCTGTCTCTTCACCTGCTTTATCTAAAGCGATGAACTCAGATTCCATCGTGGATCTAGCAATAACCGTTTATTTTGATGATTTCCACGATATCGCTGCACCCCCAAGTGTGAATACATACCCACTTGTTGCTCTGGAATCATTCGTGTCCGATATCCAATTTGCATCGCAGTGTCCTTCTATAACTGCTGGATATCTGTTATAATGCAACCCGAATTCCCGAGTGTATCTTAAGTAGCGAAGCAACCGAGTTATACAGTTCCAATGCATTGAACTCGGGTTGCTTGTGTATCTACTTAGCTTGCTTACAGCAAATGCTATGTCTGGTCTAGTACAACTCATTAGATACATCAAGCTACCAATAATTCTTGAGTATTCCAACTGGTTTACGGGTTCACCTCTATTTTTGGCTAGATGTTGACTTGTGTCAAGTGGAGTTCTAGCTTCATTAGAGTCATTTGCATTGAACTTCTCAAGAATTTTATCCACATAGTGGGATTGACTTAAAACGAGTCCACTTTGGGTTCGTGTGATTTTGACCCCCAAAATCACATCCGCAAGACCCATGTCTTTCATGTCAAATCTTGCTTTTAACATGTTCTTTGTAGATTTTATGATTTTGTCATCGCTTCCAGCAATTAGCATATCATCTACATATAGACACAAAATGACATATCCATCAGATGTGTCCTTCACATACACACACTTGTCACATTCATTGATTTTGAACCCAGCATCAAGCATGACATGATCAAACTTTTGATGCCATTGTTTTGGAGCTTGTTTCAATCCATACAGGGATTTCACAAGTTTACACACTTTCTGTTCTTGCCCAATAGCTGTGAAGCCTTCGGGTTGTTCCATGTAGATTTCTTCCTCTAGAATTCCATTCAAGAAAGCTGTTTTCACATCCATTTGGTGAACTTCCAAATTTCTAATGGCGGCAATGGCAAGCACCAACCTGATGGATGTTATTCGCGTAACTGGCGAATATGTATCAAAGTAGTCTAAACCTTCTCGCTGTTTATATCCTTTGATCACCAACCTTGCTTTGTACTTATCGATGGTTCCATCTGGTTTCATCTTCTTCTTGAAGATCCATCGATATCCTAGTGGTTTACATCCTTGAGGAAGATCCACTAGTTCCCAGGTATGGTTCTGTAAGATAGAGTCTATCTCACTTTTGATTGCCTCCCTCCACTGAGGTCCTTCTGAGGAATGTACCGCTTGTTGGTACGTTTGAGGTTCATCTTCTACCATATAGGTAAGAAACTCAGGTCCAAAGGATTTTTCAGTCCTTTGTCGTTTACTTTTCCTGATTTCAACTTCCTCAGTCGTAGATTGTTCTCGAGGTTCATCGTTTTCAACTTCACCCTCGGGAACAATTTCCTCAACCGGTCTAGAAGAACTCGGTTCACTTTTATCTAAGCATGGGAACACATGTTCAAACCATGATGCATCCTTAGATTCGATTATGGTGCCTTTGCATATTCCAGGGTTCTTGGAATCATGCACAATAAAACGATAAGGACCATAAGGACGGGTGTATCCTATAAATACACAATCCACCGTTTTGGGACCTATTAGTAGCCGCTTAGGTGGTGTGACCACCACCTTAGCTAGACACCCCCACACTTTCAAGGATTTATATGGTGCTTTCTTTCCCATCCATAATTCGTAAGGCGTTACATTTTTTTTCTTATTAGGTATCATGTTCAACACATAATTTGCCGATAAGATTGCTTCCCCCCACATGTTTTGGTTTACACCAGAACTTATCATCATGGCATTCATCATTTCTTTCAAGGTGCGATTTTTCCGTTCCGCTATGCCATTTGATTGAGGGGAGTAAGGAGCCGTGAGTTCGTGGATGATTCCACTTTTTGCACATATGTCAATAAAAGGTGAAACATATTCACCTCCTCGGTCGCTCCTTACGATTTTGATTTGCCGATTTAGTTGATTCTCAACTTCGGCTTTGAACAAGATGAACTTGTCAACAGCCTCGTCCTTACTCTTAAGTAAGTACACATAGCAATACCTTGTACTATCATCAATGAACGTGATGAAGTACTTGTTCCCACCACGAGTAGGAATTGTTTTAAGATCACACACATCAGTGTGGATCATCTCGAGGGGTTCGGTGATTCGTTCAACCTTTTTGAATGACGATTTTGTTTGTTTTGCTTCTACGCAAGTTTCACATTTATTAATTGAGTCGATATCGAATGTTGGTATGCAATTAAGTTTGATTAAACGACGAATGGAATTATAATTTACGTGACCTAGTCTACCATGCCAAAGATTAGAAGACTCAATCAAATAAGTAGAACTAGTAGCGTTTTCTTTCATTGCATTCACGACAATTACATTCAGTTTAAACATTCCATTGAGGGCATAGCCCTTACCAACATACACACCATTTTTGGTCAACACAACCTTATCTGACTCAATTACCATTTTGAACCCAAACTTGTTCAACTGCCATCCCGACACAAGGTTCTTACGAATTTCGGGAACATACAACACATTGGACAAGGTGAGTTCCTTTCCCGAAGTCATCTTCAAAACCACGTTACCCTCGCCTTTTATTTCTGCCGTGGCAGAATTTCCCATGAAAACCTTTTCTCCATTAGTCACCTCCTTGAAGGTGTTGAAAAGGCTTTTGTCAAAGCACACATGTCGGGTAGCCCCCGTATCGACCCACCAATCCTTGTTATTATGCCCAACTATATTCACTTCCGTGACCAAAATCGAGAGGTCCGTGACCATGGCAACAAGCTTATCGACTTCATCTACCATGTTCACTTGTTGAGCATTTTCCTTCTTCTTGGGAAGCTTGCATTCGCTAGCCTTGTGGCCTTGCTTTTGACAATTGTAACAAGTTCCAAGGAACTTCTTTTTCCCAACTCCCCCCTTGGGACCAAGGTTGGAGCGTTTCCCATGACTTTTCTTTCCGCCCTTTCCACTGTTTTTCCCCTTCGAAGATTGCCCATGTTCAACAAGATTGGCCTTCACAGTTTCAGGACCATCAACCTTTTTTAGGGCCACTTTGTTATCTTCTTCAATCCGAAGACGAACAACAAGATCTTCAATGGTCATCTCCTTTCGCTTATGCTTGAGATAGTTCTTGAAATCAACCCAACTTGGTGGCAGTTTTTCAATCATTGCCGCAACTTGGAATGTCTCACTGAGGACCATTCCTTCCGCATGAATATCATGAAGAATAACTTGCAATTCTTGGACTTGGCTTATGACAGTTTTAGCATCTATCATTTTAAAGTCCAAGAACTTAGCCACCATGAATTTCTTAGTGCCCGCATCTTCTGTTTTGTATTTGCGATCCAACGACTCCCATAATTCTTTGGCAGTCTTGGCTTTGCAATACACATTATACAATGTGTCCACCAAACCATTCAAAATAAAATTGCGGCACAGGAAATCCGAATGATTCTAAGCATGCATCACGCTCACAGTTTGAGTATCCAAATCCCCTTCATCAACATGGGGTTTAGGTTCAGTCAGGAACCTTGCCAGATTCAACGTGGTCAGATAAAAGAACATCTTTTGCTGCCACTGTTTGAAATTCACACCACTGAATTTCTCTGGTTTCTCAGCATGCGACACTGCATTAGGCAGTGGTGTCACCAGACCGGTAGTGACGGTAACAGCAGAAGTCATGACCGCAGAAACAACACTGGTCATGACAGCAGAAACAGCAGTAGTCATCGGCTGGGATTCCATTCTGAAAGGAACAAAAAGCAGGAACAAATCAGTAATATAATCTGTTTAAGTTTGTTAGAAAAATTAACCACTGATCAGTTTAAGCACTGATCAATTTAAACCAAACCACTGATCAGTTTAAACGAAACCACTGATCAGAAACCGCTGATCAACCACTGTCGGTAACAGAACCACTGATCAGAACAGTGGTTAGAAAAAGTTGCAATTAGAAGTAGAAAAGAAATAGTAAACAAATGAACTGGGCTTGTGTTTAACACAATTCCCTTAAACAGATTCGTCGTTTGTTCCTAGGGTACGCCGGTTCGAAGCAGCACCGCGCACTGCCGGACTTGAGCACTTGCCTGAAAGGAACAAGAAGCTGTGTCGAAGAAACTGAGATAGAGAGAAGAGAAGTTGTTTTCTGTGTGTCTAAATTGATCAGCTTTGCCTTCGATTTATAGTGCCAAAACCATAACCGAAATCAGAAAATTAAAGACCAAATAATGGTCATTAGAATATCAGTTTCGAAACCGATAGTCAGTTTGAAAATGAAATAATGATCCTCATTTATTTCAGTTTCAAAGCATAAATCAGTTAATTGAAATAATGATCATTCATTCATTTCGGTTTCAAGAACTGCATTCGTGTCCGTAGGACGTGCGGGCGTACACGAGTTCAACTAAATCCGGTTCCATTTTTTGCACCCCCCCTGCGCTCGCGCGGGTAGGACTTGTGGTAAAACATGTCATAAGACTTCAAAGGTTTCATTAAGGTTTCACCTTATAAATAGCCTATCTTTTCACTCCCACACCGATGTGGGACAAGGTGAATTACCAACTTGAGACTTTCATTCACACTAAACTTCCAACAAGAAAGCGGGTTCTGGCTGATGAATAGATATAGTATGCAATCAATGGGAAATAATAAGCACTGGTTTAAGCTGTTTATGTTGTTATCTAATATGTTTGACCTGAGAAACTCAAACTGCAAAGTTTTTATAGGCATTTGGATAAATACAACTAACACACATGGGAATGGGCTTGTAAATGGGATATGATGGTGTTGTGTCAACAAAAGGATATCAAATGCCATGTGTAAACATAATGCAGCTAAAGTCAAGATTGCTTTTTGGTCAAAGTCAAAGTCAATGTGTAAACAAACACTATTGCATGACATGAACCAAAAATTTCAAATCTTAACAGAATTTCCCTTTCAAAATTGTTTTACACATTCCCACTATCAGAGTAAGAAATTATACTGTCACCCAAAACAAGGGCGTTAGAAGAGCGTATTGAATGGTTTATGATTTTTCTGCAAATAAAATTTAATGCAGAATTCATCCATTTCTTATGCAGAGCCAAATTGAAGAAAGGTCTGTTTTGACCCGTACCCATTTTCATCAAAACTCGTTCTAACATGAACCAAAAATAAAAAGATAATTTGTCTGTCAGACAACCATTTAACCACGCCAGAACCACAACATGGACCGGTAACGATCCTCTACTGAGCCATGGTCAAGTCCATAAGCTCAGTTAATCACGCTCTGTTTAAATAAATTGAAGAAAGGTCCGTTTTGACCCGTACCCGTTTTGATCAAAACTTGTTCTAACCTGAACCAAAATAAAAAGATAAATTTGTCTGTCAGACAACCGACCACACCAGAACCACAACATGGACCGGCAACGAACAGATCCTGTTCAAGTAAGGTCGTGCTTCTTCGCCTCTCCATCCAGGCTATAAACTACATTTCCTTTGCATTGGCAGCCGATGTGGGATATAATACAAGTTGCAGACTTCAACGTGAACAAAAATTATACCACAAATCATCAAACAAAACAAGTCTATCCATCTTACATGCTACCATTGATGTTTGTTTTTAATGGTTTTGTTGATATTCATATGTTAACTAGAATATTAGAGCAGTCGGTTTGTTGTGAGAGGTAGGTACCGAAAAGTGCAGTAGCTACCGCAAGTTTAACTTGCATACAAAAATGTACGTCAACAAGTTGTCTATTTCAACAGTTAATCTTTCATTTAACTGTGGTTATAATTCAAAAGAAAACCCAAAAATTATGGGTGGGTCAAAAAGAAGATCATAGAAGAATGACAGATTTAGGTACTCTTGTATCTCAAATGTGGATGCTAATGGTCTGAACATGAATAGGAGAACCAGAGAACTAACTCAAGAGAACTCTGAAAGATGGCAGCATCAGGCAATCTATTTTAAAGGATCTCTGAGCCCATAGGGGCGTTATGGGCCCAGGTGTAACGATACCGACACCGAGTACCGAAAAATTAACATGGACCATTGTGACACCCAAGTCAAATCCCACGTCGGCCATGGTCAGGAGGGATTCTTGGTTCATAAGACATTCTCATCCTCTTAAATCACCAACGTTTTGGGCTTAATTGGTTGTGAAACACATGAAAATTTCACAGTTAAGCGTGCTCAGGTGGGAGTAGTACTAGGATGGGTGACCTCCTGGAAAAGTCTCCACCAGGGCAACTAAAAACAAATCCTAAGTTCCTGAATGGGCAACCCAACAAGGGCAAAATGGACAATATTGGTGGTGTGAGGGGCCGGACGTTACACCGGGTGTGAGTATGGGATGTATGGATATCCGTGTGTGACCCAATGCAAAAAAAAAAAATAAAAAAAAATCATGCACTCATGCCCAATAACACATAGTCTAATTGATGAGGGTACAAGGGGCGTCACATAAACATAAATAGTTTGGGTATTCGGCTACACCACTGCAAGGCCATCGGGTAGTTTGGCCGGCTATGTGAATCAGCTTCTGGTACACGATTCTCTATTGTGGAAAGTTCAACGGAAAGAGGCTTTTGGGTAGTTTGGAACACCGCCCAAGTAAGTTGAGTAGTTTTTGGGTAAAAATGATATGGCTTAGTATAACTAGTTGTTTTGGTTTGGGTAGGGTGGAGTGGAGTGGAGTGGAGTAAAGTAGGCAAATTGATGTTAGTTTTATAGATGAGATGAGATATTTGGTTGGTGTTTTGAAATTAATATTGGTTGCAAATTTGGAATACTATACACTCACCAAACGTCTGGATTTTAGGAGGATAGTAGACTATAGCTCAAGTTTGATACTCACCATCATCTTTTGGGTAACTAATATCCATCAATGGGGTGGTGATATAACCTTATCTTGAATTAGTATAAATTAGATTTTTTTTTAAATTAATATCTACGATTATAATAGATATAATAATCTTAAATGGATTCTATTATGTATTTTTTATTTTTTTAATTGAAAACAATATACATGCAATCATTTGATAGTCATATGTTATTATATCAATCAATCATACTCAGTAAAATCACACAAATAGCAAAGCTATTGGTAGGGTCTGAGGATGGTGGATTGTAGGCACACCTTCCCTCTCCCCCTAGGGATGGAGATAGTGGCGGAGCTTGACCAAAAATTTCGAAGGGGCGGAAAGTCATGAGACCCAATTTATATATTGTATAAATAGTTAGGCAAAATAATTGGGAGGACAATCCTATATAATTTTAAAATTTTCGGACGAAAAATAGGAAATTTTACATTTTTAACCGAAACATTCGGGGGCAGGTGCACCCCCACTTTACACTAAGCTCCGCCATTAGTTGGTAGTTGCTATGGTATGGGACTACCAAACCCACCGGTGCCATCTTTCTTCTGTTGTTGCCCTCCTTTCCCACCGTCAACCTCCTACTAATTCCCTTTCAAAACACCCAAAATCTCTACAAGTTTCCCATTAAATAAACAAAAAAACAAAGTTTCATTGCCACATGAAAGAATATCCTTCCAGGATACTACTCATCAACGCTAGATATAACTTAGCATCACTTTTAAGAAAAAAAATTGTAACATTAACACACCATAAATTTACTTTAATAAATAAAATATTTATTTATACGTAATGACAACATGTTGATTAATAAACAAAAAGTAAAACATTTCTATATGTGTTAAACTAACAGATTCGCCAGCAGCTCCTTCCTGTCACACACAGAAAAAGTCCAACCCCAACCCCAACCCAAACCCCAAATGATGGTAGCCACCTGTCTCCGGTCAAATCCTTAATGGCAGAAACCGACGTCCCCCAAAAATTCCGAGCCCTACTCGAAACCGCCGACCGAAAGTTCTCGAAAGTTCGCGATGCTCCGCCGTACGGCCGAGCTCCAAACCACTACTTCCCCAAAGTCTTCAAAGCCTACACCAAACTCTGGGACTTCCAGCAGAAAAACCGCTCAAAACTCGTCGAATCCGGCCTCCAACGCTGGGAAATCGGCGAGATCGCCTCCAGAATCGGTCAACTGTACTTCACGCAGTACATGAGGACCAGTGAGGCGAGGTTTTTGCTCGAATCCTATATTTTCTATGAGGCGATATTGAACAGAGGCTATTTTGAAGGCTCTGGTTACAAGATGGTGAAGGATCGAGGGCTTAGGTTTAAGGAATTGAGGTTTTATGCTAGGTTTTTGCTTGTTGCGGTTATTTTGAACCGGTGGGAGATGGTTAGGGTTTTGCTTGACCGGTTTAAGAAGCTTGTTGATGATAGTAAAGCGAAGTTTCCGGTACGGTTGATTGATTACATGATATATCGATTAATTGATTAATTAGGGTTTTGTAGGTTTGTTTGAAGCTGTGTTTGTTATAGGTTAATTTTGTTTGATTGTGATATAATGAATGCTTATAGAGTGGTGGTTATGATAATATCAATACCGGTACCGGTATAAGGCTCTTGTTGATAGTAGTAAAGTTAAGTTTCCGGTATGGTTGATTGTGTGATATTGATTGATTAGGTTTTGTAGGAACCTAATTTGATGTTTTTTCGTTCTTTAGAAATTGAATGAGTGTTGTTAGATTAATTTTGTTTGTTTATTTAAGATAAATAAAGTGATTGTTGTTTAGCTCGTTTTGGAGGACTAAGTGTAGGAAGTTTTAATTGATAGTTATAAATCTTAGAAGTGTTTACCGGTGCACTTGATTACATGTATTGATTAATTAGGTTTTATAGGAACTTAGATAGAAGTTATGTTTGTTTTTAGGTTAATTTTGTTTGATGGGGGATAGAATGAAGTGATTCTTTGATAGTTATAACTCTTAACAAGTGTTTATAGAGTAGTGGTCTACTAGTTTGTTGGAGGAGGTTTCAGTTAATTGTGGAATAATGATGTTAATAAGTTAGAATCATGCTATTTTTGTTTGTTCTGAATTTAAGTCAGGTAGAAAATGTGTAACTGAAGCATTGTGGGTAGAGCACTCTTCGGTATTTCAACTAGGGCAGAATAGGAAGATTGGCACATTCACTAAATTCTCGGATGTCGTTTTGTCACTTCTAGTTAGTAAGATGCTGTTTTGCTGTTTTCGGCTCACGTAAGAACTATTGATTAGTTAGGTTTTTATTGGAACCTAGTTTAAAGTTTTTTCTTTCACGTATTGAATGTTTTTTCTTAGGGTAATTTTGTTTGATTGGGATATAATGAAGTAGTTATTGTTATTTAGCTTATTTTGGAGGAATAATAGGAACTTTTAATTCATAGTTATAAATTTTAAGAAGTGTTTACAGAATAATCACTAGTGAAGCTAGTGTTGCTTCTGGTCTCATTAATTGTGAACACAGAGTAATGTATCATGTTAATTGTTAGGAGCTTAAAAGGTTATGAATTTTTTAACCATGTTTACACTTTTCAAAACCATTCTGTTTACAGGACACCACCTTCAAGGAATGGAGGGTGGTGATGCAAGAAATGGTGCGGTTTATGAAAGTCGATGCACCCTTTTCAAACACTAGGCCTTTGCGATACTGTGCTATGTTTGATTCACACCCAAACTCACTTCCATACGTGGCACGTTTCCATGCTAAGAAGGTTCTAAAGTTGGGAGATGCATTGCTGATGAGCTATCATCGGAATGAGGTAAGTAGTTGCATAGCTTGTTGGTAACACATTTACATGTACGCCTCTCCGTTAATCTATTTGCATTCTGGATATATCATTGCAGGTTAAGTTTGCAGAGCTTACGATAGATACGTTCAGAATGCTGCAGTGCTTGGAATGGGAACCGAGTGGATCGTTTTACCAAAAGCAACTCGTTGAAGCGCATGAGAATGGTACTTCAACTGATCAGTCTGCTACTTCGGGATTGATTGATATAAATTTAGTGGCGGATATGACCGATCCATCTTTGCCTCCAAATCCCAGAAAGGCGATTCTCTATCGCCCATCTGCAACGCATTTACTCGCTGTGAGTTGAAAACTTTTAGTGTTATGGTTATATATATGGAAAGCAAATCTGAAGATTTCATTAGGCCTGTAGGCTGTAAATGAACCGAATGGACACGAACAAAGGCATGTCCGTGTTTGTTTATCTAATTGTAACCGAACGCAAACATATAATTGGACACATTTTTTTGTTCATGTTCGTTTACTAAGAAAATGGGCATGTCCGTGTTCGTTTATGTTCGTTCGTTTAAAACCTAAACGAAAACGAATAGCTCACGAACGTAAGCAAACTTAAACGGACATAATTTAACAAACAATAAAACAACACAAATGAACATATTGACCAACATAAACGAATATAAAGTAATTTTTTATTAAATTTAGTGATCAATTATGATAAATTCCATTGGAAAAACCATTTTTGTTACTAGAAAGCCCAGCTACCAATTAGTTATATTTATATTAGAAAGTTCTTTTAATATTTAAAATTTATATAAATATTACTTATGTATTTAAATTGAAACAAACATAATCAAATGTAAATAAAAAACATAAATGAACGAACAAAGCGTGCGTTCATGTTCTTTCGTTTAATTAAATGAACGAAAACGTATGTTCATGTTCGTTCGTTTATTAATTAAACGAACTTCCCACCAAAGAAGTTCACAAACGATTCATGACCGTTTGGTTCATGACTTCATTCAAGTTAAACCTTCATTTTGTGGATATCTGCAGGTATTGGCTGCAATTTGTGATGAGCTCCCTCCGGATAATGTTATGCTTATATATATAGCAGCGTCAGGTTACTTCTCGGGTCCAATTATCCAGCTTGAAATCGAATTGTGATTGCTATATGTTAAGTCACATACTGATTTGTGCCCTTTGCAGGGGATTCTGGTCAAGCTAGTGTCCCGCAGAAGCAAATATCTGGAAGCGTGAGAACGTCTTATAAGCTAAACACGGTTTACGAACGCAGTAAGTTTATGCCTGAAAGTATTTCAAATGGCAAGGGAGGCTCCAGTCATTCTGTTGAAAGTTGCGTGTGGTTAGGACCCACCAGAAGCGGAGGTAGGAAGGATGAAATCTCTTTTTTTTGACACAGCGGGCTAAATATGTTGAAAAAATGCTCACGTTGTCTCATGTTACTTACTGCAGGGTCTAACAACCTATTTCCTGCTGATCTTATCCCTTTTACTAGAAGACCTGCTTTTTTCATTATTGATAGCGATAATAGCCATTCATTCAAGGCAGGTTTGTCGAAACTTGTACTTATTTTATTATGCATATGCAAACAGTTGATAGTGGATTACTGTTGTCTTTGTGATCATATAGAAACTAACCAAGCCAATATTTTTTTTTTCTGGAACAGAGGAATTAATATAAAGAACATAATTGTTTTTAATATGATTAGGAGTAATGATTTATTTGTAGCTACAGCAGTGACTGGTAAGATGGAAGTTTGCAAACCCATATCTACCCTGTTCCCTTTCTTGTACTTCTATCCTTTTTTTTTAAACTCAAGTAGTTTGATATATACTTTATTAAAGCAAACAATATGTTTTGAGTTTCTTGATATTGTCATCAGTTTTGCATTATGAAACCTAACATAAACAAAGGGACACCTTTCCTTTTTTTCAGTCGTGATGAGGTCTCAGAACATAATCACTTGCTTCTCTTCCGAGAATTGAGTATTATTGTAGTTACGTTAAGTAACGTATATGCTAAAGTTTTTGTAGTTATGATGAAGTTGGTGTGCTTTAGCTGTCATGGGCCCATTTAAAATTTCTGACTAGCCTTACAACCCTAGATGATGAAGGCATATGTATTTTTTCTATCTAGCCCAGAATCAAGGATTAATCATTCAATCGTTTGTTAGCAGTTCATGTTATTATAACTTACAAAGTAGTTGATATTTTTGTGTGGTTTCTTTTCTTTGGTTACCATAGTTTATATTTTGTGTGTGTGTGTGTATAGTGTGTGTGTCCTAGCCCAATGAGCCCTGCCTTACTGTTTAAGGTTTGGTTTAGAGGTCCAGAACTTGAATAGTGATGGTTGAGCAAGAAATAGTGATGCAATCACAACCCCTTGGCCCTATATCAGAACTTGAAACCATTAAAGCTTTACTCAGAAGCCGAATTTATCACATGTGTAACAAGCTGATTAATATTTATGCTCCATCTTGAGGGGGGTGTTAGATTATGCAATACATATTATGTTATGTAATAGCTGGTATGTAGCCCAAATGCTCAATGAACCATAGAGCTTAATTTAGAGGTAGTCCCCCATTCTATACATACATGCCCCCTTTTATGATGTAAAAATAGACAAGATATATTCAATTTAGTTCCATTATTTCATCTTGTCTCTCACTACAATACACACACACATGTGATCTTCAAGCTGCTTATGTGTTTTTTATATACCTTGCAGATTTTACACGGTGCAGAAAGGGGGGAACCAGCCGCCCTACTTCTTTCACCTCTGAAACCAACATTTAAGGGTCAGTCTAGCAGTGATACAACACAAAACGGAAGTCAGTTCACCTTGTTCTTGACGGCTCCACTACGCGCATGCTGGCAAATATTTGGCCTCACATTTTCGGACGATGAAGCGGTATGTGGACAGTCTGTTAAACAACATCCAACGAAGCGGTATTCACTTGGTTTCTCATATATGTTTGGTTGCTTTCAGGATGTGATGGAAGATGCCGAGAGCATCATTTCAGCTGCCTTTGCAGAGTGGGAAGTAATACTGTGTACTTCAACAAACCTAGATCTAGTGTGGGCCCAAGTTCTCTCTGAACCTTTGTTGAGACGGATAATTCTCAGGTAAGTTGTGTTCCACATGATAGTATTAACGTAACTAGTTGAGGTGGCACGATGGGCAGGTTGAATAACCCTCAAATCAGGTTGGGGTTGAAACGGGTTGTTTTTTCAGTATTCTCGCAACGGGCTAGGCTAGAGGTTGGATTGACCCCCAAACGCATTATTGTCCGGTTTTTAAAGTTTACATAATTTTTTGTTGTGTTACGGAAACAATATATTTACGATAAGAGTAAAATGCCATTTTCATCCCTGAGGTTTGGCCAGTTTTGCAACTTTCGTCCTAAGGTTTGTTTTTCCGCATCTGGATCCAAAAGATTTAAAATCTTGCCAATTTTATGTGGCTCGTTAAATCCATCCATTTTTCTCTGTTAAGCCAAGGGTATTTTCGTCCCTTTTGTTAACTTAAAGGTCAATTCGGTCTTTTTCAGGGGTATTCGGTTTTTTTACATAAAGTGAAAAAGACTGAATTGCCCTTTAAGTTAACAAAAAGACAGAAATACCCTTGACTTAACGGAGAAAAAAGAATGGAGTTAACGAGCCAGATGTAAATGGCAAGATTTTAAATCTTTTGGATCCAGATGCGGAAAAACAACCCTTTGGACGAAAGTCACAAAACTGGCCAAACCTCAAGGGCGAAAATGGCATTTTACTCTTACGATAATTATCTTAATCTTCGAGTAAGACGACTTATACTAAAAATTGCATGTTTTTGCCTGTCACACATTTTGCCACACCCTTAAAAGAATGATTCCAATTCCAATATTGTTTTATGTTGGCCTATAACAAACATCCTTAATTTGACTCTTGTTTTCCAGATTCATATTCTGCCGGTCTTTGCTCACGTTTTTCGAGCGCGAGGAAGACAATGACGACTACGTACCTGTGTGCCTACCTCAACTTCCGGATTCTGTCTCGCCAGGCGCTGAAGTCGTCCAAACAGCTGTCGTGAGACTTGCGGAGCACCTAAAGGTTTCTGATTGTTTACAGTTTGACAATTTATAGGCATAAAAGTTAGGAGGCAGATATGTACATTCATTTTGAGTGAGGGGAGGGGGTATTACCGGCTGGTTGGAGAGCGCGTATAGTTGTGGGTTTTTTATTCTGTGATGCAGGTGTAAAGGTTTGGTGATGTTAAGGTATAGACAAAAGTATTGATATTGAGTTTGTGTTTTATAGCTTTTGTTTTGTATAAGTGAAGTAGATTGGTAGGTAGGCAGGGTGATTTTTAAGTTGTCATTGTTAACCCCAAATAGAAGATATTGCATTCTCCTCTTGACATCTTTTGATTTGTTTATGTTCTTTGTAAACTTATATGTTGGAATAAGACCTTATTGAAATGCTTGATATATGATTTTGTTTTTTAAATAATTCATTTATGGAATCTTAAATCTACAGTCATTTGGGTAAACCACCTAAGCCATTGAGCGCTAAACACCGTGCTGCAAAGGCGTTACTGGGACGCCTGAAAGGAGGAGGGGGGGGGGGGGGTAGTAACGAGCGTTATGCATGTGTGTGGATGCGTGTGTATTAAACTTCTCACCCGATTAAAAAAATCCACTTGACAAGGGGCTTCATCCCACTGCAAGTAATATAGGCTTAAGAGACTTGTTTAATATATTGATGAACTAATCAATCAAAATAAACAATGGTGAACCCTTCATCTTTGTAAGTTACGTTCAGTCATGGAACTCTCAAATCTCTGGAGGAGAGACTTGTTTATATAATTATGTCTAATCTTCTTAGAGTCGGGTTTGTGCAATTTAAGAGACTCACTCAGGTCTCTTTTTATTACGTGGTTTAAGTTACAGATCGCACTTGATAGGTTTTTGTGGGGTGGGGGTTAGGTTTTTTTAGTGAGGTATAGTTTTTTTTTTTTTTTTTTTTTTGGGGGGGGGGGGGGGGGGGTTTAGGCTTTTGGGTGGTGGTCTTAACCCATCTTTTAAAATATATACTAACATTTATAAAAGAAAATATATAGATATATACTTAGTTTCACATTTACTTAGGGTGAATCACTTTAGGGTGTTTGAGTTACCGTCTAGCCAATAATATCATGTCATGTCAAGTCCTTATTTCACTTCCCATTTAGCACTCAATCACTCGCAGTGATTCAAATACGAGTGATAAAAAATTAAAAAAATATTATGATTAGTTGAAAGGGGTTGAACCCACCATTTAGCCTCTCTCTCCCACCTCTTCTCTTCTTCACCGGTGAATACTCACCGAAAAGGGCAATCACCGAACACCGCTTAGGGGGCGGCGACGATTCACCGAGCGGTGAAAACAACTCCCCGATGGAGTCCCCGCTATCATACCGTCCCCCCTTATGTTTGAACATGGGTTACTTTCAATGTTTTTAGCTTCTGTTAGTCATTGTAACCGTATGCTTTCGCCGGCAAAAATTCAAAACATCACTGCATCCGTCACTCGTTATATCTCCACAAACATTCTAATTTCCCCTTCAATTCAAAATGTATATTCTTCAAATCTCAGAATCAGCAGCCTCTCTAGTCAAGGGAAAATGGACCTTGCACGCAAGCTGTTCGACGAAATGCCTAAACGAGATATTGTTTCTTGGAACTCACTCATCACGGGCTACTGGAAAAACGGGCATATGGGAGAGTCCAAGAGACTATTCGATTCAATGCTGGATAGAAACATAGTGTCTTGGAACTCCATGATCGCGGGTTGCATCGAATGTGGGAGCATAGATGCTGCATTTGAGTATTTTAGCCAAATGCCGGAGAGAAACATCGCCTCGTGGAATGTTATGATCGCGGGGTTTGTTCGGTTTGGAATGATCGATAATGCGGTGAACGTATTTGATGAAATGCCAAGGAGGAATGTGATATCCTATACGGCTATGATTGATGGGTACGGACAAATTGGGGAGGTTGATAAAGCTAGGCGGTTGTTTGAGTCAATGCCGGTTCGTAATGAAGTTTCGTGGACTGTGATGATCAGCGCGTATGTCGAGAGTGAGCGGTTTGATGAGGCTAGAGAGCTCTTTGGTCGGATGCCTTGCAAGAATGTTGTTGCTGTGACCGCGATGATTACTGGTTGTTGTAAGGAGGGAAAGATGGAAGATGCTAGAGTGTTGTTTGAGCAAATCCGACACAAAGATGATGTTTCGTACAATGCTATGATAACAGGTATGCTATTGTGCGAACAGGTAAATTTTAGGGTTGTTCAAAAAACTCGCGGCTCGCTTGAAAAAAAGCTCGCTCAAAATTGGCTTGTTTGTAAATGAGTTGAGCCGAGCCAAGGAAACCTGGCTCATTGGCTCGCTCGTTAGCTGGCTTGTTTAAATTAAAGCCTAAATTTTTAATATATAGAGTAAATTTTTAAATTAAAGCCTAAATTTTTAATCGTCCAAAGGTTTGTTTTTTCACATCTGGATCCAAAATGTTTGAAATCTTGCCATTTTCATCCGGCTAGTTAACTCCATCCATTTTCCCCTGTTAAGTCAGGGTTATTTTTGTCTTTTTTCTCCGTTAAGGGTACGTTGAATACTTGTACATTATGCTAAATGCTTGTACATAAAGTGAGAAAGACCGAATTGCCTTTTAAGTTAACAAAACAGACGGAAATAACGTGACTTTACGGAGAAAATGGATGGAGTTAACGAGCCGGATGAAAATGGCAAGATTTCAAACCTTTTGGATCCATATGCGGAAAAACAAACCTTTGGACGAAAGTCGCAAAACTAGCCAAACCTCAGGGACGAAAATGACATTTTACTCTAATGTATATAAATTAAAACAGAAAAATATAACCCATAAATTAATATATATAAATTCTGCATTATGGGTATTATTTTTTTTTATTTTTATATGTGTAAAAGATAAAAAAAAAATTTAAATACACGAGCTGGCTTTAGCTATTGGTGAGCTGAGCTCGAGCTTACATTTCAGCTCAGTTTGTAAACTAGCCGAGCCTGAGCCCACTCTGGCTCAGCTCATTTACAGCCCTAGTGAATTCTGTTAATCTGTCATATATGGTGTTTCTTATAACAGGCATTCTTCGTTCGTACGTAGGTTACGCCCAAAACGGAAGAGGCGAGGAAGCACTAAGACTACTTGTAGATATGATACGTAGTCGGTTAAGACCCGATCAACACACTCTTGTTTCAATTCTTGTTGCATGTTCCGGTCTCACTTCACTAACAGAAGGCAAACAAACTCATGCACTTGTATTCAAACATAGGCTTGACACACATGTTTCTGTAGCCAATGCTTTGATCACTATGTACAGCAAATGCGGGTGTCTTCTGGAGGTTGAGTTGGTTTTTGAACATATTTGTGCTCCAAATATTGTTTCTTGGAACACAATCATTGCTGCTTTTGCACAGCATGGACTGTATGAGAAAGCTCTCGGCTTTTTTAAGAAGATTGAATTGCATGGAATTGAACCAGATGGGATCACGTTTCTTAGCCTACTGTCAGCTTGCGGTCATGCAGGTACCGATGAATTTTTTCTACGATTCTGATAGGTTCCGACCATTTTTGTAATATAAAAGTCAAAATTGTTTGCAAGTAGGGATGCAAACGAGCCGAGTCAAGCTCGGGATCGATTAACTTGTGAGAGCTCGAGCTCGGCTCGTTGGTAGTTTATCAAGCTAGAGCTCGGCTCGTTTATTATTTATTAATTAATAAATAATATAAATAATAGACTCGTTTAGGCTCGCAAGCTCGATAGGTGAAGCCCGGCTCGTTTACTAAACAAGCTTAGTTTTAGGTTCAGGCTCCGCTTGTAAACTAGTTTAAATAAGCTTGGCTCGCTCGTTTACTAGACAACTTTAAATAAAAGGTAAATGTAATTATATATTAATAAAAACTAATATTAGTTTAAGGCTCGACAAAGCCTGAAGAGCTTCACATGTCAGGCTCGAGTTCAGGCTCGATAAATAAACGAGCTTTATTTTAGGCTCAAACTCGGCTCGGCTCGTTTCGAGCTTTTTCTTGAGCCGCTCGGCTCGTTTACACCCCTATTTGCAAGTCAGCTTGACCCGACTCTTTTGATTCAAAGTGTAACTTTCTGACACGACACGAACCTAACACGTAATTCGCGGGTTTGGGTTTAGTATAAACGGGTTCGGGTCAGTTTTGGGTCGACAACGAATACGTTTAGCTAAACGGGTCGTGTTCATGTCCACCCTTTGGGTTCGCGGGTTGACCCGTTTAACCAATTTATTTTTATTTTATTTTATTTTTTAAAAGAGTGATTTATGTCATAACGTAAATTGGTTGGGTATTTTATGCCAAAATAGCCAACCCACGAACACGACTCGTTTAGCACTCCTACTTTTGAACCCTATAAGATTACCTGTCTTGGCATGTTAACCCATTTTGACGCCATTGCTTGTTACAATGGGCTTTATCGGTGATACAGGTATGGTGAAGGAGAGTTTATATTGGTTCGACTCGATGAAAAACACTTGCAACGTGGCACCCAGGTGTGAGCACTACGCTTGTTTGATCGATATCTTGGGTCGATCCGGTCAAGTTGAGACCGCATACAAGATGATTCACGAGATGCCATTTGAAGCCGACTTGGGAGTATGGGGTGCGCTTCTTGCAGGGTGTCGTTTTAGTTTGAATATCAAGTTAGCTGAATTAGCTGCACGGGAAATCATGAGGTTGGATCCTAAAAACTCGGGGGCTTATGTTATGTTGTCGAATATTTACGCTGCGGCTGGTTTGTGGAGAAAAGTGAGTCGAGTGAGACGTTTGATGAAGGAAAATGAAGTGAAGAAGCAAACGGCGTTTAGTTGGATGGAGATCGACAACACGGTGCAGTATTTTGTGGGAGGAGATGTATCGCATATAGCTATTGATGAGATTCACACTGTTATTGTACAACTTTACTCACAGATGAAAGTCATGGAGTATATTACTTAGTTTAGCAACACAACATATGTTATATGTATACTAAGCTTTTAGTTTATGTTTTTAAACTTTAACTAAGTGTGTCATATGACACTTGGTACACAAGCCACAAGTGGATTTGTTTTATGAGCCCGATCATCCGAAGTCTCTTAAGGCTGAAGAGTCTGATTGCAGGTGATCACGCTTTAATTTGCATTCAACAACGACAATGAAAACAATGCTCGTAGATGATAAGGAATTAAACTCAGAAGCCAACCTTTAAATCCGTATGCTTCTAAAGAATATAGGTTAGTCGTCCCGATAAGTAAAGCCAAAGGTCGAACCTTAGAATGTTGACTTGGCAGTGGATGCTCAATACACGTCCTCGGATCACATTTTGTGATAACTTCGAAGGTAAAAAAGCGGGAATGTGACCATAAATGTATTGTGAATCGTAATCTCATGAACATAATGTGGCACGCCAGATGTTTGAGGATTGCACCAACTCGAATTGTGTTGAACCTTTCGGGTTTACCAACTACTCATGTGTTCTTTGGAATGTGCCTCAACAACTAAGAAAAAGGTGTACAACACAAGTGCTGGAAACTTTCTATTGTTTTCTTGATGAGTTCATTCATGGCAGGACAAAACCAGTGACTCATATCAATAAGTGAGACATAATGGTTGGTCCTAAGCAACAGAGGGTGGCGTGCGGGGGCTCCTTTGACGATCCCCTGACGATAAGCCAACTGTGCAAAAGTGAAATGGCATAAAGATGTGAATTTCTTTTAAGAAAATATAAATTATATTCTTTTGAAAGGGGAAACAACACAGTTTCAATATGAGAATTTGTGCAACCATTAAACATGCTCCATAATCCATATGGACTTGTTTGGACAACTTAGGGTTGGTGATACTAAAGGTCGACATAGTTTATGTTCCTAAGGGCTAAAAGTGAAACTGCAGAAGTAATTAAATTCATCAAGAAGTTGTGACTGACTTTAGGAATCATGAATCATGTTCTTGCAGAATACCATAGGAACAAAATGCAAAATGGAGTAGTTGAAAGAAGAACTTTTGACTATAATTGGAAAGGCTAGGACCATTGCTTTGTGGTCCTAGTTTGATGCCTTCCATCCGGGCAGAAGCAATCAACACCGCACTTTTCACAAGGAATATGTCCCGTTACTGCGAAAAGACAACTAAAGAGATCATTTAATCAATGATATTCTTCGGTCTTTGAAAAAACTACCATTCATGTTGTTCCTTTAAAAGTTTTACTAGCATTATTCATGTTGGTAAAATGCAAAACAAAGTGCACCATGAGTTGCTGTTAGCATATCCTTTTAACTATTTTTCTATACAAGTGTAAATGAGAATCATTATTCATGAAAAATGATTATTATTGTTCTAGATTTTCTAGCTGATTTATAAGTTATAACTAATATTATTTCAAAATAAAAATAAGATAGAGAGATTTTGGAGTTTGAAATTGGAATTCACTTCATACTTCTATTTTATTCCTTTATTCACGTCACCAAACACTAACAGATAAACCAAAAAACAACTAAACAGACTGCCATCATTAACCAGATTCACTTGGCGTCTTCATAGGCCGCTGCATGAACCCCAAGAGCCGCTCGGCCTGACGGGTCAAGATTTTTGGACCACGATGCATCCCACTCTACCGCCTTAGCAGTGCTGCATGCCACACTCGGACCCCCTGGAACCGTTAACCTTGCAGCATTCTGTGTCAAACGGCACACACGTTACAAGGACATTCTTATTTTATAAATAAAATATTAATGTATTAAACCATTTTAACTAGGATCTAATAACAAAAATAGAGGTACCTTGGGGAAGAACTTTTCAAAGATTTTGCGATAGTAGTACGCTTCTTTAGTTGCAGGGGTGTTTTCAGGATAAACAAAGTTTGCATTTGCTAGCATCGAATCGGTAACCTGAAAACATCGTTATTGTCCGTCTTAGTTACTAATAATGTTGGATTTTACGCACAACTTGAGTTAAGTTTTGGAACCAATCACAAACCTGTTTGTTTGCGTGATCCCTCAACCCATCGATCCAGCTGTATCCAACTCCGTCACTGAACTGTTCCTTTTGCCTGTATAATATATGCTTTGGCAGATACGGCTTCTTGTCATCATCGAATGCGTTGCGCAACACCCATTTCTCAATCCTCCCATTATCACGGTCAATCTATAATGAAAATTTATGAGATAATTATTATATAAATAAGTGAATAATTTTTTTATAGACACATCCTAAATTTCAGTTTTTACCATCTTCCACTTTGGGTCAATGCTCATTGCAACGTTAATGAACTCCTTATCGAGAAAAGGCACACGCGCCTCAAGACCCCATGCTGATGTGGACTTATTTGCCCTCAAGCAATCGTACAAATGAAGAGCCTTGATCTACATGCACACGCACAACATTAACCACAAACATATTAAAAAATGAAGAGTAAAATGCCATTTATGTCCCTGAGGTTTTGTCAGTTTTGCGACTTTCGTCCAAAGGTTTGTTTTTTCGTATTTGGATCCAAGAGGTTTGGAATCTTGCCATTTTCATCCGAATCGTTAACTCCATCCATTTTTCTCTGTTAAGTCAGGGGTATTTTTCATCTTTTTTTGTGAACTTAAGGGGCAATTTGGCTTTTTCACTTTATGTACAAGCATTTAGCATAATGTACAAGTATTCAAAAGACCGAATTGCCGTTTTAATTAACAAAAAAGACAAAATTAACCCTGACTTAACGGAGAAAATTTGATGGAGTTAACAAGCTGGATGAAAATGGCAAGATTTCAAATCTTTTGGATGAAAAACAAACCTTTGGATGAAAGTCGCAAAATTGACCAAACCTCAGGGACGAAAATGGCATTTTACTCAAAAATGAAAAAAGAAAAGTAAAAGAAAAACCTTTCTACATGTTTCTTCATGAAACTCTTCCTTGTTGGGAGCCTTGTGGAAATACAAGTAACCACCAAATATTTCATCCGATCCTTCACCAGAAAGAACCATTTTTACACCCAAAGACTTGATTTTGCGCGACATGAGAAACATTGGTGTGCTAGCTCTAATAGTGGTTACATCATAGGTTTCGATATGGTAAATCACCTCCTCAAGTGCATCAATTCCTTCCTAAAATAGTTAAAATGATGAACATATGCATTGATGCATGCATGTAAATTAGGTTTCGTTTTACCTATTTAGATAGAAAAGATTTACCTGAACCGTAAAGTAGAACTCATGGTGGCGAGTGCCAAGATAATCAGCTACCTCTCTGGCAGCAACCAAATCAGGAGAACCCTGAAAAAAACCGACTTCATTTACAACTGGTATTTTGACCCGCCGCGTGTTGCGGCGGCGTCGAAACTTAAAGCAACTCGAACTTATACCGTCAAATAATTGACCCGACCACCCGACTCGTTTTCGAACAAAATTTACATTAAAACGTAGACCAACTGAAAACGCACATGAAAATAAGCATGAAAACATATTATATTTGACCTGACTCATTACCGAGAGAATTTACTTCGAAACGTATACCAACTTGGATTTATAACGGAACGTACTTAAATATAAGCACCATAGTTGTTAATGGCGAATAGCGATAAATAGCGGGCAACTATTTTATAAATAGCGATACACTAGGAAAAACATTTTAAAAAATCTTATATGTATATTATATCAAAATACCCGGGTATATATGCTATTTTACATGTATATTTAACAAAAACCTAAAATCCAGCTATTTTATATTAAAAAATATAAAGTGTCGCTATTCTCGCTATCCATCGCTACAACCCTAAAAGCGACACTATACCTATACGCTACGTAGCACGCTATAGCGATTGCTACGATCGCTATTGACAACTATGATAAGCACGTAAGAAAATAGTGTTTTTTATGTTAAAAGAATGGTACCACGCGTTGCGGCGGAGTCGATATGTGAAGTAACTCGAATTTATACCACCTAGTGAAAACGTATTATATATGACCCGACTCATTTCCGAACATAACGTAGACCAACAAAAAATGTACATTAAAATAAGCCCGAAAACGTATTATTTGACCCACGTACATAAAAATAAGCACGTAAAACTCAAGGGGGTTAAAATGACGTTTTATAGAGTTTTTAGAAAGCTGAGGGGGGTGTAAGTGGCAATGCTAAAAGTTGAAGGGTTGAATACACAAAAAGAAAAAAGAAAAAAAAACATGGGCTGAACGGTATTGTTGTAAATTTGGCAAAGAAAAACAAGAAAAATAGAGGTTGTGTCTAAGGTACTATTCCCAAGACACCCTCTTTTGTTACATTAATAATTTTTAGAATTCTAATTTTGTATTTCTCTTGAATCCAAATAAAGAGTTGATAATAAAACAATATTGACCTTCAATCCGATGCAAAAAGTATGCAACTGCGATCCCCACTGGCAATAAGCTTCCGAATCAACGAGATGACGTGAAGCAACAGCGGCAACGAGAGACGAATCAAGGCCTCCGGAAAGAAGAACACCGAAGGGGACATCGGTCATAAGTCTTTTAATCACAGCCTGCAAGTATATAAAATTTGCAATCATGTATTAACTCACATATAAGTAATATCGATGAAATGAATTTAAAATAACCTTCTCAAACGCATTGCGTAGAACAAGGGGATCATATGGAGTTGATGGAACGAGTTCTGACCACCATGGGGGGTTATACCACCGTCTCAGCCCACCTGTGACGTAAATATAAAAACTTGATTATTTTGGACTATTTAATGAATATAAAATGGTAATTAGAATATTAGATTGCCTGATTGAAGGATTACACATACCGTTTTTGCTAGAATATATGTGCCCAGGAAGGAACGACATAAACTGTTCACAGTCATCACTCAACGCCTTCATTTCCGATGCAAACCACACTGAACCTGTACATCAAATTCTACGTTAAATTTTTTTTTTAATATACATACCCGTTTTTTTATTACAAAAAATGGATATGCGTACCATCGAGGCCCCAACCGATGTAAAGTGGAGTGATCCCGATCGCGTCCCTCGCTGCTATGTAACTTTTATCGCGAGTGTCTAGAAGAACAAAGGAGAACATTCCATCCAACATATGCACAAAGTCTTCTCCATGTTCTTCATACTAGTAAAATCCATAAACCAAGTTAACAGAACTTATCAAGAATAAAAATTTGGACAAATATACCCTCTCTGCACAAGTTACAAAGCGACTTACAAGATGGGCGATCACTTCACAGTCGCTTCCGGTATTGAACTTATGAGACTTCAGTTGCTCCTTCAACTCTTTATGGTTGTAAATCTCCCCATTCACCTAAAGACAAGATTATGGTCGATTAAGATGAGATAATTTGATGACACGCGTGGTTGGATGCAACAAGTGATGAAAAAAGAATATTGCACTTACTGTGACGATGATCGATTTGTCTTCATTATAAAGTGGTTGATCTCCAGAAGCAGGGTCTACGATCGCTAAACGCTGATGAGCAAGATAACAGTCTTCTTCGCTGTGCAGCCCACTCCAGTCGGGACCTCTATGGCGCAACCTAAAAGAGTAAAAATAAAATAAATAAAAAAAGATAGAAACAGACAGTTTAGAACTTACCTAATGTAATTCAAATGTTGATCAATTCCATTTCAAATTCTGAAACACTTATAGTTGAACAATCTAACTAACTCTTGAAATACTCGTGTACATGCACCTCGTAGGATCTGAATCCTCCACCTCTTGAACAGAGTGGAGGCACCTCATGCAGTCACCTCACAAGCGCTTTTTAAAACTAAAGTTAACTAGTTAAAAAGATTGAGATTCTTAATTCCAAAACCTAAATAACTATCACCACATACAACTTTAGGCCAAACTGGCTCGTATTCTGTGCAGTCAATATCGGCGATATATCGGTTATACCCGTCCCCTAGTAAATAATTGGTGTCAAATATCGGTCAGAACATCGGTACCAATATTATCGGCGATATTGACCGATATTTGACAATAGTTGTCAATAGTGATCGCTACGGGCGCTATAGCGAATAGGTCCATGCTCACTATATGGTCTGTAGCGATAGACAGCGGCCTTTAAAAATATTGTTTTCTTGATATAAATAGCAATAAAATATAGCTATAAAATAGCTGGATTTTAGGTTTTTCTTAAATATACATGTAAAATAGCGGATATACAGGGTATTTTGATATAATATACATAAAAAAAATAAAGTTTTTTTTCTAGAGTATCGCTATTTATAAAATAGTGTCCGCTATTTATCGCTATTCGCTATGTAACAACTATGTATTTGACCGATATATCACTGAATTATTAGTGTTAAATTGCTATTATATATATAAATTTTGCATGATATTAAAATTACCGATATCTCACCGAGATAACCTTATATCCCAAACATCGGTCCTTCGACTGATATTTTACCGCATTAACTGCATAGCTCGTATTACATAATAAAACTTTTGCATTTCACACAATACATAAAGCTTTCTAACAGATCAAAACTTAACACATCAAATAACTGCAAAAAAAGCACAAAACCTAAAGAAATGGAATCTAATCAATAAATAACCGAGTAAATAATTAAATCGACAGAAAAAGGTATAGAAAAGATGGTATTAAATTAAATATTATTAATAATAATAATAAGTAGTACCTTGAGGAGAGTTCAAGGATTCTGGCCCGTTTAGCCTGAGAGCAATCGACACAACCGAAAACGGCGAGTATTCCACACATGGCGGCTGGCAGATAATGAAAACCAGAAAGGGTTTGGAATCTGTGAGCGAGTGGAGGCTTGGCTGCGCTATGAATATACTATACTACTGTCATACATTTGGCAACTTTTTTATATTTATTTTGTCGGGTTAACCCGTTAACCCGAATTACATTTAATTAATGGTTACAAAAATGTAAATTAAGTTCCTTTTATTTTATTATCAGTTACAAAAATGTAATTAATTCCTGGTCAATGCACGATTTTCGTTTTGGCTCAAATGTAATAGAGAAGAAATGGTGGCTAATCGAAGCTTACCTGCTGGCTGGCTGGCTGATTGAACCTTACCTTCCCTTCCCTGCGAATGAAAGTAGATGGAGGAGCGAAGAGGGGAGATAGACAAGAGGAGTACGGCTGCTTTACTTGTTTGTTTAGGGTTATTTTAATAGTTGAATGTATAGTTGGTCCTTATAGTTTCCAAATATTGCATACTTAGTGTTGGTGGTTTAATAATTACACACTTGATACCAGTAGTTGTAAATATTGCAATCGTACGGTCCTTATCACTAACATCTGTTAAGTTTTCGAGTTAAGTCCATGTTAAATGACTTAAATACCCTTACTTATTAACAAAACCCACCAAATTATATAAGTTTTCACAGGTCTCTCTTCAAACAAGCAGCACAACCACAACCACTAAACACCCACCACTAGGGGTGTGCACGGTTCGGTTCGGTTCGGTTCGGTTATTAGCATTATCCGTAACCGAACTCATCGGTTAATTCAATTAATTTGTCAGTTTTCAGTTCGGTTCGGTTCGGTTAATAACCAATTCAAACAAGGGCTAATTTTTTTCTTAGAAATACATGTAATTGAGGTATAAATACATGAAATATTTGTATAAATAAATGAAATTGAGGTATAAATGCATGAATAGATGTATAAATAAAAAAATAAAGGTATAAATAAATGAAATGAAGGCATAAATAAATGAAATAGAGGTATTATTACATGAAATGAAAGTATAAAACATATAATACATGAAATAGAGGTATAAAAGCTAGAAATATATAAAAAAATAAATGATTCGGTTCGGTTCGGTTAATTTTCGTTAACCGTTGGTAAAAAAATTATCCGTTAACAGACTTTCGGTTAATTCGGCTTCGGTTAATTTCGGTTCGATTTTGTCGGTTTTTTGTTCGCTTTCGGTTAACGATTCGGTTATTGCACACCCCTACCCACCACCACCACCATCTCATCTCCACCCCCGAACAACCACCACCACCATCTCACTTCTGCCACTTCTCACCTCCACCCCTGAACACCAAAACACCCACCAACACCGGATCTAAGGGCTCCGACGAGAAACACCACCGGGAAAACGGATCTGCTTGCTTACGATTCTCACATATTGTGGTTTTCGTGTTTGGTACATAACGGAGTCAATATCCAGTTTCGCAAGCCAGTTGACCTCTGGTTTGAGTTTGTTAACATCGGTCAAATACTCCTCTAAAGAATATGAGGGTGAGTCATTTCGCATACATTTAACTGAGAAAATTAATATGGGTTAGTGATAAGGATCACCCAAGTATAAAATTTTCAAAGTGAAAAAGACCAAATCGCCCTTTGAGTTAACAAAATAGACGGAAATACCCTTGACTTAAGACTTAACATAGAAAAAATAATGGAGTTAACGAGCCAGATGAAAATGACAAGATTTTCAAATCTTTTGTAGCCAGATGCGGAAAAACAAATCTTTGGACGAAATTCGCAAAACTGCCCAAAGCTCAGAGAGGAAAATGGCATTTTACTCTTACGAGAACTATCTTAATCTTCGAGTAAAACGACTTGTACTGAAAATTGAATGTTTTTGCCTGTTACACAATTTGCCACCCTTAAAGTATGATTCCAATTTCAATATTGTTTTATGTTTGGCCTATAACAAACATCCTTAATTTAACTCTTGTTTACCAGATTCATATTCTGTCGGTCTTTGCTCACGTTTTTCGAGCGCAAGGAAGACAATGACGACTACGTACCCGTGTGCCTACCTCAACCTCCGGATTCTGTCTCGCCAGGCGCTGAAGTCGTCCAAACAGCTGTCGTGAGACTTGCGGAGCCCTTAAAGGTTTCTGATTGTTTTCGGTTTGACAATTTATAGGCATAAAAGTTAGGAGGCATATATGTACATTCATTTTGAGTGAGGGGAGGGGGTATTACCGGCTGGTTGGAGAACGCATATAGTTGTGGGTTTTTTATTATGTGATGTGGGTGTAAAGGTTTTGTGATGTTGAGTTATAAACAAAAGTATTGATATTTTTTTTAGACATCCATAATATATTTCATTCCAATAATTTGGGCAATTTACACAAAGATAGCAGGTAGACGAGCAACAAACTGTGTCGCCATCCCTTTCTGAATAAGTTTGTGTTTTTTAGCTTTTGTTTTGTATGAGTGAAGTAGATTGGTAAGTAGGTAGGGTGATTTTTAAGTTGTCATTGATAACCCAAAAAGAAGATATTGCATTCTCCCCTTGACATCTTTTGATTTGTTTATGTTCTTTGTAAACTTATATATTGGAATAAGACCTTATTGAAATGCTTGATATATGATTTTGTTTTTTAAATAATTCATTCATGGAATCTTAAATCTACAGTCATTTGGGTAAACCACCTAAGCCATTGAGCGCTAAACACCGTGCTCCAAACAAGGTTGGAGATCTCGCTAGTAGCTAGTCGGCCGGTGAAGTGGGGGGTATATGTAATTTTCAGTTTTATGTATACATATACACATTTTTATTGGTAAATACTTTAAGTAGCTAGGTTTTAACTCTTACTCAACTCATTTTTTTTTAAGTATACAAGATTAATTGTTGGAATTCACATGGTTTGGTTGGAAACTGGCCGGAATTTAGAGGTTTTGGCCGGAATATACAGGTTTTTTGCCGGAATCGACGATTTTTGGCTGGCCGACTAGCGATTAATGGACTGATTAATGAAAAATTATTCAGTTACTAACCGACTAGCGATTAATCGCCGACTAGTCGCCATTTTTACAGCACTGGCTGCAAAGACGTTATCGAGGTCGGGAGTGTGGTAACGAGTGTTATGCATGTGTGTGGATACGTGTGTATTAACTTCTCACCCGATTAAAAAAAAATCCACTTGACAAGTGGCTTCATCCAACTGCAAGTCTTAGATAGAGACTCAATAGACTTGTTTAATATATTGAACTAATCAATCAAAATAAACATTGGTGAACCCTTCATCTTTGCAAGGTACGTTTAGTCATTGAACTCTCAAATCTCTAGAGGAGAAACTTGTTTATATAATTATATCTAATCTTCTTAGAGTCGTGTTTGTGCAATTTGAGACTCACTCAAGTCTCTTTTTATTGCGGGTTTAAATTGCAGATCACACTTAAAACACGTGTTAACTAGCCGTCATGAAAGTCTTTAACCTTGATCTTCATTCTTGATTGAAATGTTAAGCCCTTATAAGATCAATAAAAACATTTACCTGGTTAGTAAATAATAATTGGGTTATTGGATTTTATCACCCCCAACTATCGGCCTTTGGCCGTTGCCACCCACAACTAACACTTTGACACCCGGCACCTCCAACTTGACTTTTAGTTTGTGCTGGCACCACTCTGTTAACTCATTACTAACTGAGTTAGTTTTTTATCCTACGTGTCACAGTCTTGATTATGTGGACAGGATTATGTGTAGAATACGTGTCATGAACCTTCATCCCCTGTAAGCCACCGAATATACTCACTGATCTCCTCTCCAATTCTACCATGAGTTGCTTCATAATCATCAACAGTCTCACTCCTGCGACTACTTCCGGTGAAGAACCTTCCAGAACCTCGAAACGATAGCGAACGTGAAGGAAGAGAAACCAATAAACGATCCACGTACTCACACAACCAATTCCTCCGTCCACTCTCGCTGTCGTTCGCGGCAGTCTCCGCCACTAGAGCAGTTAAATCCTTATCAACCGATGTAGAATCTGAAGTAGCGTTCCGATGCGTCAATTTGACCGGAATTTCGTAACCGTCATCAATACTATACTCAAACGAACCTACTGAATACAATCTCCGGTCAGATTCAGCTGGATCTCGCCGCTGACTAACTGTTCCGATCTCGATTCGAAAACTACTACTCCTGGTTCAGGTTCCGCCGCCGGCGTCGGCAGCGATTTTGTTCAGAATATCGGCTTTGCTAGGGTTTACAGTCGAGCGGCAGAGAGGACACGTTAGGTTAGATTTAAGCCACGAGTCAATACATTGTGCGTGAAACGCGTGACAACATAACGGAAGCAAACGGAGCTGGTCCTGTGTTATAAAGGAAGGAGATGAAGGTGCTTGACACGTATTCACCACATAATCCTGTCCATGTAATCAAGACTGTGACATGTAGGATCAAAAACTAACTCAGTTAGTAATGAGTTAACAGAGTGATGCCAGCATAAACTAAAAGTCAAGTTGAAGGTGTCGGGTGTCAAAGTGTTAGTTGGGGGTGGCAACGGCCAGTAGCCGATAGTTAGGGGTGATAAAATCCAATAACCCTAAATAATTTGCTGACTCACAACTTGGAACTCATAGTTCTTTACCTGTTAGAACTTTTTTTTTTAAATTAAGCGACCCAATTAACATATACAAATCTATCCTATCTAATAAAGGAGGATTTTGGGTTGCCACGGGACACCCTTAACACACTAGGATTTTGAAGGGAAGTTTTTCTACAATTTACTAATTTATTAAAAAGATAATTATAACTACCTAATTTAGTAAACAACAATATTCCAAAATTTATGTTCAGTTTTATATCCCTAAGTTAACCTTCATGTTTTGCTCCTGTGGAAATGGGCAATCCGTTTAATCCATGTTGACCATCCCCAAAAATTGAAACCATTTTTTAAATTTCTATCAGATGATTTTTGCATCATAGTGTCGGTTGTTTAGTACTTTTGATGAGGTTCACAATTTTAGTTTTAGTATTCAAAATCATCATATTTATTTTAGAACATCTAAAAAGTTATGTGCAAGATAAATTTGAGTATACATAAATATATAAAAAGCAAGTTCTATTCAAATGTTAATCCTATGAAAAATGCGGGCCAATTAAAAATGACGAAAAAATACCACTAAGTTTGAAACTTTTCACATTTAAAGCCGTAAAATGAGAATAACCTTTTATTTGTTTTGCTTTTGTCCATTCTTTCTCTATATAGGTTTTTATTATATCGGTACTTCATTCATAAACGGATTTAGGTATTGGTGTTAGGATTTAGGATGAATTTATCTGTGATGTCACACCTACAATGAAGGAGATGAGGAATTTAAAAAAAGTTTTTAAATATTAACTTTTCTTTCCCATGCAGAAGAAATAATTTAGAATTATTGGTGTAAAAAGGTAATATTTACCACTAAAAAAATAAGATTTTGTTTGAATTATGTTTAGGTTTGCCTTTCTAACTGTACATTCAACTTCATTAAAGAATATTGTGTGATCATTATCTATCTTTATGCATGTTTGTTGATGTATATATTTTTTGTATGTTTCCAAGGGGGGAAATAAATTGGTGTTCGGATGCAAGGATTTGAGATATCCTCAAGAATGGTTAGGATACGGTTGGAAGAAAATGGATGTCCGACCTGATATTCTTGGTTTAATCTAATGTGCAATTGAAACTAGCTCATAATCTACTCAATCCAATGATAACGTGTCCTTTATACAACTCGTGTAATACATGGTTTGAGAATTGGTATTGTAATTTTTGTTTTTGTTTTTTCGTTACCTAAAGTAATATGTAATTTCTTTTATATATTGTTTAATTATATACTTTTGACTTGTATATTTTTTTTATTTTTCAACCCGTGTACTACACGGGTTACTAACCTAGTCCTAATTAACATATACAAATCTTTGTTACTATGTAGCGAAAATTTTTTCCAAATTCGAATTATATTGAAGAATTATGAAGCATTTACTTAATTTGTTTTCACTAGTATCTCCAACTTCAAGTTAGGGGTGCTAAACGGGTTGTGTTTGTGGGTTGGCGGGTTCAACTCAACCCGAACTGAACCCGAAAATCGTATAATACAAAAGAACCCGAACACGACCCGAAGTTTTTGTGGGTTGATCCGAACACGACCCGTTGAACCCGAATTTTTTAATTTTTTCTGCAATTCATCATCATCATCATACTCAGTAAATCCCACCAATAGCAAAGCTAAGGTAGGGTCTAAGGATGGTAGATGTACAAAACCTTACTTCTACCCAGTAAGAATAGAGAGACTGCTTCTAGTGAGATCCCAGACTCGATTGTAGTTTTGTATCAAGATTTGGACCTTACACATAACACTCAAACAATCGAGACAGAGACTGATTGGACAAAGACTATTTTTTTCTAAAATTAATATATTAAAATTAAAATTTACTAAAAAAATACAAATGTATATAACACAATTATATTTAAATTATAAAATCTTATGTTAATTTCTATTTTTAAGTTATAATTATGGCATAAAATACACACCCCATTTAATTTATAAAATAAAATATATTGTAAAAAATATAATATAATATAAATGTTTTAAACGGATCAACACGCCAACCCGATCCCGACCCGTTAACCTAAACAGGTTCGTGGGTTCAACCTGTAACTGACCCGAACCAGTTTACATTAAACCTAAACCAGTAAATTTGTTAGTGAGTGGAAGCTTGGCTGCGCTATGAAGAATATACTATACTACTGTCATACATTTGGCAATTTTTTTATATTTATTTTGTCGGGTTAACCCGTTAACCCGAATTACATTTAATTAATGGTTACAAAAATGTATTAAGTTCCTTTTATTTTATTATCAGTTACAAAAATGTAATAAATTCCTGGTCAATGCACGATTTTTGTTTTGGCTCAAATGTAATAGAGAAGAAATGGTGGCTAATCGAAGCTTACCTGCTGGCTGGCTGATTGAACCTTACCTTCCCTTCCCTGCGAATGAAAGTAGATGGAGGAGCGAACAGGGGAGATAGACAAGAGGAGTACGGCTGCTTTACTTGTTTGTTTAGGGTTATTTTAATAGTTGAATGTATAGTTGGTCCTTATGGTTATGGTTTGTAAATATTACACTCGTATGGTCTTTATCACTAACATACGTTAAGTTTTTCAGTTAAGTCCATGTTAAATGACCAAAATACCCTTACTTATTAACAAAACCCACCAAATTATATAAGTTTTCACAGGTCTCTCTTCAAACAAGCAGCACAAGTGCACAACCACAACCACTGAACACCCACCACCACCATCTCATCTCCACTCCCGAACACCCACCACCACCATCTCAGATTTGTTAGACTCAAATCGGTATTCAACACAAATTTTCTGATCTCGTTCATTAAACTGAAATGCCATTAAATAGGCTTACAAAAACAACTGAAAAGCAAATAACGAACTCCTACGAATCTGGAAACAGAACTGGAAATAAGAAACACGACTTCAAACATAAACCCATGATCACACGTGCATGACTCAGCCATGTAGACCCAGCCAGACTTATTCAAACACCACCAACGTAAACAAACCCATGCATGACTGACTTGTACGGTACTACCCCTTCAAACCCTCCCTCAAACTTGCATGAGTGAACTCATCAAATTTGTCTTTGACACTGCACACACCCAACTTTGCTCTCAGTTTCATAAATGCTTCCCGGCTCAATGGTTTGGTCAGAATATCTGCAACTTGCTCCTTACTTCCACAGAACTTCAACTTGATAATTCCATCCTTCACCAAGTCACGAAGAAAATGAAACCTAACCCCAATGTGCTTGCACCGTCCATGAAAAACAGGGTTTTCGGACAGTTTGATAGTAGATGTGTTATCACACATTATTGACATGCTTCCTTTGAAGTGCAGACCAAGTTCTCCAAACACCTCTTTAACCCATAAGGCTTGGCATGCACATGTTGCAGCTGCCACATATTCTGCTTCTGTCGACGAAAGAGCAACTATATCTTGTTTCTTAGAGGACCATGCTACAGCACCACCATTCCAGATAAAAACATACCCTGATGTACTTTTTCTACTATCGACATCCCCAGCAAAATCACTATCAGTATAGACTTCTAGCTCCTCCATTCCACCAGACCTGTACCACACACCGAGATTAATAGTGCCCTGTAAATACCTCAAGATTCTCTTTGCTGCTGCCAGGTGCATCTCGGTTGGACACGAACTGAAACGGCTCACAAGATTGACTGCAAATTGTATATCAGGTCTTGTGATGGTGATATACATGAGACTGCCAACTATTTGCTTAAATCGAGTGACGTCGACCTTTTCCCCTTTTTCGGCGGACAATTTACAACCCGGCACTATGGGATTAAGGACCGAGTTGCAGCCTTGCATATCGAACCTCTTCAGCACTTCTGCAGTGTACTTCTGCTGTGAAACATGAATTCCATATGGAGTCTGCACTACCTCGAGTCCCAAGAAAAACCGCATTTTTCCGAGATCCGTCATTTCGAACTCCTGCATCATAGAATGCTTGAACTCCTTAAGCATATCTTCACAATCACCTGTGTAAATTAGATCGTCAACGTATATGTTTAACATCAGCACGTTCCCCTTGTCATTCCTTTTTATAAACAGCGTATGCTCGCTACTGCTTCGCTTGAACCCCTGCTGAATAAAATAGGACTCTATTCGACTGAACCAAGCTCGAGGTGCTTGTTTAAGTCCATATAGAGCTTTCTGGAGCTTGTACACTTTGTGTTCTTCATTTTTGATTACATATCCCCGTGGTTGTTGCACGTACACATCCTCATGCAACTTCCCATGCAAAAATGCTGATTTTACATCCATTTGGTGAACATTCCAACCTCGTTGTGCAGCCACTGCAATCATGATTCGGATGGTGTCCATCCTAGCTACTGGTGCATAAACCTCATGAAAATCTATCCCTTGTTCTTGACAGTATCCCTTGGCAACCAGTCTCGCCTTGTGCTTGTCAACCTCTCCTCGTTCGTTCACTTTGGTCTTGTAGAGCCACTTTACTCCAATACACTTAACATCGGGTGGTAACTCGACTAGTTCCCACGTTTGATTCTTCTCTATGGACTTCATTTCAGTATCCATAGCATCTCTCCACACGACACTTTGAACCGCCTCATCGTAGGTGATCGGGTCTTGTGGTATATCTTCTACAGAATTTGCTTCATCTTTTCTCGTAACATAATCTCTGAGATAACCAGGAGGTCTTCTCTCTCGACCCTCCCTTACTCAAGCAGCTATTGATTCTGTTTCAGTGTTTGCTTCTTCAGAGTCATCATTTCTCTCATCATTATCATCCAAATTATGAACACCCGGGTCACCTGTTTCATGGTTCTGGCTTTCTTCATCATCGCTTGACTCTAGGTCTTCCAAAAAATCTGGGTCGCCCCAGGTCATCTTTGGCTCATTGTGACCAGTTTCCCAGACCCATTCTTTATCTTCCTCGAACAGCACGTCCTTACTTACGATAATCTTCATCGTCTTAGGGTTGAGAAGACGATATGCCTTTGACTCACTGCTACGACCCATCAGAATGCATTTTATGCTTTTGTCATCCAGCTTCTTTCTTTTTTCTTTTGGTACCAACACATGAGCAATGCACCCCCAAACCCTAAAATACTCCACATTTGGTTTAACACCAGACCACCTTTCTTGAGGTGTTTCGTCAGACAACGCCTTCGTTGGGCTTCGATTTAAGACATGGTACGTCCATGTAGCTGCTTCTGCCCATAAATACTTTGGTAATTTCTTTGCTGAGATAATAGTCACCACCATATTCATCACCGTGCGATTCTTACGTTCGGCTACTCCGTTCTGTTGTGGAGTAAAGCTCGTAGTCAGTTGCCTTCGAATGCCATGCTGTTTGCAGAAAGAGTTGAAGCTACCAGACAAGTACTCTCCTCCTCTATCTGTACGCAATGCCTTTATCCTTTTTCCAGACTCAGTTTCAACCTTTGCTTTGAATTCCTTGAAGCACTCAAAAGCTTCACTTTTCTCTGAAACAAAGTAAGCCCATCCCTTTCTACTATAATCATCTATGAAAGACAATAAGTACCTTTTTCCACTTAGAGATGTGGGAGTGATTGGACCACACAAATCTGAATGAATTAGGTCTAGTTTATCTTTTGCCCTCCATAGACTTTTGTTAGGGATAGGTTGCTTGTGTTGTTTCCCAACGCAACAGTCCACACACACTTCTCCGTCAACTTTAACTGACGGCAGCCCATAAACCATTCCTTTCTTTTGCAGCTTTTCCAGACCTGTTTGACCCAGATGTCCGTACCTCATGTGCCATAGCTTTGTGACATCATCAACCTTGGTGTACATGCAATCCTCCTCCTTATAATCACTTGATTCTCCAGTGTGTTCAACAAGAGGAAACAATCTATTGTTGCTCATTATGCTTTGAAACAGCAAACCACGATCTGGGTGAAAAATCTTACATAAGTTTTCTTGGAAAAGAAACGACAAACCTTTTTGTTTAAGCTGACCAATGCTTAAGAGGTTGTTCTTGAGGTCAGGGATGTAGTACACATCTTGAATCACGTACACAACACCGTTCACAGTAAGTTTCACGTTTCCCTTTCCATGCACGTTTAAGCGAGTGTTGTTGCCTAGCTTAACCGTGTGATTAACATTCAGGTTGAGATTGGAGAATTTTTCTTTAACCCCACACATGTGGTTGGAACAACCTGAATCTAGAAACCACACACAACTTCGATTCTCTTCAGGCTTCCGTTCTTTTTCATCATTCGCAACAGTAGCCATCAGCATCATCTCTTCATTTTCATCAAACTCTACATAGTTAGACTCCTTCCAGGTAGGACATTCGTATTGAAAATGTCCCAACTTGTGACATTTGTAGCATTCCACCGTTTCTTTATTGACCATATATCTTCCTCTTCCTCGCCCTCTACCTCTGAAGTTAGATTGACCTCGACCACGGGAATTGGAGGAGTCTTCTACCTTCAATACTTGTTCTTCTTCCTTCTCGGGTTTCTTGAATTTTTGCCCATGCACAAGCAACGTACTTTGCAGCTCGTCTATCGTCATTTTCTCAGTGTCTTTGGACTCCTCAATTGATACAACTACGAAGACATATTTCTCATTCAGCGTTCTCAGGATTTTCTCCACGATCTTGACATCAGCAATCTCCTCCCCGTTGCTTCTCATTTGATTCACAACGGTGAGAACCCGTGTGAAGTATTCAGCAATTGTTTCACTTGGCTTCATCTCTAGGATCTCAAAATCCCTACGTAATTTCTGGAGCATGGACTTTTTGACCCTCTCATTTCCCTCGAACCTTTGCTTCATGCATCTCCACATCGACTGTGCCGTCCTTCTATCTAGGATCTGTTGACAGGTTACCCGATCAATTGCTTGATAAAGGTAATGCTTAACCTTTAGATCCTTCTCCCGTAGCTCTTCCAGTTTCTTCTTCTGAGCATCGTTGACTACAATCCCCACAGCAGGTTCTTGAATCCCCGGATCAATTAGATTCCACAGCTTCTTGGCCCTCAGTAAGTTTTCCATCATCTCACTCCAGTGTTCGAAATGCCCATCGAACTGAGGCACTTTTAGCTTTTCTTCTGTCATCTCTCTTTTCCTCAATTTGATCGTGAACCGTGTTGCTCTGATACCAGATTTGTTAGACTCAAATCGGTATTCAACACAAATTTTCTGATCTCGTTCATTAAACTGAAATGCCATTAAATAGGCTTACAAAAACAACTGAAAAGCAAATAACGAACTCCTACGAATCTGGAAACAGAACTGGAAATAAGGAACACGACTTCAAACATAAACCCATGATCACACGTGCATGACTCAGCCATGTAGACCCAGCCAGACTTATTCAAACACCACCAACGTAAACAAACCCATGCATGACTGACTTGTACGGTACTACCCCTTCACATCTCACTTCTGCCACTTCTCACATCCACCCCCGAACACCAAAACACCCACCAACACCGGATCTGCGGTCTCCGACGAGAAACACCACCGGGAAAACAGATATGCTTGCTTACGATTCTCACATATTGTGGTTTTCGTTTTTGGTACATAACGGAGTCAATATCCAATTTCGCAAGCCCGTTGACCTCTGCTTTGACTTTGTTAACATAGGTCAAATACTCCTCTAAAGGATGATCATTTTCGAAAGTACTGGAATCTTTGAATGAATTATTTCCGAATTAGAGCTTAATAATCCAAATTACAGGCGAACAGAGGGAAAAACAATAAGTTAACGAACCTCTATAATCGACGCCATAATTCAATTTGAAAACAGGTCTGCCTCGAATGGATTTGTGAAAATCAGATGGGGTTTTGGTTGTTGATGAACCTTTCTCTACAGAAAGATAAAAAAAACATGATCATCACTTTATTCTTGGTTTTTGAAATTTTACTAGAAGACCTACAAGCTCGGGTTTCAGCTCCGTACTTTCCTCTACGATCATGCTAATAAATTTCTCCATCTTGAGTACAATTGCAGAGGGATTCGAGCTTAAAAGTAAATAACAAATCGATCAAAAATGCAAGCAAATAATATTACATTGAGATATGAACCGACGACATTGAGATCTGAAGGTGGTGGTGGTGGGTTTTAGAGAGAGAGAGAGAGAGAGAGGGGGTGGAAGAAGGTGAGGGTGAGCCATCTTTATTTTTTTATTGTTTAATGGCAATCTAGTCATTTCGCATTATTGTGACAACCGGTAATTTACGCCCTTAATTATGTGATTAACAAGTGATTAACGCGATAATAAATAGTGTTTACGATGCTAATTAACTTAACCAGGCCCTTGGAGTGCCCAGGAACGTTTGTTCAGCTATACAGTACGCGTGTGGTGATTTACAGAAAAGCTGCTGAATAATACGCGACAATAGACTGAAACCGTACAAAATACTGACAACGCCGACAAATATGGATGATTTATACTTATGGAGTTAGGTCGCGATATCGGGTCCCGCAGGAATTACGGGCCACTTACACATAAGATGGGCTTGTGGGCCCTGGGCCCAAGCCCAAAACCCACAAACCTAAACCTGCACATAATTAGATCTAATGAAATCTACAATAAATCTCTACAAGAGATTTTAGGTCATTGGATAAAACATGTAACCATGTAAAATGTTTGACCTGAATGTAGACTGAATACATAAAGGACACAGAAACCTTCCTCTCTATTAATACACTGAACTCCTCTCCATCTCTCAATACAACATAAAGCTCAGATTTCATCCATCTCTCACCCACTCATCTCTCTCTCTCTCTCGATGATATGCACAGACAACCTAAACCTCACACTCTCTCTTTCTCCCTCGATTTGAACAGCAAACAACATAATCAGCCCCTCCCTCCTTCTCGATTCCCTGTTCAGGCCGACAACACCCACCCCCCTTTGACGACACCCCTGTTTCCTCTCTGGTGAAGAACCGGCGGCGAGCACAGCCGGTGCCGGCTGCCGGCGGTGCTGCTTTCTCCGACCGCCACCGTCACGGTGGTGGTGTGATGACGGAACGAGAAGATGAAAAAGAAAGAGATCGGAGATCGAGACAGAGGAAAGAGAGAGAGAGAACCAGTGGTGGTGGTGGTGAGCGACGGCGGCGGCAGAGGCGGTCGGTGTCTCGGACCGGAGAACGGCATCACGGTCCGGCGGTCGGTGTCAAAGTCCGGCGGTCCGTATCATTATCCGGTGGCCTTTGCTATTATCCGATGAGCTATACGTCGGATTCTCTCCTCCGGAGTGATGACGGTGGTCGGAGGGCCAACGGGTTCCACGGTAATCCCCTCCTTCCCCTGTTTACATTTTTTTTATATATAGACTGAAGACCGATGATGATGATGATGATAATGTTATGTTGATGTTCAAGTATTGGGTCCAGATTCGAGCTTCGGGTCAGCAGTGGTCAAGTCAGTTCGGGTCAGTTTTAAAGCGGGTCGGGTCAACTCAGTCGACTCAGCGAGTCAACTCAGCGGTCAAACCGAGTCAACTCGGTCAACTCAGACCCGGTCAACTCAGCGAAACTGTCCGATGTTTCGACGCGAAAGAAGTGGTAAAGAAAATTAATGACGCGTTAAATATTTGTTATTTATATGAATTTTATCGTACGTGACAAACGAGCTCGAACCGACATGATTATAGTTTACATTTTTATTAAATGTTGACGAATTTGATATATTGTTTGATTATTGTTGAATCTTTGAAAAATTAACGACACTTTAGTTGTCAGGGCCGTCCAAATACAAAGGAAACTCTGCCCGTTTTTCGAGAAAATCCGTAAAACGAAACACGTTTTTAATATAAAGACACTTTATATACAAGTGTATAATATTTTCGACGACACTTTACAAGCATACGGAAACGACAATTCTTTATAAAATAAATATATTTTATATATTTATTTCAAGCGTCAAACAACTCGTATTCGTTTTACAAAATAAATATAGTTTACATATTTATTTCGAATATCGTACAACGCGAATTCTTTTGCAACATAGATTCAGTTTATCTATTCAACGACTCGATAAAGTTCTTATAAAATAAATATAACTGTATATTTATTTCGAACGCCTAAACGGCATATACCCGTATACAAGACGCAATATATATAATACAAGTTTATTATATAATACTTTCATACGAATATTCCTACATACTCAAACGACTTCTCGCGGCAGTTTAACTTAGTCATTTTCATTAAGTTAACTATTTACCGTCAAATCGTTCGACTAACGATTCGGTAGAGCTCGGTAACACGTAGATTAGTTACCGCATGATTTAGAAACTTATGAGAAATTCCGTGTTAGGAATATTGTAGAATGCACGCTAGCAAGTCAAGTCTTGGAAACGACATCGCGAAGTCGTAATTAGCTAGCTATGCACAGGAATATTCAGGTGAGTTCATAACCCCACATTTTTACACTTTTATAAATGTTTTCGGGGTGGAAAGACATGCACTTTTTGCAAAGCATACAAGAATTATATATTTCTAAACCATGTTACAAAGAACACAAATGGTTTACGAAAAGCTTATGATTTGTACCGGTTTTCCAAACAAGCGTATTTTTCTGAAAATACAAATACAAGAGTTTAAAAATACATGAGTTATGGTATGAAAATATAAAAATATAAGATACGCACTTGGTGAGGACGAGAACCAAGTATGATGCGTTATAAGAAATGATAACAAGAAACGCACTTGGTGAGGACGAGAACCAAGTAGGATGCGTTATAAGAAATGATAATAAGAAACGCACTTGGTGAGGACGAGAACCAAGTAGGATGCGTTATGAGAAATGACAACAAGAAACGCGCTTGGTGAGGACGAGAACCAAGTAGGATGCGTTATGAGAAATAGTGTCACGAATAGGGTACAGAAGCACCATTAATCAACAATATACCTAGACCGCAGAACAAAAGGTTAGATCTAACGGGTGCCGGGCAGCCACACTCTCGGTGAGGGCGAGAATCGAGTAGTGCTTTTGTGTCTCAGAATATACCAATCAAATGCCTAAGGTTTGGTGACTTCCTATGTCGTGTCACATGTTAACGGCCTTGCAACCCATTAACAATCCTGATATTTACAAGAATACTTTAATTACATGAAATTCATACCATACTAAAACTTGATTAATACTTGAAGTACGTGGGGTACTCAAGAAAATTAGAATTATACTTGAAGTACGTGGGGTACTCAAGAAGATTAGAATTATACTTGAAGTACGTGGGGTACTCAAGAAGATTAGAATTATACTTGAAGTACGTGGGGTACTCAAGAAGATTAGAATTATACTTGAAGTACGTGGGGTACTCAAGAAGATTAGAATTATACTTGAAGTACGTGGGGTACTCAAGAAGATTAGAATTATACTTGAAGTACGTGGGGTACTCAAGAATATTAGAATTATACTTGAAGTATGCGGGGTACTCAAGAAGATTAGAATTATACATAAAGTACTTGGTGTACACATGAATACTTGAATTATACATGAAAACTTGATTTATACGTGACACAAACTATGTTTTCATTCAGAGTTTCAAGTAACTTGATAAGAAAATGATTTTTAAATACATTTTCTCAACAAAACATCAAAAACCGGTTATTCAAAAAGATTTGTTTCAAATCTTTTACAAACAAACTATGAACTCGCTCAACTTTATGTTGATTTTTCGCATGTTTCTTTCTCAGGTTGCATTTCTAAGACAAGGCACGGTTGGAATAGGAGAACCATGAATAGTCGAGTACTTAGTGGGCGTTCACATACTAAAAGTCTTAGCTTATTTGCTTCCGCTGTGCAATGAAGATACCAGTCCAGTCACGCCAACGCTCTGATATTTCAGGGTGTGACAGATTGGTATCAGAGCTATAGGTTACAGCAAAATAGGTTTCTGTAGAGACACCTAGGCTCTAACCTCAATTTCCTCTGGGAACGTAAAACGTCGAATACATACAGAACGCCTAGTACTCGAAAATGATCTCCAACCGTTGCCGAAAAGCAAACAGTCAAAAATTTTGCTTCCAAACATACGCTAAAGTAGTGTTTTACCCACGATACACAAAACAGTCGCATACAGTACACGAAACTCTGAGAGTTTAGGAAACATGCATGTAAGACCTTCGGAAACTTATGTTGAAGTTCATTAATGGTCATCACGTAGGAACTGCAAATATTAATTCGGGCACACACAATTATACATATTGTCTATGATGTTTTAACTTCCCGAGCAGGCAGCCTACGCATAACGAAACGCTAGCGCACGAGAATACATAGAACTCAAATTTTACGTCAACAGATGTCGGAGTACATCACATTCTACGCGAAACGAAACGCTAGCGCAGAGGTATACGTGAGACTTAAGCTATACGTCAACGGAGGTTGAAGTACGTCACATGCGACTATCGATCATGAAGCGGCAGTTGGCGCGCGGTCCTGCAAACGACACGAGTCATGCTAAGGAAAAGACGCAAGTCACCGTATTCCCCCTATTTCAGTTAACGACGAGTACGCTATATTCGACATTCTATGGTAATGTCACCTAACAAACGGTTATCACATGCAACCCCAGGTAAAGTCCTTAAATTTCTTTTATTGAAATTTCGACTTTCACATTTACTGAGTAGATTTTTGTATCTCTACTCCTCTTAATGGTCATTGTGTCGCGACCATTTCTTTCAGTATAGCGAATATTCATTTGCTTCATTTCTTGAAAATTCGTATGTTACGCATGCATCGTTTGTTACGCAAGTGGTCTCGTTTCGAATAAACGTTTCATCAAAGTTCAAATATTATTTCGCTAAATCTAATTATTGATTTGTGATTCGAATGACCCGCATTGTTGTAATTGTTGGCTTCTTTGTTATCAAGTCAACACGTTTTCTTGAAATTTCTTTTTTTTCAAGATACATGCCATTTCTGTGTGGCCATGCCGAAAGCTTTCTTGTCGATACATGTATTTATTGTCGGCTTGCGCCGAAATCAAATTCAATTGTTTGAACTTGTTCATTACACATATTCAATTCAAGGCACCATATGATGTATTGAAAGCATCATATTCGAATTCGTTTTAACAAGCGTTTCATTGTTCTGAGTCGTGGTAGATTTATTTGGTCTACGACTCCATTAAGTCGTTTGTTGATTTCGACACCTTGTAGTGTCAGTACAAACTTGTAGCTTGGGCTAATTTATGCAAAACACAGGTGATACTTGTTCGATCACCGCTATATTTGAATTGTTTCATTCACTACGACACCTTGTGGCGTCGGTAGAACTTGCAGCTTGGGCTGATCATGATCGAGCGTTTCATGCAAACTATTACATTTGAGCTTGTTGAAATCTAAATTCATTGATTGGATGCAATCATTTCTAGAATTCATTTGTGTCTTGCGATACGTCCTTGAATTCACATCATTAGAATAAGTCTTGATTCGATTTCATGATCGTTCACTTGGGTACTATTCATATTTTCTACGCATAACGTAACTCAAGGGAGTTGACGTAGTCTAAATTTCGAGGACGAAATTTTATTAACAGGGGGAGACTGTGACAACCGGTAATTTACGCCCTTAATTATGTGATTAACAAGTGATTAACGTGATAATAAATAGTGTTTACGACGCTAATTAACTTAACCAGGCCCTTGGAGTGCCCAGGAACGTTTGTTCAGCTATACAGTACGCGTGTGGTGATTTACAGAAAAGCTGCTGAATAATACGCGACAACAGACTGAAACCGTACAAAATACTGACAACGCTGACAAATATGGATGATTTATACTTATGGAGTTAGGTCGCGATATCGGGTCCCGCAGGAATTACGGGCCACTTACACATAAGATGGGCTTGTGGGCCCTGGGCCCAAGCCCAAAACCCACAAACCTAAACCTGCACATAATTAGATCTAATGAAATCTACAATAAATCTCTACAAGAGATTTTAGGTCATTGGATAAAACATGTAACCATGTAAAATGTTTGACCTGAATGTAGACTGAATACATAAAGGACATAGAAACCTTCCTCTCTATTAATACACTGAACTCCTCTCCATCTCTCAATACAACATAAAGCTCAGATTTCATCCATCTCTCACCCACTCATCTCTCTCTCTCTCGATGATATGCACAGACAACCCAAACCTCACACTCTCTCTTTCTCCCTCGATTTGAACAGCAAACAACATAATCAGCCCCTCCCTCCTTCTCGATTCCTTGTTCAGGCCGACAACACCCACCCCCCTTTGACGACACCCCTGTTTCCTCTCTGGTGAAGAACCGGCGGCGAGCACAGCCGGTGCCGGCTGCCGGCGGTGCTGCTTTCTCCGACCGCCACCGTCACGGTGGTGGTGTGATGACGGAACGAGAAGATGAAAAAGAAAAAGATCGGAGATCGAGACAGAGGAAAGAGAGAGAGAGAACCGGTGGTGGTGGTGAGCGACGGCGGCGGCAGAGGCGGTCGGTGTCTCGAACCGGAGAACGGCATCACGGTCCGACGGTCGGTGTCAAAGTCCGGCGGTCCGTATCATTATCCGGTGGCCTTTGCTATTATCCGATGAGCTATACGTCGGATTCTCTCCTCCGGAGTGATGACGGTGGTCGGAGGGCCAACGGGTTCCACGGTAATCCCCTCCTTCCCCTGTTTACATTTTTTTTATATATAGACTGAAGACCGATGATGATGATGATGATAATGTTATGTTGATGTTCAAGTATTGGGTCCAGATTCGAGCTTCGGGTTAGCCTCGGTTCAGTCTCGGCTCGGTCAAAGACGGCAAACGGGTCGAGCCTCGAGCTTCGGGTCAGCAGTGGTCAAGTCAGTTCAGGTCAGTTTTAAAGCGTTATGCCTCATTTGATGTAATTTATATGTTGCATTTTACACACATCAAATACCCCCACACTTGAACTTTTGCTTGTCCTCAAGCAAAACTCTTTAACATGTGGCATACACTCCCAAATGGAATGGGTAGAAGAGAAGGTTTTTTGGCTTGTCGTAGAGTGTTGCGAATCCAAGATCTTTTTGGGTTTTATCTTTATTTATTTACAATCCTATTCGTAATGATTTATTTAGAACTTTTCATAGGAGAAATTACTTATTTGGGCATAACATGCCTTTTTAAAATTCCATTTATATACAAGTTCACATACCTCACGGGAGAAATCACTCACACTCGGCCGAAGGTGTATTTTTAGTGAATCACTCGAGAGCGGCATGGAACTTATTCCTACCATATGCTTGCCAAGCAATCAATCCTCCTCTTTTTTAACTTTTATACCTTTGTAAATATCAAGAGGACTTTGTGGGTTAAGGGTTAGGCTTGGGTTAAAGGTAGGTGGTTGGGATAGTGGTTAGTGGTTAGTAGAAAAAGGCGAAAAGCGTAACAAGTGTCGGTTTTCGTAAGACTTTATTTTTGTAACTTTTTATTTTGATGAAACTTTTATTCAAACAAAGTTATTTTTGATGAACTTGTTTGTTTATTTTATTTTTGCTTCATCATCAACACATTTTTTTTTTCAATCATACGAAGAACCGAACTTGTTACTAAAACAAAGGGTTAAAAATAAAAAGGTTTTGGTGGGTAAAAGGGTTTTTGGTTTGGGTGATGAAATGAATAGGTTTAGGCTCAAAGGGGCTAACTAGGGGGATTTTTGGGTAGGTGGTAAAAAGAAAAAGAAAAATAATGGTGTAGAAATAAAAAGGGTTAGTCCTAATGCCTCCATTATTTACTTACTCGGGTTTAAGTTGATAAGGACCGGGAATGTATCGTCATGGCAAGTTCTAGAGTCGTAAGAACCAAGCGGCTATTCACACAAGAAACGAAAAATGAGCATTTAGTCTAATGATATGTAATTGTATGCTCAATAAAGGCTCAAAACTCACTTTTGTGGGAATGGGTTTTTATGTGATCAAGTATATATAATCAAATTTTAACTAAGTTTGTCATGCATTTTCATAATTTTCTTATGTTGGTTCTTTTTATCACTACGCTATCGGTTGTAAATTTGTAAAAATATAACCTTTTTGAGAACTTGAATTTCCCGAGTTAAACCTAGACAAGTAAGAAAAATGAAATTTTTGAAAAAATTTGAAAAAATTTGGGGTGATTAGCGGTTCCAATAGAGTTTTGTGTAAGGCTTGTATTTAGGACTTGCAAAATTCAAGGTTTTAGCATCCCCCCCCCCCCCCACACTTAAATTACACATTGTCATCAATGTGTCCCAAAAATAAATTTTTAGGTTGATTAGATATGTAAAATAGTGTTTAAAAGCAAAAATTTGTGTTACTGGGCGCTGAACACGGCCCCGTGTTATCCGGGCACGGCCCCGTGTTCAAGTGCCAGTAACAAAATTGAAATAAGAAAAGCAGAAGTCTGGACACGGGGGCGTGTTGGGTGAACACGACCCGTGTCCAGGTACCTGAACTGGGCGTTTTCTGCAGGTGGTTCAGCACGGGGCCGTGTTGGTTGGGCACGGCCCGTGTTGAACCTTCTGAACTGGAGAGAATTGTCGGGTTGCCTTGTTCTTGTGCATGAGGTCATTTTTCTCGTTCCCCTTTTCATCCTTTACCACCATGAGTGTGTTTTATTCATTAAAAACCATCCAAACCTTAAAAACCATCATTTCATTGCAATCATAGAGAGACCTTACATAATCCTAAATTAAAATTAAACTAGATAAAACAAAGAAATAATAAACCATGGAGTTCTAGCCTCTACTTTATTTTAATTAGCAAAATTTCCAAGAAGTAACTAATCTTGGTTAGACAAGGCCTTTTTGAACTCCTTCTTCCGCGTGCGGTTCTCCTCATATGTCGGCGAGCCACTCTTCCACCTCCCTTGGAAGGAGAAAAGAAGGCTCATTGGCATTAGTTTGAGGAGTTTCGATTTCCACCGGGATCTCTTGTTGGTGTTCCACGGGAGGTTCCGTCGGAAAGTCTTCCCACCCGGTAGGGTTGTTAATTCCGAGTGCCAGGTTCCAATCCTGTTGAGGGAGGACTGGTTCCATCGGAGGTGCTACAAGAATATTTAACCTCTGGTGCAAGAGGTTAATTTCTTGGAAGCTGCTTTCAAGTCCCATCGTAAGATCGTTAATACGGTCAATTAGGACCTCCTCTACCGATGTCATTTCGTCGAGAGCCTCCCTTAATGCTATCACATAGTGCACAAGTGTAGCCTCAATGGAGGGTCTCCTTCCTCTTCGGCTGTTTGACGAATGCACAGAAGATGTTTCGCTGTTTTCACTCGACATCCTACGAAAAATAAACTGAAAATAGTTTATTTAATGAAACAGTGACCGGACACGGCCCCGTGCTCACTGAGCACGGCCCCGTGTTCATCTTTCTGCAGAATTTCTGAGCAAGGAAACTTGGATTTTTAAGTTATTTTCTGAACTTGTGGGGCCTTTTTAGCTACTAATAACTTAAAACAATGTTACATAACATGTTTTTACCAAGATTCCTTGAACAAAACTCATTAATCCCTACCACAAAGTTGGAAGAATTCCAAACTTTCAATGGTAGTTCTTGGAGAAAGATGGAGAAGAAGGAAATGGCTAAAAGAGGAAAGGACAAGATGGGTTGTTGGAACCTTCTTTTAGACTTACCTAGGATAGTTTGAGAGAAGATTCCTGCAAATCTCTGTCCCAAGTTGGTCCAAATGTGCAGAACTCTTGGCTGCATTTATAGAAAACGACAGCATCCTGGACACGGCCCCGTGTGCAGGTGGAGTTCTGACACAGTTTGTCCGTATTCTGACGTACTGATCAGAATGGAATCTTTTGCTGGACACGGGGGCGTGTTGGCTGGACACGGCCCCGTGTCGAGGGACTGTTTTATGAAGTTGTCTAGTTTTTTAAGGAACTTCGTTAGTATCGGGTGGCTCCTGATTGGTTGGAACAACCCCAAAGTGCCTAAGATACCTTAATTGCCCTAGACTAAGGCGAGAACGCAAGAGGTTGTCGGTGAGGGTAATTCCTATTTTCATTCTAGGTGGACAAGTCCAACCCTTTCCCGGGCTCTCGTTAAAGAAGGTGTATGCCGAATCGCTCAGGTCTATGTATGCACCGAACGAAGTCAATGGAGAGTCCTTCACGGCACAATCGACACAGGGACGACTATCGTCCAAGTCTTTGCTAGGTACGAAGGTATTTTCGGGAGCAACGAGGTCGTCGGAATGCGGTTCCAGCATTTCGTCATGGTTATCGTCTTGGGTTGGATCAATAAAATCCTTCCTAAGCTCTTTTAACCAATTTAAAATTAGCTTTTCTAGTTGAAATAACTCATCAAGGAGCATTTCCCCTAGAATATCTGGCTGGGCGCATTCGAGGGAGAAATAGTGCTTATTTTTACTTTCGCCCCTCTTAAGGTTGTAAGAAGTCGCTGGGTCCATGTAGTGGGGCCTATAATTTAGAAAGTAGCATTTTACTTCTTCATGTTTGCCACCACATAATTGACACCACGTACCATAAGAGTGCCGAAAGTAAAAACAATTACTATCACTCATGTTTATGTCAGAAATTACCAACCGCCGGGATCTAACGGTTCTGTTTTCAGTAAGTGAATCTTGGGCACGGGGGCGTGTTGGGTGAGCACGGCCCCGTGTTCAGCTTACTGTCTGACGTAAAACAGGATTGCCAGTTCCAATGATTTAGCACGGGGGCGTGTTCAGCGGGCACGGCCCGTGCCGAGCTCTGCAGAAGCTGAAAAACTAAGAAAAAATCCTAAAAAAATAAAAAGAAAAATAAAAGAAGATTAGGCCGTTGATTCCTAACTTTCTTAAAATCCTTGTGTCCCCGGCAACGGCGCCAAAAACTTGATGTGCGTGAAAGTGTTATTTATATTAGGTGTATATTTTAAGCCCTTTTTAACACTTATTTTAGCCAAGTTTTAAATTTATAAAACACGATATTTTACTAACACTAAACACACATATGGGCAAGTGCACCCATCGTTGAGCGTAGTATAGCGTTGGTAAGATACCGAGGTCGTCCAAGGACACAAGAGCTTTTAGTACCGGTTTATCCTCAACGTCTAATCAAAATAAAAGTTTAGAAAAATGTTTTAAACTAAGAAAAATAAAAACTAACTAAAATGCTGAAAATAAAAATAAAATAAAAAACAGATAGACAAGATGAATCACTTGGTTCCGACTCGTATCTAGTATAACCTTTGATTATTTCCGCACTTTTGCACATAATTAAGAGATTATCTTAGTTATTGTAGTAGGCCCCTCTTTTGAAGGTGACGTTACCCTCACCCCAGTAGTTTGAGTCAGCAAGGATACAATCCTAAAAGGGTGGATTATTGGAAGATAATGAATTAAGTTATTAATGCAGTATTATGGTAGGCCCCGCTTTTGGCGGTGACGTTACCCTCGGCTAAGTAGTCTGAGTCAGCAGGGATACAGTCCTAAATAGCCGGGTTATAGTATTAATAGTAGTTAACTTATGAGGGGATCAAAGAGTTTGGACCCCCGCCATCCAATACCGTGAAGTATTGAAGGAGGTCCTACTAAATTTGACCCAGGTCCATTGCAGGACCTCTAAACGCTGAACAATGGCAAGACCTTTACCAAACCGTTCCCTTAACCCCCGACCAGGTAGCCAACATACCTCCATATAGACCGTGGAGATATGAATGGTGAGAATCCTTTATTTTATATAGACAGTAAAATAATGCCAAGACACCACGGACAAACGATAAGGAAAGATCACCTTCAACATAAGTAACTAGTTATTAAAGTCATTAATACAAAACCAAATAAAAAGTGCAAAAGATTAGAAATAAAAAGTATTATACTAGACACTTTGTCTTCACCAAGTGATGTAAGAGACTTAGGCAAACATGGCCTTGATTGTCAAGAACTCTTACGATCAATCTTGGATCCCGAGACGACTCACACACTCTACGATGGACAATGGATGATGGTGGTGGATGATGGTGTTGTGATGGTGGTGGGTGGTGGATGAAGTGTGAGAGAGGTGGTGTGCCAAGGGATGAGATGAAATGAATCCAAGCACTCCTATTTATAGGCTGAACAGAGAGCTGGGCACGGCCCCGTGTCCGCTGGGCACGGCCCCATGCCTGTCTGACACTCTCTCTCCTCATTAATTGTAATTCGCAATTACAATAAATGCGCATGCTGTACTTTCGACACGCCCCCGTGTCCGCTGGGCACGGCCCGTGGTGGGCAATAGAAGCTTCTATAGGTTTGTCTTTTCTGCTGCTTCTTGGGCACGCCCCCGTGCTGGCTGAGCACGGGGCGTGTTCAGTGTTCTGCCTTCTCTATTTTGCTTGGGAAGATGCCGTTGAGGGGTCGGGCAGTCCACTAATGTTCCTTTCCTTGTATTTATGTTGGATTTAGCTGTCTTTTTGCTTCTTTTGTGTTTTTGAGCTCATTTAATCCTGAAAATACAAAAGGAAGACAAAAACACTCTTTTTCCAATATTAGTACTTAAAAAGGGTTAGTTTTATGCCTCATTTGATGTAATTTATATGTTGCATTTTACACACATCAGCACGCTAGCAAGTCAAGTCTTGGAAACGACATCGCAAAGTCGTAATTAGCTAGCTATGCACAGGAATATTCAGGTGAGTTCATAACCCCACATTTTTACACTTTTATAAATGTTTTCGGGGTGGAAAGACATGCACTTTTTGCAAAGCATACAAGAATTATATATTTCTAAACCATGTTACAAAGAACAGAAATGGTTTACGAAAAGCTTATGATTTGTACCGGTTTTCCAAACAAGCGTATTTTTCTGAAAATACAAATACAAGAGTTTAAAAATACATGAGTTATGGTATGAAAATATAAAAATATAAGATACGCACTTGGTGAGGACGAGAACCAAGTAGGATGCGTTATAAGAAATGATAACAAGAAACGCACTTGGTGGGGATGAGAACCAAGTAGGATGCGTTATAAGAAATGATAATAAGAAACGCACTTGGTGAGGACGAGAACCAAGTCGGATGCGTTATGAGAAATGACAACAAGAAACGCGCTTGGTGAGGACGAGAACCAAGTAGGATGCGTTATGAGAAATAGTGTCACGAATAGGGTACAGAAGCACCATTAATCAACAATATACCTAGACCGCAGAACAAAAGGTTAGATCTAACGGGTGCCGGGCAGCCACACTCTCGGTGAGGGCGAGAATCGAGTAGTGCTTTTGTGTCTCAGAATATACCAATTAAATGCCTAAGGTTTGGTGACTTCCTATGTCGTGTCACATGTTAATGGCCTTGCAACCCATTAACAATCCTGATATTTACAGGAATACTTTAATTACATGAAATTCATACCATACTAAAACTTGATTAATACTTGAAGTACGTGGGGTACTCAAGAAGATTAGAATTATACTTGAAGTACGTGGGGTACTCAAGAAGATTAGAATTATACTTGAAGTACGTGGGGTACTCAAGAAGATTAGAATTATACTTGAAGTACGTGGGGTACTCAAGAAGATTAGAATTATACTTGAAGTACGTGGGGTACTCAAGAAAATTAGAATTATACTTGAAGTACGTGGGGTACTCAAGAAGATTAGAATTATACATAAAGTACTTGGTGTACACATGAATACTTGAATTATACATGAAAACTTGATTTATACGTGACACAAACTATGTTTTCATTCAGAGTTTCAAGTAACTCGATAAGAAAATGATTTTTAAATACATTTTCTCAACAAAACATCAAAAACCGGTTATTCAAAAAGATTTGTTTCAAATATTTTACAAACAAACTATGAACTCGCTCAACATTTTGTTGATTTTTCGCATGTTTCTTTCTCAGGTTGCATTTCTAAGACAAGGCACGGTTGGAATAGGAGAACCATGAATAGTCGAGTACTTAGTGGGCGTTCACATACTAAAAGTCTTAGCTTATTTGCTTCCGCTGTGCAATGAAGATACCAGTCCAGTCACGCCAACGCTCTGATATTTCGGGGTGTGACAATTATTTTATATCCATTTTAAAATTACGTTTTTGCTCCTGTTTAAAATTACCGTTTTGCCCTCAGCTCAAAATAAAATTACGGTTTTGTCCCCATCTCAAAACTACGATTTTGCCCTCAATTCAAAATTACGATTTTGCCTAGCACTCCCCCATTGGACCAACCAGTTTATTATTTTATATCCATTTTAAAATTACGTTTTTGCCCCTTTTTAAAATTTCGGTTTTGCCCCCAACTCAAAATAAATTACGCTTTTGTCCCCAACTCATAATTCCAATTTTTCATTCCATTCAAAATAAAATTTTCTTGTTGCCTCCAGCTAAAAATTACGATTTTGCCCTCTGTTCAAAAATGTGATTTTTCCCTGTTTAAAAAATTATGATTTCGCCCTCATTACAAAATTACGTTTTTCCCCGGTGCACAATAAAATTACGCTTTTGCCCCTAATTTAAAATTACGATTTTGCCCTCGGTTCAAAATAAAATTGTGGTTTTGCCTCCAACTTAAAATTACGATTGTGCCCTTAGTTCAAATTTATATTACGCTGTTACCCCAAGTTCAAAATTATGAATTTGCCCCTGTGAAAATTTACAATTTTGCCCTTGGTTCAAATGTACAGTACTGCCATCACTTTAGCTTTTGGCAAATTACGATTTTACCTCAGTCAAAAAATACAACTTTCTCTCAGTTAAAAATTACAATATTGCCATTGTTTTAGTTTTTTAATCAAAACTATAAAAGTGTTTTGTTTTAATTGGTTGACTCGATTTAATTGTTTTTCGTGTCAATGAGTTGCCTAACACTCGCTCATTATTCGGCCATCGCCCCGCAACGCGGGCAGGGCATCAACTAGTTATGAAACATTTACTTAATCTCCTACTTCAACTAACTAAATGATAACAAGAATTTATATATGTTCCACTATATGTCACTTTATTTATATCTTTTAAAATAGGGTTATTGGATTTTATCATCCTTAACTATTGACTATTGGCCGCTGCCACCTTCAATTATCACTTTGACCCCCGTCCCCCCAACTTAACATTTAGTGTGTTCTGTCACCACATCGTTAACTGATCACTAACTTTTGATCATGTTACTATACTTTTGGGAGTGTCATAGGGATCTTAGGACGCCCCAAAAGTATAGTAACAGAATCAAAAGTTAGTGATCAGTTACCGACGTGGGGACAGAACACATTAAGTGTTAAGTTGGGGGTGGCAGACATCAATAGCCAATAGTTATGAGTGATAAAGTCCAATAGCCCTTTAAAATATATACTAACATTTATAAAAGAAAATATATAGATATAGGGTCAGGATTTAGAGAAAACGGTGAAAAGTGTGAGAACGGTGAGAACGATTATGGATCGTCCGATCAAAACAATCTATGGACTAGATTGCGCGGTGGCGTTTTCGTAAATAACATCAATATTATTAGGTGGGATGTGCTTCATTAAGGGTAAAAGGGTCTTTTACACCTCATATTCAAAACGCCATCAAATGATAAAATGCCAAACAAAAAAACAAAACGCCATTAAAAACAAAACGCCAAAAATTAAAAATAAAATGCGTTGAATATTACAGGAAGATGAAACAACAAAAATAACTGAATTTCAGTTAATAACATTTATTAGAAGAAATTCCCTCCTAAATTACGCGTCAAAAACATCGTTATATAAACAAACGTAAAAACATAGCTTCCATAATCACTTCAATCTATCCATTTTCTGCAAAAAAAACATCCTTAACCAAAAACGCCAACTTAAACAAAATGCCAAAAATGGCAACAATCGTTTCGTGGAGATACACTTTGGGGATCAGGCGATACGTCCTCCATTTTGACAACAGAAGAAGGGTGTATGTTAAGACGGTCAAGGCAATTCTAAAAATGGAAGAAGAGATACAGATGCAAATCTTATCCATTGGCATCGCTCTAGACAACCAATGCCATGAAACGCATATGCTTATGAAAGCATTAACCAGTAAATTTGGACCAATCAAACGAGATATGAAGCCGAACCCTGTCATGACATCATGGCGTTTTGATGATGAAACAGACATGGTGACGGTTACATACGACAGCGGAGAGGAGGAAGTCTACTGGCTAGAGAACATCATGACAAAGCAGCGACTGGGTTTCATGGAAGAATTGCATAACTGTCACACCCCGACCGCGTAAAACAACAAATCACGGCGGAATCGTCGGGGAGTGTTGTAACAGAATCATTGTTTCATAACACACGGAAATTTGAAGTTTTGTTTTATTTAAAGATTAACGATTTACATTGTCTTGAAATTTAAACAAACAAGTTAAACATAGTCTATTATTGTTATTAAGTCACTAAGGCCTCGTCCAGTCCTAAGTAAGCTTGCATCCTAGCAATCAACATCATTCAATCAACACCTGAAACATATGTAAAAACAAAGTCAGCAAAGAAATGCTGGCGAGCACACAGGTTTTATGAGAGTGTCGGATTCATGGCTAGTTTAAATGTTGCAATACCTCATTAGACTACAAGAGTCGAAAGTAAAAACCTTGTTTTGAAAAGTGTATAGTATTGCAACATAATTAACCAACTCAAATCAAGATGGTTATAACTTATAAAATCTCGTAGCCATAATTCTTAACCCAAAACATTTATTTCAGAAAACCAAATTGTAAATCATCTCATTAATAAAACTCGTATGGTTTATATCTTTTAGAAAACATCGTTATGTGACATTGTTTTAAAATCGTTTGCCCAAGTGAACTAAATAATGCCACGGAATGTAATATGATAAAAACACTTATATATAAGAAGTACCAGCGGTGTATCTACCATGCTTTTATCATATCACACCCGTCCCATTACCTAATCACAACCCAAAACCAAATCGTTTGTTCAATTCGTTTAACTCGTTAAAATCGTTTAATTGGTTCCAAATCGTTTAAATCGCTCTCATTTTAATTGTGAAACTACTTTTGGTCGCCTCGCTAATAACATCCAAACCTTCGCAACTCGCCTCTCGCTTCTCGCATTAACAAACCACCAAAGGGTAAGTTAACAATCACAGATTCAGTCGTTACCCACATAACCCCCACACATAACCATGGGTGCAGTCTGATAGCGGGATTTGTCAGATCCTATGGTACCATAACCTAATACTGATCGGTTCGGCCAAAACTAATGAATGTTATTCGTTATGTAACTACGTCCAACAAGTTTGTTCACATTATTGAAATCGTTATTAGTTTTATATAAACCATATTAATCATTTTTGAAACCATCGTTAAAAATATCGAAATCGTTTTAACACATATGAATCACCCCAAAACAATCGAAAACAGTAAAATAGGGTAACTATGTACTCACATGAGAATGCTTAGAAGTCTTGAATAACAACCAAGCAAAGCTAGAGGGATCACGGAAATCAATCGGCACCTAATATAAGTAACTACGTTAATAAATCGGACCTAAATCGGAAGATCGGATAGAATGAGGTCTCGTAAACCAAATGAGTATTGGAACTCATATGATATGGTTTAACAAAGCCTACATGCTAAATCAAAACCTAACCTAAGTGCTTATGACCCATTACGACTCGTTTAGGTAGCTTACGCTACTCTAATGCGTCGTTCGCGTGAAACGCGTTCGGACCGCCTAACTAGTCTTATGACAAGTATTATATGCCTTAACATGCCTAATAATGTTACCTAATCAGTTTAGTGACAAAAGTTTATGTTACATATGTTTAAAATCCAATTATGCATAAAAAGGGCATTTTGGTCATTTTACCTAAGGCATACAAACTACCTATCATACAACTAATTAAACCTAAGTTACCATAAGGTATAACCTTGGAAGGTTATTCCCTATACAACTATGGTCACTAAACATGCTTGGTCGGATCCTAATGATCGACCAAACGGGTCGAGTTCGAAAGTCTAAGCGGTGGTTTAGACCGCTTGACTTACGACTATATACAAGCACTAGACTAAAAGTGACGAGCTAAATATGTTGAAACATGTTTAACGAAGTTAGAAAACAAGTTTGATATCAAAACAAAGGGTTTTGATACCTAAGAATAGTTTGGTTGCAAAATACGCATAAACGCGTATTTTGACCGAAACTATGACTCTTCACTATACCTAAATAACGTGGTAATCAGTAGGTATAGTCACAAAGGACTATGACCATTGTGATTACGCTCACGTTGCAAAGTTCAAACGAACTTTGTGTTGACCAAAGACTGGTCAAAGCAGAAAGTATGTTTGACTTTCATGCTTGAAAATGCATAAAAGACGAAAGAATACTTACAAAAGGTCCAAGCTAGGAAGATCTTGATCCAATTTGCTCAGGTATGAAGTGTTTAAACCTCAACTTAGAGCAATTTAAGACCAAGGTGTGAGGAATGAATGAAAACTTGTGGGTATTTATAGAATTCCCACAACCGTTAGGATCGTTCCTTGCAATTCGTGCTTCGATCTTGGCCATACATGTGGGCACAAGGTTTTAAAATACAAGGGGTATATAAAAACCATCAAAATATAGCCCATAGCATCCAAAATCAGGGGTTAAAAACCATCAAAACAGGCTCAAAGACCAGATTCAATGTTTCTGTGTTGAAGGTCTGACGTTGGCCGCATAAGAATAGGCTTGGGCTTACGCCCCACTCCTAGCAAACTTTGGCAGATTGTCAGTTTTAGTCCCTGCAGGCATAAAACTTGGTTTTCGATGCATTTTTGACACATTTAAGCCCCGTTAACCCCATTTTCAAGGCTCTAAAATGAAGTTAAAGTATAGGGAATTTAAAATATGCTCAAAAATATCTCGGATGTCGGTATGTTTGGTCGTACGGTTGCGTTGTTCGGTTAATTACGACGGAAGTCGTTACGAACGCCAAAACGATCCAAATTAAGCGACGAATGGAAATTTAGCATGCCAATCACTAAAATAAGATATTTTAATGATTACAACAATTTTTGGATGTCCGGATATATTCAGAACGTAAGATATGCGCGAAAATGCAAACTTGTGCACTTTTTGACGCTTTTAGTCCCTATTGATCAAGAAAGTTTATTTTTGCGCACCAAACACCTCAAAGCCTATTTCTAAGCTATGTAAAGGATATTTAGGGCATGTTTAACTTATGATCAAGTTCCGGAATGTTCGTTACAGAACGAATCGGCATACTTTCGCAGTTTGAAACAAATAGTCCCTACAATCGAATAGACTTGTTTTCAACACACCAAACCATCCAAAACTTATTTCTATGTTATGTTTTGGTTATTTAAGGTATGTTAAGCCTATGTCACTATTCCGGAGTGTTTGTCGCATTAAACTGACTGCGTTTACACATCAGTTCACGTATAACTTTCCAGAAAGTGATTTAGAGCTCAAAATCGAACGAGAATTGATATGTGCAAATGATACACATATTTATAGAAATCCCAAGTATGAAACATAATATTTCATTGATTTGGTATTTGTTTGATGGTCGTAGAGGCACATATGTCATAATAACGCCACTTGTACCAACACAGAAATAGACTCAAAATTGGAGTTAATGAAAGACATGTTCAGGTGGAGGCTTCAGAATCTTCAGGAACAAGAAGCTGATGAAGGTGAATGGGATGACATGGATGAAGATCAAGATGAAGACTCCGAGGAGGAAGAAGATGACACAAGTGATGGATACTATTCAGATAAAGTACCTTCTGACGAAGGATTTTAATTTTTTTTTTGCCTCTTTTTTTTTCTTCTATGTAATCTTTTTTTTAACATAATTAAATGATATATTTCTATCTTTATTAGCAAAACGCCAAAATAATACTAAAAAATGATTAACCCTAACAAAACGCAAAAAATAACAAAAAAAAAAAAATTTCCAGCTTAATATTTTATTTACTCCGTTATTGTATTTTGTCATGTTGGTCTGCATAAGGCCATTTAAAAAAAATGCCAAACTTAGAAGATGAGACGTCTATAACCTATAAAACTGATAAAAGCTTATCAACAAAGTAAATACAAAAAACAATAACTAAAAAGACAGTTACTTTATTACTATCATTTATTACAATAAAAAGTCCCGTCTAAACTACGCGCCAAAAAACTCCTATAATAGAGGGGTCTATACACAATGAAATTAATCACACCCAGAAAAACACAAAAACGCCATATCCTCTAGAAACCACTCCCTTTAAAACGCCACAGATGTCAAAGCTTTCACTGAAATGGATCCTTTTTATGAGGAGGTTAACTCAATAATATTTTGCTGGATGAGATGGACAAATACTCAAGAAAAAGAGACTAATGACAGTGATATGCCATCATGTGAGCTTTGTTCTTGATGATTATAGGCATGGAAGAAAGGGTTCAACACAACTGAAAAATGCTATTTTGGACTCCATTATTACAAATAGCATCAAGCAAGAGTTGATCTTCAATGACATGCCACCAAACAAGAATATCACACCAAAAAACAGGATGCCACTAAGCAGCTTCTTCTGAAAAAAGACGGGGTTTATGTAGGAAAGTTGGCATCTAGCTAAAGTATTCAAAAAAATGTTCAAAACGCCAAAAACAAATTCAAGAAGGAAGAGGCTGATGACATTGAAGATTCGGAAGAAAAATTAGATTACCATTTTGTATTATTTTTGTTTTCATTTTATATTGTTTTGATATCAAGTTATATGTTGTTTTGTTATCCAATTCTCTAAAAATAAAATACATTATTATATAAAACGACAAAAATTACAAACACCAAAACGCTAGAAGTATGAAAACTGGGAGAACAACTGCTGGCAAAGCACCTTGTAAAAAGTGTATTAAACGCCAAAAAATTCACTAAACGCAAAAAAAAAATGGACTTATTGTAATCTTATGCAAATAATAATGACTCGTAGTGAATTATTATACAAAACGCCATAAACGTCAAAAAAAATAACCAGAAAACGCTATAACGCCAAAAAATTACATATGTGACAAAAAAAATTAATTCAACGCCAAAAAGTTTAAAAAATACAATTAACGCCAAAAAGAACTTAGACGCCATAAAATATTATACCGCGTTGGGAAATAAAAAAAAGAATGAAAAGACAAAAAAGTCCCTCCGTCCTTCTCTATGCCGCGGGACACGTGTTGGGCCTGGATGCGTTCTAACCGTTCTTACATTTTTGAGCGTTTTCTCCTGATCCCCTTTCTATAGATATATACTTAGGGGGTGTTTGGGATTGCGTTTTCAACCTGATTATTTGATTATTGTGTTTTGAAATCGCAAAAAATCTATTTTGAGTGTTTGGTAAAAAATTAATAAAAAGTGATTTTTTACGTTTTGTAGAGTTCAAAACGTGATAATCCATAAGTAGGTCACCCCTTGCTGCAGGAAAACGTGATAATCCAAAAACTGATTTTTTACGTTTTCACTTATTTATTTTTTTAAAATATATATACTTGCCAAACACTCAAATAGTTGATTATCTGATTATTGTGATATCAAACAACATAATCAAATCCAAACAATGTTGATTATCTGATTACTGTGATATCAAACAACATAATCAAATCCAAACACTATCTTTCTGCAGCACATTTTGTTACAACTAATTATCTGATTCTGATTATTCAAAACGCATAATCTATTTTCAAAACTCAACCCCAAACACCCCCTTAGTTTCATATTTACTTATGTTTGAACATGGGTTACTTTCAATGTTTTTAGCTCCTGTTATTAGTCATTGTAACCGTATGCTTTGGCTGGCAAATATTCAAAACATCACTCGTTATTTCTCCACAAACATTCTAAATTCCCCTTCAATTCGAAATGTATATTCTTCAAATCTCAGAATCAGCAGCCTCTCTAGTCAAGGGAAAATGGACCTTGCACGCAAGCTGTTCGATGAAATGCCTAAACGAGATATTGTTTCTTGGAACTCACTCATCACGGGCTACTGGAAAAACGGGAATATGGGAGAGTCCAAGAGACTATTCGATTCAATGCTGGATAGAAACATAGTGTCTTGGAACTCCATGATCGCGGGTTGCATCGAATGTGGGAGCATAGATGCTGCATTTGAGTATTTTAGCCAAATGCCGGAGAGAAACATCGCGTCGTGGAATGTTATGATCGCGGGGTTTGTTCGGTTTGGAATGATCGATAATGCGGTGAAGGTGTTTGATGAAATGCCAAGGAGGAATGTGATATCCTATACGGCTATGATTGATGGGTATGGACAAATTGGGGAGGTTGATAAAGCTAGGCGGTTGTTTGAGTCAATGCCGGTTCGTAATGAAGTTTCGTGGACTGTGATGATCAGCGCGTATGTCGAGAGTGAGCGATTTGATGAGGCTAGAGAGCTCTTTGGTCGGATGCCTTGCAAGAATGTTGTTGCTGTGACCGCGATGATTACTGGTTGTTGTAAGGAGGGAAAGATGGAAGATGCTAGAGTGTTGTTTGCGCAAATCCGACACAAAGATGATGTTTCGTATAATGCTATGATAACAGGTATGCTATTGTGCGTAAGAGTGAATTCTAGGGTTGTTTAAAAAGCTCGCGGCTTGAGACTTGCTTGAAAAAAGCTTGCGCAAAGTTGGCTGTTTGTAAACGAGTTGAGCCCGAGCCAAGGTAAGTTGGCTCGCTCGTTTAGTGTATAGCCTAAATTTTTATATATATAATTTAAAATACAAATTTATAACCCAAATTTAAATCTATACAATTTATAAATTCTGCATTATGGGTATGTTATAAATATTTTTTTATTTTTACTTATATATATATATATATATCAATATGTAGATAAACTTTTTAAAAATTTTGAAAAATACACGAGCTGGCTTGTGCTATTGAGGAGCTGAGCTCAAGCTTACATTTCAGCTTAGTTTGTGAACAAGCCGAGTCCGAGCCCACCCTAGCTTGGCTCATTTACAGCTAGGGATGCAAATGAGCCGAGCTGCTCGAGATCGGCTCTAGAAAGAGCTCGAAACGAGCCGAGCCAAGCTTGAGCCTAAAATAAAGCTCGTTTATTTATCAAGCCCGAGCTCAAGCAGGCATGTGAAGCTCCTCAGTCACGTTGAGCCTTATCGAGCCTTAGTGTATTAGTTTTTATTAATATTTAATAACATTTACCCCTTATTTATAGTTGTCTAGTAAACGAGCCAAGCCTAGCTTATTTAAACTTGTTTACGAGCCAAGCCCAAGCCTATTATTTATATTATGTTTATTTAATATATTAATTAACAGATAATAAATGAACCGAGCCGAGCTCTATCTTGAGAAACTACTAACGAGCCGAGCTCGAGCTCTCATAAGTTAATCGAGCTCAGGCTCGACTCGTTTGCACCAATTACAGCCATAGTGAATTTTGTTAATCTGTCATACGTGGTGTTGCTTATAACATGCATTCTTCGTTTGTATGTAGGTTACGCTCAAAACGGAAGAGGCGAGGAAGCACTAAGACTACTAGTAGATATGATACGTAGTCGGTTAAGACCGGATCAATACACTCTTGTTTCGATTCTTGTTGCATGTTCCGGTCTTGCTTCACTAACAGAAGGCAAACAAACTCATGCACTTGTATTCAAACATAGGCTTGACACACACGTTTCTGTAGCCAATGCTTTGATCACTATGTACAGCAAATGCGGGTGTCTTCTGGAGGTTGAGTTGGTTTTTGAACATATTTGTGCTCCAAATATTGTTTCTTGGAACACAATCATTGCTGCTTTTGCACAGCATGGACTGTATGAGAAAGCTCTCGGCTTTTTTAAGAAGATTGAATTGCATGGAATTGAACCAGACGGGGTCACGTTTCTTAGCCTGCTGTCTGCTTGCGGTCATGCTGGTACGGATAAATTTGTTCCATGATTCTTATATGACCCGACTCTTTTGATTTAAACTTTGAATTTATGACACAACATGAACCTAACACGAAATTTGCGGGTTTGGGTAACGGGTTCGGAATTCGGATAACTTTTGGGTCGAACAACGAACATATATAGCGAAACCGGTCGTGTTCATGTCAACCGGCTAGGTTCTCGGGTTGACCTGTTTAATCAATTTATCTATTTATTTTATTTTGATTAAAATGCCATTTTCATCTCTAAAGTTTGGCCAGTTTTGCGACTTTGATCCAAAGGTTTGTTTTTTCGCATCTGGATCCAAAAGGTTTGAAATCTTGTCATTTTCATTTGGCTCGTTAACTCCATCCATTTTTCTCCATTAAGGCAGGGTATTTCCGTCTTTTTGTCAACTTAAGGGTATTTTCGTCTTTTTTGAATCTTCGTACATTATACTAAATGATTGTACATAAAGTGAAAAAGACCAGATTACCCTTTAAGTTAACAAAAAAGATGAAAATACCCCTGCCTTAACGGAGAAAAATAGATGGAGTTAACGAGCCGGATGAAAATGGCAAGATTTTAAACCTTTTGGATCCAGATGTGGAAAAACAAACCTTTGGATGAAAGTCGCAAACTGGCCAAATCTCAGGGACAAAAATGACATTTTACTCTTTATTTTTTTTTAAAAGTGTTTTATATCATAATGTAACTTGGCCAGGTATTTAATGCCAAAATAGCCAACCCGTGAACACACGACTCATTTAGCTCCTACTTTAAAAAGTTACATGTTAACCCATTTTGCCATCTCTACTTGTTACAATGGGCTTTATCGGTGATGCAGGTATGGTGAAGGAGAGTTTATATTGGTTTGACTCGATTAAAAACACTTACAAGGTGGCACCGAGGTGTGAGCACTACGCTTGTTTGATCGATATCTTGGGTCGATCCGGTCAAGTTGAGACCGCGTATAAGATGATTCAAGAGATGCCATTTGAAGCCGACTTGGGAGTGTGGGGTGCGCTTCTTGCAGGGTGTCGTTTTAGTTTGAATATCGAGTTAGCTGAATTAGCTGCACGGGAAATCATGAGGTTGGATCCTAAAAACTCGGGGGCTTATGTTATGTTGTCGAATATTTACGCTGCGGCTGGTTTGTGGAGAAAAGTGAGTCGAGTGAGACGTTTGATGAAGGAAAATGAGGTGAAGAAGCAAACGGCGTTTAGTTGGATGGAGATCGACAACACGGTGCAGTATTTTGTGGGAGGAGATGTATCGCATATAGCTATTGATGAGATTCACACTGTTATTGTACAACTTTACTCACAGATGAAAGTCACGGTGTATATTACTTAGTTTAGCAACACAACATATGTTATATGTATACATACTAAGCTTTTAGTTTATGTTTTTAAACTTTAACTAAATGTCATATGACACTTGGTATACAAGCCACAAGTGGATATGTTTTATGAACGCAATCATCGGAAGTCTCTTAAGGCTGAAGAGTCTGATTGCAAGTCATCACACTTTAATTTGCATTCAACGACTACGAAAACAATGATAGTAGATAATAAGGAATTAAACTCAGAAGCCAACCTTTAAACCTGTATGCTTCTAAAGAATATAGGTTAGTCGTCCCGGTTACGCAAAGCCAAAGGTCGAAACTTTAGAATGTTGACTTGGCAGTGGATGCTCAAGACATGTCCTTGGATCACAAATTGTGATAACTTTGAAGGTAAAAAAGCGGGAATGTGACCATAAATGTATTGTAAATCATAATCTCATGAGCATAATGTGGCACGACTGATGTTTGAGGATCGCACCTACTCGAATTGTGTTGAACCTTTCGGGTTTACCAACTACTCATGTGTATTCTTTGGAATGTGCCTCGACAATTAAGAAAAGGTGTACAACACAAGTGCTCAAAACTTTCTGTTGTTTTCTTGATGAGTTCATGGCAGGACAAAATCAGTGACCCATGTCAATAAGCGAGACAAAATGGTTGGTCCTCAAGCAACAAAGGGTGCCCCGCAGGGCCTCGGTTGACGACTCCGTAACGATAGGCCAACTATGCAATGATGTTCATGAGGTTACATTCAGAAAAAATAGAAAAGTCATTTATGGTCCTTCTATAAAAGCGAAATGGCATAAAGATGGTTATGTTCTAGATATGAACACTAATAATATGACACAAGTTTCAATATTTGAATTTCTCTTGGTTATACACTGGTTTTGGTTGATGGTACTAAAGGTTGACATAGGTTATGTTCCTAAGGGTCAAAAGTGAAACCGCAGAAGCTGTTAAATTCATCAAAACATGGCCTGTGAAACCATAGGAACAATATGCAAAATGGAGTAGTTGAAAGAAGAACTATGACTATAACTGGAAAGGCTAGGACCATAGCTTTGTGGTCCTAGTTTGATGCCTTCCTTTTGGGCCGAACACCGCATGTTTCACAAGGAATATGTCCCGTTATAGCGAAAAGACAACTAAAGCGGTCTTTAAGAAACTATTATTCATGCTGTTCCCTTAAAAGTTAAACTTGCATTATTCATGTTTGTAAAATGCAAAACAAAGTGTATCATGAGTTGCTGTTAGTAGGGGGGGGGGGGGGGGGGGGGGGGGGGGGGGGGGTTCGAACCCGGGTCTCCCAACTAACCAAACAACGCGCACACCAGCTGGTCTAACCAGCTTTGGTAGGAGGGGGGGGGGGGGGATCCTGACCCAAATGGCATACAATGGGTCAGTTTGGGTCTTTTTTGAATTACACTGGGTGAATTTGGGTGAGGAAATTTAGTTCAGGGGTCAAATTGGGTTATTTAACAAATAAAGGGTTTTATCTACGGGTCAAAACAGGGTTGAGAAAACTCAAACGGGTCAGTTATAGGGTTGAAAAAAGAAAAAGAAACCACGGGTGAACGACTGGGTTATCTTCTTCAATCTTAACTTCATCGAGGCATTAGAAACCCTAGAGAAACAGCTACGACACTCGATCAAGAAACCATTCTTCGCGTTCTTCCTCTTCAATCCTGCTCGATTAAGGTTCTTTTTCTCTTCGATTCTGCTCCATTTTTATTTTGCCCATTGATTTTTCTTTGTTCAGTTTCGTATGGCTACATGATTTTAGTTTGCTCGATTTCGTATGGCTACTAATCGATCTTTTCCTGCTGCAATAGACATCATTATGATTTTAAATGTTTGCTCCATATGTTCTTGCTTTTGATCTCTATGATTGCAGAATTGATTTTGTTAACATATTTTTTAATTAGGGCAAAATAGACGGCCCCAAACCGCTGCTCAAACCTTAGTGTCGTTTTTTTCTACAAAGTGTCACAAGTATTCAAAATTCGTAGCTAATGTTAAACCTAGAATGATTGTCAACAAATATATTATAGAAATCGAATACAGGATAAACATAAAATTATAAAAGATTCTATGTATCTTTAGTAATTTGTTATATTGAATCGATCATCGTAATTAACTCCAACGATATTGTTGCTTTATCTTCAAGAACTTAAGTAGAAACTTTTGCTTCAGTATTGATCTACAAGTCATTAGTCAATTTCAGTTGCAACGAACTTTAGTAGTTAGTCATGCCTTCTATGTGGTAACATTAAGCACAATAGTAGTTTCACTTTAGTTAGGCCTGAAAACGAACCAAACGTTCATGAACTTGTTCGGCGGGAAGTTCGTTTATTTAATAAACGAACGAACAAGAACAAAAAAAATTTGTTCGTTTAATTAAATGAACGAACATGAACACACCTTGTGTTCGTCCATTTATGTTCCTGAACGTTCGTTTATGTTTGTTCATTTATGTTCATGAACGTTTGTTTAAATTATAGTAAATACATAAATAGTTAGATTTATATAAATATTAGGTTTTCTAACTACTTATATTAATATGACTAATAAGTATATTTATGAACTCTAATTTAGATGTGTTTTCAGATGAATTGTAATATATTAGACTTGTTTGTTCAATCATGTTAATTTATGTTTGTTTATATTTATTCAAACATGTTCAGTTAAGTTTTTTTGTTTATGTTCGTTTGTGTTCGTTAATGTTCGTGAACTGTTCGTTTAGGCTTTAAACGAACGAACATGAACGAACACGAAATGCCCGATTTCTTAATGAACGAACACGAACAAAAAATTGTGTTCGATTATATGTTCGTGTTCGTGTTCGGTTAAAGTTAAATGAACGAACACGAACACACCTATGTTCGTGTTCGTTTGGTTCGTTTACAGGCCTAACTTTAGTACTAGAGCCATAAGTTCAATACCTAACATAATTCAATACATGTCTTCCTTCAGTATCCTAAGTTAAATACATCTCAACATTGAGTTAAACTCGGTATCACACTCCATCCTTATGTACTTCACTTAGTCTTCGGTACCTAACATATTCAATACCTTATAATCTACAGCACCTTCATACTTCAGTGTTAGCTCAAATTACTAATGCCAAACTTCAATACCAATAAATAAAACCTAGTACTTAGTTTTGCAATCATCAATTATAAATATATCCCAATAGAAAACTTTATTTTTCTGCTTTGTGGTGTTAATACGTGTAATTTACTTATCCCCTTCAATGTATTATTCTTTCTCAGTCTTTCCTTATATTTCATTCTCATGATGGGTGTTTTGACTTCTTTCTTACTCTCGAACATCCTTTTTTTACCCGTAAATATCGGTATCGTACCGGTACCGGTACCAAAAAACGGGGAAAGTGGGTAACGGTACCGAATATACCCGGTTCGGTACCGGTACCCGATACCAAATGCTCATCCCTACTCTCTAGCGCGGACCGGATTAAGACAACGTATGCTAGACCTCCCAACATTCGCGAATAATTCACACTTTTAAAAAAATGATAATTTATAAACAAATTAAATCAAATAAAAAAATAATAATTAGAAGTTAAATAGTGCAGTGTACAAAGTTAAACCATATGAACCCTCAATTGTCTATTGAACCCTAACTATTGGCTTCCTCTTCTGCTTGTATCTCTGGCAATACTCATATAATCAATCCACTATTTGCAAGTGCTCATCTTCTTCTTTTAAACAATATTATTATTTCACTCATTGTTTTGATTATTGTATTAAATGTTGCTGAATAGCTCTCGATTTCTCTGTGAATTGTTGTGTTTTTATGGATTAACTTCTTCATTTGATGATTTCTAGGGTTTCGAACTCAAATTTGTGAAATTTAGTCTCAGTTTTTGGCCGAATTTGTTGAAATAAGGCGGTTAAGAGATTGATGTTTGTTAATTTTGCGTATTTTGTTGTGTACTTGTATCATTTTTTTTTTTGGTGTGGTTTGTGGTTGAATTGGATTATGAATTGATAAGTGAAGAGTAGGTTAATTGAGTTGTGATTATGTGCTTAATGAAGGAAGGATTTAGGTTTGAATAGACCTTGCAAACGGGTCGGATTGGGTCGGGTCGGGTCATGGGTCAAAACGGGTTCGGGTTAAAATGGGTTCGGGTCAAAACGGGTCAATTAAGAAAAGGGTTGTTTTGGTTCGGGTCAAAACGGGTTCGGGTCGGAACGGTTTCGGGTCGAAACGGGTTCGGGTCGGAACGGGTTTCGGGTCGGGTCAGGTTAGTTAAAAAATGATTGGCTAGCGAACGAATTGTAGAAGAACGATGTAGAAGGGGATTCTGGCTACTGAAAATGAAAATGAATTCATAATATAAAAAACATCCATTCTTACTTCCACTGGATTCAAATTAACTTACAGAAACATATCAACAAATTATTAATTAATATAAAAAACAAAGACATACAGTGATAGAACTAGTATTAAGAACACGTTGACCTGTAACAAGTCCTGCAGTACCATCCATAGCAATAGTCCTCATCATATTCTCTCCCAAATGTTGTGCCACTTCTAAAACCAACCGAATAGAGTTATCCAAAACCTCAAGAGCCGTGAGGATCGGCGGTAATCCTTAGCTAAACCCAACATCAACAACAGCATCGATCACCTCACACACTTGTCCGATAGCACTGGCACCGGTGAACTCGTCGGTGATCTTGCCGTCGTGAGATCCAGCGACGGCAGTTGGTGATGGCGGAGATGGAGCGGCAGTTGAGGTGGAGTAGGTGGTGTAACGGGTGAAATGAGGGGGAGGGGGTGAGGGAGAGTGGAAGAGGGCGCGTGCGGCGGAGGATCTGGTGGACCGAGTGACGGGGGAGCGGTGGAGGGAGCGGCGGAGGAGTGTGGCGAGGAGCTGCCGTGAAGACATGGTTAGGGTTTGAAAGGTATGGATTGGCACTGAACAACCCGTTCATTCCTTCTAATTTTTTCTTCTACCCATTTTCACCCATTTCTTTTTTACCTTGACCCGTATTAACCCGTTCCATCCTTTCCCTCTTTATTTTGACCCAGTTTGACCCTTCAAAGATAATATTAAAACCCAAAAAGACCCGGGAGGTTATTTTTATGACCCAAAATGACCCAAAATAAGCTATATGGGTTACTTTTGCCAGCCCTAGGTTTGAATGTGTGTTTGTGGTCTCTGTGTTTAAGTTTATGAAATTAGGTTGAATTAATGCAAGTTATCCTGTTTGGTGAGTTAAGTACTAGATAATCATACAAAGTCTTGGTTAATATGTTAAGCTTTTTTTATAAATTTTATATTCCTGCAACAATGTATAATTTGCTCTTGGTAGTGAATGTTGCTAGCCAACCATGAAGAAGAAGCTTAATTAGATGTTGTTTCATCTGACCCGTTCACATTACTACCCGGGTTGTTAAATTGTTGATTTGTTGTGGTGTTGGGAAACTGTTGTTTGATTGATATTAATGTGGGTGTTGTAAACAAGATTTTATATGTTTTTGTTTGCTTAAAGTTTTGGTCAAGTTTATTGTTTGTTATTTACTTCTCTGATTTGTAAACTGCATATCACATATATGAAGTGGTGGTGCTTTTGTTGCTAAAGTAACCAGCATGATTGCTTCTACTAACAATATGAAAATGTAGTACGTATACGTATGTCATCAAACCAACACCTTAGTTTTAGTTTAGATCAAAATTTTAAAGTATTGCAAGATGTGAAAATATGTCGATGGAACTCACTTTGACTCACCTGTGCATTTGGAGTAACTTGATATTTAAAAGTACCTTTATTAGCACATCCATTTCCACCTCTAGTAGATTGTATTACCAAACAAATTGCAGGGATCATTGTCCCTAGAGGTGCAAACGAGCCGCGCCAGACAAGACTCGAGCTTGAGCTCGTTTAACTTATGAAAGCTCGAGCTTGGCTAGTAGGTAGTTTTTCAAGCTTGTCTCGGCTCGGGCTCGGCTTGTTTATTATTTATTAATCAATTTATATTAATTATAAATATTATTTTATATATAGTTTATTTATTTTTATTACTTTATAAATAGTAATTATTATTATTTAGATAGGTAGAGGATCCTGTAAAAAGTGCTCAAAGTGTGAGAAGTGTATTATAACACTATATATAATACTATATAACACCATATAAACACCGTATAACAATATGTAACACCATATAATACCATATAACACTATAGGTTGTCTGATAGCATGTCTATGATATATAGTGTTATATTTGTTATATAATGTGATATAGTGTTACATAGTGTTATATGGTATTATATGGTGTTACATATTGTTATACGGTGTTTATATGGTGTTATATAGTATTATATATAGTGTTATAATACACTTCTCACACTTTAGGCCCTTTTTACACTATCCTTACCCTAGATAGATATATATTTGATATACTAATCAAAGTTATACAAACATTGGGCTCGGGCTCGTTTAAGTTCGGCTTGTTTCAAGCCAAGCTCGAGTATCTCGCGAGTAGCTCAGCTCGTTTGCACCCCTAATTGTCCCACACAAGCACTAAACAAATCTGGCACCGGTTTCAGTTACCTTTTTTGACTGGGCAGCTTAGAGTCTTAGACATTCTATACTCATGATTATTTATTACTCAACTGTTTATTTCCAATAACATACCTGTACGGTGGAGCACTAGGAAATTCTATAAACAGCAAACCAGATCATGGACTTAAGTCAACATCAGCCAACAATTTATTTGCCATCAAATTCATTACTTACTACTCGGTTTCTTGTTTTTTATATTATTTTTATTTTTTCATAATTTTATATATACATATATATTTTACTTCTTAATTTTTTATATATTTAAAATTTTATATTCTTTCTAACAAAATTTACCCGACAATTTGTTTGACTTTGTAGAAACAATGGTAGTTAATCAGTGTCTGAGTCCGAGTGTCAGTTCTGGTTCAAACTTTCTGATATACCATGATCATTAATTAATGAAAAATCAGATTGAGTCGCTCATGCTTCTTTTGAGGTCAAAGTTAAAGCACATGAGTTACTGAATTTTATGTTTATCTGTGACTTAACAATAGCTTCTGTTTCTGTTTGATTGCAGGCGTGAAAAATAAACCTACCAAAACAATGGGAGCTAAGAAAGGTGGAAAAGAAGATGCAGTAGAGGACATGCCACATGTTCCTTTAAAAGCCATTTTATTGGCCGATAGTTTCACAACAAAGTTCCGTCCGATCACCCTCGAATGTCCAAAAGTACTTCTACCAATAGTCAACACTCCTATGATTGACTACACATTAGCCTGGCTTGAATCCGCAAACGTTGAAGAAGTTTTCGTCTTTTGCTGTTCTCATTCAAAACAAATAATCGATTATCTCGACAAGTCAAAGTGGGTCAACCAACCAAATTTCTCCGTCTCAACAATCGAATCCCACAACTGCATCAGTGCTGGTGATGCCTTACGTTTCATATACGACAAAAATGTGATCAACGGTGATTTCGTACTCATTAGCGGTGATACAGTCAGCAACATGATACTTACAGAAGCACTTCAAGAACACAAAGAAAGACGACAAAAGGACAGCAATGCTGTAATGACAATGGTGATCAAACAATCAAAACCGTCTCAAATCACCCGTCAAACACGTTTAGGAACCGATGAGTTATTCATGGCAATCGACCCCGCTACGAAACAGTTGTTATATTACGACGATAAGTCCGATGATCAGAAAGGAACGTTAACTCTCGATAAAGCATTTCTCGCTGAAAACCCTTCAATTTCCGTCCACAACGATAAGCAAGATTGTTATATTGACATTTGCTCCCCTGAAGTCCTTAGCTTATTCACCGACAACTTCGATTACCAGCATTTACGCCGTCATTTCGTTAAAGGTTTGCTTCTTGATGATATAATGGGTTTCAAAATCTTCACTCATGAAATCCATTCGGATTACGCTGCTAGAATCGATAATTTCCGAAGCTACGATTCAATAAGTAAAGACATAATTCAAAGATGGACGTACCCGTTTGTGCCAGACGTCCAGTTTTCATTGAACAATCCAACAAACCTCGAAAGACACGGGATTTATCGGGCCTCGGAGATATTACAATCTCGATCGGCTGAAATTGGCCCGTTTACGTATATCGGGAAAGGAAGTAGTATCGGTGGTAAAACGGTAATTTCAAATTCGGTTATTGGGGACGGTTGTAAAATCGGGAGTAATGTGTTGATCAACGGTTGTTATATATGGAATAACGTTACGATAGAAGATGGATGCAATCTAAAGCAGGCGATATTATGTGACGGGGTTGTTATGAAATCCGGGTCGGTTCTTGAACCGGGGGTAGTTTTGTCTTTCAACGTTGTTGTTGGACAGGAATTCGTGGTCCCTGCGTATTCCAAAGTTTCTTTACTCCCGCAGCCCGTGACGCAAGACAGTGATGAGGAACTTGAATACGCTGATAATAACAGCGGAATCGTACACACAATCGATACGCTCGAGAACGGGAATTCGCGTACGGAATGGGAATCGTCTGAGGTCGGCATCGGTGGGCGAGGTTTCATTTGGTCAATGAGCGAAGTTGACCATGAAGAAGAATGGCGGCATTCGGTTGCACCGATACCTGAAACAAAACTAATCGAGCTTACGCAAATGGTTTTCGATAATCTTGAACTCAACATTCAAGACGACATCGTTTTGGCTGTTCCCGGTGAGCAGGAATCGGGTAACGAATCTGACGATGATAATATCGATGATTCTCTACAGATTTTCGAAAAAGAGATCGAAGCGACATTTTTGAGGGCTGTTCATGAAAAAGTTAAAGACGACCATATAATCCTGGAGGTCAACTCGCTTCGGTTATCATACAACTTGGCTCTTGAGGATTGTGCTAGCGCGTTATTTTATTCCATGATGAAATTAGCACTTGATACCACACATACTTCACCTGCAAGTCTGGTTAAAAACGCTAATGATGTGATGTCGCGATACGGGAAGCTGTTAAAACCGTATCTTCAAAGTGTAGATGGTGAAATAGAGGTCATATTGAAATTTGAAGAAATGTGTTCAGAGAGTGCGAAAGAGTTTGCCGCTGTGTTTGTGCAGATTTTGCATATGTTGTACGATAAAGACATTATTCAAGAAGAAGCTATTCTTAATTGGGCTGAAGAAAAAGATGGTGCCGATGAATCGGATAAAGTTTTCGTTAAACAATCAGAGAAGTTTATTCAGTGGTTGAATGAAGCATCTGAAGAAGAAGATTGAGGTAGGTTATTATTGTTTAATTTAGCATTTTATTCTATTGATAACTATTATCTTTATAATATTTCTTATTGTTCGTGCAGAAACTGGTTTCGTAACATGGAAAAAAGGGTTGCAAAACAGTTGCTCAACCAGTGAGTTGTTATTTTTAAATTTTTGTTAAAACCTATGTTTTGCATACAATTTGGTTTGTTTCATGTTGTTTTAAACATAGTTCAGATTTTGGTAGTTTATTGCTCTTGTTAGCCAACGCGTAGAGGGTATGTGATACGCGTTTTGGAAGTAAGGTTCTTGTCCAGATAAGTGCGTCTCAGGACATCACATGGTGCTCTTTGAGATGATCCGCGACTATGTGCTTTTTTTCTGTCTTTATTGATTAGAGGTTCGTGGGTCAGTTTTGAGCGTAAAGTGAACCAAAATCAAAAGTTCATACAATGATGTTATAATTTATTCAATACTTTATGGAACTTTTGTATACCGGTTCCCCCTCTCTTCACCCAAACCGGTTTTAGGCACACTGGTTTCAACCCAACCCAAAAATAACTTTAAATACCGGTTTTGGGTAATAGTTTATGTCCCAAACCGGTTTCCAACCCAAACTGGTTTATGACCCAAGTCGGTTTCTCCTCAAACTGGTTTTGACCAAAGTTGACCAAACCAATTTGATTTACGACCCGAACTGGTTTGGCAAAAACACCCGATTTGTCGACTTCTACCTTCAACTAAAACAAAGTCAAAGCCTTATATGCAAGAGAAGACAGTTCATTAGTTTTTGACTTAGAAATTCTTAAGTTACTAATTTTGCTAGTTGGAATTTTGAGATGCATCAAAATTAATTTATTCTATTTAGTTCGAGTATGGTATTTTTATCAAAAAAAAAAAAAAAAAAAAAAAATTCATGGCTGATGTACGATTGATTACAACGAAAGTTAAAATATGTTATAACGGTGTGTGTAACCATTACAACGGTATTATAATGTTTTAGGTCTGATTATGAAGAAATGTAGAAACTATAAATTCTAACTATCAAGTTGTAAATATGTTTTAAGCTCATATAGCCCTCTGAATGAAAAGTTGAGGTCTCTCTCTGAGTTGTGTTCAGATACTTCTGAGTGTATTCTTATATGTAGATTTCTTTGATACTTTTGTCTTAGGAATTACAAAATAAGAAGTTGGGATATAGCAATTTCTTGACAATCCCCCTCTTTAAGTATTGAAAGAAAAATATAGCATTTTAGTCTAGACAGGTGTTTGTTTACATAGAAAAACTAATGAAGTGAAAGGTTAGTATGCATGCTCAATGTTGTCACAAGTGTTCCATCAGAATTTGAGTAGAAGGTAATTAGAGACTTTGTAAAGCATTTTTTTTTAATCAAGGTGCTTTACCTCTCCTATGGTCTTGTATGTTGAGATGGAACCACTATAGAGTTGTATGTGTGTGTATGTCGGATTCCTTTCTTTACTTATAACTCGCCTCTATCATTCGTAGGTTCCCACTTCAGAGTTGTATGTGTGCATCAATAGCAGTCCTTCTGTGTATGGTGGCGATCATTTTTTTTTTGTTTTCACATCTTTAAGCTTGTAACATCAGGATGATAGGTTATGGACATGAATTTTTGTGTGCAACATTTCCATCACATGTTCTAACTTGACCATCCTAAAAAATAATGCAATTAGTATATACACCAACACATCCTAAAAGGTAACTGGTCGAGGATAGCCTAATAGTAAGCATGTGTAGTAGTAATGTGGCAATAGGAATGATGCCATCAATGATATTTGAAAAGAAGTGGTGATTGCGGCGGCTATGGGATGATCAAAAGGAGGAAACGAGATCAATAGTTTAGACTTTAGGTTGATACCATGTAAAATTTAATATAACTTACCATGATTTTTATGTTTAGATTGTTATATATAACGAATTACATAACAAGCTATCCTTGGATTTACGTGAGGCAACAAACTAATATAATCAATAATCATACACAGTCAAATCTCACTTACGGCCAAATTAATAACAACATTTGAAAATTGTGAGACGTAAGCAAATGTTACGTCTATCACAAAAGGTAGAGATACTCTTTCTGGTAAGATCCAAACTCCACACTAGTGAACTACACAAAGTTATTGTATTATCTTGAACTTCAAATTTACTTTAAATATCATCTCTTGAATAAATATCATCTAGCATTGGTCCTATATTTAATATATGGTTTTTGATACTTATATTATATGATGTGATTTTCTGCAACAAATTCACTCGCTTTCGCTACAATATTATTGTGACATTTCATTATTTTTTATTGAAAGTGGAGTAAAAGGGTGTATAACAAAATTATATTTTTAAGTTGAGAGTGGGTCCCATATGATATAAGAAAGAGATTCCTTTTTGAAAGTGACTTGTTTAATTTTATTTTTATAAATTAAATATCTGATAATAAAATTATTCGTTTTAAATTTGTTTTGTTAATAGTTTGAGTATTTTTAATCATTATATACAAATGTTTGTTAGATTACTTGTTTAAAAAAGTTGCCTTTGCTTTATGTTTACTTGGAGTTTTTAAACTTCTATTGAGTTCTATAATGTTTAAAGTTGTTTTATCTTTCTGGGTTTGTTGTTATATAACTTTTAAAATCTTAATATAGCGACGGAAATAAATGAAAAAAAAAAAAAAAAAAAAAAACTTAACAAGGAACAAAATAGTTATGTAAAATTTGTATGTGTAAAGGAGAGGGAAAAAGAGACGTGAGTTAATGTAAAAGGTGATTTTCAATCACGTGTAAAGGATATGAAGTTATGAGGATGGGACATGAGGAAAGAGCTCTTTATAAAGCTCCGCATCTTAGCTCGCTCGACTAAAGCTCAAAAAAATCTAGCTAAATAAACTTAATTTAAAACGACCTGAGCCGAGTGAGCTCATTTTGTAACTGAGTCGAGCTCTTGGCTCATGGCTCAGCTTGTTGGCTCGTTTAACTTCTATCTCGAGCTCAAGCTGAGCTGACCTGCCTCGTCGAATTTTGAGCACTAGCTTGAGACCACCCTGGCTCGACTTGACTCTACTCGTTGATAGCCCTTATATTACATCATTACGCAAATTATAAATGACTACGCAACCATATTCTACTTGGAAAAAAAAAGTTTTCAGGTGTGGATTTTTATGTACATGTCGGTATAAATTCGAGTTAATCTACGTTTAGATGTAACCTTTTTAATGATTTTTGTTTGCCAATTTTTCTTTAAAAAACTGATTTGTCGTTAACCTCTTTGAGTTTCAAAAGTTTCGACTTTGCCCCTTTTGTTCTTTTACTTAAAAGAATTAACTTTTTACGTGCGGATTTTTATGTAGGTATCAGTATAAATTCGAGTTGATCTCTTTTTAGACGAAAACTTATCTTGGGAAATGAGTCAGTGCAAGTATAATATGTTTTTTACATACCATACCGAATGTCATTAAATATAATATATTTTCATTCGATGGTATAAATTCGAGTTACTGCGCGTTTCGTGTGTTTTCTATTTTTTAAAGCTATAATAAGCCCCTTTTGATTGTTTAGCATCGTTCGCGTTACATAGCACTTACGCTAATTCATTCGATATTTGCAATATACTCGCGCCGCAACGCGCGCAGGTCTATTTACTAGTATAACTAATTACGCACACATATTAAGCAACACATGGTAAATAATAGCACTACATATTACATAACTTGTATTAATATTTCCTAAACCCTAAACTCTTTGTACTTCTTACGTACATAATCGTAAGTAATTTATCTATATATATTAAAAATAGGAATGAATGAACAGTAAACAAAAGAAAACAAAATTGAATAAATATATAGTAGTAAAAGTAGAATAGAATGAATAGTAATATTACTAAGGAATGAGCTGGTATCGGGTACTGGTATCAAATTTACCCAACCGGATGTATTTTTAGTACCGGTTCAGCACCGGTATTCATTGGTTTTTACCCTCAAATGCCGGTGCCGTTACCAAACCGGGTGTATTTTCAGCACCGGTATTCATTGGTTTTTACCCTCAAATGCCGGTGCCGTACCAGGACCGGTACCGGTACTGAGCCGTACCGTACCAAGTATATTTGGTACCGGTACCCACTTTTGTGGATTTGGGTAACGGTATTTTCCGTACCGGTTGGTACCGAGCTCATCAAATTATGTAGCAACGTAGCAATGCAAGTAATTGCACCATTTATATTACTTTTCATACACACAGTAAGTAAACTGTATTTCGTTTGAATGGGATTTTATATACACAACAACTTATTTTGCTTTATTTTTTTGTCTTTTTCTGTAATAAATGAATTGTAGCATGTAAAATTAAGTTGGATATTTAGATTATTGATGAGCAAATCGTATCTAATTCTGTAATCAAACCGGTATCGTATCGGTACCAAATTTATTACATTTTCGGTACCAATTTGGTACCCACCTTTTGGCGTTTTCAGAATCGTTACTTCCGGTTCGACACCGGTCTAGCACCATACCTGTATTTATTGATTTTTACCTTCAAATACCATACTGTATTGTACCGAGCATTTTTGGTGCCGGTACCTAATTTCGATGATTTTCCAGATCGGTACTTTCGGTACCGTTACCGGTACCGAGCTCATCCATATTTTAACGTGTTAGCACCGTAATAACTGAACTGAAAACAACCGAATTTCCAACGTGTAGGACGTGTGGGTCCTATTATTATATATTAGGTTATTTAAAATCACTTTTTTTTACAGCGTGACTATCATTTTCACGACATTTTTATTTATGTTTTGATATTCGGTATCTGCTTGCCGTTATTAACACGCGTTTTGCAGTCATTGTCTCCCCGCCTCAATGTAGGACGTGTGGGTCCTATTATTATATATTAGGTTATTTAAAATCGTTTTTTAGAACGAAGTGACTATCCTTTTCATGATATTTTTATTTATGTTTTGATATTTGGTATCTGCTTGCCGTTATTGACACGCGTTTTGCAGTCATTGGGTCCCCCCGCAACGCGTGGGCGAAAAATCAACTAGTGTATATTAAAAATCATCAAGCAAACTTTTTTATATGTTTTTTATTTAAGTTTGTACCGTTTATCTACCCATGTTGTGTAGTGTACGTTGTATAACTAAACAATCAAACTAGTTTATTCTAGGAACACATGTGAATGTTATATTGCTTAAACAATCAAATTATTATATATATTTTTGAATTTAGGAGAGATGTGTGAGATCATTTCAATAATATCCATTTTTATTTTCTAAATTTCCAAGATTATAAAAATAAGAGTTAACTGCTATTTTCGTCCTTGTGGTTTGCTGGAAAATGACACTTAGTCAAAAAAAAAATTGCGCCAGTTCTCTTCTCAACATTTTTTAAACGTGCCACTTCAGTCCAAAAAGATAACGCATTGCGCCAGTTCCGTTCTCAATGTTTTTAACGGAAGTTATCTTTTTGGACTAAAGTGGCACGTTTAAAAAATGTTAAGGATGGAACAAACACAATTTTTTTTAGACTGAAGTGGCATTTTCACCAAATCACAGGGACGAAAATGACAGTTAACTCTAAAAATAAAAATTCCTTTCGTTTTGCATGAACTCAAGATATATTAAATTTGAATTCATGGATGTTTCAACTTTGATGATGTTTAATTGTTACTTTGTTTGATAATTGGATGAGAAGTAAGAGTTTGTAATTGATGAAAACTGTGGATTTCTCTATTTTCATTTTATAGTTACTCTACTTTATTGATTTACATTTTTATTGACTTTGTTACTTTCTTGGTTTTATTTTTTGACTGTTAACTTTGTTGACTTGTGTCTTACTTTGTTGCTTTTCTTAACTATTGAACATATTTCTTACCTAACTTTCTTCACTTTGATTTAACGTATGATGTATTAAATTTTATTATTTTGTTCATTACTCGAATTCTATTTTTTTTTACTTTAAACTGGTCCGACTACTGTATATTTGTATGTAAACATGTTGCCAATAACGTCTATAATGTCCCCCCTATGTCCATTCAAGAAACATGTTTTGTAAGGGTATCCGGGGCACCCATCGGGGACCCCTTCGGTGACCAGTTTCCCCGATCGGGAACACCGCCGCCATCCAAGCGGGAACCCGAATCGGGGAGGGTGAGCGGTGGGGAGTGACCGAAGAGGGGGAGAGATGGTGGTGGGGCCAGCCGCTATTTCAACCAATGAAAACTTTGTTTTTTTTTTTTTTTTCTTTTTGAATAAAAAAAGCAATTCACCTAAGAGGGGAGTGGCGCCATCAAATTGGGGTGTGAGGGGAGTTTAAGAGGGGAGTTGACGTGGCACACGAGGATTGGGTGTGCGTAAGAGAGGGGACTCCCCTCTTAGGGGAGTGCCCCGAACACCCTAATTAAGGATTTGTTAACTTTGTGGTAATAGTCGACTTCCTATTGTTAAGCACACTAGCGTTCTTAATTAAGGATTTTATTACTTAGTTTAGTTTACTGACTTTGTTAACTTTGGTTGTATTATTCACTTTGTTAACAAAGTCGGGTTTAACTAAATTACTCAATATTTGTCATAGACGATATAAGACGAAGTCAAGAGTTCCCAACTCTTATTCTCTCTTTTGCCACACACGTTCAAAGCGTTGCATTAGTAATTCTATGATCGTATGAAGATTACATGTTGCAGAAAACGCCACCTTCTCACTCAACGTCCACATTCGAACAATCGTCGCTAAGGACACACACATGTATGTTGCGGCTACATTGCATTAGTGCTAACACATAATGGTTTTTCATATCATAATAGTGATGGATGCCAGTTTTTATTATAAGTTAAAGAATTGGAAATGGTCATGACTGAATGGATTAGAGATAATATAAAATTTAACAAAACAATAAAAAAAATTAAAAAGCACACTCAAAAAGTTACAACCTTTAAATAAAGAGATCACTAGATATAGATAGATATAGACTCTAAAATGAAATGATTTAAAAAAGAAAAGCACATCCTAAAGTGCTTTTGTTGTTGTATGTATAACATCAAACATGGTATCGCGTCCATCTAAAACATAAATTGTTAAATCAATTATTAATTGTATCATAAATATTAGGTATCGACACTCTTTAAAATATTGTTAAGAAGTGACTTATGAATCAATACCTAGGTTATTACTAGAACAAAACTAAATAAAAAAAAGCAAGTGGAAAACTTAGTTAAATATCATGTACGCTATAGTACCATTGATGATTGGAACATTTCAATTTAAATTATGTGATGTGTTTTCATAATTTTCCGGGTAAATTGTATTTTACGTCTTTTCAGTAAAAATTCAGGCGTTGTCGTTTAACCAACGGATGTTCTTTATGTTTTAATTTCTTTAAAGTAGATGTCCATTATTTTTAATTTCTTTACAGAGGATGACCTTTGTTTTTGTAATCTTTTTAGGGAGAAAGGACACTGTGTGTAAAGAAATTAGAACATGAAGGAAATCCTTGTAATTTTGTTAGTTAAAGGACAACACCTGAAATTTTGCTAAAACTTAAAGGACGTAAAATACAATTTATCCTAATTTATCTACTAACGTATTTGTACCAGGACATTTAGATATGTGTTTAACAATCGAATTTCACAAACCCTAATTCTTAAATTGGTTACCACTTACCACTTAAAATCATTGAACGTTGGTGATACATTAATTTGTCAAATCTAACAAAACCTAACTCTCTAGTTCCCATTGGTAGTATAAAGAGTTAATCTACATCAGTGTTCAAACTATATCCTTCACCTTCCTCTTTAACTTGATAGGAGTGCTTAGACTGGAAGGTATGGTGAGCCTCATCTCTAAGAGGATGGGTCGTCACGTAGACCACCACGTAAGCGGGTGTGAGGATAGGCCTAAAGGAGATGGACCTAAGGGGTGGGGGGATGGGCCCCTTTATGTATATATATGTATGTATAGGTGTGTGTGTGTGGGAGTGAGGCCCGACTTGGGCGGCTGATTGCGGACGAAGAGGACGCCACAGGGGCGACGGCGGTGCAGTGAGGTGGCATTGCTGGGGCGGCGGCAAGGAGATGGGCCTGGGGCTGTCCCCATACCGTCCGGTCTTAGCAGGTCATGAGTGGAAACTCAAAAGGTGTTTCAAGTGCCCTCTTGAGAGGACCAATCTAAGAGGTCATTTGGGGAGCCTATAAGTTGACTCAAATAGTTTACATTGTGAATGCTGACAATAGTGTAGCTTAAAATGCAATCGCTTTATAGGCTAATGGTATCTTAGGGGTGGTATAAAGTTTTGAAACCAATAGCTCCTGAGTTCGATTCCCATAAGGGGGGGTTTTCCCATATTTATTGGGTTTTCTTCTGAATTGTATGCATTATGCCTAGTGGAGATGGATATGATCGGGTGGTTCCGCTGGTGGCACGATGATACTCCACTGGTCCGTTAGTGATCCAAATTTACCGTTAAAAAAATATAGCTTAAAATGCCAAAATTACTTTATTTTTTATAGGCAAATTGGAAAATAATAATCCCAAGTGAGTTATTAGCCAATAATAATCCGACCTCTTCCAATTTTTTTGTAAAATAGTCTGCCGTTAAAATAAGCTTAACAGAGATAAGTGTTTTTCCGAATTACAAACCGATGTTTTAGGGCTTTTGATCGGAACAAGGATACGAGTCGATTGATGTAAAACTTACCTCGAAATTGTGTTCGAAATGGCTTGAATTTTGTTAATTGGAAGTTAAACACCCGAATTGAAGCACCGTTTTCGTGGGTTGGGGGCAGTATTTTGAGGTAAGTTTTACATCAATCGACTCGTATCCTCGTTCTGATCAAAAGCCCTAAAACATCGGTTTGTAATTCGGAAAAAAACTTAACTCCGTTAATCTATTTTAACGGCGGACTATTTTACAAAAAAATTAAACGAGGTCGGATTATTATTGGCCAATAACTGACTTGGGATTATTATCGGCCAATTTCAGAAAGATGGGATTATTATTTTCCAATTTGCCTTTTTTATAAAACTCCGTATAAAAAAATATGTTGGAATGTTAAAAAAATATTTAAATAGAGCTACATATTCAACTTCTAAAAAATAGCAACGAGCATAAATTATTATAGAAATAATCAATTTATATATATATATATAGGGTAAGGTTCATGCGAGAACCACCTTTATTGCGAGAACCGCGAGAACCAATGTGAACACAACCTAAAATAGCTAAAAAAAACCTAACCCCAACCCCCAAAAAAAAAACCTAACCCCCCCCCCCCCCCCTCTAAAAAAAACCTAACCCCCAAGCTAAATGCTAAAAACTAAACAAAAAAAAATGTTACTAAAAGTAGTGATTTTAACATAAAAAATATTTAAAAAAAATTGTGTGTGTTTTTAGCTATTTTTAGACATTTTTTGTTGTGTTCACATTGGTTCTCGCGATTCTCGCAATAAATGGTGGTTTCTAACGGATATTTTATATATATATAACTTAAAGGTAAATATAATATTAAATAATTAATTTTATTATTTATCATGGTTATATAGTTAAGATAGAAAATTAAGAATGGATCTCTTTTTTCACGTGCTACACCTTTTTTTAGACTGTGTTACATGTAACAATCAGGGGCTGCCACGTGTTACGTGTAACAGCTTTTGCAGACTTTCGGTTTTTTTCTGAAAAAGTAAAAGTTGTTACGTAACACGTGACAACCTCTTATTGTTACACGTAACACGTCTGCAAAAAGATGTAACACGTGACAAAAGGAGGTCCATTCATTTGAGTTTTTAGTTTTTTTTAATTAATATGAGATTTATTCCTATAATCAGAGCCGGCCCTTAAGGGGGGCGGTGAGGACAACCGAACAGGGCCCGTGATTTCGTAGGGCCCGTAATTTAAAAAAAAAATCCGATATTATATATGTAAAAAAAATTAATAAGGTATAACCAAAAAAATATTAACATAGGCCCACTTAAAAAAATTATATTGTTTAAACTATTTAGCCCATTTGGTTAGTGAGCCCAATACCCAAATATTTTCTAAAAACTAATTAAAAAAATAAAGTGGGAGTGGGCGGCAATCAGGAACAGAAACGTCGGAACTGAGGAAGAACAGAAACGTCGCAGTTGCCAGTTGCAAAGCCGATCATCATTCATCATCAACAGGCCTTCGATTTCAACCACAGCAAGCAGGTCAGCAGTAGTGCAGTACGCACAGCCTTCGTTTTATCGTTTATTTTGTTGTCGATTGTCGAACATATGGAATTCATTTATTCAGTTATATGTCGAATTCATTTAACATTTATTGTCGAACATATGTGAAATCTGAATACGAGGAACAAGCGGGCCGCGTAAGACATGTTAACATCTTACGTGGGCCGCGTCCGATGCCTAGATACAGAAAACATGGGCAGCAGCTTGTCCAGCCTTTTAACCGACTTATAAGGGATATTTTCACTACATGGGCGACCCCTAAACAGTCCTAGGCACTTAGGGATACCTGTGGACGATCCATTATCAGTGGTAGCACTTGTTGTCAATGATCTAAGGTGATTAAAGCATTATAAAAGGGCCTTGTGTTGCAACTTTGTAACCACACCTTCCATCTGCATTTCTGATCATTTCTGGAGCTCCAAAGCAGACTCAAGTGATCACAAATCGTGCATAGGACTTCTGTAAGTATGCTTAACATTTCTTAGTTGAGTTTTTACTTAGTTTTAGCTTAAAAGTCAAACTGTCATAATTAACGGTTGACTTAGCGATTAATCATTAATGGTCCAGTGATTAGTCGAATTGACAGTAGTTATAAGTTGGTAATTATGTGGGCAATAAACCCTTAAAGGGGCTCCCTCTGATTCCCACTCTAACTAGACCATTAGTCGGGTCAAACTTATTATTAAAAAGTCAACAGGATGCTTAATTTCAAATTAATACATAATTAGCAATGTAGAACCCATACAACGTGTTTGATCATTAATATAACTTAGTAATTAATGTAAGAACATGTCTAAACATGTTCATCCCGACAATTTTCTGTAGAGACCCGGTTCGGAACCGAAAGTCGCATAAATTGACTTTTGCCTTGACTTTCAGTTCTGACCCGTTCAAGCATGTTTTAGAAATTCCTTAGAGCTTTAATTGGACTAGGTTACATGCTAGTATAACCCTATGCGATTATACGCCTTGGTTCATTAGTTATCCAATTAATATGCATGATTCCGTTAATTGTTCATATGTTGACTATTATGCCCTTTTCGCCATAAAACGTGATTTTTAAAAATGTAAAAGAGTAGAAACCTTAGTTACTGATTTATAAACTTGCAACCAAAATTTGACATCAGTTTGTGGTGTAGATTGAGAGTTATGCTCATTAGCGTAATTAGAAAGCTTTTTAGCGATTAAAAGACATAATTAGCATATAGCCTATTTAAACCCACTTTTTGATATCAAACTCTTTACCCACTGATGTAATATATTATTTTGGGATTTTTGAAGGTTTTTAATTAATTTTAGGATGAGCATAACTTAGAGTTATAAGCTTGAGTCGGTAATTGTCGGTTTTGCCCTTTCGGGCTATAAAATGAGTTTTACACATCTATTTGACCCCAAACCTTTTGCTACTGATTTTATATGATAAATAATTTATTTTTGACCTTTTGGAATAATAAAAATATCAGTTTTCTATATAGAACCCGGAAATGGCTTCCAATCGCCTTTTTAAGCGTTTTTAACGCATAGTATGTACTAAAACTATTTTAAACATACAAGGGTTGATACCTACTGATATTTTAGGTAAATTATAATATTTTAACAGTAAGCAAAAGTTTTTTAACTCAGACTTCAGTTTTGGGCTTTTCGGCTTACGTGAAATTACCAAAATGCCCATACGGTGCATAGTTTGGTTATAATTGATAAATTTAACGTATATGCAATACCCTACTGTTATAACTTATCAAATTAAGTATTTTTACTGATTACATTAGACCTGTAACTCAGGTTAATACTTAAACTCTTTTATAACCTTATAATTGACCAAAATACCCCTACGGGGCATAGTTTGAGTTTAAAATCGTTTCGGGCATAATAAAAGATATCTTACTGATGTCACAACATATTTGAGGCATATTAACTTAGGAAACCTGTATATGGCTCTAATGATTACCCGTTACGCCTCTTGCGCGTTCGGTTTATGTAACTAGTTTGCATAAATTAGCCGAAACGGGTCAAACCTTATCGGTTTTATCTCAAAATCCAGAATGTGTTTAGATTACCCATATAAGACAAGTCTTCAAACTTGTCGGGTCTAAATCACATTCTATTCCGGTCTTCGCTTAATCACGCGTTCGAACCGTATCGTTCCTTAAAACTAATCGGTCTAAGCTTAAGCTTAACTAAATACCGTTAGGATTCTAATAGGTTATTATAAACCTTTGTTCCAGAATAGGAGAACCGGTAAAAGCTACCCGCATTTGATATTTGTGAATTATACTTGCAAAGGTAAATACTTTTAACTTATTTTCCCTATGCGGGCTTGGGGTACGGTATATAAAATACCGCTTGGTCGGGCATTAAATCTTCCATCGTATGGTGGTTAATTGATATTGATCGGCCCGTTTAAATTGTTTTGTTTGCTTAAAGCCTTTGGGAGGTTAATGACCATGTCCCGGATATCCTTGGCATCATTTTACGAAATGGCCACGACCTAAGCGCGGGGTGTAGGCGTACACCCGTCAGTGCCAAAATAAATAATGTGGTGTGTCTATTGATCTTTAACCCGACATGATCCGGGCTACTGAACGCATAAGGAACATGTAATCCTTTTACGAGATTATATATTTAAATAATTATCCCAAGTTATAAAATGTTTATGCCACGTGCATTCAAACCACTTTTTAATCATTTTTAAAATGAGTTGGTTAATTGTATTTACCTGTGTAAACTGACGTATTTTCCCAAAAAGATTAAATGCAGGTACTACTCATAATAGGCTGGATTTCTCCTTAGTATCAATAAGAGTCTCGCAAGCTTAAGATGCCTAAAGTCTGTTGAACTACTGTTTCCAATTATTTTGATCCACCTGTGGATAAACTTTCGACTGTTGTGATACTTGATATTACAATATGTTATTCGGTTGAAATATATCTTTCATTTGCTTCCGCTGTGCATTTTAAATATTGTGTTGTTTGACTGTAATGTTGCCAACCACGTCACGATACTCCCCCACCGGGCCCACCGGTCAAACGTGGAAATATCGGGGTGTGACAGGTTGGTATCAGAGCCAACACTGAGTGAATTAAACACTAGCCTTTTGTGTTTAATCTCAGTTACACAATTGCACATTCCAAATTTTTCGAGTCTAGACAAAGAACATATGAACAATCCAAATTTGTTTCGATTTATTTTTTAACTTTGTCTTTTATTATATATATTCTTGTTGTTATCTTATGTTATATTAACAGGTCTAAATATGCCGCCAAGATTTTTCAGACGAAGAGGACGAGGCAAGGGGCCAATCACCGCCCCCAATGATCACGAAGCCGGGCCTTCGCACAGGCGAGCTCCTACTACCACTACGAGTGCAGATACTCGAGAGAACTGGAGGACCAATGTGGAGCCCGCTAGACGGTCTGTTTCACATAGTTCAACGCCTCCCTTTCGTAACTCCTATGGGCCACAGCCAGAAAACGAGCCTGATAACCCGCAACCTTCCTACATACCTCTTCAGCGATCTCTTTCGCACAATTCTTTTGGTAACCCCACTCCTGTTTTTCAGGGCCGGTTTAACCCGGCAAACTACTTACAAGAACCCGTGGGTTTTAACCCATTGGGACCGGAGGATCACTTTTCCAGCGATAACGCCGTGGATATGGAGGAGGACACCGACCCTATTTATCCTGCAACCGGGATTCCCAACCATCCTATCGAGGTCTCGGATGGCTCATCTTTTCGCGGATCACCCTACGGTGGTCCAGACAGTTTTCAGGCAAGGTTCAACCAGCATGAATAGTACTTCACACCTTCTCACCATTCATCGCCCCACCAGCAGCAACAGCAGCAGGAAGATCCCTCTGGGGATTCACGTTTTGTGGCAGTCACGCCACCGCCTCCACCACCGCCAGTTCATCAAGCACCTCCAGAACCGTCGAGGCGTAGGAGGACAGGCGCGCGAATATCCGCGCATGGAGGGGATTTTCATTTCAGCACCCCTCATCACTCAAGTGACGGAAGCGTATTACATTAGGATAATGAGCCCGAGTGAAGGGACAAAGAAACATGTAAAATGATTTAGACAAGTATTGGGAGGGAGTGTACTTACACTCGAACCCAGAAAACGCAAGCATGTAAAATGATTTAGACAAGTATTGGGAGGGAGTGTACTTACACTCGAACCCAGAAAACGCAAGCATGTAAAATGATTTAGACAAGTATTGGGAGGGAGTGTACTTACACTCGAACCCGGAAAACGCAAACATGTAAAATGATTTAGACAAGTATTGGGAGGGGGTGTACTTACACTCAAACCCGGAAAATGCAAATATGTCCCTTAACGGGTCGTTTTTGTAAAACGTTAAGCTTAAGGACAAAGTCGGAATATAAAAATGAAGCGAGGTCTTAATGCATACCGGGAGGGTTGCAATAATAACGACTTCGGTAAAACACCCGGTTGATGGGTAAGAATTAAACACATGCGTAAACCAAGAGACGTGAACGCGGAAAAAAAAATCAAAGGACTTGGATTACGAGTTATGACTATAAAATCTCGTATATAGAAATTGTGAGTAAATATGTTCAACTATTCGAAGTCGAATGGGTTGAATAAAGAATAAAGTTGATTGTTTATAAGTGATGGATTTCACGTTAATAGGTCAAACAGGTTGAATACAATATAACGCCGAATGGCACAAATGAGCGCTAGCCAGATAAAGGTAGCGTTAAATGCAAGAGAATAATGAGCCCAGTAATGGGATATAACCAAATAAGAATATATGCAAATCAAATAACAGTAAGCATAAGAAGAACTGACGCATAAATGACATGAGAAGTCATAAAATCGGAAAATTGTCCGAAAGAAAACAATTATAACCATGAAACTACAATTAAGGTTAACGGGACCTAAGCTTGAAACCAAATGATTCTTCGAACAAAAACAGGGTGCCTTGACACCAAACATGTATTTTAAGAATGACATGAGTAAGGAGTGATCTACGGGATCAACATAACCTTTAGGGTTATAAACAAATGAAAGATCTACGGGACTAAAACGACCCACGGGTCATGATTAGAAAGAAGTTATAAGGACTTCGCCCTAAAGAGGTGAAAGTCTAATCAAAATAGCCCATAAGGCTAAGTGATAAAAACCTACGGGTTAATTAGATAAAGCGAGGGAATCGGTTGAGAATCCCCGCATAAAACTAAGACTGTAAAAGAATAAATGATGGACTGTCAATATCCTGGTATGGATAATTGACAAAAGTTAAAGAGAAGATCCTAAAACTAAAACTTCGGTTTTAGTAAGAAATAACGTTTTTACAAACATAAATTCTGATAAGAATTTAAATAGTAAGCATGAAAGATACAAGTCTTGACACTGATAGGCGCAAGACGATATATTCGAAAAGTGATATTTTCGAAAATGAAAGGTTGATACAAACTAAACACGATGTGACACGATCACGGTTAGGAAATGTAATGTGAAGTAAAATCACATTATAACCAAGTGAGCGGTGAAAAGTAACGGGACTAATAAGTCTAGCTAGTAAGACCGGTTAAGGCCAGTAATTCAAATAAAAAAAAATTGGTTTGCTAGTAAGCGGTGGATTCGGTATAACTAAACCGAATAAATGAATTTTAAAACAAAAGAAATTGTTGCTGAAAGTGAAAGATTTCACTAAAGACCTTTAAACGGGTCAAAGTAACGGATTCATAAGGAATTCGATAGTATATGAAAGCGATGGATATCACTAAGTTAACTAAACTAGTGGAAATAACGAGATTACGTTATTTCGAAGTTACACTATGTCGTATGAGATATGTAGACAATTAGTAACCAAAAAGATGTTACCATACTTTTCGGGTAATACTAACGATTGGTTAAAAAGTATAAGTAATTTCTCGGGTAGAATGCATTGAGTTTAAACTCAATGAATTATGTAAGAAAAGGTTTCGAGGACGAAACCTCTTTAAGGGGGGTAGACTTGTAACACCCCGAAAACGGGTTTGGTAATTAAACCCCGTTAATACTAAAGACGGGGAAAATACAGTTAGTGGTAAAATTTAACCCGATAAATATTAGGACTCAAATAAATAAACCTAATATTAATCAAAAAGAAGAATAAACGCTTCGAGAAAACAAAGTTTATAAGAAACTCGAGTTAACGAGACTTAAAAATAAAATGGGTTATGACTCCCCCGAAAACCACTAAGTAACTAGGAATATTAACCTAGTAAGCTAAGTGTGGTTAAAACAATATGGAAAACTCTTAAATCATAAAGGAAACAATAATTGAGGGACTAGAATGGCTAAATTGGAAACTTGAGTTATTAGTAAACAAAATAAACTCCAAACACTCACCTAAGTGAGTGCTTGGATCGATCAGAACACAGGAGCGACCAAGAGCTCCTCTCCAAACCCTAGCTCACTAAAATTTGATCAATTAGAGGTTCAATTAAGTCCCAAATCAAATTCTAATCACGAATTAGTGATCACCTCGCTGAAAAGATCATAAGGTATGCAAAATTTTGATGTTCTTATTCATCTTAAATTCTAGGTTAATGATGAAAAGTCGAAATTTAGCTTGATTGTGTCATGCATGAACAAGATTAGAAGGGATATGGTGTCTAGGGATGAACCCTAGGTGAAATCTTGTTAAAAGATTTCATGTTAATTATAGAGTTCATAATCACCATTGTAGGTGATTAATGAACTTGAAGAAAACTTGATAGACCCTAGAATTATGACCTTGCTCTAGCATAATCCGAATTTAAGAGTAAATTTCAGAAATATGGATGTAAGACTTGTGTAGAATTGTCTAATCGAAGTTAATTTAGATGATAATTACAAGTCATAAACTTGGTTTTGATGATATAAAAATCTGACCCGCTAGGTGTTTGATGAAACGCCTAAGTGAGGATTAAAATGCTTAAAGTTGGGTAAAAACGCAGATTTGATTATTATAAAGAATTATGCGTTAAAGCTTATGAAAAGGGGTTCTAAGTACTATGTTGATTTAAAATTAATGTTGTAAACCATGTGAGTTAAAGTAGTTAGCTTTGATAAACTAAGTTAACTAAGCATAAAGTCGAACAGTAGCTTTGACATAGAAAATAAGTGAGGTGGAATAGTCATGATTGTCAATGACTAATTTAACCGCCTTGTAAATGACTGACAATAGTTTGACGCGTAACAAGCTAGGTGAAAGCTTGGAGGAGGGAGCGGGTCAAACGGAGCCAGTACGGAAAGAAAAGCGAGGTGTGGATGCAAGGTAAGTGTAATTTACACACTTATGTAGAATACTCGTTTATTCAATTCGTTGTAAATGGATAACAATCGTTTTGGAATTATGGATTTTGTTAAGATTACCTTGTAGTGTAATCTAGTAAAGAGGGAAAAGGGCAAAATGGAAATTGGTCAAATGTCGACTAGTGTAAATCAAGGTTAAAAGGATACCCATAGCGTAAGCTGAAATGGGTTGAGTTTGTAAGAAAAGAGCTTAAAGAAAAAGGGTATGGTAATAAAATCCGAGATGGGATGGATGTATAAATTGGAAATCAAAAACGATGTTTTGATTAAATAGATAACGTTGAGCGTGTAGTCCAAACGGGTCGAATGGTGCTGATATCACCATTTGACAATATCGACTAATATGGTTGTCAAGTCTTATGCTAACAGGACCGATTAGCTAATCGGATAATTGCGTCACTATTGATTGTGTGATAATGAAAACAAGGTATAAATCGGGTCTACTTGTTGATTCGGGCCAGGTACGCATGTTCATGTTGTAGTTAAAAATGCTATTTTGGTCGAATAATTGGAAAGAGAGTCCTTTGTAGTAAAAAGAACAAAATCGACCAAAACGCCCTTGTTGGCTAATTCGAACAAACAACCTTTAAAAGTTGTTTGGAAACGAGTTTTATGATTAGGAAAATACTTAGAATAAGTATAGAAACTGAAATGTGGTGATGGAATGTTAGAAGCAATCGAAAGCGATTTTAGGTTCGAAAGTGCTTAAATACCCTTAACGGGTCAAAATAAGCATACGAGCGAATACGGGTTTAAATGGTGTAATAAACCTATGATTAGAACCTAATATAGTAGGTAACATTAATTTGAAAAAGTGTAGGAGATATAGAATCAAATAGATACGTTTGTTTGATAAAATGCGTAAACGGGTTAAAATTCGGTAAAAGGTAACGAGGCGAAGGCTTAGAAGTCTCAAAATTTATTAAGCCAAATGTCGGATTTTAACTCCATTTGATGGAGAATTAAATTACAAACATGTAGGAAGAAACGGTAGGTCAAACGGACACGTGGTTAGAAAGATACGGAAGTTTTCGTATCAGAAACGACAAAATGGAAAGCTGGAATGCAGGGGCCACCGTAACTTACGGTGCCACCGTAAGTTACGGTGGGACTGAACTTGTTACGGTGATTACCACCTGTGTTATGGTGGGAGAACTTTTATACAGAGGCCACCGTAACTTACGGTGACACCGTAAGTTACGGTGGAGGCCAAATTCAAGCACATTGTTTTTGGGTCTTGTTATCAATGTTGGATTTACATAATTTCCTCGTTATATTAGATAATTAGTTATCAAAACTAACTGTTAAGTTGGTTTTGAACACAGGTATATGTCGAGAGCCCGGATGAAGTTAAAGTGTCGAGCAAGAACCGAACACATGTTAAATAAAGCTTCCGCAAGTTGTTTCGTTCGTTATTCAGAAATGGCGAATTAAATCGCATTATGTTATATCACTATAAATTGTAAAAAAAAAATTAACAAGCCCGTATTTTCAGTATAATCGTGATTGTAATTACATGATTATGAGTTTAAATTATACGATAAACGCTAAATAATAACTAGGGTGTTACAACTTTCCTTGTTTCAGTTGAGCCCCTGCGTGGGCCTGTCTTATTGTTTTAACCCCTGTGTGGGTATGTTTGCTGTAACACCTCGAAAATTTTCGTCCAACAATGTACTGACACGTGTCATGGACTTGGGATATGTGAAAACATACTCTAGAGGGACTAAAGTTGACAAACAGTGAAACTATGTGAATACAAGGGTCCAAAGTGTCAACAAGGATAAATAGGCTCTAAAATAACCCTACATGATGTTTATAATCTAAAGCGGATAAATCATGGATCATACGAAGCGAAAAATGAAAGAAAGTGAGGAGTTACAAACTACAGGGGCTAAACGTGTCAACATGTTGAATTTATACCTCTGAGTGATCTTTTGGCAAACCCGAAGCTTTGTAATGATAAAATATACTCACGAGAATATGTGATAAAAATTTCATGAAGTTTCGTGAACGTATGAGAAAGTTGTGATTAAAACCGTACACGAAAGGTTAATTGCGTTATCGTGAATTTCGTGACTTTTCGGGTAAGCGCAAAGTGAACCGAGGACTTTGCCATGTTTATAAAAGTCCCAAGGTTCATAAAAATCAGATTTCAAGGGTTTAGAGTGCAAATAAATAGCTTAAACACGTATCTAAAGATCAGGGACTGAATTGCAACAAGTAAGAAACTTGTTAAGCTGGTCGACACCCGTACGCGGCCCGCGAAGGGCCTGTCGCGGCCCGCGACCCAGCGCCCAGCAACGAATATAACGCACAGCTGCCAGTTTTGTCTGTTTGTCGAGTTGTAAACAGCTGGGATCGACTTCAGGCTTCACCAATCGAATTTCATGCATGCTAGGACACTTGTACTCTTCCTACAACACTTACAAACACCTGTATCACCCTCTAATCTGATCAAAAGTTTGCATAAAAGGCTCTTGTTGTTGCAAACATATGAACACTTGAACTTTCAAAATTCACAAGACTTCTCCTGGAGCTTTCTGGACGACAAGGCAGGCTCATAGTGATCTCTAAGCTTGTTTAGGACCATTGTAAGTGTTTACAACTCTTTCAAATTCGTTCTAGCTTAGTATATTAACCGAAAGTCAAACTATCGTAAATTACACTTGACTTTATGATTAAACGAGTTTGGCTCTGTCATTTCTCAAATTGAAAGTACCTACATGTTGGTGTTTATGTGTGTAACAAACCCCTAAAAGGGTATTTTCAGATTCACACTCTAAGCATGTTAATTGTCGAGTCAAAGCTTTTCTCAAAAGTCAACAGGAAGTGTTTTTGCAAATTTAAGCATGATTAACAATGTAGGCTACATGCAACCTGTTTGATCATCAAAATAACCTTGTAATTAATGTAAGAACATGTTTCATCATAATCAATTCGACAATTTTCAGTTTAAACTCGAATCGGAACCGAAAGTCACATAAATTGACTTTTTCTTTGACTATCGGTTCTGATCCGTACATGTATGTTTGAGATCTGAATTAGAGCTTATTTTAGACCAACTTTCATATAAGTTTAGCTCTCTGAGATTTTACAACTCGGTTCAACACTTATCCGCTTCATATGCATGTTACCGGTTTATGCTTAAAAATGACTATTTTGCCCTTTTGACTATAAAACGTGATTTTTGAAAAAGTGAAAGAGTAGAAACATTTGATACTGATTTATAAACTTGCACCAAAAATTTGATATCAGTTTGAGGTCCAGAATACGAGTTATGCTCAATATCGTAATTTGAAAGCTTTATGTTACTTAAACGGCGTAATTAGTATATAACCTATTTAAACCCACTTTTTGATACCAAACTTTTTACCCACTAATGTTATATAATATTTTGGGATTTTTAAAGATTTTTATTTAATTTTTGGCTGATCATATCATAGGTCTCTAAGTTTAATTCGGTAAATACCGATTTTGCCCTTTTAAGCCATAGAAGGAGTTTTACAAATCCTTTTGACCCCAAACCTTTTTCTACTGATTTTATTTGTTAAATAAATTATTTTGAGCATTCTGGAAATATAAAAATATCAGCTTTCTTTTAAAAACCCGGAAACGGCTCTAAATCGCCTTTTTTTAAGCGTTTTTAACGCATAGTATGTACTATAACCATATTAGACATATAAGGTTGATACCTACTGATGTTTTTAGTATATTTTTATATAATAACAGTAAGTATAAGTTTATAAACTCAGGTTTCCAATTTTGACATTTTTAGCCCTTGTGAAATTACCAAAATACCCCTAAGGTGCATAGTTTGGTTTTAAATGATAAGTTTCACATATGGGTCATACCCTACTGTTATAAAATGTTAAATTAAGTATACTTACTGTATAAATCAGACCCGTAACTCAGATTTTCAAATAAACTCTTTTATAATCTTTTAAATGACCAAAATGCCCTTATGAGGCCTAACATGTGTTTAAATCCGTTTTGGGCATAATAGAAAATAACTTACTGATATTATGACATATTTAAAGCATATTATCTCAGGGAACTTGCATATGAATCTTACGGTTACCCGTAACGCTCTGTTCGTGTTCGGTTCGGTTTATGTAACTAGTTTGCATAAATTGACCGAGACGGGTCAAACAATATCATTTTTGTCTCAAAATCCAGAATGTATTTAGCATACCCATATTATACAAGTATTCAAACTTTTCGGGTCTAAATCACATTCTATCCGGTCTTCGCTTAATCGTGCATTTGAACCGTATCGTCCTTTAAACTAGCCGGTCTAAGCTTAAGCTTAAATAAAGATCCGTTAGAAATCTAATAGGTTATTATAAACCCTCGTTCCAGATTTAGGAGCCCAGTAAAAGCTATCTGTACTTGCTGATTGATATACGGCTGGGATTGAATTTATATTTAGCTCAGGTAAATACTTTTAACTTATTTTCCCTTATACGGGCTTGGGGTACGGTATATAAAATACCGCTTGGTCGGGCATTCGACCTTAATCGATTAGTGGTTAAGTATTATCGAGATGACCCGTTTAAAAAATTTTTATGTTTGCTTAACGCCTTTGGGGGGTTAATGACCATGTCCCGGATATCCTTGGCATCATTCATGAAATGGCCACGACCTAAGCACGGGGTGTAGGCGTACACCTGACAGCTGCATATGTAAAAACTGGTATCCCACTTAAAGGAATCAGCCTTGTGGGCACTATACCTGTGGTGTGTCTATTAATCTTTAACCCGGCACGAACCGGGCTACTGAACGCATAAGGAACATGTAATTCGTTTACAAGTAGGGCTGCAAACGAACCGAACGAACACGAAAACGGCCTTGTTCGTGTTCGTTTGTTAAGGATTTCATGTGTTCACGAACAGTTCACGAACACTTACCGAACGAGATTTTTTGTTCGTGTTCGTTTGTTAAGGAAATGAACTTGTTCGTGTTCGTTTGTTAATTTAGGTACCGAACACAAACGAACGTTCATGAACGCAAACGGATGCAAATGAACACAAACAAACATTAATGAACATAAACAAACACAAATGAACATATATTTACTTTCGAAGATGATCATAACAAAAAAAAAAAAACATTAAGTAGATCCACCCAAAATATACCAAGCTAATTATCCAAACTTGAGTAGCTTAACATATAATTTTTATAAAAATAGCTAACACAAAGTAGCTAATTCTGACTTCACACTTTCAACACAATCAACAGTTCTAATATGTTGAGCATACTTAGCACTACCAGTATTGATACCTTTACCAAATCAAGAAGTCAAAATATATAATATAATATAAGTTGGGTAACAAAAAATATTATATATATATATATATATATATTCCTATACACAAACGAACATAAACAAACGAACACAAACGAACGTAAACAAACACGTTACCGAACGTTCACGAACACAAATGAACGAACACGGCCTTTGTTCATGTTCGTTCATTTAACTAAACGAACGAAATTTTTTGTTCGTGTTCGTTCATTTATTAAACGAACGAACACAAACGAACTTCCCGCCGAACGGTTCATGAACTGTTCGCTGAAAGTTCAGTTCGTTTGCAGCCCTATTTACAAGTATTATACTCAATTAATTATCCCAAGTTATAAAATGTTTTGTGCCACGTGCATTCAAATCAATTTTCAACCTTTTCAAAATGAGTCAGTTAAATTGTATTTACCAGTGTAAACTGACGTATTTTCCAAAAGGTTAAGTGCAGGTACTACACGTAATAGGCTGGCTGTCTTCTAAAGCGTCCACAATAAGTCTCGCAAGCTTGGACGACAATAAAGCTGTTGAACAATATCTTATTTTATTTTGATCCGCCTGTGGATCCTTTACATTCCGTTTGTAATACTTGATATTACTTTATATCGGTTTGTAATATATTTATCTTTTGCTTCCGCTGTGCATTTAATTATTGTGTTGTTTGACTATGATGATATCAACTACGTCACTATACTCCCCACCGGGCCCACCGGTGACACGTGGAAAATAGGGGTGTGACAGGTTGGTATTAGAGCCAACATTGAGTGAATTAAACGCTAGCTTTTGTGTTTAATCTCAATGACACGATAGCACATTCTTTGACCTTCTGAGTCTAGACTTAACATAGGAACACTCTTGTCCCTATTCGGAGGATTATTGCTTTTAATTATACATTTTCATATCGCCAAACAAGAAGCTGTAATGGAGACCCTCCCCATTTGAAGCCTAGGAAAGGCCGAGCTTCGTGTTGCGACCAGGATTATCGTACGACCAAGGAGAGGACATTCAGAACTAAATTGAAGAAGAAGCTCCTTTTGTTGAAGTTCGTTTCCTTAATAAGTCCTTATAAGGGCATACTTATCCTTCAATCCCTTCATGGACAATATTGTTTCATTCAAGTCCCACTTAGGGCAATTCTGTATTTTTGTTAATCATTGGAATACTTTATCAAAACTTCATTTATTCAATATGTATGGATATAATATATGAGATAATTAAAATAACATTTTTAAGATCTACCATTATAATAAAATGGCAAAATCTAAAAAGGACAAGACCTAGCCTCGTGTCATTATTGAGACCTGGCCAAGATGGCAGTTCCTCAATTTAGGTTCAGATCCTTATTAACATCCCGAGATTTGATTGTTCTGCGTTAATTATTAAAAAGGAATCTTAAAGGTAAACCTAGCCTATATGACAAGGCCAAGATGGTAGGACCTATTTAAAAGATTCAAATCCTTGTTAACACCTAATAACGTGTTAGCACTCTTGGCAAATGTGATTCGAGAAAGTCACAATAGTCATCCCTATACTGAAAATTTTTAAATTTCTCTAATTTGCATTATGATCTAGAAATCATGGCTTATATCATCCTATAAGATGATCATGTAATAATCATCCCTTAAGGATGAAGTGCCACGAGCTATAATACACTGTCCGATTGTGACATCGACAGTTGTGATCTTTTGAGATTCCCCGTCCTAAGGGGGTGAGCTATGCTCAAAGTCCTCTAGACGATAATCTGGTCGTCCTGTCATTATTATGACCGCTGAATGACAGTTGATTTAAATTAAAAGTGCTAATCCTGCCGTCATGTCATTATTATGACCACTGGGCAACAGTTGATTAAATTAATGGCACTGATCATGTCTTCATGTCATTACTGTGACCGCTGAACGTATCATCAGTGCAATGACTATATGTCTTAACATCTTACGAGATGTTAATTGATAGGCCCACGGGCCAGAAATTTTAATAAAGACAGTGGTAGCCTACAACTCCCTGTCAAGAAAAGGTAATGAACTTTGATTCAAGCCTTAATACCTCGATTTTGTAACATCCTGGTTTATAAATTAAATCTGTCCATGTGACTAGGCTGTTGCGATATTATTAAATTATAACTAGGGATATACTGCCTACGGGCTATACTCATTGTCATATAAGACAAAAGACAGTCGTAGCCTACAACTCCCTGTCAAGAAAAGGCGAAAATACGTTCAAGCCTAAATACCTTAATTCTACAAAATCAAGGTTGATAATATAAAGATGTCCCTGTGACTTGGTCTTTTGTGCCATAATTATATTTTTATTTAGGATAATTATAATGAAAATCCTGAATAAAATAGATATCATTCTTTTCCTACCAGTTTAAATATTAAAAGAGAATCTAAAAGGTTTGACCGAGCTTGAATGTTATTGGAGACCTAGCTAAAATGGTAAAACCTGTTTAAAAGAGATTCAGATCCTTATTAAACACTTGAAAACGTGTTAACACTCCCGACAACAGTGATACGATAAAATCACGATTGTCATATTTATATCAGGAGCTTCCAAACCCTTTATTTAGCCTATATAATCAATAGGAATCATGGCTAATAAACGTCGAACATGATGTACACATCTAAACATCCACCTGGGATGTATACCTACGGGCAAAGATGCATACATGAAAAAGATAGTTTTATTTCATAACTTCTTGTCAAAACAAAGAACTATGAAATTTTCCGATCCAAAGGAATCATTGATTATGTTTTAAAATTTCCCTAGTGACAAGGCCTCCGTGCCATCAAAAAGTCCTTGGGAATAAGCACTTGTGCTATATAAAATGTTGATACGACATTGACAGTCGTGACTTATGTCCCATGTCTAGTAAATATGAAGGATTATATTCCGTTTAAACGCCAAAGATAGTTTATTTAAAAACTTAGGCAAACATAATCAAATAAATTAAATACTATCTGTTGGCCCATATGGTTTATTCGCACCATGGCTACTTAATTATCAAGTTCGACAATTCGCTATATAATTAAACCAATTTATTACTACTTGATTTGTAGCCTTCAAAGCTTCACCATGGCTGACTCCTCTGAAGCTTACAATCGTCTAGTTAATCAGAATAATGATGCAAGACCGAACTTAACAAGCACCGAATTACAGGCTATGATAGATACAGCCGTAAACAACGCTGTGGACCGTGTGTTGAAGGATCTTAAGCGAAAGTGTGATGATACCCCAAATAAATGTTGTAAAAAGGGTAAGACCGGTTCGAACTATAACCAGTCCAAACCAAAGGAGGCAAAACCCAAATGTAAAACTTGTAAGAAGAACCATTTTGGGAAGTGTCGATTGGAGTCGAAATCCCAGTCTCACACGAGACCTTGTGGGATTTGTAACAAGAAAGGGCACAAGACCTTGGAGTGCCAAGACATAAAGGACGCAACCTGCTATGGTTGCAATGAAATAGGGCACATCAAGACAAATTGCCCAAATAAAACCAAGAAGCCTGGGGAGGCTAAGGAGACCAAAGCTGGGAACTCTAAAATGGACGCTCAAGAGGTTATTCAGGATGGAAATATCACAACAGGTACTTTCTTTATTAATAACGCTCATGCTAGAGTATTATTTTATTCAGGTTCAGATAAGTCTTTCATAAGACAACAGATTTTATAAATCATTAAATCTGCCTGTTAAAACTCTAAGCGTCAAGTAGAATTGACCAATAGTACCTCAGAGACTGCTTCAGAAATATTAGATGGATGTTTATATTCATTTAGGAATCATTCCTTTCTGACGTCCTTGTTTCCATTTAAATAATACAGGACTTAACATAGTGATAAAATCGATTGGTTGCCTTAAAAATCGAGCCCATATTGTGGGTGATAAGAAGCAATTAATTATCAAGACTCCTTATGAGACAACCCTCGTAATTACATGTATCCGTAAGATTAATTGATATTAAACATAAAAAAAATGGTGGAACTGGCCGTCCCCGGAATCGAACCTGGGTCTAGGCCGCACCCTTTCGCGCGCCTAGCCAACCGAGCTAGGTGCCTAGTTTGCGAAATCTCCATTTTGATTAAATATAAGCACTTGTGCAATCAAATAACACTCCTTAGGAATGTTCATATGATTTAATCATACAATGATCGATGTATGATAAGTCGACAAGATGATGACTAGCTGGGAAAAGCACACAATTAATTGATTAAATTGGTATTTAATACCAAAAGATTTGAGTATGGAAAACTCAGGAGAGACAAACAAAAGTCGCGATACTAAGAGGTGCGACGAATATTAATAGTGCATCAGGTATGAACCTCACTGTTAAAGGAGTTAATCTCCAAAACTATAATTATCACTGCTGAGAAGGGCTGTGAGAAAAGCCATGAAGAACCAAACGCTGCTTGCTCTAAAACACATGACACGGCTCATGAGAAGAGCTTTGTTCATATTCCATATGCGAAGAATAACCCAAATAAAATCATATGTGGCGAGGAACCCATTCTTTTTAGGATGTACTTAAAAAGTACTTCGTCTCTTGGGAGTCAAGAGACTTTGATAGTTAAAAGGGGCCATTGATTGCAAGAAATTGCTGAGGGAAGTAGAAACCATTAGGTATATCAGTGGTTATGCTTGAAAGAACATGGTAAGGTATACGTCAAAATCATTCGGTGGTAATACCCTTGATTAGTGAGGACACTAATGGAGTCCACAAGAAAGATTCCCTTATACAGTATAGGATGGTCCAAATTTTAAGGACCTTATTAGAAAAACCTGGTATCCGTCTTGCGAAATGGAAAAGATGGAATAAGAATTTTTCCGACTCCCCCATAAGAGCTATAAACTATCGGCAGTAGGTTGCAAATCTTGGTTTATTGGTTGAAATAGTGCGCTTTATTCGGTTAACCTAGAACTTAAGCGTAATGCTCTATATATATCGACGATTTAGCATCGGCTATGAAAGGGAACTTTAGGGTTTCAAAACCTGCTTATTATAAATCAATTATGGACCTAACTCAGATACTCATGTTATATAGTGTGACAACTCGAGTTTCCGACATTCTTTATTCGCATTTAATGCACGTTGACTTCGACCGTTTAGATGTTTGACTTGTTTGACTTGTAACTGTACACTTCGCGTGATAATAAAAGTATTGTGTTTGCTTGATTATGTGTCGATATTATAGCATAAGACTTAGTGTATTAGAAATCACATGAACTGATTTAAAGCAAGGAACTGCTCGACGAAACACAGGAGTGTTTCGCCATGAACACACTCGACGAAACAAGGCTGTTTCGCCAAACTCATCTCGACGAAACAGGCTGTTTCGCCGGCCCATGTTTCGCCAAAGCCCATCACGGGACCAGAACGTTATTTTGAGTATAATTACGTAAAACAACATCACTTTTACACTTTCATCATCACAAACGAAACCCTAGAGTCCCTCCTTCTCTGCTGTCGGCAATCTAGCGTCCCTTAGCTCTCGAATCTTTGTTTGTTCATCTCTAATCGGTTAGTATGTGTTGTTAATCGATTTCATGCTTCTGTATCATCTCGATTCATGTTTGGGAATGTGATGGATATGTATTATTGCTGTGATAAGAGTATGATGATGTTGATATGGATTTCGATATGTAAGATGTGGTAGAATATATATATGCAATGCTATGCGAAGCTTAATACAATCGAATGCTCAGTTCTGGATATTTGTTGTTATGATTCTGGTTATGAATACAAGTTAGTATCTTGATAGGGTACAATGATATGATGTTGTATGTTGATATGTTTTACACATGAACTAGGGTTTATGCTAGACAATGATTCTTGGATGATTGAGTATGATGATTTTACGTACACATTGAACCTCATATGATTTCTGTTATTGATGACGGCTGTTAGAAAGATTAGGGTTTCTGTATTATCCGAATCTGCTGTTAATGATGTCTGCGAAACTGACATCCGACGAAACAGAACTCTCGGCGAAACAGAATGTGTTTCGCCAAGAGTCCTCGACGAATCAGAATCATGTTTCGCTAAACCAGGCCACGACGAAACTGAATTGTGTTTCGCCAACTATTGTGTTTCGCCAACTTATGTGTTTCGCCATTTTGTGTGTTTCGCTGAACAGTTAATCTGCGCAGTAACTTGAGTTAATTCTGTTAATTGTTAACTGGAATAACTAACTGCTGTTAAATGTTAAACATGACTCGTATGATTGTGAATATGTACTACATGCTTATACGTGTACTTCGTGACTACAAACTGATTATGTATACGTGCATACTTTAGGACGTGATTGATTTACCTTGAGCACATACTTAGCATACCGAGCAAACCAAGGTGAGTTCACACTCTTACCAAGGCATGGGATTCCCCAGTTGGGTTGGGAATGGGATTGAATGATTACCTGTACTTACATTACCACTAGACTACTTACCACGGTCCTCGGATTGGGAAGGATACCTGTGTCAAATTCTACATAAAGCCTACGTACTGTCCTCGGATTGGGAAGGACACCAGCACTAAACCTACGTAAAACCTACGTACTACCGTCCTCGGATTGGGAAGGACGCCAGTGCTAAACCTACGTACTACCGTCCTCGGATTGGGAAGGACGCCAGCGCTAAACCTACGTACTCGCTACGTACTGTCCTCGGTTGGGAAGGGCACTTACATAAAACCTGCGTAAACCTATACTTACTACTATCCTCGGATTGGGAAGGATACTTATGATTACGAATAGTCTAGGGGATATATATATAACATGGGAAGCCCCCACCAATAGAACGTACTATCGGCCCAGTAGAGCCACATGTTACATACGAACTTACTATTACGCATTTACTTTCCGTGAACTCGCTCAACTAGTTGTTGATCCTCTGTTACATGCCTTGCAGGACCTTAGGTACTTATGGAGCTTGCACGGGAGGCGCAGTCGTTGTGGACAAGGATCGTGAATACTTGATTAGACGTTATGACATTTCACACTTTATTGTGCTGGGTTTATTTATACGCTTCCGCTAAACAGTGATAACATACTTATGTTTTGGAACACCTCTCATATGGATTGGTTTGATTAAATTGCAATTACTTTTACTTTTTACATTGTTCTATATGATTGGTGGCTTGATCCTGGTCAGTCACGCTCCCAAGCGGTGATACTCCGCAGGTGGATTTTGGGGGTGTGACATATAGATTAAGAAATAACCAGTCAAAGTTGAGACTGCCCTAAAAGTTTGTCAAAGATGTTGTAGCTAAGTTTAAAAGGTTTAAGAATGGAGGCGTTAGCCCTCCTGATGAATGACTAGAGGCAGTTCACATTAATAATGACACTAGATAAATCCTTTATTGTGATTTTATTGCTAAAACTCATGTTTGGGTTCAGATACCGCTAAGTCTCTCATAATACCACAAGCTTAGCAAACTTTAGAAACTTTCCGTAAGAACCCCAGATGTTAAGTGTAAGGTAAAACTTACAGGCGAGATCATAAGAATCATTCCTTCTGTTCCTGTTAGAATTCTCTAAATTATGGAATTCTAGAAGTATCCTCTCTCTAGAAGATGTGCGTCAGCATAAATAGTTGATATCTCCTTGATCTCTATCGATTACGAATACCAAGTGGTATGACAAAAGCGCCACATGAGGATTGATGTATCTTAATAAGTCCCATAGATTGCTTCCATGCCTGATCAGTATGGAGGTTTAATGCATGGGACCTCAAAGATATTCCGATGATCATATGGTACTAAAGTCAACTAATGGTATTCAAAGAAGATATCCAAAATGGAATTGTCCAGGTGAATGTCCTCGATTAAAGAATTCATGGACTCGTAACATAAATGTGTCACCTATCTGACACAAACAATGATAGATGAATAGGAGCCTGAGATTTCAAAAATCTCTATAACTTACTGGTATCTTGATTGTCTCCTCTTAAGATTACCCTGTTTACCTCATGAGAGGCCAGTAGAATTAAGATTTATATCCCATTTAGGGTTATAATATTATGAAATCTCCAAGACGGCTAATACCATCATTGGAAGAATGGAAACCCCAATTAAATAAGTTTTGAAAATGAAGAATTCATATAGCCTAACCTTATGTTTTAAGAATTCGGTATTGATAATTAAGAAAGACGGTTCATTCTGCTTATGCATTGAATACCGCAACCCAAATTAGGCAACAATTAAGAATTTTCATCAGCTGCCCAGGATCGTCGATTTGTTCGACTAACTACGAGGATTAACTATTCCTTAAGATTAGTTTTAAGTAATGGTTGGAATAACCATTTCACATTGAGGTAAGCTTTTCTATAATAGTTGATGTATAATTATCAAGGCTGCTCCTTTGGAGACCTTGCTTAGAAGGAATGTTGGATATCTATTGATGAGTAGAAGGTCGGTACGTCCAATCAGTAAGATCTGAAAGTTGCCTTGGAAACAACGAATAGGATCATACAAATCCGTGATCATCTGTAAATTGTCAGTTTTGGCAGAAAATCAAAGATTAATGAGAATAGCAACCCTCCTAAGTCCTTGATTAAGGAATAAGGTTCAACAAAGAAATCACCCTGGAAGGGTGTGCCAATTTGTTAATTATCAGACTAGTTAAGCTCTAAATATATAAAATCATTTGAAGAATCGAATGTATCAAAGATCAAATAGCTTATGAGCTAAAACCTATTTAAGGAGCTTGACGGAGTACGCAATGTATTACACACTAAGGATTTAAGGATGTGTTTCGCCAATAAGTCAAGAAACATTATCACGTATTGATATGCAGATTTATGATACGATGAGCAACCTATATCGATTAAGGATCGACAGGTTAAAAAGCTCCAAAAGGATACATATACCAAATATAAAGGTCACTTTGGGAGCTTGGAGAGATTCCAGATATGATATACAAGTTGAGTCCATTATGCGACAAAAAGTACTTCCAGCATCTTAGCAAATCTCGAGGTCGAGATTTCTTTTAAGGGGTGAGGATGTAACACCTTGAAAATTTTCGTCCAATAATGTACTGACACGTGTCATGAACTTGGGATATGTGAAAACATACTCTAGAGGGACTAAAGTTGACAAACAGTGAAACTATGTGAATACAAGGGTCCAAAGTGTCAACAAGGATAAATAGGCTCTAAAATAACCCTACATGATGTTTATAATCTAAAGCGGATAAATCATGGATCATACGAAGCGAAAAATGAAAGAAAGTGAGGAGTTACAAACTACAGGGGCTAAACGTGTCAACATGTTGAATTTATACCTCCGAGTGATCTTTTGGCAAACCCGAAGCTTTGTAATGATAAAATATACTCACGAGAATATGTGATAAAAATTTCATGAAGTTTCGTGAACGTATGAGAAAGTTGTGATTAAAACCGTACACGAAAGGTTAATTGCGTTATCGTGAATTTCGTGACTTTTCGGGTAAGCGCAAAGTGAACCGAGGACTTTGCCATGTTTATAAAAGTCCCAAGGTTCATAAAAATCAGATTTCAAGGGTTTAGAGTGCAAATAAATAGCTTAAACACGTATCTAAAGATCAGGGACTGAATTGCAACAAGTAAGAAACTTGTTAAGCTGGTCGACACCCGTACGCGGCCCGCGAAGGGCCTGTCGCGGCCCGCGACCCAGCGCCCAGCAACGAATATAACGCACAGCTGCCAGTTTTGTCTGTTTGTCGAGTTGTAAACAGCTGGGATCGACTTCAGGCTTCACCAATCGAATTTCATGCATGCTAGGACACTTGTACTCTTCCTACAACACTTACAAACACCTGTATCACCCTCTAATCTGATCAAAAGTTTGCATAAAAGGCTCTTGTTGTTGCAAACATATGAACACTTGAACTTTCAAAATTCACAAGACTTCTCCTGGAGCTTTCTGGACGACAAGGCAGGCTCATAGTGATCTCTAAGCTTGTTTAGGACCATTGTAAGTGTTTACAACTCTTTCAAATTCGTTCTAGCTTAGTATATTAACCGAAAGTCAAACTATCGTAAATTACACTTGACTTTATGATTAAACGAGTTTGGCTCTGTCATTTCTCAAATTGAAAGTACCTACATGTTGGTGTTTATGTGTGTAACAAACCCCTAAAAGGGTATTTTCAGATTCACACTCTAAGCATGTTAATTGTCGAGTCAAAGCTTTTCTCAAAAGTCAACAGGAAGTGTTTTTGCAAATTTAAGCATGATTAACAATGTAGGCTACATGCAACCTGTTTGATCATCAAAATAACCTTGTAATTAATGTAAGAACATGTTTCATCATAATCAATTCGACAATTTTCAGTTTAAACTCGAATCGGAACCGAAAGTCACATAAATTGACTTTTTCTTTGACTATCGGTTCTGATCCGTACATGTATGTTTGAGATCTGAATTAGAGCTTATTTTAGACCAACTTTCATATAAGTTTAGCTCTCTGAGATTTTACAACTCGGTTCAACACTTATCCGCTTCATATGCATGTTACCGGTTTATGCTTAAAAATGACTATTTTGCCCTTTTGACTATAAAACGTGATTTTTGAAAAAGTGAAAGAGTAGAAACATTTGATACTGATTTATAAACTTGCACCAAAAATTTGATATCAGTTTGAGGTCCAGAATACGAGTTATGCTCAATATCGTAATTTGAAAGCTTTATGTTACTTAAACGGCGTAATTAGTATATAACCTATTTAAACCCACTTTTTGATACCAAACTTTTTACCCACTAATGTTATATAATATTTTGGGATTTTTAAAGATTTTTATTTAATTTTTGGCTGATCATATCATAGGTCTCTAAGTTTAATTCGGTAAATACCGATTTTGCCCTTTTAAGCCATAGAAGGAGTTTTACAAATCCTTTTGACCCCAAACCTTTTTCTACTGATTTTATTTGTTAAATAAATTATTTTGAGCATTCTGGAAATATAAAAATATCAGCTTTCTTTTAAAAACCCGGAAACGGCTCTAAATCGCCTTTTTTTAAGCGTTTTTAACGCATAGTATGTACTATAACCATATTAGACATATAAGGTTGATACCTACTGATGTTTTTAGTATATTTTTATATAATAACAGTAAGTATAAGTTTATAAACTCAGGTTTCCAATTTTGACATTTTTAGCCCTTGTGAAATTACCAAAATACCCCTAAGGTGCATAGTTTGGTTTTAAATGATAAGTTTCACATATGGGTCATACCCTACTGTTATAAAATGTTAAATTAAGTATACTTACTGTATAAATCAGACCCGTAACTCAGATTTTCAAATAAACTCTTTTATAATCTTTTAAATGACCAAAATGCCCTTATGAGGCCTAACATGTGTTTAAATCCGTTTTGGGCATAATAGAAAATAACTTACTGATATTATGACATATTTAAAGCATATTATCTCAGGGAACTTGCATATGAATCTTACGGTTACCCGTAACGCTCTGTTCGCGTTCGGTTCGGTTTATGTAACTAGTTTGCATAAATTGACCGAGACGGGTCAAACAATATCATTTTTGTCTCAAAATCCAGAATGTATTTAGCATACCCATATTATACAAGTATTCAAACTTTTCGGGTCTAAATCACATTCTATCCGGTCTTCGCTTAATCGTGCATTTGAACCGTATCGTCCTTTAAACTAACTGGTCTAAGCTTAAGCTTAAATAAAGACCCGTTAGAAATCTAATAGGTTATTATAAACCCTCGTTCCAGATTTAGGAGCCCAGTAAAAGCTATCTGTACTTGCTGATTGATATACGGCTGGGATTGAATTTATATTTAGCTCAGGTAAATACTTTTAACTTATTTTCCCTTATACGGGCTTGGGGTACGGTATATAAAATACCGCTTGGTCGGGCATTCGACCTTAATCGATTAGTGGTTAAGTATTATCGAGATGACCCGTTTAAAAATTTGTTATGTTTGCTTAACGCCTTTGGGGGGTTAATGACCATGTCCCGGATATCCTTGGCATCATTCATGAAATGGCCACGACCTAAGCACGGGGTGTAGGCGTACACCTGACAGCTGCATTTGTAAAAACTGGTATCCCACTTAAAGGAATCAGCCTTGTGGGCACTATACCTGTGGTGTGTCTATTAATCTTTAACCCGGCACGAACCGGGCTACTGAACGCATAAGGAACATGTAATTCGTTTACAAGTATTATACTCAATTAATTATCCCAAGTTATAAAATGTTTTGTGCCACGTGCATTCAAATCAATTTTCAACCTTTTCAAAATGAGTCAGTTAAATTGTATTTACCAGTGTAAACTGACGTATTTTCCAAAAGGTTAAGTGCAGGTACTACACGTAATAGGCTGGCTGTCTTCTAAAGCGTCCACAATAAGTCTCGCAAGCATGGACGACAATAAAGCTGTTGAACAATATCTTATTTTATTTTGATCCGCCTGTGGATCCTTTACATTCCGTTTGTAATACTTGATATTACTTTATATCGGTTTGTAATATATTTATCTTTTGCTTCCGCTGTGCATTTAATTATTGTGTTGTTTGACTATGATGATATCAACTACGTCACTATACTCCCCACCGGGCCCACCGGTGACACGTGGAAAATAGGGGTGTGACATTTGCTTGTTAAGCCCCTGCGTGGGCAAGTTTTGTTTAAACCCCTGCGTGGGTATGTTGTTTGTTTGAGCCCCTGCGGTGGCATGTTATTTTATAAAAAGTCTCATTTAGGGCAAAGTGTATTTTTAATGTTAATGGAATATAAGTTTATAAATTTCATTTTGCTATCATATGCATAGTTATATTACATGAAATAAATAAATCAGAATCATTCCTTTTTAAAAATTAATCTGCCTATTTTAAATATTAATAAGAATCTTAAAAAGGTAAAACCTAGCTTGTAGGTCATTATAAAGACTTAGCCAATATGGTAAAACCTGTTTAAAAAGATTCGGATCCCAGTTAACATCTGAAAACCTGTTAACGCTCCTGGCAGACGTGATTCGTTAAAATCACACACGTCATTCTTATATAAGGATTCTTCAAAAGATTCCCAACCCAACTTAATGATCTATGAATCATGGGTTTAAAATCATCAATTAAGATGATCATATTTTGACCATACGTGGTAATATAGTGCCTACGGGCCTTGCTCATTTCCATATGAGCCAAAATACAGTGGTAGCTTACAACTCCCTGTCAGAAAAAGGTAAAGAACTATGTTCGAACCTTAGAGCCTTGATTCTCTGAAATCATAGCTTATGTTTTGAAAATGTCCTTGTGACTAGGCCTTTTATGCTACTAATAACACTGTTATTGTTTTGTAATTAGGATAAATTATAATGAAAATCCTAAATAAATATGATTAACAAATTAACCAAATATGGCTTGTGTTACCATGGTTAATGAATTGCTATAAAAGATAATTCCATAATAAACTCCCAAATAAACTATTGTCATTGTCTTATGTAACAGTTCAATTAAAATGGCTGACTCGGATGAAATTAATAGTCACCCAAGGGAGAACAATGATAACGCCCGAATTAATATAACGGGTGCTGAACTGAAAGCGTTAGTAGACGACACTGTTACAAAGGCCTTAGAGCGGCAGTATGAAGAATAAAGTGGGACTCGAAGCAGGACCCTATCTACGCCGCATTCAAAGCCTAAAACACACTCTGAGGCTCACAGCAAGCCACCCTCCAAAAAGGAAGAGCCAAAGAAAGATGATGATCGACACTCCTCAAACCACAACAGTGCTCCATCTCAAAAGATTATTTTGAATCAAGGACCCCATGACTAGGGTTGCTCTTATAAATACTTTGTTTCCTGCAAACCCCGGGATTTCACTGGGGAGAAAGGAGCGATTGACTGTATGACGTGGCTGGATGAGATGGACACAGTGGTTGATATCAGCGGATGCGTTGAAAGGGATGTGGTAAAGTTTGTGTCTCAATCGTTCAAAGGTGCCTTAGCCTGGTGGAGATCATTGATTCAAGCTACTGGGAAGATCCCATTGTACAATATGTCATGGGAGCAATTTGTGGCCCTCATCAGGGAGAACTACTGTCCCCAACATGAGGTTGAAAAGATCGAGACTGATTTCCTATCGTTGGTGATGAAGAATCTGGATTGCCAAGCTTACCTCACGAGCTTCAACACATTGTCAAGATTGGTTCCGTATCTGGTGACCCCGGAACCCAAACGCATAGCTCGTTTCATTGGGGGTTTAGCCCCAGAAATAAAGGCAAGCGTGAAGGCCTCTCGGCCAACTACTTTCAGATCTGTCACTGATATATCTTTGTCCCTCACCCTGGACGCGGTCAGACAGAGATCGCTGAGGAACATAGATACCGAGAAAAGGAAACGTGAAGATGACAGTTCACGAAGGTCAAACAAGAAGCACCGAGGAAACAATAACCACAGGAAAGGGTCTGAGTCCAAGAAGGATGGGCATCAGTCTGGTGATAAGCCCAAGTGCAAAGTCTGCAAGAAATAGCACTTCGGGAAGTGCAGGTTTGAGTCGAACTCGCAGACTCAGTCAAGAACTTTTGCATGTGGTATATGCAAGTCCAAGGAACACAAGACCTTGGATTGCAAGAAGCTGAAAGATGCAACGTGCTTCAGTTGCAACGAAAAGGGGCACATTAAGACAAATTGCCCGAAATATGCAAAGAAAACCGATGAAGGAAATAAGACCAATGCTAGGGTCTTCAGGATGGATGCAAAGGAAGCGGTTCAAGACGACAATGTGATTACAGGTACTTTCCTTGTAAATGATGTCTATGCAAGAGTACTTTTTGATTTAGGCGCTGATAAGTCTTTCGTAGATAATAAATTTTGCAATCTGCTGAATTTACCTGTTAAAACCTTAAGGGTGAAGTATGAGGTGGAGTTAGCAGATGGCACCTTAGAAACCGCCTCAACCATATTAGATGGATGTTTCATATCCATTAAGAACCACTCTTTTCCTCTGTCACTACTTCCCTTGAAGTTAGCCGGTTTTGACATCGTTCTAGGCATGGACTGGTTAACTCATAACCAGGCCCAGATTGTCTGCAATAAGAAGCAAGTGGTGATCAAGACTCCGTCTGGTGAATCACTTACCATTCAGGGAGATACCCGGTATGGACTGCCTGAGCAAGTGACTATGCTCAAGGCCTCTAAGTGTTTGAAGAAGGGTTGTGTCATTTACATGGCACAAGTGACTATTGACGAGCTGAAGCCCAAGATTGAAGAAATCCCTGTCATTTCTGAATACCCATAAGTTTTTCCTGAAGAACTACCTGGGTTACCACCAGATAGGCAAGTGGAATTCAGAATCGACATCATCCCTGGAGCAGCACCTGTTGCTAGAGCGCCTTATAGGTTGGCACCAACAGAGATGAAGGAATTGAGGGCACAACTAGATGAATTACTAGCCAAGGGTTTCATTAGACCTAGTTCGTCTCCTTGGGGAGCGCCAATCCTGTTTGTCAAGAAGAAGGATGGATCGATGCGTCTGTGCATCGATTACCGTGAGCTCAATAAAGTCACAGTCAAGAATAGGTATCCATTGCCCAGGATCGACGATTTGTTCGATCAACTTCAAGGGGCAAGTTATTTCTCAAAGATTGACTTAAGGTCAGGCAATCATCAATTGAAGGTTAAAGATGAAGATGTTCACAAGACTGCATTTAGGACTCGTTATGGTCATTACGAGTTCCTAGTGATGCCTTTTGGGCTCACTAATGCACCTGCCGCATTCATGGATCTCATGAATCGCGTCTGCAAGCCCTACTTGGACAAATTTGTCATCGTCTTCATTGACGACATCCTCATCTACTCGAAGAACCAAGCTGACCATGAGACGCATCTTCGATGTATTCTGGAATTACTTCAGCAGGAGAAGCTCTATGCCAAGTTTTCAAAGTGTGAATTCTGGCTTCGTGAAGTCCAATTCCTTGGACATGTCGTTAGTGAGCGTGGTATCCAAGTGGATCCCGCTAAGGTTGAAGCCGTCATGAATTGGCAGGAGCCAAAGACTCCCACAGAAATTCGCAGTTTCTTGGGATTGGCAGGTTACTACAGGCGTTTCATTGAAAATTTTTCAAGGATTGCTGCACCCCTAACTTCTTTAACTAGAAAGAAAGTAAAGTTTGATTGGGGCCCTAAACAGCAAGAATCCTTTGATGTCCTAAAGCAAAAGTTGAGCAACGCTCCTGTATTGACGTTGCCGGATGGAATAGAAGATTTTGTGGTAAACTGTGACGCATCACACACTGGCATGGGGTGTGTGCTTATGCAGAAAGGCAAAGTTATTGCCTATGCTTCACGTCAATTAAAAGTGCATGAAAAGAATTACACCACCCATGACTTGGAGTTGGGTGCCATTGTATTTGCACTGAAGCTATGGAGGCACTATTTATATGGTGTCAAGTGTGTGATCTATTCCGATCACAAGAGCCTCCAACACCTGTTTAACCAAAAGGATTTGAACATGAGGCAGCGCCGATGGATGGAGACGTTGAATGATTATGATTGTGAAATCCGATACCATCCAGGCAAGGCAAATGTGGTTGCTGATGCCTTAAGAAGGAAGGAAAGAGTGAAGCCAATTAGAATCAATGCCAAGAGCATTGAAATAAAGAACAGTTTGATCGAAAGGTTGTTAGCTGCACAGAAGGAAGCTGTGTTGGAAGCTAACTATCCTAATGAAAAGCTCGGGGTAACTGAAGAACAGTTATCTCAGGACAAGGACGGAATTCTGAGATTGAATGGACGAATATGGGTTCCAGTTTATGGAGGACTTCGGGATGTTATCCTCCAAGAAGCCCATAGTTCCAAATATTCCGTTCATCCTGGAGCTAATAAGATGTACCAAGATCTTAAGGCAAATTATTGGCGGATAGGCTTGAAAAAGTTTGTAGCCGCTTATGTAGCTAAATGTTTGACGTGTGCGCAAGTCAAAGCAGAACATCAAAAGCCGTCAGGTTTGCTACAACAGCCTGAACTTCCCACGTGGAAGTGGGAAATGGTGACGATGGATTTCATCACCAAGTTATCGAAAACAAGGAAAGGAAATGATACGATATGGGTGATAGTTGATAGACTGACTAAGTCAGCACATTTCCTACCCATTAAGGAGACCTATAGCTCCGACATGTTAGCCCAATTGTACGTGGATAAGATTGTAGCTTTACATGGCATACTTGTGTCTATTATCTCTGACAGAGATACTAGATACACGTCACATTTTTGGAAAAGTTTCCAACAATCTTTGGGCACGCGCTTAAATTTTAGTACTGCTTACCATCCTCAGACGGACGACCAGAGTGAGCGTACAATCCAAACGTTGGAGGACATGCTTCGTGCATGTGTGATCGATTTAGGTGGTAATTGGGATAACCACCTGCCCTTAATCGAGTTCTCATATAACAATAGCTACCATACCAGCATCAAGGCTACGCCTTTCGAGGCCTTATACGGTAGAAAGTGTAGAACGCTCGTTTGTTGGGCGGAAGTTGGAGATGTTCAACTGACAAGACCAGAAATAGTCTTTGAAACGACGGACAAGATTGTCCAGATTCGTGACCGCCTGAAAGCTGCCAGAGATAGACAGAAAAGCTACGCAGATTTAGGGCGTAAACCTCTGAACTTCGCGGTAGGTGAAAAAGTATTGCTTAAAGTATCACCCTGGAAGGGAGTGATGCAATTTGGTAAGAAAGGCAAGCTAAGCCCGAGATACATAGGACCTTTCGAGGTCATCGAACGTGTCGGATCAGTTGCCTATAAATTAAACTTACCTAAAGAGCTCAGTGGTATTCACAATGTATTCCACATCTGCAATCTGAAGAAGTGTTTCGCTGATGAATCACTGGTTATACCACATACAGATGTGCACATAGAAGAGAGCTTGAAGTTTGTTGAAAAACCTGTGTCGATAGAGGATCGACAGGTTAAGAAGCTTCGAAGGAAGCATGTACCTATTGTAAAGGTAAAATGGGATGCCCGTAGAGGTCCCGAGTATACGTGGGAGGTTAAGTCCACGATGAAGGAAAAGTACCCTTATTTGTTTCAGTAAATCTCGCGGTCGAGATTTCTTTTAAGGGGGTGAGGATGTAACACCTCGAAAATTCAAGTCCTATAATGTATTGACACATGTCATAAGTTTGAACGTGTGAAAGAATGTTCTAAAAGGACTGAAGTTGACAAACATGGAAAGTATGTGAATATAAGGGTTCAAAATGTCAACGGTGAATAAATATACTTTACAATAACCCTGCATGATGCTCATACCTTCAAACGAATAAATCATGGATCATACGAAGCTAAATATGAAAGAATGTGAGAGATTACAAACTAAAGGGGTTAAATGTGTCAACATGTTTAAGTTATACCTCTGAGTGACCTTTTAGCAAACCCGAAGCTTTGTAACGATTAATTATGCTCACTAGAATGCACGATAAAAATTTCATAAAGTTTCGTTATCGTATGAGAAAGTTATGACCAAATTCGTACATGAGGGGTTAAAGCGTCAACGTTGAAAATTATGACTTTGCGGGTAATAACAAAGTGACCAAGGACTTAACAAAGTGGGTATAAGTCTTGAAGCCCTTGTAAGTAAATGTGAAGGGGTCAAAATGCAAGAAATAAGTTTGGTTGACCCTTCGAAAGGCCAAGAGACAAAGATGCAACAACTTGAAAATGTGAAATCTGAATACGAGGCCCAAGCGGGCTGCGTAAGACATGTTAACATCTTACGCGGGCCGCGTCCGATGCCCAGATACAGAAAACATGGGCAGCATCCTGTCCAGCCTTTTAACCGACTTATAAGGGATATTTTCACTACATGGGCGACCCCTAAATAGTCCTAGGCACTTAGGGACACCCGTGGACGATCCATTATCAGTGGTAGCACTTGTTGTCAATGATCTAAGGTGATTAAAGCACTATAAAAGGGCCTTGTGTTGCAACTTTGTAACCACACCTTCCATCTGCATTTCTGATCATTTCTGGAGCTCCAAAGCAGACTCAAGTGATCACAAATCGTGCATAGGACTTCTGTAAGTATGCTTAACCTTTCTTAGTTGAGTTTTTACTTAGTTTTAGCTTAAAAGTCAAACCGTCATAATTAACGGTTGACTCAGCGATTAATCATTAATGGTCCAGTTAGTCGAATTGACAGTAGTTATAAGTTGGTAATTATGTGGGCAATAAACCCTTAAAGGGGCTCCCTCTGATTCCCACTCTAACTAGACCATTAGTCGGGTCAAACTTATTATTAAAAAGTCAACAGGATGCTTAATTTCAAATTAATACATAATTAGAAATGAAGAACCCATACAACCTGTTTGATCATTAATATAACTTAGTAATTAATGTAAGAACATGTCTAAACATGTTCAACCCGACAATTTTCTGTAGAGACCCGGTTCGGAACCGAAAGTCGCATAAATTGACTTTTGCCTTGACTTTCAGTTCTGACCCGTTCAAGCATGTTTTAGAAATGCCTTAGAGCTTTAATTGGACTAGGTTACATGCTAGTATAACCCTCTGCGATTATACGCCTTGGTTCATTAGTTATCCAATTAATATGCATGATTCCGTTAATTGCTCATATGTTGACTATTATGCCCTTTTCACCATAAAACGTGATTTTTAAAAATGTAAAAGAGTAGAAACCTTAGTTACTGATTTATAAACTTGCAACCAAAATTTGACATCAGTTTGTTGTGTAGATTGAGAGTTATGCTCATTAGCGTAATTAGAAAGCTTTTTAGCGATTAAACGACATAATTAGCATATAGCCTATTTAAACCCACATTTTGATATCAAACTCTTTACCCACTGATTTAATATATTATTTTGGGATTTTTGAAGGTTTTTAATTAATTTTAGGCTGAGCATAACTTAGAGTTATAAGCTTGAGTCGGTAATTGTCGGTTTTGCCCTTTCGGGCTATAAAATGAGTTTTACACATCTATTTGACCCCAAACCTTTTGCTACTGATTTTATATGATAAATAATTTATTCTTGACCTTCTGGAATAATAAAAATATCAGTTTTCTATATAGAACCCGGAAATGGCTTCTAATCGTCTTTTTAAGCGTTTTTAATGCATAGTATGTACTAAAACTATTTTAAAGATACAAGGGTTGATACCTACTGATATTTTAGGTAAATTATAATATTTTAACAGTAAGCAAAATTGTTTAACTCAGACTTCAGTTTTGGGCTTTTCGGCTTACGTGAAATTACCAAAATGCCCCTACGGTGCATAGTTTGGTTATAATTGATAAATTTCACGTATATGCAATACCCTACTGTTATAACTTATCAAATTAAGTATTTTTACTGATTACATCAGACCTGTAACTCAGGTTAATACTTAAACTCTTTTATAACCTTATAATTGACCAAAATACCCCTACGGGGCATAGTTTGAGTTTAAATTCGTTTCGGGCATAATAAAAGATATCTTACTGATGTCATAACATATTTGAGGCATATTAACTTAGGAAACCTGTATATGGCTCTAATGATTACCCGTTACGCCTCTTGCGCGTTCGGTTCGGTTTATGTAACTAGTTTGCATAAATTAGCCGAAATGGGTCAAACCTTATCGGTTTTATCTCAAAATCCAGAATGTGTTTAGATTACCCATATAAGACAAGTCTTCAAAATTGTCGGGTCTAAATCACATTCTATTCCGGTCTTCGCTTAATCACGCGTTCGAACCGTATCGTTCCTTAAAACTAATCGGTCTAAGCTTAAGCTTAACTAAAGACCGTTAGGATTCTAATAGGTTATTATAAACCTTTGCTCCAGAATAGGAGAACCGGTAAAAGCTACCCGCATTTGATATTTGTGAATTATACTTGCAAAGGTAAATACTTTTAACTTATTTTCCCTATACGGGCTTGGGGTACGGTATATAAAATACCGCTTGGTCGGGCATTAAATCTTCCATCGTATGGTGGTTAATTGATATTGATCGGCCCGTTTAAATTGTTTTGTTTGCTTAAAGCCTTTGGGAGGTTAATGACCATGTCCCGGATATCCTTGGCATCATTTTACGAAATGGCCACGACCTAAGCGCGGGGTGTAGGCGTACACCCGTCAGTGCCAAAATAAATAATGTGGTGTGTCTATTGATCTTTAACCCGACACGATCCGGGCTACTGAACGCATAAGGAACATGTAATCCTTTTACGAGATTATATATTTAAATAATTATCCCAAGTTATAAAATGTTTATGCCACGTGCATTCAAACCAATTTTTAATCATTTTTAAAATGAGTCGGTTAATTGTATTTATCAGTGTAAACTGACGTATTTTCCCAAAAATATTAAATGCAGGTACTACTCGTAATAGGCTGGATTTCTCCTTACCATCAATAAGAGTCTCGCAAGCTTAAGATGCCTAAAGTCTGTTGAACTACTGTTTCCAATTATTTTGATCCACCTGTGGATAAACTTTCGACTGTTGTGATACTTGATATTACAATATGTTATTCGGTTGAAATATATCTTTCATTTGCTTCCGCTGTGCATTTTAAATATTGTGTTGTTTGACTGTAATGTTGCCAACCACGTCACAATACTCCCCCACCGGGCCCACCGGTCAAACGTGGAAATATCGGGGTGTGACAGGATTGTACCCCCGACTCTAGTCACAAAGAACAGATGACTATAATAGTGAGATATGTAAAGTTCTCATCTAATTCTGTTATTGTTGAGGAGTCATTTTTGGGTTTTTTGAATGCTAATGATACCACTGGGAATTGACTATTTGATGTAACTTATGCGGAGTTACAAAATCTTGGTCTTGAAATTGATGACATGCGTGGCCAAGGATATGACAATGGGGCAAATATGAAAGGTTCACATCAAGGAGTCCAAACGAGATTTTTAAAAGAAAATCCAAGAGCATTTTACACTCCTTGTGGTAGCCATTCGCTTAACCTTACATTATGTGATATGGCTTATAGTTGTGTTAAAGGAAAGAGTTTTTTTGGACACGTCCAACGGATTTATACTATTTTTGCAAATTCTATCAATCGTTGGCAAATTTTGAAAGATAATGTGAAAAACTGGAGTCTAAAGTCATTGTCTCAAACTCGTTGGGAAAGTCGTTTTGAGAGTGTTAAGGCAATCAAATTGCAACTTGATGATGTGCGGGAAGCTTTGCTTGAAGTTGGAGAGACAGATAGTGATGCTGCAATTGCAGAGGAAGCATTAGCTTTAGCAGAAAATCAACTTAGTGGATTTGATTTTTTTGGTATCAATTGTCATTTGGTATGAAGTGTTAAACCGGGTGAATATTGTGAGCAAAAAATTACAAGCAAAGGATATGCATCTTGAAATTGCTATTCAAGAAATAAACAATTTGATTGAGTACTTTAAGGATTATAGAGAAACAGGTTTTCCTAAAGCGATTGAAGAAGCTACGAAGATTGCTAGTGATATGGAAATTGATCCCATATTTAAAGAAAAACGTAAGATTAAAAGGAAAAAAAGAAAAGATGAGACTTCTAGTAGCGAAGAAGTTGCATTTACAGTAGAAGAGAATTTCAGAGTAAACTTTTTCTTATATATTGTGGATCAAGCTATTGCTTCTTTAGAGAAAAGATTTGAACAATTTAAATGGTACGAGGGTTTATTTGGTTTTTTGTTTCCACGTACGTTGAGGATTATTAAAGATGAAGATCTTAAGTCGTCTTGTCAGCGTCTTGAAAATGCACTCAGGTTTAAAGAAAAATCGGATAGTGATGGCGAGGCACTTTATACAGAGCTTAATTTATTTCGTGACTCACAAACCAATAAATTTAGCAGTCCTGTAGATGTTTTTGAGTATATGAAAGAAGACGGTTATTCCCAAGAAGCATGCATTCATATAGGCTATAATTGCCCTATATATGGGCATGTTTGGCTAAGCTTATTATAGTTAAAAAGGATTTTTGGAAAAGGACTTTTAGAAAAAGGAATTTTTGAAAAGGAGTTTTTAAAAAAAGTGTTTGGATTAGCTTATTGATGTAAAATGACTAAAATGGGCATTCTTTTAGATATAAGGGGGTAAAGAAGAGGTATATTGGCAATTTGTAGTTTGAAAAGTTAAAAGCTGGCCAAGAAGTCACAATATTGTGACTTCTTGAAACCTCATTTTTCTTCTTTGCAAAAAGTCATTTCTAAAAGGACTTTTGGCTTAGCCAAACACAAAAACAACTTATTGGCTTTTTGATAAGTCAATAAGCCAATAAGTTGTTTTGAAAAGCTTAGCCAAACATGCCCTATATATTAAAAAATCAATTTATTGTTTTCATTGAGGGTAAAAATAAAGGGGCTAAAATTTTAAGAATGGTAGGAAGGAATCATTACATACAGTACATGTCTAGGGGAAGAGTAGTGATGCCCAAGAAAAAATTTCGGCACACGTACAAAAGGAGGAAGGGAAAGGGATGTACACATAACTCCATTCACAAAAACAAAATGCCATGTTAAAATTGTCACCAATGACCAAAAATAGAGCTTCATGTTGAAAATATGGCGCCAGAATGTAAACACCATAATCAACCTAAAACGCCATATTAAAAATGACTTTTGTTAACATACAAAATATAACTCAATGCCTAAAAAACAAAACACCATGTTGTAATTGTCACCTAGGTATAAACACCATGACTAAAAATAGAACTTAATGTTGAAAAAGTGGTGCCAATATGCAAAACACCACGTGTAATTGGATACATGTCAGTGGCGGATCTAGGATTCGCGTCAAGCGGTAACGTTTTATAAATGAGCGGTAACGAAATCGAAAAAACGTCAAATTTTTCCAAAATTTACACTACCGCCGGAGCGCCAAGCCGTAGCGGACGCCACCCCTTACTACAATGTACATCCGCCCCTGATACATGTGTATACTAGCTTAGTTCTCATATGAAAATTCGCAATTAGGTGTTAAACACTATGTGTATAATAGCCCAGTTATAAAACACCATGTGTAAATTCGCACTCATGTGTAAGGCCTCACATTTGGATACAAATTCATCAAATCTTAGTTCTTAAAAACATTGCTGCGCAAAAACATCAATATTTGTTACATCAAGGCATCAAATTGAAAACATAACATTTAAGGTCCCATCAATTAGAGTGGACCCCAACGACATAATTTTAAAATTTAAAAAAAAAAACCAATCACCCCACCTATATAAAAAACTCATCATTTTCACCTCATCATCTTCTACCCAACATTCATTTTTATAAAATCTCTCAACCTTTTTATAAAGAATAATGCATCCACACAACCACAACATTGATCCGAACAACCTGTATGGTTTCGGTGAACTACCCAACACCGCTTCGCCGGCTCAAGGGTCTCAACCGAACCAACCATGTTTTAACGATGCGAACATATTAGCGTACGGTCATCTTCTTGCCAGCCTACCTTTTATGTTTCAACAACAACCGTTTGCTCCTCTATCACAAGCTCCACCTACACACGAATCTGTACCGGAAACTCAACCTACACCACCCGAACCCTCTACGTGAAGAAAACGAAACCATAAAAAGAAAACCAAGTCCGAAAAGGAAAAAGCAAAAGAGGATCGTCATGTACATCCGTGGACAAGCGAAGAAGAGTTGGTGTTGACAAAAGCTTAAATAAGCTTTCGGAGAATTGAAGGTGAAGAGCGGAAAACATACATGAAACTAAAAAAAAGAAATCATGATAAAGATCACACCTAATTTTGGTCATTTTAGATTATGTTTCGTTTTTTAAGTTTAAATTATTTAATTGATTTTTTAGTAATGTAATCTTTTTACCCATGGCTTTATAGCCTAGTGGTATCTTGGGGGTGAGATAAGACTTTGGACCAATAGGTTCTGGGTTCGATACTCACAAGGGGGTTTTTCCCATATTTATTGGGTTTCCTCCTGAATTGGTGTATAGTGGAGATGGATATGATCAGGTGGTTCCGCTGGTGACACGATGATACTCCAGTGGTCCGTCAGTGATCCAAATTTGTCGTTAAAAAAAAGTAATGTAATCTTTTTTTTTATTTAAATTGTGTAAGTATTTTCATTATTTATATTAGTAATAATGCTATTTTTTAAAAATTAATAGATAATATGTAATTTTAAAAAATTAATAATAAAAAACATGTGTCTCGTGTTGGATAACGCCCTTATTCCACGCTCCTTCCTACCCTTTCCTTTTTTTACCACGTCCTTTTTCTGATACGCGTCTCTCCACACCGTGTAGTCTTAACCACTAAGCCAAGAGATCATTGGTAGTAGAGTCAGTGACGGAACCGGGAAATTTTTTCAATGTGGTCCATTATTTTAGTGTTCAAATTTTTCAAAACAAAACATTAAAATTTTCGGGTTTGTCCTCGTTCAAGTCGGGTCAGAGCGAGGTTTGAATTAGATTAAAAAAACAGAAAAAACAAGCAATACAAGGATTGAACTCATAACCTCTTATTGGTAAAGAGTGAGGTTTACCACTACACCAGCTTTCATTTTCTTGTTATGATGTCTATCTAATTGTTTTTATGAGGTCCTTATAAAATTTAATACACCGTCTCTACTCACTTTTTTAAAAGTATTGGGGTTCGGGGACCTCGACCCGCTTTATGTGGGTGCGGGTCCATCCCTGAGTAGAGTATATATCTTATGCAATATAATATTTTTTGAGTGGAGCATACCATCTTACGTACTAGGCTACTATCTACCTGGATTATATGAATGCACTAAAGATACTCTCGCTAGTCATATAATACGAATAATAATTAAAAAAATACGTTTTTTTGATACTATGGAGGTTATAATTTTCATGGACGTATATGATATTCATATTATACAAGCGTAGACCATATCATTAAATTGATAGATCTAGAATAATTTTTTTCTTTGAATTTGTAATTTGAAGTTGAGAGTGGATCCCATATGATATAAGAAAGAGATTCCTTTTCGAAAGTGACGTGTTTTATTTTATTTTTCGTTTAGAAATAGTTATAACTTACAATGATGGGTGGTATGGTCTCACGTCTCCTGCCATCTCACCCATTTTGGCGCTCTACAATGGCGGACTTGTAGTGTTATTAGGGGTAGCACGGGCTATCCCTCAACCTCGTCTCCGTAGTGTAAAAATACTCCTTAACTCCATATCCGTAGTGTAAAAATACCTATCAACTCCGTTTCCGTTATATAAAGGATACCCCTGATCCTAAAAAAAATTAGGATACCCCTAACTTTTTGGGCTAGTTCCGCCACTGGCGCTCTACACCACCCAGTCTCCACCAAGGGGGGCGCTATCCTTGGCCTTCGCCAAAGCCATAGAGGAAGAAGGGGATGCGGCCCACTGCTAGAACCGATCAGATTTGAGTTTATTTTATTTATTTTTTTATTTTTTAATATAGTTAAAAAAGCTTTATACGAGCCGGCGTTATTCCACACCGTGCAAGTTAGCGATAAAACCCACCGCTTATGTGTCTCCTACGTAGTGCTTACATGACATGATAAAGCCTTAGGGGCTTGAGTAGGGCTTGATAAAGCCTTGTTCGTGTTCGTTCGTTAAGGAAATAAATGTGTTCACGAACGGTTCATGAACACTTATCGAACGGGTTTTTATGTTCGTGTTCGTTCATTAAGGAAATGAGCGTGTTCGTGAACGGTTCACGAACACAAGCGAACACAAATAAATTTGGCGAACGCGGCGAAGGAAAAAGATAGATGGCCCAGAGAGTAGCACTCGAACTTGAATCCCTTATTGTGGAACGGAGGTCGATCGTATTCGCCGATGTAAATAATGAGAAATGAAAGAGAAATGATGCATAAACAAGATGAAAGTGAGTTTTCTATTTTCATTGTTTGGGTAATAAAATAAATAAAAGTTTAATAATATAAAAAGTACAAATAAAATATAAGAAAGTACAAAGATCTTCAATTAAAATACAAATATACGAACATAAACTAACGCAAATCAACGAATGTTCACAAACACGTTCACGAATACCTTACCGAACGTTCACGAACACAATCGAACGAACGAGACATCTGTTCATGTTCATTCATTTAACTAATCGAACGAAATTTCTTGTTCATGTTCGTTCGTTTATTAAACGAACGAACATAAACAAACTTCCCGCCGAACGGTTCACGAACTGTTCGCTAAACATTCGGTTCGTTTACAGCCCTAGGCTTGAGGCCACACTACCCAGCCTAACGAAATACTGGTGATATTAATTATGACTTTAAAAGGTTTTTTTTACTTTATGTTATCAATAACTTTTTCGGTATTTAATCACCCACAACGTTTTTTTTTCCAGCTCTTTGCATTTGGTTTTTTGTTTTATATTATTTTGTACTATATAATGATGATGTTAAATAATTCAAGGTTAATTGTCGAACACATAAATATATAACTAACTTTATTTTTAACATGTTGAATAATATTTCTTAATATAGAAAATAGTATATTATCTCTTTTTTTAACAACAAATTTAAATCACTGACGAGCTACTGGAGTATCATCATGCCACTAACAGAACCACCCGATTATATCCATCACCACTAGGCAATAATGCCTATATACTAATTCTAGAGAAAACCCAATAGATGTGAGAAAAACCCTTTGTGAGAATCCAACCTAGGACCTAATGATTTCTAACCCTTATTTTACGATATTCAACAATAGCAGCAACAACACCAACACCAACACCAAGAACAGCAGGAGTAGCACCAACATCATCACCACCACCACCACCACCATTACCAACAACAACACCAGCATAAACACCACCACCACCACCAACAACAACACTAGTAACCACCACTAGCAACATCAACAAAAGCAGCAGCAACAACAACAACACTAACACCAACAACGGTAGCAACAACACCACCACCACAAACAACAACAATAGCAACACCACCAACACCAACAACAACAACAACACCACCAAACAAACCCTAAAACTAGTTTGCTACTCATTTGAGATGTATTTAATCATTATTTTACCAAAAAAAACAAGATTAATGAAATTCATCTTGCTTTCATTGATCCTAGTACACTAAGCTAATACCTTTGTTAGGTTTTTGTATTAATTGCAATGAAATAGTTGTAAATTTATTTTAGGGTTTACTGGTTTGTTTAATTGAGCACCCAAGAACAATAAGACCACAGTAAGAATCATAGTTTTCACTTCTCCGGACAGTCCTTTCATTTAGTAATTTGAACATGTATAATGCTAAGTTATGGATTGCTATCGAAGTAGAGTTGATTGCTATTCTAAAAGTCTAGTTATGAATAATCTGGTGTAATTTATTTTCATATTATGCATGATGATTACACACAGTAAAACTCTGATTAAGAACAAGGTCAAATACAAAAGTTGTAATTATCGCCATGATTAAGTCTGTGAAACTTGACTTATATAGTACTTTGTACTCTAGCAATCACACTTTTGTTCTCTAAAACATCCAGACACCTTTGTCGGGATTGAGTCATGCTTGGTTGAACTGATTAATAGAGTATGTTGTATCGGGATTATAATTAATAAATCAATGAGCATGTAAGTCTCAAGAATAATGAACATAGGAAAATCAAGGGATAATACTTAGTTATAATTCATAGAATCATTATCTTAATTCAATGAAGACAGTAACTATTTATACAATGTTCTAGATTGCCCTACTCTATTCCTAGAACCGATTAAAAGATATTGCAAAAACTTCAAAAGGTTTTATCTTCAGTAATACAAGATATGATGTTAGTTATGATAACTTGTTACTAATAGTCGAAAATTAATCATCAACAAAAGTCTTTATTAATGCGCTTCATTCAATAAGCAATTAAAACACCTTGATAGTTGCAACCTTTGCTTTTTTTTTCAGTGGCGCCTCATTGATGATGGCACTTGCATCGGTTGCAAGTCATTTTTATCACCAGCTCCAAAGGTATTATACCCCTACAATCTCCATTAACTAATGATTATAAGACATATGCTTTGTAAAATTTTCAAATCCTTATCTTTATCTTTAAATGGCAATACTTTCACACTAACAATCCCCAAGTTCAATGCTTTGTATAATCTCAACTTTATATCTAGTTGCTGCCACGATACTAAAGAAAAACATGTGGGTCAAGTAATCTTCTACAACAACTCAAAATCCAATACTTCTCAACTGCCCCAAAGAATAATACTGGACTTGGTGTGTAATATCTGGTTAACCCATGAATGAAACTACATGGATAATGTGACCTAAGATAGAAAACTTGTTGCTGCTTATTAAAATACGCACACGTACACTACAAGTTTGCACATCAACTATGTGTTCAGTTAAAACTTTTCGGCTTATTCTTATTTAAATTGTTTGTTAACGACATTCACCAAGGAAAGCTGACGTATACCTTTTAAGCATGTTTCTTAGATAAACGTTAAAGGAGCTTAGGACTAAGATTAGTGATTAGTCTACATAGATATTTTAAAGGCTAACTTAGGGTTTATGTTCTCTTTCATATATTTATGCCTTAAGACAATGTTTTTCTATTTGTGATTGTGCCATAAGACTTAAGAATTATCCTTTAATGAATCGTATTACTTTTCTGCTATATAAGAAATGGTATCAATCGATAACGTACAACCCGACCTTGGATCGTGTGTGATAGGTTCGTATAGAGCCCAATGTTTTAGCGAATTAGGTATCCTTTAGTGTACCTAGGCCTATACCGAAAGAGTATATGGACAAGTGTGTCACACCCCAACCGATGGCGGAAACATCGGGGCGTGGCATTGAGCGAAACAAATTGTTCAAGAGAATCCATAACAGCTATTAAATGGAAATATTTACAAGGTTTAACATCCCATACTATTAAACATATATTTCCAAAGAGCCATTATAGATATTCAGTCTCAAAAACAAATTCTATTCCGACAACTCAGATTTTAGTTAGTGAGTTTCTAGACTTCCTAATCTATTGCAGCAAACAGACCATCAACCTGTCCCATACGTTAAAATAAAAGTCAATACATAAAGTAAAGGTGAGTACACAAGTTTGCATAGATATAGTATTAAAAGCGTTTACGCATAACCAACATGTAACACGTAACGGGCAAAGCATGTAACTATCAACAATGATACAACCTAACCACGTGACTGCGAGTAGAGTATGCGCGACACATGTTCACTGAAGTATACACGTGAAGTAAAGTAATGTGATCCTTAGCAACCCCTGACACATCATGTGCTGAGTCCAAACTATAGTACTATCGTTTCTAAAGGCGGTCTAGTGTAACACTGTATAAGCATAGTAACAAGCATTCAACAAATCACGTATAGCATGCGGGAACGGTTAGCGTTTATAAAGTGTTTGCGTTGTGTGTTGTGTTTTGATAGAGAACGTATGCAACACCTAAAAGTTAAACGAAAACGGGTTCGAGTATACTCACCGTGCGTGTTTAACAGATAAACACGGTCTGGTTTGATTGAAGGGAGCGCCGGATCAGCCTGCGTACAGGAACAAAAGTGTAAGTCTTCCAAGTGTTGACACGGTCGATAATCAGAATGTAGAGTGGAGTAAAAGCGAGTTAAGTGTCCAAAAGTATATCCGGACGGATGGGTCTTGTCTTGGGGAGAGTTTTCTATTTGAGTTTCAGAAAAGAAAGGAGAAAGGCGGATGGGCTCCATCCGGGCGGATGGGCTTTTGCCCATTCGGTCGGATGGTTTTATCCTATCAGACGGATGGCCATTTCTGTTGGAACGAAATGATCTGATGTGTAACCGATGTTTAAAATTTCGAAAGAAAAGGTTTAGTGTGGTAACAGAGTCTACCCGGACGGATGGACATGGTCCATTCGGATGGATGGTCTGTGGTTGTTTGCGAACCGTTAAAATTGTTGAAGTTTTGTTTAAAATGTTTTTAATCAACGGAGACGGGTACGATAACAGAACAAAACAACAGGGAATACCGAATCAAGCCCATTCGAGCAGATGGGTATAGCCCATTCGGCCGGAGGTGTTGTTCTTGACGGTAATCCTTGTCTAACCCGTAGATCGGACCATCTCCTTGGTGGAAATCGACCCTAGAATCGGCTTTTCGACTATGGAACGAGTCGGGAGTCTGACGGGTTCATGATTCTACCAATATTGCATAAAAATCAAAGGAGAGTTCATAGATAAGTTGTAAAATGTGAAAATCCTTTAGATCTTGAACCAATCTCGATTGAATGATGTTCCACAACAGTTTGCCTAAACAAAACGAGTGGAATCCACTTTCGAGATGTCCAGAATCGATGATTTTTAAGTAAAGTTGAAGGATATGTGCGTGTGTTTATGATTATAAAGCAAGAATATGGAGTAGAAGTGGAATGGAGGTTGAAATCGGAGCGAAAACTTACAAGAAGTCTTGAGTCACAGTCAGAACCTTGAGAGCGGATGAGAGAGCTTAAAAGGTTGAAATGAAGACACAAATCCACTATTTATAGGTGAGGGTGAAGTTTGAGGCGGTGTGCGCATGGGCTGTGTCCGGATGGCTCCATCCGGACGGATGGGCTCTATCCGGGCGGATGGCCCATTCGGACGGGTTTTGATTGTTTTATTAATTCCAACATTAAGTGTTACGTTGAGTTTTATCGTGATAAATCGAGTTGCGAGAGTTTGTGTTTGAGCGTTTAAGCGTTGCGTTGATAACCACATAACGTTCTAAGCAAGTAATCACACAAATAACACACATAATGTAAATAAATCCGCGTTTCGAGTTTGCGTTGAGTTTGCGTTGTGATAACGTTTAGCATAAGCGTTATAAATAACGTTTAAATGCGATACTACGATTAAATAAGCGTGATAATATGCGTTTAAAATATAGTTTAACCCATAGCGTTAATCAAATCTTGAAAGTACAAGCGTTTACGAAAGAAATACGGTAAAAGTAGGAACAACCGAAATACGGGTTGTTACAAAGTGCTACTAAGAATTGCCTTGATAATGTGATTATGCAATGGTTCAAGCTTTATTTGATGTAGGAACCATGAATAGATTGAGTCAATATCGTAAAGGTAAGCAACTCACTAGGAGGGAAGACACATACATATATGACGAGCTTGGTGACGTACCCCTTGTTTAGGCTACTACATCGTCCTGATGGACTATCTAACTGAGCTAGCCGATTACTACCAGCAAAGTGGAGAATCAAAACCCGAGGTTTATGAGACAGGATCTCGGCATGAACTAGGGGTGTGTAAAGACACCAAATACCGAAAAAATCGTAAACCAAATTGTAATAGCAACCCAATAAACCGAATTCGATTCGGATTTCGGTTCGGTTGTAATCAAATTCGAGTTGGGAGTTCGAATATCCGTATACTATATTTTTATTTGTAAATTCGATTTGTTCGGTTTAAGCGATTCAGTCAATTAAATGTGGGGCTTTGTTAATTACTTTAGGTATCCAGTCAACATTTACTCACTTCACTTACTCGCTGCCATTCCAATCTAGTGAACTAATCGATACTCCCCTAAACACTACTTTCTCAGTCCCAGGCCCCCTCACGGCCCTCTCCTCGTCGCACGTTGGTTTCTATCGTGTATGGACTCGCAACCATGCCAAAATCAATTTTGTCGACCGTCGTTCATGTTTCTCATATATCATGATAAACGTTTAACGTTTTCATAGTTTTAACGTAGTCATGTTTGTTCGAAATTTGGGTATAGTTTTTATCCCAAGTCATGACTTGGTTCGTTTATATAATTTGATGCCTAATCACACTTGGTTCGTTTATTAATAGTTATCAAAATTAGGGTATCGTTTTAATACAAGGAGTTACATAAAATGTTGGTTTGTTTATAGAATTTGAATTTAAGGTCTTACAAATCAAACTCTTAACGCTTTCTTAAATTGTTCACCTTTATCCACCATCTCATATGTTGAGTTCTATCTACTAGGGCAACCTAAAGATAACATGTCTCACTTTCATGTCCCATCGGCCATCATTATTGATTATGTGGATGGCAAAGAGTTGAGTTTTAAGACCGGGTCTCATTTAGTCGATTCAAAAACATATAAATTATAAATTCTGCTTAAAGTTTTCACATGATAACCCCTAGCCCAGTTGGTCCCATCTGGTGGGGTTGGGCCGGTTCCTCCTTGGAGGTCACCGGTTCGATCCATAGCTGCGGCGTTATGGGGGGAGGACGTCCCAATGATGGATCGTTCCTACCGAGGCATGGTGCAGTCCTGAGGGCAACCCGGTTTTCATCCAGCTGTTACCCCAGCGAGTCTCTCGTGTGGGGGCAGTATGGTTTCCGGGCGAAGGTCAGTCAGAGCGGCAGCCGGGGCCCGATCAAACATCGCGTCTGCAAATACTGGGCTGACGGATAACCGTCCTTGACGGGGACCCGGTGACCAATGGTCCATGTACATATTGAAAAGTTACCCTTCAAAAAAGATTGATAATAGGTGTAACCATCGTTTTACATTTAAGAAAAGTAACAAAAAGTAAAGGATCAAGTAGTTTTTTCTTATTCTTGGTTTGACCGGTTTGTCTTGTCCAAAACACTATTTATGACTTCTCAAAATGATGATATAAAGAAAATAAAAGATATTATATTTAACTAATGGAAACCAACCACTACGTTAATTGAACTTTCCTAACATTTTATGTCATATTTTATATTCAAAGTTTAATTAATAAAAAGCACATACATTTCAAGCCATTTACACTCATTTTTTCCTTTCAACATAACCTACAGTGTTAAAATCGCATAGAAGATCTCAATCCAATTAAAATATATAAATATCTTTAATATTTTGATACCTGATATTGACATACGACAACTGTCCAGTATATTAATATAGTAATACTAGGCTCTGAATGAACTCTGGATTAAGTGGTTGAAAACTTGTATTTCTTTTGTGAGATGGAGGTTCAACTCTCACTTGGTGTAGAGTGAGGCAGTGGTGGACAATGATAGGAGACCCAGGGGAATTTGGGTCGGATCTTTGAACCAAACGGGTTTTACCGGTAATTTCACCGTCGTGTCTACTGGCGGGTGAGTTACTGGGATTTCCCCGGAATTGGTGGTGGACTCGGGTTACTCTCGGAGTACTCCGTTTGTCCAGTGGGTGCTCCGAGAGTGCTCGGGATTGATTCTGTTGGTCGTTCAAAAAAAAGTACTATTAGTATTAGGGTGAAAGTGGTGTACCCCTCATGAGATTGGATAAACTTTTCACCCACTCAATCATCTATTGCCATGTCAATTCTTCTCTCTAACTCCAGTCTTTGCCAAAAAACATAAGGGGTGGTCACCACTCATGAGAGGGGTAATCTATTTTTTTTCCTTTTTTTTATAAAATATTAAATAATAAATGAAACATAATTTTAACAAAATAAAAGTACAATAAATATAAAAAAACATTACATTAAATTAAACTAACTAAAATTATATTAAACTAAATTAAAAAAAGACAATACATAAAATTAAAGCTACTAAAAAATAAAACAAAAAAAAATTAGAACCTACATGACCAATTATATTTTTTTGCGATCTCGCGTTTTCGGGCTAGTGTGATTTCCAACATCTCCGTTGGAACATTGTCATGTGGCCTGTTAAACGTCTCCAAATCCCCTCGCCTTCGAACCGGAACCCGAAACTTTTTTCTTGCCATCACCTTTGTTTTGTCAACCATAGTATGCTTTAAGAGTATGTGAATTGGGTGAAACATGGAATGCAAAATGGTACTATTTATAATGTATTTATTTGTTTTTTTTTTAATGAAACAGCTATAATGCCGTTAATATCATGCTCCAACGGTCATATCATGCACGCGATGAAGAGTCCTCGATTTACACCCACCCCGCGCGGTGAATTGGAGCAGCGGCGGTGTTCCCCGCGCGGTAAAAGGGTTCACCATCCTTTACCCCACACCCGGCCCATTCACCCTTAGGTTTAGCTAAACGCATAATTCCTAAAATCTTACATCATATCCATTTAATTTACAAGAGCTGAAGCTCAGGCTCAAATCTCCGTGAAAACTTTTTACCTTTCCAACCTCACCACAACGCAAAAGCTTTGTTTGGGCATTGTAAACACTAATTTTGGGCGGTTATAGAAACGCCCAAATAACCTTCGCTGAAAAAAAAAAAAGTTTTCTAAGTGTGTAACTAGCCGCTAAAATATGAACATCCAACTGCCTAAAAAATAAAAGAGTAAACTGCCAAAATGGTCCCTGAGGTTTGGTTACTTTAGGCCAAAACTCAAACATTTTGAATCTGGGTCTCAAAGGTTTCAATTTTGTTGCCATTTTCATCAAAAAGCAAAACCTGTTCAGATTTTTCAGTTAACATCTATCTTTTTTGTCTTTTTCCTCTCTTTTAATGTAGGGCAAAATAGTTAGATTTTTTTAATTTGTTATAATAAAACGTTAAAAGACTATTTTGCCCTTAATTAAAAAGGAGGAAAAAGACAAAAAAAAAAAAACTTGATGTTAACTGAAAAATATGACCAGATTTTGATTTTGGGTGAAAATGACAACAAAATTGAAACCACAAGAACCCAGATTCAAAAGATTTGAATTTTAGACTAATGTAACAAAAGTAACCAAACCTTAAGGACCATTTTGAAAGTTTACTCAAAATAAAAAAATAAACTATCTTCAAGCACCCAAAATGAAAACCCTAAAAACACTCTAAACACCCAGTTAAAATCATGTGTATTACACCAATACACCCACCCAACAAAATTCAACTCAGCTCATTTGTTGTTTATTAGCTCACTAGTTAGAATCTTGTGTCTTACACGACTAGAGTAAACGTAATGTTATATACTTAATAATAAAAAAATTTATGTTTTAAAAAATCGGAAAATTTCACAGAATAGTAACCAAATTTTAAAAGTGTTATAATTAGGTCATTGGTGTTGTTTTTGTCCCAATTAGATAACTTAACATTCAAATCGAGTCATGTCCTTTTTTCCACGTGTGAAGAAAAAAATGGACCATAAGATGCTGGGGTCGAATTATTTTAATATATGAAATTATATTTATTAAAAATAAAAACCATTTAATTACATTAAAAATTAAAAAAAAGTTACAATTCACGTCCTCACTCAAGGTTAGCATCAAATAAAAGAGAAAAAAGAAACAAAAATCCACATCACCACGTTTACCTATGAAATGGATGAAAAAAACCCTTAATTTTAATGAAGAATGAATGTTGAGTGACCTGATTGGAACACTTTTAAAACTTGAGTGAGCTAATTTGAACACTTTTAAAACTTGTTTAATATTCTACAAAGTTACCCATAAAAAAATGTGTATTGCTCGAGTTGAATAAACACGTGTATTACACAAACATGATTATCAAATCTATACTATATAATAAAAGAAACCAATAAAAGGACACTTGTCATTATTCTAGACCATCAATAATTATAGATAATTATTATTTAATTTAAATTATTAAATATTAATTAAATTAATATAATATTAGTTGGATATAATATTAATTTATCTTTGAATATTAGAATAATTCATTCGAAGTTTTAATTTTAAAGTTACTAATTTTGTAAAATATCATCTTAATAATCATTCGAAGCATTACTTAATTTTAATTATTAAATATTAATTAAATTAATATAAATCTTATCAACCTCTAAATTATTGGCATAAACTTAACTTCAAATCATAAAGTTTTATCTAAACTAAAAAGCATTATTTCACTTAACATAGATAAACATGCATGTTATTATCGTTTTAGATTTATTCAACCCGTATAATACATGGAGTTTTTTTTAAATATAAATTTTTTTATTATTTAGTATATAAAGTTACATTTCTTCCACCCGTGAATACACAGTTTTTTTTAAATATAACTTTTTTATTGTTTGGTATATAAGATTACATTTATTCAAACCACATAATAAATGAGGTTCTTAAATATATAACTTTTCATTATTTAATATATAAAATTGTATTTACTCAACATGTGTAATAAATAAGGTTTTTAAAAACATATTGTTTTTCTATTTAGTATATAAAATTACATTTATTCAACCCGTGTGTAATACACGGGGTTCTAATCTAGTAATATTATAAAGATAATTTGATATTTTATTTAAATAACCCGTTTGAAAATTTAGTGTTCTAAGTTATACAATTAATAAAATTATAAGTACTTGTACATCTTATCTGATAGTTCATTAATAGTTATTGTTTATATCTAAACAATATACTTTATATAATTAAGGTGGTATACTCGGGTTAAATTGTCGACACTTTTTTCTCAAGTTATTTTTTGTTACCATCTTAATAACATGTATAACGAAAAATTATTATTTAATATTATTTTGTAGTGTCATATCTAACTTATAATAAGAGTTAAATGCTTGGTTGGTCCATGTGGTTTTCAAAAATTGCAGACTTGGTCCCAATGGTTTACTAATTACACGCGTGGTCCCTGTAGTTTTCAAAAATGCACTCGGTTGGTCCCCAGCCCTAACATCAGTTAAATTTCTTAGTTAACTATGTGTGAAATGACTATATTACTCCTGAACAATAAAAATGACTGATCTTCTTCAACCTCCATACCTACTGGTTTCTTCGATTTTATTAGCATAAGAATTTTTAAGCTGCAGACACGATGTCAAATTCGAAGAAACCAGTAGTGAATTCGAAGAATCTTATGCTAATAAAATCGTTAGAGATTCTGATTACGGCTCCAGATCGAGCTTCAAAAGCATAATCGCTGACAAATTGCTCGATACGAAACGCAAAAAACCGGTGAATCTGGAAAACGACGACGTATTATCGGAATTAGGAAGTGCAGATCTGAATCACCGTCGAATATTCGATCAAATCACCTCGAATTACTACGGATATGAAGGCAGTGTGTCCTCTTATGACGGAAACGAGGTCCAAAACCCTAGAAGACATCGAATCGGAGTACTCAGATTCATCATATGAATAATCGATTAGGTAAGCAGAAGCACCGATCGACGGAGATTCATTGAAACCCTAACCCTAAGTTGGAGAGAATACAGTTGTTGAAGAAGGTTCGGGAACTTACAGATCAGCTAGAGAGACGAGCGTCTCTAATCCTCACGGTGTGAATGATCCGGTGAGATTTGGCAGGCGAATGGCGTTTTCCGGCGAAACAACCGCCGTGAATCGACGGTTGGACGGTGGCACGTGCCACCATTGCTGTCCTCCACAAGACCGTACTTTCTCAGCCCAGCTTCCTCGGTGGGTTGAAGGTGACGGCGGAGGTGGTGGGTTGAAGGTGACGGCGGAGGTGGTGGGTTTATGGTGGAGATGGAGGCGGTGGGTTGAAGGTGTCGATGGAGGTGGCTGGTGGGTTTTAAAGAGGGGGAAGAACAGGGTATGGAGGTTGAAGAAGATCAGCCATTTTTATTGTTCAGGGGTAATATAGTCATTTCACACATAGTTAACTAAGAAATTTAACTGATGTTAGGGCTGGGGACCAACCGGGTGCATTTTTGAAAACCACAGGGACCACGCGTGTAATTAATAAACCATTGGGACCAAGTCTGCAATTTTTTAAAACCACGGGGACCAACCAAGCATTTAACTCTTATAATAATAAATTACAACTAATGCCACATGGTAATCTCTTCATTAATTTAGTAATAATATTGTTAATACTATTATTTAATTAATATAGTAGTTTAATATCTAATATTTTTATATAAGTTAGATAATTTTTTTGAGAGGCATATAAGTTAGATAATGATAATGATATTTTTTAGATAATTTATTTCAAACATAATTAATGATTTAACAATTGAAATATATTTATTTCGATTTTTTTTGTTACATGGGGGCCCTGCGCATTTTAAACGCAGCTTTTAGTTTTTTTCTTTACTAGAGTAATCAAGAACATGATTACGCAAGCCATGTTATTTTTTTGGAAGGTGATTTTCTATGTACTGGACTTATTGGTCACCGGGTTCATTTCGAAGACAATCCCCCGCCAGCCCCGCACTCTCGGACGCGATGTTCGATCGGGCCCCGGCCGCCGCGCAAGCTGACTTCCGCCCGGAAACCATACTGCCCCACACGAGAGACTCGCTGGGGTAACAACTGGGTAAAACCGGGTTGCCCTCAAGACCGCACCATGCCTCGGTAGGATACGATCCATCATTGGGACGTCCCACCCCCCGTATACAACACCCGGGAGTCGAACCGGCGACCTCCAAGGAGAAAGCCGGCCCAACCCAAACCACATGGGGATTGCCAAGTGAGCTAGGGGGCGGGATACGCAAGCCATGTTATAATAATGCACATACTTATTTACACAACTTATAATAATAATAATAATAATAATAATAATAATAATAACAACGTAACTATATGATAATAACAACATATTTTTCATTACGCATATACATAGTTAATTATGATACACAGGGAGCCGTTAGAATGAGAACCACCACGAGTTATGAGAACCGCGAGAACCAAGTGTCACGGAGGGGCGTTGACCACGATTTTTTTTTTACAACTAGATCCGTATATTTTAACAACATTCGTAAAAAAAAAATTCAAACGGCGTGCCCGATGGGGTAGTTTTTTACACCCAAAGTTTGTAAAAAAAAAAGAAAAAACAAAAAAATAATAAAAAACCAAACTTTGGGTGTAAAAAACTATCCCCTCAGGCGCGCCGTTTGAATTTTTTTTTTTACGAATGTAGTTAAAATATACGGATCTAGTTGTAAAAAAAAAATCGTGGTCAACGCCCCTCCGTGGCACTTGGTTCTCGCGGTTCTCATAACTCGTGGTGGTTCTCATTCTAGCGGTCCCCATGATACACACAACACATCAACTTAAAAAAATTCAAAATTTTAAAATATTTTCTATGATAGGATGATATTTGTATCTCTTCTCATTATCTTTATTTCCTAAAACACTATTTATATCAAATTATTTATTATACCATTAAAAAGGATAAATATTAAAAAATATGTTAAAATTAAACTAAAATAAAACATATCTAAAAATCACGAGGTTAAAGGAAAGTATGTCACGTGACATTAATTGTAATCATTTATTATAAGTTGTTAGACGCATAATAAAATTTAATTACAATTCATTTGCCATAATTTCATCACTTACAATTTATTCTTAAAAACACATACAGTTTGATCAACATTATTTTTATTTTTTAGTGTGTTACTGTTATATAAATCGTATATATTAAGATGGATTACACTAACTAGAAAGAAAAGTTAAAACTTAGAAAATTATATTCGAATAGTTGAAAACGTAATTTTTTCATTATTCTATATAATAAGTCATTTCATTGGTAAGCTGTATATACAAATATATGATTTATATGTATTTTTTATGTTCAATCTTTGTAACACACGGGGTTTTAAGCTAGTACGTTAATATAATAATCTAATAATGTCTATAGAGATTTTTTTTGAACGAAAAATTTGGATCACTGGAGTATCATCGTGCCACCAGCGAAACCACCCAATCATATCCATCTCAACTAGGCATAATGCCTATACACCAACTCATGAGTAAACCCAATAAATATGGGAAAAAACCCCTTTGTGGGAATCGAAACCCATGACCTATTGGTCCCAATGCCTTATCCCACCCAAGATGACACTAGACTATAAAGCCATGTGCAAAGAAAATTATTATTTAATATTATTTTTTAAGGTGGGAGACACTAGAAGGTGACATGTGTCATATATATAATGGGTGGGGTTCGGCTACAAAGTCAATTTTTCCTACAAAATGTACAAAGTCATAAAACACTACAATTTCAGCCATAAAATACACTCAAAACCCACAAATAACATAGTGAAGATCACTAAAACACAATATCCAAACCCTAATAGTCCATAAAAACTTCAACCAAATCATCGTAGAACTATGAATAAAAAACACAACATGAGAATCAACATAAAACACACTAATGTTAGTTATTCGATAATCAAAGCCTTATCATCCAAAACACAACACAAAACCCACAAATATGACGTTTTAGTAATCTTCATTTTGTTATTTGTGGGTTTTAAGTGTGTTTTATGCTTGACATTATGATGTTTTATGACTTTTTTACACTTTGTAGGAAAAATGGACTTTGTAGTCAACTTCCACCCTATATATATAATATTATTTAGTTCTTTTATCATAATTTTATATATAATGCTAATTGAGTAATTATCATATAAATATATATTAAATATAAATTATATGAATAATGATCACGTTTAGCCTCGCGAGTCAGCTCGATAAACGAAGCTTGTGTACAGACCCGTTTGTTAAACAAAACTTATTTTTAAGCATGATATCGTTTAAACTTGACTTAATTTCAAGTAGCTTACGAAGGGCTTGAATCATCCACGTCCATAAATTCATACCATCTTCTGAAATCATTAAATAAGTGCGTATTATTATTATTATTATTATTATTATTTTGAGTAAATTACAAAAATCGTCCTTTATGTATGTCACTTATTGCAAACTGTGTCCTTTGTCTTCAATAATTACATAAAACGTACTCGATGTTTGCAAACCTTTGCAAGTTATGTCCTTTAGGCCTAACTCACATCTTTTGTGGTTAAATCTGACCAAATGGACCCCACATGAGAGTATTTTGGTCATTTTACTCTCATGTGAGGTCCATTTGTTAAGATTAACCCACAAAAATACCATCACGTGGGATCCATTTGGTCAAATTTAACCACAAAAATTTAACTGAGTTAGAGGTGAAGGAAATAACTTGCAAGGGTTTGCAAACATCGAGTACGTTTTCTGTAATTATTGAAGACAAAGGACACAGTTTGCAATAAGTGATATACATAAAGGATGATTTTTGTAATTTACTCTTTTTTCCGACGAAGATAGAGTAACATTACTCATATGACAAGAGTGTAACAAATAAAAGTAGTGTATAGGAACAAGGCAAACCATGAGGAGAGGCAAAGTGCCCGACTGCTCAGGGCTTACTTTCTGGGGGACATAATTTAATTATTTTATATACTTTATGTAATTTTTTTAACAAATGGTCTATAATTAGATTAGTTTAGGCTCAATACTGCGGTGAATCAAATTTTGATTCAGTTTAAGCCCTATAGTGTAGACGTGTATACGCTAGTTAATTGGTTTTTTCATACAGGTTATTAATCAAACGACTTTGTCAAAACTAGTTAGGTAACCCGTTTCGGGAGGTCAAAAACCATAACCTATGTATCCCGTTAGGTTATTTTATGACCGGTAAAAAAGTTTAAAAAAAATTAAACATATAAGATAAACTTAATAAAGTTCTTTTTTTTTTAATTTTGGAGTTAACAAAACATAATCTTGTTACAAAAACAGAGATAATTAACAAATACAACTTATTTTTTAGGGCATAATGGTAAGAAAAAACTAAAAAAGGGCGGGGGAGGAGGAATTCAAAAAATGGTAATAATCTGTTAACCGGTTACAATTTCGAATAACTGGTTACAAATGGTAACAATTTGGAACAACCGGGTTTTTTTGCATCTCTACTATAGTGTGGTGAATCAAATTTTGATGCGAAAGTAACATTACTGGGTAATTAGTGTAGGAATCCGTTCGTGCAAAATAAATAAATAATTTTATTAACTTGAAATAGGAAAGCAATAAAAGAAAATACATGTTACAACTGAATTAAAATGAAAAACAAGAACTGAATAACAAAAGAAATCAGGTTCTTGGCTGAGGATCGTGTTAGACACGGGTTCCTTAAAACAAATTTCGTGTCTCCCAGGAGAACACGTTTTTTCCAGGATACAACAGTCCTAAGCAGTTGCACTGCCAGTCTTGACTCCAACCCGAAGGTATACCTTGAAGCTTGAAGAAGAAGATGAAGATTCAGTAGGAGAAGATTGTATGTTGTTGTGTATTTCGGTGTCTAGCTTTGCTGTAGGAACCTCCTATTTATACTGCAGATCTGAGTCAAAACTGAAAAACGAATTAAATGGGTGAATTAAACTGCATTAAACGTATTCAATGCACTTTAATTCGTCATTTAATTCGCAATCAAAACCACTGACTTCGTCAGTTTCGAATGCTGAAATGTAACTGCACTGGCATTAAATTTGTGAAAATATCATTTTTCACAAATATAGGAAAATGATTAAATAATATAAAAATTGAAGGCTGATGGAGCGAAGACAAAGAAAAAAAGAACGACGATTCATTATTCTTTCACGATTGAAAATTTGAAACATGATCGACCAAGCCACTATTAAGAACGATATACGAGAGCATATGAATTATGAAGAATTGATCCTAAACTTTGCTTCGAAAAATGTGAGCAGATAATCATCGATTCGTTTAACTATTTACAATAGATCTTTGGTAATTGTACCTTTGTTTTGTTTATTATTAGGGGAGGGGGTGGTTACTAGTGATAGAATTCTATCACTCCCAATATCCAATCAACTCATGTCATGTCATCACCCAATATTCTATCACTAGTGATAGAAATATAGTGGAGGTGGTCACTAGTGATAGAAAATAGCTATTTAAAAATAGCTAACAAATGTTGAGGGGCTAAATTTGAACTTTCCATCAAAGTTCTATAAAGTTCAATTAGATAAACGACAAATGAAATCTCCGCAAAACAACATGGAGGCGGCGGACCAACATGGACCAACATCAAAGTTCAACGCGTGAAGGAAATAACGCGTTTCAAAAATCACGCGTGACCAACATGGAGGCGGCGGTGTGCGTGGTGCCATCACTCGTGGCTGGGCGTCCATCACGGACCTCCTCGCCTGGCCTTTTCACAATTACCATCGTATTATTAATAATACTTCGAAGTAAATCCCACAAATAGCAAAGCTAATACAGGGTCTGAGGAAGGTAAGATGTAGACAACCTTACATCTACCCTGTTGGAATAGAGAGACTACTTCCAGTGAGACCCCCGACTCGATAATAGTTTTTCATCAAGCCTTGGACATAAGACACGTAACACTCAGCAATCGGGACAAAGGCCGATTAGTGTGTACACTTTTCTCTTTCAGTTAACGCCACCACATGACGCATGATTAACCGACTGACGCTTTTAACATTATTTTCACAAAATTAGTAAAATAACATTAAAATTATTGCAATTTCACTTTTGCCTCAAAGGGCACACACATATATACATTACATGTAGATTGGGACGTAACTTATAAATTTATATTTTAATGCCCAATTTTTCTAGTTGCACAGACCCTTGAATTCTCAGTACTGACCCTACGTACCCTAGTCCCCACCTATGCTATTGCTATACAGGCTAGACCTAACCCCAGTCAGAATTTAACCACACCATTGGCCACACATTGAGTTTATTTAAACCAAATGAAAGTGTGAAATCCAGCTGGGCTGGAACCCATCTCTCTCTCTCTTCATCATGTTTTCTCAACAGTTCATGGACCCTCTTTCTTGATCCTCCACATCAATGTTTTGTTCTTAAAATCCCAACTTTTATATTCCCTACTGGTTAGTTGGATCAAGAACCAGTGGCAAGGGAGAAGATGAAACATGGTGAAAAAACAAGTGACAAACCAACAACATTTTCACCTAAGATTACCATGTTTGGTCAGACTTTGAAGTGGTGGGGTTGGTTGTAATTAAATATCATATATCTGTGTGTTTTTTCACCTTTTACTGTGTGTAAATTCAGCCATGAAAAGACATGGAAGCTCAGATTCTATTGTGGGGTTGTTACCCATGTGCCAAACTCTGGGTAAATTTGATATTCAGATTATAATTCATGATATTCAATGTTATTCATGTATATGTTATTCACATATTACTATATTAGATTAAATTGATATGAAAATTTATGAATTTGTAGAAGAAAGCAGCAGTCCTGTGGGATACACAAGAGAGTTTCAGTCCATGTTAATGGATGGTTTAGAGGAAGATTGTGTTGGTGGTGGTGAGTGTGTCCAGATCGAAAAGAAAAGGCGATTAAGCGCGAATCAAGTGAAAGCGTTGGAGAAAAACTTTGAAATGGAGAACAAACTGGAGCCGGATAGGAAAGTAAAGCTCGCTCAGGAGCTTGGTCTGCAACCGCGACAAGTGGCGGTTTGGTTTCAAAACCGCCGCGCGCGGTGGAAGACCAAGCAACTTGAGCGAGACTATGGTGTCCTTAAATCGAATTATGATTCGCTTAAAGACAATTATGACTCACTCAAACAAGACAATGAATCCCTACTTAAACAAGTATGTTCCAAACCCCCCCCCCCCCCCCCCCCCCCCCCCCCCCCCCTAGCATATCATATATATGTTTTAAATAATTGTTTATATAGCAATAATTGTTTTCATGAATAATAATTCTTAGATTTTCTAGGATAAATACATCATAGCGTGTACTATTTAGGGAAAAAATAGAGGACAACCGAAACTCATCACATTGTAGCCTCTGATAGAGAAAATTTTATAGTAAATTAAAGTGACACAATATATATTTAGAGGTTTAGTGTTTATCAATCTATATATTATTGTTAGGGGTGTAAACAAGCCGGCCCGAGCCCGAGCTCGCCCAGGCTCGAGCTCGACTCGTTTGGTTTTTATGAAGCTCGGGCTCGGCTCGAGCCTACTTCTCTGAGATCGAGCTCGGCTCGCGAGTAAAACCCAAAGCTCGAGCTCGGCTCGACTCGGCTCGAACTATTTTGGGAACAACCTTAAACGAGTTAAAAGCTCGGCTCGAGCTCACTTCAACATCGCTTAAATGAGCCAAAGCTCGGCTCGAGCTTGGCTCATCAATGTTATCATCATTATTAATATATTATATACAAAAAAATTAAAATTTTGTATGGGCTCGTTTAGGCTCGCGAGCCTATACAAGCTTTGTATTTGAGCTCGGGATCGATAACAAAACAAGCTCTATTCCAGGCTTGAGCTCGGGCTCTGGCTCGTTAAGGCTCGGCTCGTTCGAGCTTTTAACCGAGCCGATCACGAGTAGCTCTCGAGCCTCTGGGCTTGTTTACACCCCTAATTATTGTAAATGTACAAAATCAAGAAAAACGATAAAATAAGTGTTTATGAGTAACATAGAGATAAATATAGAGAGTCGGATGTGAGATGTATTTAAAAAATAAACAAAGGTTAGAAAATTGTGTTTGTTTAGTGTAATTATATAGATGGAGATACAGAGTCCGATGAGAATGCTCTTAGGACTTATAGTGTTAACTTTTGCAGATTAAGGATCTAAAATCAAAGTTGTACGGGGACGATGAACAGAGCAATGTCCCGATGCAGGAACAGTGCGAGGATAAACCTAAATCGTTGGAAAACATGATTGAAACAACATATTTTCCGGATTTTAAAGACGGGTCATCCGACAGTGACTCAAGTGCGATCATGAATGAAGAGAATTCAGGTACCATGGCCGGCATGATAAAGGATTCAAGGGCCATCATGGGCGATGCCCAAAAAGCGTACCAGCCTCAGTTTGTGAAGCTTGAGGAACATAATTTCTTCGGTGGAGACGAGTCTTGCAACTTCTTCTCCGACGATCAAGCTCCAACGCTACAATGGTACTGTCAAGATCAGTGGAACTTATCTGAGGAGCATTAAAATCGAACGTTAATTGATCGCCCATCACCGATGGAATTATTCTACAATAAGTAAAAACAAGCTTGTAAATTAGAAACAAGAATGAAATCGGTGGCATGAGGGATGTATTTATAGAAGCTTAATTTTCTATTTGAGTTAACAAGTGAAGAAGAAAAAGCTTCTTCAACTTGAATGGATGAAATGAAACATCATGTAATTTTGGAAAATAAATCAAGTCCTTAAGTTCAGATGCATTTTAATAAATGTGTTTTGAATCATTGTAGCATGTATCAATTAAAATTCTAGTTTGGTAGATGATACAAAGCCGAGTCGAGCTGGTTCGAATATTTTCAAGCTGAAGCAGAGGCTGGCCTTAGCTAACCCGAGAACGTGAACATCCCTAAGAAACAATTATAAAAAAGCTCAATTATAAAAAAGCTTAAGATATTTATGGGATTTTTTAAAACAAAGAAAGCAAACCTCAAAAAAAAAAAAAAAAAAAAAAAGATAGAGGGGTTTAATATATATTTGGTTTATATGTGAAAAGTTATAAGTTACAACCCCACAAAGGCACAAAAACCATTATTTGGGTAGGTTTGTGATTTGGGTTAATTTAAAAGATAACACATATATAAAAAATTGTACTAAAATATATCCAATAATACAAAATCTACAAACATCTATGCAATACTAAAATAGGGAGAGGATCATGAGAAAACTATATATAAATGAGAAAACTAGAAAACTAACTAAAAAAACCTAAAAAACATACCAATTTTTTTTTTTACAATTTTTATAAAAAATCGCTAGTTTTTATGCATGGAAAAAAATTTTCAATTTTTTATTGTTGTACTGCACATGTGCAATATATGTGTACTACACATGTGCACTATATCCGTAATAGTGCACATGTGTAATACAACAAAAAAAATTTTATAATTTTTTTTTGAATTTTTTTTTCAATGCATAAAAACTAGCGATTTTTTTATAAAAATCTGTAAAAAAAATTTGGTATGTTTTTTAGGCTTTTTTAGTTATTTTTTTTGTTTTCTCATTTAAACTAGTTTTTTCATGATCCATCCCCTACTAAAATAATATCCAATAATACAAAATCTAAAAACATCTATGCAAATTCAGTTCACCTGGTATAAGTTTCACTTTTTTTCAAAATTAATTATTTTTTCCCTGGTGATATATCATTAAAAAACATCCTCGTACATTTTTTTTTTTAAATTTTCATAGCCTACTTTTATACCACCAAGGTATTTTTATTAATTAGTAGTATTTAAAATAATAATAACTATGTATAAATTAAGCTAAACTTTTGTAAAGATTGTTTGGACTACCCATCTTCTACGTGATCTATACCTTCATGTCGATCGACTCTTCTTTGTGACAATCTTAGTGCACATACCGAAATCCGGTCTCACATAAAACAGCCAATCATATTGATGTTTATATGGATCACTACTTCATTTTGATGAACAAGATCCCCAAATTGGTGATGGGTGTGGTTTTGGGTCGATGTTGAAGAAGAAATGGTGATAGGATCTCGAATAGGTTTCATACCTAACCCGATAGGATTTCGACTTCTAAAACTTTCAACCTGTAACCCATACAGTGAAATTAAACGCCGCGATATGGAATCAAACGATGGCAGGATGGAGAAGAGGTGAACAAGAAGAGGCGGTGGGTTGTTGGACGATGAAGAAAAGGCGATTCTAGATGAGCGGGTTTGTGACATGTAGATCGTCGAGATTTTGGTTATGGATGGGTGGAAGATGAAGGTTCGATCAAGAAGAGACTGTGGGTTGGTGAAGAATAGTAGGTAGTTTTTTAAGCTCGTGCTCGGCTCGTTTATTATTTATTAATTAATTTATATTAACTATAATCATTAATTTATATATAATTTAGTTATTATTTCATAATTTTATAAATAGTAATTATTATTTTTAAATATATATTTAATATATTAATTAAAAATTATAGAAACTGTGCGCGCGTCTAGGCTCACGAGTCGGCTCGAGCTTGATATGCGTAGCTCGGGCTCATTTACTAAACGAGCTTGTTTTTAGGTTTGGGTTCAGGCTCAAGGTCGTTTAAGTTTGGCTCGTTTCGAGCTTTTTTCTTGTCAAACTCGAGTAGCTCGGCTCGTTTACACCTCTATTGGTGATGGTGGCTAGCAAGGCGGATGGTGATAGTGACCGACGAGATGGATGGTGGCCGGCGAGACAAATGGTCGTGACTCGTGAGGGAGGAAGAACATGAGGGAGTGGGGTAGGGTTGGGTATTTGATCATTTAATTAATTTAATATTGATAAGGTGGCCCTGAATGTTTTTTCAATCTTTTAAATTGTCTTGTTATTTAGCATTAGTGGCAAAAAAACACATTTAACACCAATTTAACTCCAAAAACCAACTGACACCATCTATCAAGGACTATTTATTATAGAAACTCTGAGCTTGTCTAGGCTTACGAGTCAGTTCGAGCTTGATATGCGAAGCTCGGGCTCATTTAGTAAACGAGCTTGTTTTTAGGTTTGGGCTCAGGCTCAAGGTCATTTAAGCTTGGCTCGTTTTGAGCTTTTTTTCTTGTCAATCTCGAGTAGCTCGGCTCGTTTACACCCCTATTGGTGATGGTGGCTAGCAAGGCGGATGGTGATAGTGACCGACGAGATGGATGGTGACCGATGAGACAAATGGTCGTGACTCGTGAGGGAGAAACAAGATGAGGGAGTGAGGTAGGGTTGGATATTTGATCATTTAATTAATTTAATATTGATAAGGAGGGCCATGAATATTTTTTTTTAATATTTTTAGTTGTCTTGTTATTTAGCATTAGTGGCAAAAAAAAAAAAAAAAACATTTTACATCAATTTAACTCCAAAAACCAATCGACATCCATCAGGACTATTTGTGTTATGGTGTTAAAACATTAAGTACCACTCATGTAAATTTTATAAACTTTAGGACCAAACTTATATTGTGAACATATCACATGAACCATAGGATATGTTGGAAAACTACTGATCTAAAAGTTATTTTCAATTTTTCATTGAGTTTTTGTGTAACTTTTTTTTTAAATAGCTAAACTCACGTATCTTTTAATTTTTAAACCAACCTAAATATCATCTTCCAAACCAACCTAAATATCTATACCTTTTAATCTATCACAACCAACCTTAATATCTTCTAAACCAACCTTAATATCTATATCTTTTTATCTACCACAAGAATTGAATACTCACAATATTGAGAAACAAAATTTCCTAAGGCTGGTGAGTGTGGGGGTGTGTCCCGGCCCGTCAAGGCTCGTTGAGGCACGACACCACCGCCCCTCTCCAGCCTGTTGCGTCGGTTTTGACGCCTCCCTGCCGCAAGTGACGAGCACGAGACCAATCAAATTAGAAGATGGGGCTCATCAGTCATCACCTACACCCTATATCCATCACTTGAGTGAGGTGATAACCCGATGATGTGGTCACCTATATAGACGCTTATCATCAAGTGATTCTCCTCATTCACACCCACCGGCCTAAACACCTTTGCCCCAAAGGCCTTTTGGTTGTTATTCATCTGAGCAAAAAAACAACTTTCACATCAAATGTGAACAAGTGAGATGGTTGGTGGCAGACTGGCAGGGCCAACAGACTTTTCCAGAAGATAGGGCGTATTTACATTTTCAAAATCAGTGACTGTGTCATATAACATGTTGCATGTGCACCATCGTTATGTTTTCTTTTTGTTTTTTTTTTTAAATAAGATAATACTTTATTATATTACGTAAAAAAAGTTGTGTATTATTCACGTTTATTATTACATTGTATTTAAATATTATATTGTAGGAAAATTGGTATTTAATAAACCAACCATTAACGAGTTGGTAAATAATAATCCAACCTACAGAATTGGTATATAATAATCCTATCTATCAACATGTTGGTACTCAATGAACTTCTGTTAATTTTTTTTAACTGAAGTTAGTTTTTTTAGTTTTATTTATTACACAAACAGTCCCTGTAGTTATAAGTTACTAGTTTTAAGTTTTATTTATTACACAAACAGTCCCTGTAGTTATAAAAAAATCATAAAAATCCTAAAAAAATCAAAAAAAATTCTAAAAATCATAAAAAATCTAAAAAATCAAAAAAATCAAAAAAATCAAAAAAATTCTAAAAAATCATAAAAATTCTAAAAAATCAAAAAAAAATTCTAAAAAATCATAAAACTCTAAAAAATAAAAAAAAAATTCTAAAAAAAACATAAAAGTTCTAAAAAATAAAAAAAAATCATAAAAATTCTAAAAGACTTTTAGGGGCTGTTATAGCGTTTGGTTCACCAAAACTGTTATACATGTCTGAATGAAACTTGAGACAAGGATACCCTTGTGCCCTAAACAACACAGCTTCATCTTCTTCTACCACAGCCCCATCTTCTTCTCCTCTCTGCTCCTCCCATCTCCTCCACACGTCGCCCTCCTCCACATCCGAACCACCATAGCCCCGCCACCCTCCTCCACATCTGAACAACCACATCGCCGCCGCCCGCCTCCACAATCGAAACTCCAGATCGCCACCTCCCTCCTCTTCTCCTCCTCAGCCAAACCAGCACAGAGACACCATATTTCTCCTCCACAGACGCCATCATCTCCTCCGCTCCTCCACAACTCGTCGGCAGTGATAATGGTGCGGTTCTGGTTAGCTTCGATTCAGGTTCGGTTTGTTACAAATTTGATTTGGGTTTACTTGGTTTCGGGTCTAGTCAGGCTTGGTTCGAATCCAGGTCCTAGTCGGGTCAGTTTGGTCACGTAGTCGTCTCGGTTCCGGGTCAGTTGGATATTTTGCTTCATTGATTGTTATAAATCGTATAGATATTTTGCTTCATTGATTGTTGCGTTTTGAATATTATATCGACAACTTGTGTTGTCGGGTCGTCCAAAAACAGAAGAAACTCAGTCTGTTTTTCGTAAAATTTCCGTAAAGTGAAACACGTTAATTTTATAAATCGATTTTTTTGATTTTTTTAGAATTTTTATGATTTATTTTGATTTTTTAGAATTTTTTTTATTTTTTTGATTTTTTAGATTTTTTTTATTTTTTATAATTTTTATGATTTTTATAATTTTTTTGATTTTTTTGATTTTTTATAATTTTTTTTATTTTTTTATAATTTTTATGATTTTTTAGAATTTTTTTGATTTTTTAGAATTTTTATGATTTTTTTTATAACTACAGGGACTGTTTGTGTAATAAATAAAACTTAAAAACTAACTTCAGTTAAAAAAAAAATTAACAGAAATTCATTGAGTACCAACATGTTGATAGGTAGAATTATTATATACCAATTCTGTAGGTTGGATTATTATTTACCAACTGGTTAAAGGTTGGTTTATTAAATACCAATTTTCCTATATTGTATTATCACGGTTGATATTATATTACTTACCATAAAGAATTAACCTAAACTGTTTAATATTAACTAGTGTTTTTAAACCCGTATGTTGCGGTGGGTCTACGGTGGAAACTCAGTCTGTACAGGCTCAGTTTGTTATGATGCGAGTACAGTATTTGCATACGTTATGACAACAAAAAAGAAAAAAAGAAAAAAAAATGAATTCGTGAAATTAACCAAAATGATATCTACATGTGTTGAACTCTTTGTGGTTACGGCTCGGCACTGAACATCAAATCGTAACGATGATAGTGTACATCGTGATCGTAAACTGGTATCAACCGTGCGAAAAAAATTATGTCGAAATACCGATAAAAATAAGCACGTTATTTCATTTCAAAACCTAAAATAATTAATAAAACCATATGAAAACGAAATGATGATGATAATTATGCAAAGAAAAATTGTTAGTTTTATAAAAATATTGAAGATATATATAGAGTGGAATGTTTAAATTAGAACACTGAATATTGTGAGAACTGTAACACCCCAAAAACGGGTTTGGTAATCAAACCACGTTAATACTAAAAGACGGCTAAGGAACCGTTAGTGGTAAAATTTAGCCAGAAAATATTAGGATTATTATATGATTAAATCCAATATTTAATAAAAAGAGAAAAAGAATGCGTTTGGGAAATAAAGTTTATAGAAGGCCCGAGTTAACGGGACTTAAACTAAACTCAGTCATAGATTCCCAAAACCCACTAATTTAATTAGGAATGTTTAACCTAGTTAATAAGTGGGGAATATTGTTAGAAATAAGTAGGTTGTGCCCTACTTAATTAACTAACCAAATTAGAGGGGCCAATATTGTTAAAATTGAAACTTATATTATTGGTTTTAATTAAAAATAAAACCAAACACCTCAAATTGAGATGTCTGGTCGTACAAGAAACACAGGGGGCGACACAGGCTCCCCTTCAAGCCCTAGTTCCACTAAAAATTGATCAATTGGAGGTTCAATGCAGTCCCAAATCAAGTTCTAAACACGAATTAGTGATCACCTCACTGAAGGGATCATAAGGTATGCAAAATTCTAGTATTTTGATTCATCTCAAGTTCTAGGTTAATTGTGAAAAACTGAAATTGAGCTTGATTGTGTCATGCATGAATGAAATTAGAAGAAATATGATGTCTAGGGATGAACCCTAGGTAAAATCTTGTTAAAAGATTTCATGTCAATTATAGAGTTCATAATCACCATTGAAGGTGATTAATGAACTTGAAGAAAACTTGACAAACCCTAGAATTATGATCTTGCTCTAGCATAATCTGAATCTAAGAGTAAATTTTAGAAATATGGATGTTAAGACTTGTGTAGAATTGTCTAATCGAAGTTAATTTAGATGATAATTACAAGTCATAAACTTGGTTTTGATGATATAAAAATCTGACCCGCTAGGTGTTTGATGAAACGCCTAAGTGAGGATTAAAATGCTAAAATTTGAGTAAAAACGCAGATTTGATTATTATAAATAATTATGCGTTAAAGCTTATGAAAAATGGGTTTTAGATGATTAAATGAAATTGATGTTGTATTGGTGTTTATAAACACCATACTAACTTGTATAAATGAACTACTTAAACAAAAGGGGGAAATTGTTAAGAGTTCATACTTGATTTGAAGTGGGTCGTGACATAAGAATTAAACTCATGATTCATGATTTAGTTCAATAAGAAAGTAGTCAAAGATTCATAAGGTGTGAAAGTCATGATTTAGAATGACTAATCTAACAACCTTGTGAATGATGGATGATAGTAGGCGCTTAAACAAGCTAGGTGAAGCTTGGAGTGAAAGCGGGTCAAACAAATCAAGAATGAAGGAAAAAGAGCATAACCGGATGCAAGGTAAGCGACGCTTACATCCTTTTTTGTAGAATATGCATTATTTTGTAAATTACTAATGCGATTAGTGTAATATCCGAATTAAGGGTTCCGATGCTATTAACATGAGTCGGAACAAACAAAAATGATAAAAACCATGTATTATGGTGAAAAGAGGCGAAACGGTAATTTAGTCATGTAATGACTAATAGCTAAGAAGTTTTCGTTAAGATTATTTTAAATGCAACTAATAACGAGAAAATGAGTAAAAATGGAAATTTAGTCAAGTATTGGCTAAAGTAAATTAGAGTTCAAAAGGGGCACCCGTGGCGTAAGCCGAATGGGTAAAAACATAAGAAAGGAGTTTAAGAGAAAAAAAGGGGTCTAGTAGCAAAAATCCGAAATGGGTCGGATGAACAAATTGGCAATTAATAACCATGTTTTGCTACTTATGAAAATGCCTAGTCTTATAGGCCAAACGGGTCAAATGGTGTGATAACACCATTTGACAATATCGACTAATATGGTTGCCAAGTCTTATGCTAACATGACCGATTAGCGATTCGGATACTTCCGTCGCCATAGAAAATGTGATAATAAAAGCGAGGTATAAATCGGGTCTATTTGTTGATCCGAGCCAGGTACGCATATTTATGTTGTAGTTAAAAGTGATATCTTGGTCGAATAATTGGTGAGAGTCCTTCATTGTAAAAGAAGGACCAAAATCGACCAAAACGCCCTTGTAGGCTAAATTGAACAAACAACCCTTAGAGGTTGTTTGGAAATGAGTCTTATGATTAAACAAAAAGCTTAGAATAAGTGTAGATGTTGATAGAGGTAATACGTTAGCCAAATAGCTCTATTTGAGTCTTACCGTAAAATAACAATCCGAAGGGTAAAACTCGGAACATATAGATATACACATTGAAATCCAACACACAAAGAGTTGTAGTTGAATATTACTTGATAAGAAATGTAGGAATAAGATGCTAGAAATGAATGAAAGCGATTTCAAGTTTTAAAGTGCTTAAATACCCTTAACGGGTCAAAATAAGCATACGAGCGAAAACGGGTTTAAATGGTGTAATAAACCTATGATTAGAACCTAATATAGTAGGTAACATTAATTTGAAGAAGTGTAGGTGATGTAGGAATCAAACAAATATGTTCGTTTGATAAAATGCATAAACGGGTCAAAATTGGGAAATAGGGCGATAAGCCGAAGACTTAAAAGTCTGAAAATTTATTATGTAGGATGTTGGATTTTAACTCCATAAGATGGAGAATTAAATTACGGACGCGTAGGAAAAAGAATCGGGTAAAACGGATCAATAACGAAGAAGTTATGGTCGTTTCCGTGAAATCAGATCGTGCTGGGAATATGCAGCAACCAGCTGCAACAGTTCTGAAGAAACAAGGCAGTGGCGTAGCGCGACTGGCAGTGGCGCTACGCGAGCACTAGCCAGTTTCGCGAAAAATGTTTATTTTCAATTATTTTGCGTTGCGAACCCGTTCTAATACGTTTTAAGCTACGTATGACTAATCCAACTCATGTTTTATGAGTTTCAGGTTAAATTTTAGTACCGGAGGACGATCAAGCACAATGAAGAACCGAACACGATTAAGAAATAAGCTTCCGCACGACGTTTCGTTGTTACTTTTGACTGACGAACTTAATTACATTATGTTCTAAACTTTTAAATTGTAAAAGGTTTTGGTAAACCCGTTTTTCCCGATGTATATGAATCTTAATTACATGATTGTTTTCGCAAATTATACGCTAAACCTTGATTTATAAGAACGGGTGTTACAAGAACCGTGAGAACGAATAAAAAAACCGCGAGAACTTAGTAAAAAACAATTCAAAGTCAAAATTTTTTTTACGCTTATCATTATTATTATTATTTGAATACAGTGTTAGAAATTTAACACGTTTTAATTTGGGTGCTACTTTCTATACCCCCGCTAATTACTTTTTACACCCCCCTCCTCTCACATACTTACAGGTGGGGCCCGCGTAGGACCGACAGTTTTCCTCTCACAAGGGGGGGGGGTATAATCAGGAGGGGCGGGGGGTGTGTTTAGAACCAGCCTTTAATTTATGTGAATTCGTAAATAAAGAAAATTTACACATTTGTAAGTTTGCCATTTACACATGTGTAAAAAATCTAATAAAAGTGATTTTGAGAGTAGAAATGAATTATTTGATGTTGTAAATTCTTTTTTCATGTATTTTAATTACAATGAGGTTTTTGTTAAAAAAATTGGTTGTAATTGATTTTTTCATTTGTTCTCATGGTTCTCACAATATTTAGCGTTCTTAAGATAACTCTCCTATATATATAGGGTAGGGTTCATTTGAGAACCACTCTTATTACGAGAACCATGGGAACCAATGTAAATTTTTTTAGTAACGAAACTTAGCGTTTTTATAAAATAAAAAAAAAATTTGTGTGTTTTATTTTTTTTAGATATTTTTGGTTGTGTTCACATTGGTTCTCATGGTTCTCGCAATAAAGTGTGATTCCTAATGGACTCCCACGCTCCACGAACACAGAAAACGCTGGTGACCCGACTTGCCAGCATTCCAAGCAAAAGCCACCACTCAAAGACACGGTGGTAAAACTCCTAACCCACCTGAATCAAACTGCACCAGGTGGGACTTGAACCCCATAACCTCTACATTTGAAGGTCATGGGGTGACTCCTCCTGGGAGTCATTGGCAAATCTTGAGGATGTTATTTAGGAAAAAAGTTAAAGGGTGTAGGTGTAAATAATAAAAAGATAAGATCACACGGTATGGTAGCATAGAGGCCGGCGTGGAGGGCTCAAGCACGCCGCCACACCGGCCTGATATTGGCGTGGAAACTGATGCGGGGAGGGTGTGGCGAAATCTTGCCCGACGTGGAGGATTTGTGATGATGACGTGGCGAGGGTTTATTGGATGAGGATATAATCGTTGGACCCTAACGGTAACTTTAAAAAAAATTTTAAAATATAAAAAATAAACTAACTTTCTTTATATAAATCCAACCCATCCCATCATTTCTTTTTACCAAATTTAAAATATAAAAAATAAACTAACTTTCTTTATATAAATCCAACCCATCCCATCATTTCTTTTTACCAAAAACTCTTTTACCCCACTCCAAACTTTATAAATCTCTCAAGTTCTATAATAAAAATGCATCCACACAAGCGTTCTCTTGATCCAAACAACCCGCATGGCCGAGGCGAAATACTGAATACTACTTCTCCTCAAAATCGCCCCCTCTTCAAGTTCCGGGTAATTTACCCGACATATTGTCTTATGCGCATCTTCTTACGAATTATAACATGTTTTATTCGTCACAATTACAAATGTCTAACCTCCCTCAACAATAACAACTCATTCCTACACATCCCAAACGCCCCCTACACCTGAACCCGTACCCTAACCGCAACCAAAAAATATCGTTGAACTGTCCATACGAAAAAAAAAGAAACCATAGGAAGAAAACCGAGTCGGAGAAGGAAAAAGCCCTCGCAGATCGAGTTGTTCATCCATGGACAAAGGAGGAAGAAAAATAAATATACGAGAAATATAAAGAATAAATCAAGGCAAAATATCGTACTTCATTTGTTTATTTCTATGTTTATTAGTTTCGTTTTTATAATTTTAAGTATTTTTTTAATATTAAGTAATGTTTTATTGTATTTTTAAGTTTTTGTAATGTTTATATTTATTAATGTTATTTCTCTATTTAGTATTGGTATTTTTATTTAATTTAATGGATTTGTTTTATTTTTTACACAAAACTAAAATTAAAAAGTGTATGTCACGTTTCGTATCACGCCACCGTTCTACACCGCATCCCATCGCGTGCTTTTTGAGCCTTGCAAGTGAAATTTGACACTACTGACGTACATGATGCTTCATGCTCCTCCCACACCGCGTAGTCTGAGGGACTAACTTAAGTTAGTGAAAGGGTGTACCTATTCACACACCCATTTGCCTATTGGCACACCAAAAATGTGTTTTTTGTCCTATATGCACACCCTGCAGTGTCGAGCTGTGGCCAAAGCACGGCGTTTTGGTCCGGTCAACCAGACAAAGACTGACGGGTGTCTGACGGGTCTGTTGACCGGACCAAAACGCCGAGCTCCGCGTTTTGGTCCGGTCAACAGACCCGTCAGACACCCGTCAGTCTTTGTCTGGTTGACCGGACCAAAACGCCGCGCTTTGGCCACAGCTCGACACTACAGGATGTGCATATAGGACAAAAAACACTTTTTTGGGTGTGCCTATCTAGACACTTGGTGTGTAGATAGTTTGGGTCTAGTGAAAAGATGAAGTGTATACCAGGTGAATTTGGTGTGCACGCTTATCGAAAAACCATTTTGTTTTTTTTTTTTAACTGAACTTTTATTAGTACCAAAATTCTTACGCAAGATAAGCCAGCAAGAAGCTGGATTCTAATAGACTAATACGCCAAAAGGAAAAACCATATTAATATGTATATATTTTTGGAACGATTATCAATAGGTACATATAATGAAAGTAAAAGAATGAAGTCACAACTATGATGGTATAACCCAGTTGGTTAGAGGGGTTTTCCACTAAGTGGTTTTCTTCTGTAGAGGTCTCAGGTTCGATTCCTACTAAGTGCAAAATATGTAAATATGGGAGAGCACCTCTGAGGGATTCGAACTTGGGGTGAGGGGTTTAAACAACATATCCTGGTCCTTTGGAGTAATCTAAAAATCCAGTTGATCTACCGTTAAAAAAAAACTATGACCAAATACTGATCTTTACTCTAGCTCTAAATGGTAATAAATGTGTAATAATGTCTCCTGAAATTGTATGTACTTTTTTTCTATGCGTTTTAGCAGGGATATTTATGGTATAAGATGAACCACATTTATTAGATTGGTTGTATTTAGTATCTCATCATTCTACACTATAAAAGTCTGTTTCATAAACTGATTGCTAGAGATGGCTCCAATGCTCTAGCCTTGGTTCCTTTCTAAATATATATATGATTTATATATGTTGCAAAGTTGTATAGTTGCGTGGTTCTAAGCACCGTAAGATTAAATATATTTTTATATTATATTTAATCTAGTAGCCATTATAATCATTTACATTATATGGATCAAAATATATAACAAACTATTAAATTATTAGTTGGTAATTGTTGATGGGCCTAATTACCCTTATTAACTAATTAGGGTTTCATCTTGAGTGCATATATAAGGAGACTTATGTTGAGGTTCTAGGGTTAGACACATAACCAAATAATCATAACATCAATATCGACCTCCATCTCCATAGCCGAACTCCCTTATTCGGTTTTCATAATCACCATCATTAGATTGCACTCTAAGGAGGAACCAGACCAAGCTGACAATCATGTCAAACACTGTTGATGCGTCTCCATCTGGATTCTCTGCTGGCCTGTGCTGATGCAATCAAAGGTATGTTTTCATGTTTTCCATTATGTTTAAACGAAACTGATCAACATGTGGTATCAGAACATATGTTGATTAGTTAGTTATGTTTTCCTATCCATCAATTATGGGATAGAAATCTGGAAAACAGAATTTTGATAACTTAATAAACCTAACAGCCGGTTTCGAGTCATAAAGATCCACTCGAGATCACTGTTTCGAGGAAAAGAATTTGTTTTAAATATCTCGAAATCAAAACGTGTAAGCTTATTACCGAAATCTGTTTAGAAAACCCTTAAAATTCAGGTTTCGGGTTTCCAGAATTTATGTTTTATTGTTAGGGTTCATAATATGTTCTTAGGAAAATTCGAAAATTCCTTTATGTTTTGGAATGTAATTAGGATTGATGAGTGTTTTTCCTGTTTGATCCAATTTTATCTTTTAAGTTTATTCGAAAACTGTTAATTGATAATCAGATAAAATTTTTGAAATATTTGACAAAATTAGATCATCATTAAAACAGGAAACCATATCTCAAAATCCCTTAGAATTCGAATTTTCAGTTATGTTTTTACATTAACAGCTGTAGCAGTGGACTCGAGACCATCAGGTTTCGACTCGAGACCAATATCTCGACTCGAGACCACAAGGCCTCAACTCGAAATCATAAGTGTTCTCAAATGTTTACAACTCGAGACAACGATTTCGACTCGAGACCATAAGGTTTCGACTCGAGACCACTGAGGTTTCGACTAAGGGCTTCAATCTTCACAACTCGAGACAATGGTTGCGACTCGAGATCTCATCAAGCACTCGAGATCTCATAAAACACGGTAGTCGAGATGTAACACCCCGAAAAAAAAGAAAAAAAATATAAATCTTTATATTAGAAATTTAAGGATTTCATAAACAAGAATCGGCCATCTAGAAATTTTAACCTAGTTAAAATTACAAGCCTAGAAATAACTAACACTAGGTTAAAAACACTAGTATTTAAAGCTAGATGATAAGTGAGGGACTAAACTTGCCAAAGAATGAAAGTTAAATGCTGATTTGTAACAAAACTCAGCAAACACACCATTTTGGGTGTGTCTGGTCGAACAAGAGGAAGGGGGCGACCAAGGTATTCTCCAAACCCTAGCTTCACACTAAAATCTGCAAAATTGAAGCCTCAAATCCGTCCCAAATCGAATTCTAAACACAAATTAGTAATCAACTCGTCGTAAGGATCAAAAGGTATGTAAAATCTTGGTACTTTGATCCATCATGAATTCTAGGTTAATTGTGAAAAACTGAAATTGAGCCTAGATATGCCATGCATGAATGAATGTTGAATTAATACGATGTCTAGAGTCAAACCCTAGGTGATTCCTTGTGAAAACTTTGCATCATGTTTGTAAGGTTTGGGGTTTACATGTTAGGAGACTAGTGAGCTTGAAGGAAACTTGATGAATACTAGAATTATGACTATTGTTATAGTGAAATCTGAATTGGTAAAGTAAATTCAGAAATATAGATGTCAAGATGTATGTGAAACTTACTAATTTAGTGAAATTAGATGTTAATTACAAATCATGAACTTAGTAATAATTATAGAAGAATCTGACCCGTTAGGTGTTTGTTGAAATGCCTAAGTGAGGATTTAAATGTTAAAATAGGATGAAAACGCAGATTTGATCATGTTTCACAATGATGTGATTATGGTCATGAAAAGAATTCTAAACAAGCTGTAAACTGAATTTTCTAGGCAAAGAGTCCGGATCATCAAGCGGACAAGCCGGAGGGAATTCACGGGGGAAAGACATGCTCTAAAGGTACGAAATTACCGTTTCGTTATATTAAAATTATTTATTAATTTTATGTTGTAGTTTTGAAAACATGGTAAACAAGATAGACCAATACGTCACGGAAGTGACTTTGCGTCTTAAACAAGTAAAACGGGTCAAAAACAAGTTTAATAGTAACACAATGAATGGTTATAAACCAAGCGTAAGCCGTGTAGCGAACACGCGGAGCTAGTTGAGAAACTTAACTCCTAATGTGGGAGTTAAGATTCAGAAATTCTAAACATGTTAATTAGCTTAGTTAATTAATAATCTTGATCAAAAGTAAAATACATTGATGCAGGAAATGAATCAGCAAAACTGCAAAAAAACAAGAAAGCATGTACAGCAGCTACCGTAAATTACGGTAGCCACCGTAATTTACGGTAGCCAGTAAATTGTTACGGTGCAAATCTACTGCTTTACGGCAGACCATAACTTTCCAGTGGCCACCGTAAGTTACGGTAGAGCCCAGTTTTGAATATTAAATTTCCCTTTTAAATTTTGATTTCTCAAACATGAATTCGGACATGGTTACAATCATGTTAAATTTAAGAATAATTTTACTAATGGTTGTCTAAAATTTTCAGTTTCCAGGTATATCAAGTAGTAGGATGATGATCAAGTCATCAAGTCGAACCGAACACACAATTCAACGCTTCCGCACTTGATCTTTTGTTTTTAAACTATGTAAACACTTGTAGTTTTTGTCTCGAATATTGTTTAGTAGGTTAATACGTGAATGTTTTAACTAGATAAACTTTCAAATCTTGAAAGTCATTTTGTAAACTCTAAATTTTTGGTATAAAATGCGAGATTTTATGTTATTAAATCTACTATTATAAACTGGGTCTTACACGAGACCATGATTACGACTCGAGACACTGAGGTTGCGACTCGAGACCATTAATGAGTCGAGACCTCATAATGTTGCAAGATGAGTTGAGACTTGACTCGAGACCTCACTCGAGTCCTCATAATTGAGTCGAGATCTCACCTGAAACCTCATTATTTTAGGCTGTTTAATGTGAACTAAGATTTAGTTCGATGCTCCGCCCCGAACTAACAGGTGGTTTGCTATTAAATGATTGGTTTTGTAAATACTTAGTTAATTAATAAGGATCAAATAATGTTTCACAAAACCAAAATGGCTTAATTTGAATGAGCTTCTGATGTATCACTTCTGGCCAAAGTTGATTTGATGCATCTACTTATCGTTCAAGTATTACGAAAGCTATGTTAAGTGTGCATCATAAACATGAATGTCTTAATATATGGCCAAAGCTGATTTAATTCCTTCATAGATGGCATACTTAACGAGTGCATAACTAAAGTGATTGTTTCAATTTTGGCCAAAGCTGATTTGTCACAAATACTTTGCATACATGCTTAAATGATTACACTTCTGGCCAAAGCTGATTTGTCTTCGTTTAAGTAGAACTCTAAATAAGTCTATTATTTTGATGTTAGTAATAGACATATCACAACCTCTTCACATAATGATCCTTTATTTTTATTTTATGATCATTTCGTTTGCCTTATTTCTTAGTACCCATAATTTTACTCACTATAATTTTCTTCTATAAATCTATATCTCATCTACTCTAATTCTTAAGCCTAAAATGTTTTGCTTTATTTAAAGTTTCTATAAGAATTAGCTCTTAAATTAAATCCTTGATTATCTCTTAAGACACGATAATCCTATTGCTCTCTTCTGATAAAGCACTACAGAAGAAAAGTAGAGCATGATGATTAGGATAAATCGAACATGATGTCTCTTATGATAATCAAGAACTCTCAAACATAATTGCTATCACTAAAGTTATTTCAGATTAAGTCTTTCCTAAGACTAATCTATTATTGTGGAATAATCACAAGAGCTCCTAAGATGCATGCCTTCATTTAAAATTCTAAACTATAAAGTTAAGTGGTGTATGTGAATATATTATAATGTACAATACCATGACCCATAAAGTTAAGGGCTTACGCATGGAAATAAGTACAATTTTTTTTTCAGTACATTACCTACTAAGATTTTCATTTGTACAATTTTGATGCCTTATAAATCAACTATAACACTCAAAAGTACCAAAAGAAAATGAGTGTGTTGACAAACAACATATGTACAAAGAAAAAGAAATATTTGAAGCTGGAAAATAAGTTGTTACTCACCTTACAACCACTTAAACTTTAAAAGAGGATTGTTCTAAGGTCCATAGACAAATTACAAGTGTTAATTCCACCTCTAAGGTTCTTCAAGGGAAAATCTCACTGCATAATTATGCCATTAGACTAGGCATAAGCAACGAGACTATTCATTATATAGAAGAACGGTTGGATAAGCTAATTAGGTAGTCACTTACTAATGATATTTAAGTCTGATAATTTTTAATATTCCAATTAACATATGATTAGTTGACTCTAGTTCTAAACGTTTCCTTACCAGAAGTCAACAAATAACTAACATGAGAGTTAGTGACAAAATTAAATGTTAATGCTATAAGAACCATAATAAGCAATCTTCTAACAACGCTTTTCGATACCTTATATATTCTGAAGATTAATCAGAATATAGTATCATAATTAAGCAATGTTATGAATGTTGTGAGGTTTGCATAGTCAACATAAAGTCACACTTACCTTAAACTCTCATTTTATTTGTTCCAAATATCTGGATTGAAATATTACTAAGATAAAACTAGATGATACCTAACACTTTCACAACTTTTGTCATCATGCAAATGAGAATTTGACAAAAGGAAAAATGAGACTTATAAATTTCATCCATTATAACCGAAATTCATGAGAAATCATGACATGGTTAATGAGGATGATTTTTTTATCTAATCTCATTCTAAGTGATTTTAAATCATGACGTTATAGCCCTAAATATTACTTGGCTTAAATTCGTGGAACTTATTCCAAATGGAATATTCAGACATAATTCATTTATCATTTAACATACTATCAACTTGTATCTAAATTTTGTCGCATATGGCTCACGGTCTTAGAAGAAATCTATTCATATATATATGTCCCTAAAGTTTCTTATGCTATCTGGACATTAAAGAAATCAAATAAAGTCTAACGTATATGTGATAGGTTCCCACGTCACGTAGCTCATTGAAACTTCTCTTGTAGCATTCTAGAGATATTAAAGATCAGTGTGAGCATTAAGTGTCTTAATAATAACTTGCAATAGTTGCAAGAGGTGGGGAGTGAAACCTTTATATTACTTCAATTTACACCTCTTGTACAAGACACCGCTCCATCACGACATTGTTCCATCAAAAACTTATCTCCTTAAAATCTAATGCTACTCTTACAAAAGTTCCATTGTTGCTTAATTGTGGGTACACTTAGATTTCTTACCTAAACTAACATAATCTTCAACAAGAGAAATCACAACGACTAACGTCATTAACTTGTTTCTCTATTAGAATTTGTTGGTCGTTAAATATTGACCCTAAGCATGCTGAGTTCCTAAAGATTTCTAAGGTCAGTGGGAGCAGTCAAAGTCCTTATCATGACTTGCAAGGAATACAAGAGGCGGGGGGAAGAGTGTCATTAAATTTCACTCCGAATTTAACTCTGATTAAACCTTTTATACACCATACTGCACCAACTCTTATAGACTTAGAATCCTGAAAATGATAGCAACCTAACCAAGAGCTAATCCATAAAACTGAAACTTCTAATGAACCCAATAATCAACTCAGGAGGTCATCTAGATTTAAAAATCTACTAACTTTGATGATTACATAACCTCCCTAACTGAAGTTGAAATGGATTTTGGAAATGTTTACTGATCCTATCTCTTCAAATTAAGCCATTAGTGTCAATTAATCTTCTAGTAAAACTGATTTTATGTGTTCATATAACGTTTGGGATTTGATTGAATTACCTAAGAGTGTTCATAACTAAACCAAATCCTGAAATAAGCGTTAAGACACGAAGAGACATGATTGATTGTCAAAGGTTATACTTAGGAAGAGATAAATTATCAAAAGATTTCTTTGAGGATCATCATTCTTCTAGTAGCTTATAATAGTTTAAAGCTACATTAGATGAACATTAAAAACAATTTTCCTTAACAAATGGTTGACATATTTACATGTTTATAAAACAACCTGAAAGTTCTAAACTGAAGGTTAAAGAACACTTTGTTTGTAAGCCAATAAAATCCATGTATGGGTCAATGCAAACATCATAATGTGATGAAATCTTAACGTAATTATTTTCATCAACAATCAAGTGGATTAATGTACCTACCTCAAAATGAGTGGGAGCAACTAAATTAAACTTGTCTATATAGATGATATTCTTTTGACAAGTATATGTTACATAAGTCAAAGCATTGTTAACACAAACTTTGATAAAATAGATCTCAGAGATATCTCTTACGTGATTGATATCATAACATACCGAGATAGACCCAATGGGACATTGGTTTCGTTCCATAAGTTTAACCTTAAATGGGTCCATACATATGTAACAAACAATACTGCTCTCCTTTAGAGGGTAATAGGATAAATGAGATTATTTCATTTCGCTTCATTAATTAGAAGCCTTATGTAAATTCAAGTCTATACTTGTTTAGATATTACTCACATTGCAACACACTAGATATGTCTAGATTAATGTAAAGCATCTAATAGAGTATTACGATATATTTAAAGGAAAGGAGAGGCTATAGTTTGAAGAAAAGGTGAGAACTAAAAACCGGTTTATTACTTTAACTTTGTGATATTCAAAGATGACAAAATGTAATTTCGGGTATATCTTTATGTCAGCAGACAAAACCTATCTCATGGAGGAGTCATAATGCACTGATATCAACAACCTAAGTTATAACGACATAATATAGTCACTAAATGTTGTTGGAAATTTATCAGTGGACTCATAAGTTTATTAACTCCATATAATTAATGTTTTGAAGACTTAGTGTGATAAAGTCAGCTACCATGACTCCTTGAACAGTAACAGTTCAAGAGGTGCTGCATTAAATTTCGATACACAATTAATTATTCGTTTATGAACGAATTGAGGAAACTAAGTTTTGTATCGAATACATTCATGATATGCTTAAGGATCCTATAACTGAAGGGCTATTACCCATAAGTCTTATTAAGAGAGCTCATAGACGGGTATTAATTAATGGTCGTGCGCAATTGCATATCGTGCTATGAATGACTAAGTATTAGTTAATTTTCCTCATCAGTTTGATTTTGTATGTCTCTAAGAATATGTCAAGTCGACATAATGACATATAGACAAATAAAGTTACAAATCAAACAAAGGACTTATGCATATTTTGATCATGACGATTAGGTTTTAAATTAAGGCTATAGTATGACTAATGGGGGTCCTGAGTCGCATAATGATTCAAGGGCTGTATTTCTCTGCTATAGTTCTTGTTTAAGGCTAAAATGAGTGTTAACTCCTGATGAGGCTTATCTAATACTCATAGTAAATGATTACTCGACTAAGTGAGAGAATATAAGATTAAATATATTTTTATATTATATTTAATCTAGTAGCCATTATAATCATTTACATTATATGGATCAAAATATATAACAACCTATTAAATAATTAGTTGGTAATTGTTTATGGGCCTAATTACCCTTATTAACTAATTAGGGTTTCCTCTTGGGTGCATATATAAGGAGACTTATGTTGAGGTTCTAGGGTTATACACATAACCTAATAATCATAACATCAATATCGACCTCCATCTCCATAGCCGAACTCCCTTATTCGGTTTTCATAATCACCATCATTAGATTGCACTCTAAGGAGGAACCAGACCAAGCTGACAATCATGTCAAACACTGTTACTGCGTCTCCATCTGGATTCTCTACTGGCCTGTGCTGATGCAATCAAAGGTATGTTTTCATGTTTTCCATTATGTTTAAACAGAACTGATCAACAAGCACATGATCAAAGACGATAAATGGCTCATCTACATCATCACAACAACCACACAAAATTATACACAAACCTGTGGAATGCATAGAATCTAGAATTGATAATTAATCGATGCTACATTGAGGTATCTTGCAACATCATATAACCATGAGTCATGTTATGGTAGTCTACATGTTGGTTAGGTTGAATTACAAAATTTGTATAATATTATCTTCTTCACATTAACATAAAACTTTAAGCTTTTGGATAACAAAGAAAGTGAGCTTTTGTTTTGGTAGGATGAAGGGGGGGGGGGGGGGGTTATATGCATAGAATCTAGTATTGGGTTTAAACTTTAAAGCAAGAATTGCTTTATGTGAGTAGGGTAGAGCACCCCCATCACCTTTTATCTTTGAATTGCTTTTGTGTTTTGTGAGTGGTGATAAAAGAAAAAGGTGGAGAGAATCTCGATGATGGAAAAAGAAAGAACCATTTTGTTGATTTGCATGTTTGAAGAGGTGGCATGAAAAAAACATACACGATTTTGAGGAAAAACCTTCGTTTAGGTTATGGAATACTAATTGTTTGTTGTATTAAAAGAATTAAAAGAAAATTATATTTTTATGTCACAAAAATACATGAATGACCCCATGTGGTATGCATGTTTCACATATATGGTTTCTAAGTATGAGAAATTACATCTTTAGTCACTATTGTTTAATACTTTAATTAACCTTAAAACATTTGATCATTGACACTTAGAGGTGTTAAATTTTTGGTTTTTCATATGTAAAGACTATATGTCCAGGATCAAAGGTAGTCTGTTTTCTCAAAGGTCACGTTGGTTTTGAAGGGTTTTCAAGCTTGGGTCGGTTTTAGCAAATACGTGAGATTCACGCAAAAAGTTGCATGCATTTTTTCTAAAGGTTGTAATGATGTTATATTTATTCTAATGCATTTCTAATGATAATGTTATGATCTTGACATGGAACGAAGCTAGATCTAATCACCCCTGCCATTGTAGCGACCTAGAGTTTTCAGGTATTTTTCGCTTAAACCTTCTAGTGAAATGTATGCCCTTCAACGAAATGTTATGATGAACGAAATGGCCAATACGAGCGAAAAGTATTCCCCACAAAAAGTAGGCACAGCGAAATGTATGTTACCTATGTGTGTCTATCTATTGTTCTGATAACTAAAGTTACGTAATATAGTACATATACTGATTTGATTGAATTGACGGTAAACTATTGATGTCTAGCATTTGTTGCTAGTGATGTACTGATGGAACCTTTAAATGTGACGACGTAGCAGGTATAAACGGAGTCTTATGCAGATATAAGCCTGTTTGACTTAGTGTCAAGCAGTTGATGATGAAGTTCACTTCACACCTTATGTTTTAATTGATGATTGATGTTGACATGCATTATGGTGCTTTTATAGCTATAACGATTTACCAAATGTTTTTTACTAAAGATATTTGCTTACTATTTTAGTTTAAAACTAGAACACACTCAACGTAGTTGACTTTTAGCATGGAGGTCCCCGACATGCATTGAAGGCTCTCTGGACCTTAGATGACTAAATGTGAAATTGTTCGTTTTGTTCAAACTTTTGTGACCAATGTATTTGACGTTTTGATGTTTTCCGTTGTGTAGTAAGACGTTTATCAGTTTAAGAACTATGCTTTGATGTAATAATACAACTATGAGGTGTTTTATGAACAGGTCCTTATAAACTCTTTGATGTAAATACGCATCGCTTGCGATATGCGCATATAATATATATATGTGTGGGCCTTTGGGGGGCGAAAGTGAAAGTGCACTAATTTTAATGGTATTTTACTAATTTCGTGAAAATAACGGGGGACGGTTAATCATGCATCATGTGGTGGCGTTGATAGCCGAAAGACTAGGGGGTAGATGTACTAATCGGCCTTTGTCCCAATTGCTGAGTGTTTGTGCCTTATGTCCAAGGCTTGATGCAAAACTACTATCGAGCCGTGGGTCTCACTAAAAGCAGTCTCTTTATTCCTACGGGGTAGAGGTAAGGTTGTCTACATCTTACCCTCCTCAAACTCTACTTTAGCCTTGTTATTGGTGGGATTTACTGAGTATAATGCTGCTCATGATTCATGTGATAACTAATGAAAATGTTACTAGAATTGAAATGATCAACCTCAAAAAATACATAGATGAGGATATAAACCATGTTATACCATTTAACCTATTTAAATGCAAAAAAATTATAATTAGAAATTTAAAATGCTATTTGCTTTTTTGCTTTAACTAGAACCCGAGTAAAGTTGTTGTTTTATGGAATACAAGTAGTTTGCTATTTTGATAAAAGGACTTTTTTGAAAGGACTTTTTTGAAAGGCAAACTTTTTTATTAAACACCTTCCTGTTTAGCAATTAACTAATTCAGGAAAATAAAAGAAACAATTACAAATACATAAGTGGGTTTTTAATCCACCCGGTCCAACTAATTGCATGCTTATTATTACGACTAGAACACCACAAAAAAGACATAGAAATAACTGAACATAGAAATAACTGAATCGAGTAAACCATCTTGACGACCGAACATTACTTCATTTCGATTTCTCCAAATAATCCACCAACTCATAAAATAATAGCCCCAAATCACAATCTTCTTCGTTTTAGATTGGGACGCCGAAACCAACAAAGGAAAAAAAGAATGCGGACATGTAGAAACCAGAAATTGAGTATCTAACCATCGGCCATATCCCAAAGGAGGAAACCAGATATAAGGTTGACCGAATATCACATCCTTTTTTACTTAGATTTAGTATGGTAGGAAGATGATCACAAATAATAATCTCCACACATGAATATTAACCTTTCTCGGGATACATTACTCCATCTAGTAGCATGAGACCCCCTTGGAAGAATTATGTCGATTGAAAAGGTGTTCATCCTAAGTTGGTGAGAGTTCTAATCCTATGGTGAGCAAAATATAGATTCTGTAGTAGGTTTAGAGGGTGCGTGATTTAACGATTTAAAAAACCAATATTTTTATCAAACATTTTAAATGTAAAGTTGAAGACTAGAAGGTAACAAACGTTAAAAGACAAGAAAGCAAAGGACAAAAGTTGGAAAAAGAGATAAAACAAAGCAAAAAGATATTGATAGTGGAGACGAAACACACACCATCATGCTTCAAAAAGCTACACACCCAAATCACTAGCTTTTTATAAAAGTTTTGTAATTTAACACGTACTTGTAATTTAACAAAATGTACATTTTGATAACATCAAAATCAGACAAAAAAAATTTAACAATCTTGGTTACGTATTTTAATTTTATTTAAAAAAAACATTTTTTCTAATATGAATAACACACATATTTAAATTTTATTTAAAAAAAAACCCAACATTTTTCTAATCTGAATAACACTACTCCGTTCAAAAAATAAAATAACAAAAAAATAACTCTAGTGACATTTTTTAAATTTCAATTTATTACTAGGTGTAATGACCTTCTAATGGGTCTAACGGGGAAGAGACATCCATTACAATATAACACTATGATACTCTCACTAAACTTTAAGTTAATCACAATCTAACACGTTAATCCACTCAATTATATCACACCATCATGATGAACCAGTTATTACTAATATTGTCCTCATTCGTAAAGTAGTTTGTTTGACTAAAAAAAATTCTCTAGAGTGAATAGAGGTGTTTAGGGCCGTTTAACTGAGAACTCTCCATCCTTGTCCTCCACCCAAACCCATTTGTGATTGCATCCAGATGGCCGTGCTTGACTCAAACAGTCCACCAATTCACTTGGTTCGCATCCCTCATCCGGTTCAACGCCATTGCCAGGAGACTACATCATTCTGGAGCATATAACAATCTGCAACACAACAGTCTTTAACTGCCTCCAACTGAAACAAGTTTGGGAAGAGATCTTTTAAAGGGGCCCGCCCATCATCCGGAAACGAATCGTTTTGCCATTTCCTAATATCCATGAAGACAAGGGAACCCTCAACACTTTACTTTCCAATTCAAGCTTAGCAATTGCGGCCCAACATTTTTGAAGCCTAATGATTCCGCCATTGAGTCGAGCTCATCTCGAGGCTTCCACACATGATGTTCATAACACGTTTTGTAACATGCAATTATTTCAGAATGGAAGTTTGTGTTTACAAATGTAGAAAACGTCAAGCCTAACCCACTCAGTTAAAACCCACACAACATCTTTTACCCATTTATCTAAATAGTCAAATAGGTTAACAGGTAGTAATGTCGCAACCCCCGATCCCTCATTCCCGGGAATGGGCGGACGCGATCTCAGAGTTTGGTGGTATCGGGTTGTTTAATCTCGCAGCGGAATTTACATCAGGACCGTAGTTAGGAAATGTTTTATCAGAGTAAAACCACCTCATTTAATATTAATAATCACATGGGTAAAACCCAAGTTTCTTATTACAATACATTTATAGGGACACACCCTATTTTATTGAATTTTAAAACATCGTTTATTTGGTAACTTTTATAGCCACATTTTTCCCAAGCATTCAGTGCTCTCTAGCTGGCTTTTTACTAATTGGCTTTCACATTGGGTTACCTGAAACATGTTTTAAATTTTTTTTTCAGCGGGAAATACTGGTGAGTGAATCCCAGTTTAATCAAGTTTAAAGTCACAGTGAACAGTATTGAGAGCGATCACATTGTTTTTGTCTACACAATTACTCCATTTGGTACTATCAATCTTGACTTGTGGGTCATATTACCCATTGGCTAACTCATTGTCCAATGGTAACGTATTGTCATCCCGACTTACTACTCGCAAGTAGTACAAATTTTGTATACAAAACCCCAACATACCGGCAGTAATTGAAGAACTACAAAGACTCAATCACTGCTAAATTTCATAGTAAAACATTTAAGGTTTGGTAAAACATTACCAAAAACATTAACAAAAAGAGGATAAACTCACATTGCTGTCTTAGGCTTTTCGTAAGGGTTTCCTGGATATAATCTATAATTTATACAAATGTACATTGATTAGTACCATAACCCTTTGAAATTATTAATGATACCCTCCCCGAGACGGGATTCCAACAACTACGTCGGGCAGAACCACGACAGTTGTTACGGAACCCTAAATCAATCGGGCAGCGTAACTATTATGAAACTGGGGTTATAATACTTACAATGGAGCAGAACCTCGCTAATTAGGGGTATAATACCCGACTATAATGCCTCTAATTCAGAAAGTGAGATTGAGAAATGAAAAGTGAGCGACGGAAAACGAAGTCTGATGGCCTTCTTATATAGTCGTGTAATCTGACTTCCAGGCGGCCCGCGTAAGGTAAGGCTAAGCCTTACGCGGCCCGCGTCAACACCGGTCAACATAATAGCTTAGCTGGGTCAGCTACTAGACTCGACACGATGTCGACACGTGACATCACCGGATGCTTCCGCGTTTCATGATCTGTCGCGGCTCGCGTCAACTTAGATGAGGTCTTACGCGGCCCGCTTGAACTAAAGAAGTCAGCGAAGTCAAAGTCTGGTCTTGATACGGCCCGCGTGAGCTTAAGGTGAGGTCCTACGCGGCCCGCCTCAGCTTACTATTTCTTGTTTTTAATTAATTTTATAAACGATAACATAATTTGGGCTCGGTTTTCACATACGGGGTGTAATATAAGACATATTAGAATATTTTAAAATATAATAGAGTGTCGTGAATATTTATAAGGGTGTTGGTTTTACCGAGGGTTGTTACATTCTCCCCACCTTGTTTTAGAGCTCGTCCTCAAGATCTACTGAAACAAATGCGGATATTTCCTTTTCATTTCTGACTCAAGTTCCCATGTGTATTCTGGTCCTCTTTTGGAGTCCCACTTCACTTTGACTAGAACTAGTCTTTTATGTTTGAGATTCTTAACTTTCCTGTCTTCAATTTGTAGAGGTTTTTCTACAAACTTGAGTTGTTCATTTACCTCTATATCCTTAAGAGGCACTATCAATGATTCATCAGCTAAACACTTTTTAAGATTAGATATATGAAACACATCATGTATTCCTGCCATTTTCTCTGGCAGTTGTAGCTGATAGGCTACAGGTCCTATTTTTCTAATAATCTTAAAAGGTCCAACATACCTGGGACTTAGCTTTCCCCGTTTGATGAATCTTACCACTCCTTTCCAAGGAGAGACTTTTAACAATACTATATCTCCTACTTGAAACTCCAATGGTTTTTGCCTGTTATTAGCATAACTTTTCTGTCTATCACGTGCTGCTTTCAGTCGTTCCTTGACTTGAATAATTTTATCAGTTGTTTCTTGCACTATCTCAGGTCCAGATAATTGCTTTTCCCCAATTTCTGCCCAACAGACTGGGGTTCGACACTTTCGTCCATAAAGTGCTTCAAATGGTGCAGCATTGATACTTGTGTGATAACTATTATTATAAGAAAATTCTATTAAAGGTAAGTGATTGTCCCAATTACCTCCAAAGTCAATTACACAAGCTCTAAGCATGTCCTCCATTGTCTGAATTGTTCTTTCGCTTTGTCCGTCCGTTTGAGGATGATAAGCTGTGCTTAGTTTTAACTTGGTTCCCATTGCCTTTTGGAAACTTGACCAAAAATGAGAGGTAAATCGACTATCTCTATCAGAAACAATTGATAAAGGAATACCATGTAAAGAAACAATTTCATTTACACACAATTTAGATAATTGTTCCATACTAATTGTTTCCTTCATTGGTAGAAAATGAGCTGACTTAGTTAGTCTATCTACAATCACCCAGATTGTATCATTTCCTTTCCTAGTTTTGGGTAATTTAGTAACAAAATCAATTGTTATTAATTCCCATTTCCAAACTGACATTTCTAATTGCTGTAACAAACCTGAGGGTTTCTGATGTTCAGCTTTAACTTGTGAACAAGTTAAACATTTAGAAACATAGACTGCTATGTCCTTTTTCATTCCTATCCACCAGAAATTTTTCCTTAAATCCTGGTACATTTTATCACTTCCTGGATGCATTGTATATTTAGACTTATGGGCTTCTTCTAATATACAATGACGTAGATTTCCTAATTTAGGTATCTACATTCTCTTTTCATGGAATCTCCAAATTCCATCTGTTCCTTGTTTTAATTCTTTTAACCTACCTTTGAATTTTTCAGAATCATCCTTGATTACTGTAACGATTCTCATCAAAAAGTATTAATTATTACTTTAATTGACCAATAGGAAACCCTAATTAAGAAACCCAAGTGATTCTGCACAAACCCTAAGATTTTCAGAAAAATCAGAATCAGGATCAGGGCCCCTAAAACTCAGGGGGGGGGGGGGGGTTAAACCCTATTGACGATTATCCACTTAAAACGTTGGCAGAAAGGAATTTTCAGAAACCGTCGACTCAGCTGAGCTAGTCCCACACGTGGCAACCCTATACATGAAAATAGTTCTTACGCGGGCCGCGTAAGGATAAGCTTAGATCTCACGCGGGCCGCCTGAGGGTCAAAATTCACCTATAAATACAGGAGATTGGGACTTGAATTCTGGCTCCAGAACGACGCTCAAATTCACTTTGTGCGCTGAGATAAGTTCTGTATACTCCAATTAACACACAGGCACTAAATCGACGCCGCAATCAGGGTATTAGCACGATCGCTATTACGATTCATTGTCCGATCGATCAATGTACTCAATGGATGTTTAAGTGCTGCCCACATTAGGGTGATGCTTTGTCATTAGTCGTTAATTCGATGGATGTTTAAGCATAGCACTTTGTCATTCGTTGTGAGGGTTGATCTCGTGAGTTATCGTAAATGCTGGATTGATTACTAACCCAGAATTGTGTGCCTGTTATTAAAATTAGGTTGAAAAGGCTAAATCAGTAGGCTAAACTCTGCCCGTATAAATTTGCAATGTGAGTCATTCTCTTTTTATCAACTATTTTACAATACCTCAAATTATTTTCAAGGTTATAATTATAGGGACTAAGTCGTGGATATCTTGAATTACTGGTTAGTGGGGTATTGTGCACATTACTAATTTTCTCCCAATTAGGTTCATTGACCTATTTGGGATAATCACTGTTAGGTTCATTGACCTACATGGATAATTGTCACTATTTAGGTTCATTGATCTAAATAGTGGTATGACCATCGTCACCATTGTGACAGAATGCCAGATAAAAATAAGATAGAAGCCATTGTAATCGCTCTTATGCTGTAATTAATAACTATGTATCATTATGCAAAATCGAATGATTCACTCAGTATTTCCCGCTGACAAAACCTTTTTCAAACATGTTTCAGGTGACCTGTTATGAATCAGGAAAAGTGCCATATAGCACTACCAGCTCAAGGAAGTGGCTCAGTATAAAATAAAGAAACATGTTTTGTAAAAATAAAAGATTTCTTCGTGAAATCAAACGATTGTAAATTACCGGGTTTTATCCCGAATTGTGAAATAAAATAATCGGGAAATATTTACATTTTAAAAGATCCTGATGAAAACTTCCGCTGTCAAACTCAATTAATTAAATACCGCAGTATTTCTGTCCCGCGGCTCCTGAAACGGGTCAAACCGGGTCGGGGGTCGTGACAATTACTGATTCTTGTGCTTCTCTTATTTGTTCATTTAAATCTACTTGCAGATTTAATTTAAGAGAACGTACTCTTCTTGGCTTTTCATGATACTTTCGGCTTAAAGCATCTGCCACTACATTTGCTTTTCCTTCATGATACTGAATATCACAATCATAATCACTAAGAAATTCCATCCAACGCCTTTGTCTCATATTTAATTCTTTCTGCTTGAAAACATACCTTAAACTTTTGTGATCAGTAAATATGGTAAACTTACTACCATAAAGGTAATGTCTCCAAATCTTAAGAGCAAAAATTATAGCTCCAAATTCTAAATCATAGGTTGAATAATTCTCTTCATGATTCTTAAGTTGTCTAGATGCGTAAGCTATAACCTTTTGTCGTTGCATCAACACACATCCATAACCTAATTTAGAAGCATCACAATAGACTATGAAGTCTTCAGTTCCTTCTGGTAATACTAGTATGGGTGTATGGGTTAATCTTTGCTTAAGAATTCTAAAGGCTTCTTCTTGCTTAAATCCCCATTCAAACTTAACAGATTTACAGGTTAGCTTAGTTAAGGGAATGGCTATTCTAGAAAAATCTTGAATAAACCTTCTATAATAACCGGCCAATCCTAAGAAACTTCTAACCTCAGTTGGTGACTCAGGGGTTTTCCATTTCGTAATTGCTTCAATCTTTGTTGGATCTACATGAATTCCTTCATGATTGACTAGGTGTCCAAGGAATTGTACCTGTTCTAACCAAAATTCGCACTTTGAAAATTTAGCATAAAGTTTTTCCTTTCTTAGCAAACTTAAAAGTGCATGCAAATGTCTTGCATGATCCTCTTTACTCTTAGAGTAAATTAGAATATCATCTATAAAAACAATTATGAATTTATCCAAATATGGCTTACATATTCGGTTCATCATGTCCATAAATGCAGCTGGGGCATTGGTTAAACCAAATGGCATGACAGTAAATTCATAATGACCATACCTTGTTCTAAATGCGGTTTTAGGAATATCCTCTTCCTGTACCTTTAATTGATGATATCCTGACCTTAAATCGATCTTAGAGAAAAATCGAGCTCCTTGTAGCTGATCAAACAAATCATCGATTCTCGGTAATGGGTACCGATTCTTAATCGTGACTTTGTTTAATTCACGGTAGTCAATGCACATACGCATTGATCCGTCTTTCTTTTTAACAAACAGTATCGGCGCTCCCCATGGCGACGAACTTGGTTGTATGAATCCTTTCTCCAACAATTCGTCTAATTGTTTCTTTAATTCTTGCATTTCTGCATGTTCCAAATGGTAAGGTGCTTTGGCAATTGGTGCTGTTCCTGGTATCAAATGGATTCTGAACTCAACTTCTCTATCCGGAGGTTGCCCTGGCAATTCTTCTGGAAATACATCTGAAAACTGCGATACTACTGGAATATCTTTTAAATCCTTTCCTTTAGTGTTAATGATTATAGAAATCAAATACACTATAGAACCTTTTCTTATAAAACTTATTGTTTTCATCATAGAGATGAATTTAGTAGATCTAGAAGATTTATCTCCTTTAATTGTGATCATTTTACCTTTTGGTGAATTTACTTGAATTAACTTTTGATCACATAAAATACTGGCTTTATTGGCTATTAACCAATCCATTCCTAAAACAACATCAAATCCTACCAGATTCATGGGATATAGGTTTGCAATAAATTTCTGATTTAAAATTTCTATTCTTGCTCCCTGCAAGATTTCAGAAATTCTAACAGTTTCTCCATTGGCTGTCTCTACTAAGCAATCATGTGGTAGTTTAGTTAATGATTGATTTAGAAATTTGCAAAACGATGTATTAATAAAACTTTGGTTTGCACCAGAGTCAAATAATACTTTAGCAAAGACATCATTAACTAAAAACGTACCAGCTATGACATCTGGAATCATCTTGGCTTCTTCTGTAGTCAGAACAAATGCTCTAGCATTTTTAGTATTCTTGTTGTCTGTGGCTGGAGCTAATTTCGGACAATTTGGCCTGATATGACTTTTTTCTCCACAGTTGTAGCATAATCCATTACTGGTTTTCTTCCTACAACTTTCTTCCTTGTGTCCTGGCATCTTGCAATAATTACAGAGAGTGGAGCATTTTCCCGAATGCTTTTTCTTGCAGACCTTGCAGTATGTTGCAGAGGTAGAACCCATATTCCTACGATTGTAATTTCCAGAACGGAATTCCTGTGTAAGCCTTTGGGTTAAGTTCCTCTTCTGATCTTCTTCTCTGGTACGGACTAACTCATCAGTCAAGGTATTTGCTAGTTCTACAGCTTCTTCTATATTTTGAGGTCTAGCTGCCTTGACTATGTGTCTTATCTCTCCAATTAATCCCCAAATATAACAGGAAATTAACACTGGTTCTGGTGAAGCAAGAGTTGGCACTATTCTAGCATATTCGAAGAATAACTTAGTGTACTCCTTGCTATCCACACCAGTCATCCTAAGATTTAGGAATTTGTTTGCTATCTGTTCTTTTTCATTAGGAGGGCAGAATTTCCTTTCTACCTTGTCCTTAAACTCTTCCCATTCCATATTATAGGTTCTATCACTTCCTTTTGTTTGGAGGATAGTGTTCCACCATTCTAGTGCTGCATTCTTAAACAGATTAGAAGCAAACAGTATTTTATCTTCTTCAGCACACTTACTTATCCTTAAGACTGCCTCAGTCTTTTCTATCCAGCGTAGGGTTGCAATGGCCCCTTCATTGCCCGAGAATTCCATTGGTTTACAAGACCAAAATTCTTTATAAGAACAACCGTAAGGCACGGTTCTTCTTCTTTTGGGAATGGGCATTTGAAGTACAGGTCCATTGTTCACGCTGTTTTCTGGTTCACTTGGTCGCTTACAGCTATACTTACTTTTATTATCAGCATCTTTAACAGTTTGAATAATAAATGGCATTGCATCTATAATTCTCTGTGCTACTATGTGTTGGATAGCACTATTGTCCACTTGATTGTTATTGATGCTTGGATTCTCATTAACCACGTTAATGTTACTCTGGTTATCATTATTCAGATTTCCTTGATTTCATTCGTCGGCCATCTGAATTTTAAACAAGTATCCATATTAATATCACAATTAATATCTTAATATAGTTAATCACATGACACGCATTTTTACCAAAACCGTCGATCATTGCGACTATACTCTTTTTCATATACTATGCATCTATTACACACTAGTACAGAAATAAAGATTACAATACCAACAGAAATAAAATAATAATATGCATCCGTACACACATATTTTATTTTATTTTAATATAATATTATTATTACTACCATTTCCTTCATTCACATTCACGGATATGGATTTATCCAAAAATCCATATTGCGCTCGTCGTATTTCCATACGAGACGCTCTCCCACCTGACGCATTCTCTCACTGCTTTCTAAAATTTCCTCCTTGAAAGTCCTAAGTTCTTGGACGTTTTCTGCACTCATTGGGGGTGCAGGTTCTCGGACTGGGTTTGGAATCTGGGGTGCCTGTTCCTGATATGGGGGTGTACGTGCCTGAAATTGGTAAGGATCCTCTAATATTTCCCTAATATAATCATCTTGGTAATAGGGATCTAAAGGGTCCATACCTGGGTAAGCTTCTATGTTTTGTATGGGTGGATAATCTTGGATAGGATAACGTTGCACAAAATCCCTATTGTCGTCCCACCAGGGATCGTAATTCGGGTCTAGAGGGTTTGGTGCAGGTACCCTTGGGATTTCTTCTGGATTAAAATCGTGCATCTCTACTTGGTTTTCCGGATTTTCTATTTCCATGGGTTGTTCTGGGTTTTGTGGTTGTGGGGCTACTAATTGTTCCAGACTTGGGTCAGCAGCAGTCGTAGCTCAGATATGGAAATTAGCTAAGCTTCTATTTAGCATATCTTGAGTATGGGCATCTGTCTCTCTCTTAATAGCTGCTAAAGCCCTTTGCTGTTGCAATTTTCGCATTCTCTTCCTACGAGCAAAAGCTTCTTTACTGAACCATCCTCGTTTCTTATTAGGAAATGGCTCTTCAGATTTAGCTCTAAAAGCAAATATTCAATCTTCCTGATCAGCAGAATACCCTGAAAGGGCAGGCTGGGATGATGTACCCTCATTCCTAGGTGATTCAGACAACTGACGATTCACGTCTGCTGATCCTTGATCACTCATACTGAAAATTAATAAATAGTCAAATAACACATAATTACAGTTATGCATGTATTTCTGTAATTCATTTCCTAACACAAAATTTAAAATTTAAGTGTCAGCAGAACACTTCTTTGGCTCAGACCAGTGGCTAGGCTCTGATACCACCTTCTGTCGCAACCTCCGATCCCTCATTCCCGGGAACGGGCGGACGCGATCTCAGAGTTTGGTGGTATCGGGTTGTTTAATCTCGCAGCGGAATTTACATCAGGACCGTAGTTAGGAAATGTTTTATCAGAGTAAAACCACCTCATTTAATATTAATAATCACATGGGTAAAACCCAAGTTTCTTATTACAATACATTTATAGGGACACACCCTATTTTATTGAATTTTAAAACATCGTTTATTTGGTAACTTTTATAGCCACATTTTTCCCAAGCCTTCAGTGCTCTCCAGCTGGCTTTTTACTAATTGGCTTTCACATTGGGTTACCTGAAACATGTTTTAAAAATATTTGTCAGCGGGAAATACTGGTGAGTGAATCCCAGTTTAATCAAGTTTAAAGTCACAGTGAACAGTATTGAGAGCGATCACATTGTTTATGTCTACACAATTACTCTATTTGGTACTATCAATCCTGACTTGTGGGTCACATTACCCATTGGCTAACTCATTGTCCAATGGTAACGTATTGTCATCCCGACTTACTACTCGCAAGTAGTACAAATTTTGTATACAAAACCCCAACATACCGGCAGTAATTGAAGAACTACAAAGACTCAATCACTGCTAAATTTCATAGTAAAACATTTAAGGTTTGGTAAAACATTACCAAAAACATTAACAAAAAGAGGATAAACTCACATTGCTGTCTTAGGCTTTTCGTAAGGGTTTCCTGGATATAATCTATAATTTATACAAATGTACATTGATTAGTACCATAACCCTTTGAAATTATTAATGATACCCTCCCCGAGACGGGATTCCAACAACTACGTCGGGCAGAACCACGACAGTTGTTACGGAACCCTAAATCAATCGGGCAGCGTAACTATTATGAAACTGGGGTTATAATACTTACAATGGAGCAGAACCTCGCTAATTAGGGGTATAATACCCGACTATAATGCCTCTAATTCAGAAAGTGAGATTGAGAAATGAAAAGTGAGCGACGGAAAACGAAGTCTGATGGCCTTCTTATATAGTCGTGTAATCTGACTTCCAGGCGGCCCGCGTAAGGTAAGGCTAAGCCTTACGCGGCCCGCGTCAACACCGGTCAACATAATAGCTTAGCTGGGTCAGCTACTAGACTCGACACGATGTCGACACGTGTCATCACCGGATGCTTCCGCGTTTCATGATCTGTCGCGGCCCGCGTCAACTTAGATGAGGTCTTACGCGGCCCGCTTGAACTAAAGAAGTCAGCGAAGTCAAAGTCTGGTCTTGATACGGCCCGCGTGAGCTTGAGGTGAGGTCCTACGCGGCCCGCCTCAGCTTACTATTTCTTGTTTTTAATTAATTTTATAAACGATAACATAATTTGGGCTCGGTTTTCACATACGGGGTGTAATATAAGACATATTAGAATATTTTAAAATATAATAGAGTGTCGTGAATATTTATAAGGGTGTTGGTTTTACCGAGGGTTGTTACAAGTAATCAAGTTGAAAAACATCTTAATCAAATTGGTGGCAATAAGTGGATTAACAAGTAGGTATGCCGATCCGTTTGATTAAACAAGTTATCCGAAAGCCAATTAATTTGGTTAAACATGTAATACCAAGCAAGAGGTCACTGGTTGGAAACTTGTTAACCTCTTTACTTGTCTTTTTAATATACCCAACATTAATTTTTTTTTTTCTAACTCCTTATATTACATCTTTTCAGTTTAATTATTTTTATTATACACATTTCGTTTTTATTATTTTCTATATTAAGTTGGATTGTTAGTTCGTGGCCGTTTATACGAATTTTCAGTGGGCCAGCGTTGTTTGGGTTTGGGATGGTCTTACAGAATTGCACAAGACCCAGTTGGATGATATGGATTTGATTATTGGGCTGTAAAGGCCGGCCAAATTGTTAATATATCTTGGATAGTTGATTATTTGGGGCTTGGTTGATTGTGTTCGAATAGGATTGGGTTGGGAGCATAGGTGGCATAGACAGTGGGCTTTCTTTACGATGATAATAATACTTTGGGCTTTTTATGGGCCTTTAAGGGTTTTAAGCCCAAATTGGGGAACTGAATTGATTAATGAGGGTAAATGGGCTCTATGTGATCTGATCTGGTTTATGTGCCCAAAGCGAAACATTGTTTTGTTTGCAACTTTTACTTTGGGGATAACTTGGGCTGCTAGAAATGGGCCTTGATGAATGTTAGTATTAGAAGCCGGATATGGATCAAGGATTGGGAATGGATATGTGCCATTGGGCTTGGAAATAATTTCTTGAAGACTTATAGGCTTTTAGACGATATGGAGTGGAATCTTCTTTGGGTCTCTTTTTACACCAATGGGCTATGATTATGCTTATGAAGAGTATTGGGTTGGTTGTTTGTAGGGGCGTCAATTCTTGACACGATCCGCCAACTTGATCCGAACCTGACACGAAAAAACAGGTTTGGGTCGACAAACACGACCCGTTTAAAAAAAGGGTTGGGTTCAGGTTGACCCGTATTTAAAAAATGGGTCAGTTCGGCTTGACCCGTATAAAAACGGGTTGACTGATTAACCCGTTTTACTATTTAGAAAAAAAATCTTTTATATTTTTGTTTTTTCTGTTTCTATTTTACATGGTTAGTTACAATAATTTTAGTGTTGACACATTATATTATTTATTTGTCACACTCATACTCATCAATGAAACATGTTATCGATAACCCGCTTACAACCCAACAACTCGTTTATAAGTCGTCAACTTTTATGACTCATTTAAAAATATGTGTTAAACGGGTCGGGTTCGGGTTGACCCAAATTTATATGGGTCGGGTTAGGTTTGAAATCTTTGACCCGAATAGTAATATGGGTCGGGTTCGGGTTGAACATTTCAACCCACCAACCCGCAACCCGTTAACCTGTCAACCTGACACGATTAACACCGGTAGTTGTTTGTAGTTTGCTTTTATTGTATTTAGGTATGGGGTTTTCTATCTGCACACCCTCCTGTCTATCTACACACTTTTTGAATTCAATACGCATCGTATAGGCCTATACGATGCGTATTGAATTAAAGTAAAAAACATGGCAGACTGACAGGTGCAGGTTGTGTCTGGCGGCGGGTTTGATACGCATCGTATAGGCCTATACGATGCGTATCAACCCCCTGTTTTTTTGAATTTATTTTTTGTTGTGTTGTGTCGAATGCGAACCCGAGAAACGAAAGGGATTTCGAGCAGTTGGTCGATGATATGATTGATAAAGATCTTGACACGATTATTTCCATTTTCAAGTATTATTAAAACCATTCAAGCCAACCAGTCTACAATGTGGTTCCCAATTTGCGGAACTTAATCCCAGATTGTCTAAAGAAACACCTTTTCAAGTTTGCACAGTGGGAGAAAAGACCAGCACCTCTGTCAGTATTGTCCTTTAAATTCGCATAAACATATATTCGTTTCATAACCTCCTCCTATAAATCAACCACAACTCACCCGATACGTCTTCTCTGGATCACACATGATAAAAGCGCTTCTTTAGACAATCTGGGTCACATATCCGACAATAGGGCCCACGGATCTTATGCCCACCCGAGACTGACCTCTGGATCACACATGATAAAAGCGCTTCTTTAGACAATCTGGGATTATGTTCTGTTTCTTCAAGATTTACGTCTGATGTCCAAGTTTGATCACATGATTTACGTCAGATTCTGTTCTGTTTGAGAGAAACTTCTTCGAGCTAACCGCCGATATCTCATCCTTCTGTTGTTTAGTGTCGGTCTATTCAATTGAGAGGAAACATTGCATGACTTGAACGAGTCAAAGTTAACATTCAGATTCAGATTCTGTTCTGTTTGAGAGAAACTTCTTCGAGCCAACCGCCGATATCTCATCCTTCTGTTGTTTAGTACTTCCGAGATAATTCTAGTTATTTCAGTTATTTCCGAGACAGCAGACGTGTTGGGTTCTTCTGCTAGTGGTCGGGGCTTCCAATGCTCACACATGGTGATAAACAACGCTGATATCATCATAGAAGCGTTGGGATTCAAGGGTTTATGAGTCAATGTTAACATTCAGATTCAGATTCAGAAAGCAGATGATTTTGTACTTGATTTATTCTCTTTAATCTATTAGAACGATCCTTGTTTTGTGCACCTCTAGGCTCATATATATCCCAGGTCTAGTTTATTCTTTTCTAATAAGAGTTTGCATGGGGTTTTCGTTTGTCAATAAAATAACCTGAAACAACCACAAATATAAAAATTGTTTAGTATTCCATGATTTACCATGTTTCCAAACAAATTTGGGAACCCAGATTGACAAACTTTTAGAAGATCATGTGCGTTCATTTGTAAAATTAGATATAGTTAAATTTATAATTTATTTAACCAAGTTCAAAACTGTGATTGTCACTTAGTATACGGATGTTATATTGGTCAAGGTATAAGGTTCCATAATTCATTGATTTAGTAACTAATTGTTTTTCATTACTTATGTTTATGTCATGTTAGGACTATAATTAATTTGCTACAAAGCTTTATGGTTTGTTTTAAAAATTGATGAAGCGAATTTAGTATTAGCTTGAATAGGGTGGTTTGGGACAACAGCTAATGATTTTGTATTGTAAAACAATTATTATTATTATTATTATTATTATTATTATTATTATTATTATTATTATTATTATTATTATTATTATTATTATGTTTTCATTACCTTGTGAAGTAAAGAGCAAGTTACGAACAAAGGCACCAAAGTCGCCAATTGCAGAAATGGTTACCGAATTCGGTAACAATTAACAACATAGAAACGGTTAGCAACACTTTTACCTAGGGTCTTTTTAACAAGAACATTTTATACAAGTCGGAATAAATATTGACGTTTAACTAATCCATGTTTTGGACAAAAGGACAATGTTTAATAACCATCTAACAAACTTATGTAAGTTTTCTTCCATTATTCTTCAAAGGATTAGGATCAAATACAAAGGATCCTAATTGTAAGAAGTGTAAGAAGGATTTATAGAGTGACAAGTGTCCAATAACCTAAAAAAACCCACTACACAAAAAAACCCACTAAAAAAAAAAAACCTTAAACATCCACCACCACCAAAAACCCCCACCCCCCCCCCCCCCCCCAAAAAATTTTTTTTTTTTTTTTTTTTTTTTTTTGCCGAGGGGGTGGGGGTTTAGGATTTTGGGTGGTGGTGGGGGTGGGGGTGGGGATGGGTGTTTAGTTTTTGTTTATATTTTTTTTTAGGTTTTTTTTTTTTGGGGGGGGGGGGGGGGGGGGGGGTTTAGGTTTTTTGGGGGTTTTTTTGGTGAGGTATAGAAGAAAGGATTATGTGCAAGCTTAACGATTATCTCCCTAGAAGAAAGGATTATGTGCTTGTAATATGTGAAAATGATTTTCATAGAACGCCTAGGCTCACATTTCCCCCGGAAAGTACAATCCCAATGTTCTAAGAGCAAATCATAAGAGCATTTTTGTTGAAATTAATTATCAGGAAGAAGAACAACAAGTCCTATTGCAGCACTTGGTTCAACTGCAAGCTTAGGTATCTCATAGCAATATCTCATTGCTTCAAAAATATCTCTATCTCCAACTGTGATAATGTCATCAACCAGACCATGGTACAATTCCCTACATAAAAAAGTACACTTTAGACTAAAAAATAGTTTGCACTCAAATGTGGAAGATGAAGTCTAATTTGAACTATAAACCTGAAACAACTAGTGTGGCAAAAATTCATCAAGTGTGGCAAAAAGGCGGAAAA